>CM052544.1:102941249-103016289 GCA_028533065.1 Trachops cirrhosus
TGCGGGGCCTGGGCCTCACAGGTCCCGGGGAGTGCCTGGGCTTTTCCGGGTCCGCGGGTGCGCAGTCTCTGGGTCCCGAGGGGCGCTCACTTCTCCTACCTCTGGGGCCTGGGCCGCACCGGTCCCTATTATTAGATTATTAAAAAGTGTTTGTTAATTTGGTAAGTTTCATTTACTGCTTTTTAAATATTCTAGTTCAGATTAATAGTGTGATTGAACATTTTCTGTATATTTATTGGCTATTTGTATTTCAGCCCTTGTAAATTATCTGCTCATTTCCTTTGCCCATTTTTAAATTCTGGGATCTTATTTTTTATTGACTTAGATGAGTTTTTATTATTAAAATTATTACTCTGCCAAAAATATTCTTTGAAAAATACTTCCCTGTTAGTGATTTACCTTTGAATTTTGTTTATGATATGATTAACATATAAATTGATTTTTAAAGGTGTAACATCTCTACACATTTCAATCTTCTTACCCAGGAACCCAGTTTATCTTTTCATTTATTTGAATTGGTGTTATCTATCCTGGTAATAGAGTGGATTTTATTATAGATCTTGTTTATTACATTTTTAATGTTTTCCTTTGTTGAATTGCTAGGTATTTTCATGACACTTTTTTTCATTACAACTTCTAATAGTCATTGTTGCTTTTTACAAAACCTATCCCCACCTTACAGAGGTTTTTTTGTTATTTTGAGAGTTACCCCAGTATTTATATGCATTATCTCACTTAATTGTTAAAAGAATATTATTGTGTTACTATTATCCTCATTTTTATATGAAATATTTTAGCTATATATGGGTTCAAAATATATGGAATATATTTTATGCTAAGCAAAATAAGCCAGGCAGTGAAAGACAAATACCATATGATCTCGCCTTTAACAGGAACCTAAACAACAAAACAAAGAAACAAGCAAAATATAGCCAAAGACACTGAAATAGAGGACAGGCTGACAGTGATCAGATGGGAGAGGGGAGGGAATTTCAGGGGAACTTCAGGGGAGAATGGGAAGGGTTTATAGGAACAAATGTAAAAGACGTATGGACAAAAAACTAGGGGGGTTGGAAATGGAAGGGAGGAGGGAGGGATGGGTGGGTTGGCTGGAATGGGAGTAAAGGATAGAAACTGTACTTGAATAATGATTAAAAAATAAATTAAAAATTTTTTTATTTAAAAAAATAAAATATATGGAATATAGTATAATGAACATTCAAGTACACACCATCCATTTAGGAAACAATATTAAACTGAATCTACTTCTGGGTATCATTTGTCCCATTGTTCATAGTTCACTACTCATTTGAATTTAGTGCAGCAGGTCCTTGAATAACACCATTTTGTTCAATGTCATTTTGTTACAACATTGAGAAAAAAAAATTCCTACCTAAGGCCACTGTCTGTATGTAGTCTGCACATTCTCCTCAGGTATGCACAGGTTTTCTCTGGTTACTCTGGTTTCTTCCCACATCTCAAAGATGTGCACTTTAGGTAAACTGATGAGTCTAAATTGACCCAGTCTCAGTAAGTGTGGGTGTGGGTGTGAGTTTGCCCTGCATTGGTGGGATGTCTTGTCCAGGGTGGGTCCCTGGACAAGTTTGAATATATGTGTGATTGGAGTCCAAAAAAATGCAGGGAGAAAAGGGAGAAAGAAAATAGAGCAGATGAAATATTTGAATGCACAATGACCCAAATCTTCTCAATTTTGTGAAAGCCATACATTTATAGATTCACGGAGCTCTGTGAACCCCAAGCAGTATCAAAATGAACAAAACCATTTTAAAAAGCAACAATTAAATCTTCAAAAGAAAAGGAGAAAAATAACATATTACAAAAAGGGAAACAACAATTAGAATAATCTCTGAATTCTCAATAGAAATAGAAGATCAGAAGGCAGTGAAACAACATCTTTACAATTTTAACTACAAAAAATAATGGTCAATCTAGAATTCTATATCTAGTGGACATGATTTTTCCATAATTAAGATATAATAAAACTGTTTTCAAATAAAAGAGAAACACAAAAAGTTGTCACTAGCACATCTGCACTATAAGAAATACTAAAAGAAGTTGCTCAATATAATGGGAAATGATACCAGATGAAAACTTGCATTTTCAGGAAGGAGTAAAGAGCATTAAAAATGGAAACTATCTGGGTAAATGTTTCTTTAAAGTACATAAAAGTAATTATAACATTATCTTATGAGGGTTATAATGTATGTTGACACAATATTTGCGACAATTATAAAGGATTTGGATGGTTAAAAATCTGTACGATTCTAGCATGTACCCCTATGTACATTAATGTGAACTAGCACAATATGAGTTCTAAGTAGACTGTGAATAGATAAGTATGTATATTTTAATCCTTAAACACTAAAACATATGCAAAGAGGCATAACTGAAAGATCAATAAAATTAAAATAGAATTTTAAAAGACGTTCTAATAATCAAAAAGCAGTAAAAAATCATTAGCAGAACCAAAAAAAGAGGAGAAAAAGGGAAAAAAATGATAAAATGGTAGACCCAAATTCAACTGCATCAATAATTGCACTAATTTTTAATAGCAAACTTTCTAATAAAAAGCAAAAGTTGACAGAGTGGATAAAAAATATCATGCAACTATATTTTTTCTATGAGAGACACACTTTAAATATAAAGACATGGATTGAATATAAATAGATGGAAAAGGTGTGCCATGCAAATAGTAAACACAAGGAATCTGGAGTGGATAAATTATTAACAAATAAATAAATTATGTAGTATGCCAGAAGATGGTAAGTACTATGCAATTTTTAAAAGTAGAGCAAAGTAGAGGCATCAGGAGTGTGCAGAGGTTATAAATTCAAATCAATTGGTCAGGGCAGACCTCACTGAAAAGGTGACATTTAATTATCATCAAAAGAAGCTTCGCATGGAGTCAAGAAGTAAGAAGCAATCCAGCTCAGTCTCATTTTGCATCGTTAAGAGTGCTAACTAACCCTGCTCCTGCTGCTAGCGATGGTGATGAGATGACCGCCCTCCACGTTCCCCAGTCAATGTATACTGAATTCAAGAAATAAAATTAGTAGAATGAAAAAATCAGTGATGTTTTTATAATCTTGGAGTAGATAAGATCTTTCATACAAAAACACACAGAGTAAAACAAAACCGTAAGAACGAAGTCAAAAGGAAAAAGCAAACGAAAAACCATGTTATACATATGAAAAAGGCATTCCATCTCTCATCATATACAAAGAGTCTCATAAGTCATCAAAACAATAGAAACCAACATCCCAAAAGAAAAATGAACAAATCATGTCTCCAGTCCAGAGCCAACAGAGATCGAAGATAGTAGTGAGAGTAAAGTATTTGCCAAATGCTAAACTTGTCTCCAGTTTTAACTTTGGAATAATTTTTAGATCCCTCTTTTTACCTCTCATGTGTTGCAGAAAATTCTATCAGAGAGTAACCAGGGGCCATCAAGAAGAAGCAAGAATTGATGGTTTTCTTTAGCTGTATCATCTTTTTGATATCTGTATCTGAATCTCCATTCCACAACTGGGGAGGAAAGAAGACCAATGAGACTAGTCAGTATTTATGAGAATGTGGAGAACTCAGGGAAACTAGAAAGACTGATGCTCAGAGACACATCAAATAGATTCAGTGTGCAATATAAAACTCTTTTGGATATACTATGAAATATCTTTAAAAATCTACTGGTGATTTCTATAATAATTATGGCACTTTTTCTGTCTCAATCCTTGAGGAAAGGCTAGCTCTGTTAAGCAAAGAAACTGCCTACTAGAACTGTTATTACCCAGAATAATTTGGAGATGGTACTCTTGTCGGATTGTCAAATTAAGGTGCAAAGCCTAGCTGTGTTATGGATTAAATTGCCATAGACTTCACCATGATTGCAAACTGTTGAATAGAGATTGGCCTGGCATGGGCTGCCATGTCCTTAGTATATCTGGTTCAGGCAGGATAGACTTGGCAATGCCACAGTAACAAATAGACCTGGAAGAGTCTGTTTGTTTTTCATTCAAGTCACAGTCCAGTGCAGGTCCGGCAGCTCTCCGAGCAGTTCCCTTCTAAGTGGTGACTCAGGATCCAAGCATGATTCTACCTTTTAGCACATCTAAAGAAATGTGTAAGGTTAACATTGCAGAGAAATGCAGGGATACAGCATTGTGCAGTATTGTTTTAGGGCCTGGGTCTAAAAGTGTTTTATTTTATTTCTGCTTATATTTCATTGACCTGTCAAACATCATATGGCCCCCAATCTAATTGCAAGGAAACAGTGTGTTGAATACATAACATAGTCTCAGACGCAGTCCAAATTCTTGTTAACGAAGTATCTGTCTCATCCTCCTTTCACGTATTAACAAATTCACATCTGCTCCCTCCACAAAGAAAATAATCCATTCACTGCATCCATCTCAGGATCCTTATCTCCCTCCTCTCTATCAGGTCTATACATGGCTCCTCATGGTCAGGCAGGTAACTTACGGAAAAAAAGACAATTTATCTGCATCCCTACTTCCCCTCTGAATACAAGACGTCCCCAGTGAATATGATGAATTGGGAAGAGGAAGAAGAGATACACAGCAGCCGATGTTCTTTAGTAATTTTGAAATACCACTGCACAGATATTGTGAAAGTCTCACACCAGAGATGAGGGTAGAGTAGGGAGGAAGAGATTGGTGGGTTAAGCCTTGAGTCTACTCTCTGGGAAGAATTACTTTGTTATTTCTTCTTTGTGGTCCCTGGCTATGACCTCTTGGAGCCTCTTCTGTATCATCATTCTTCTCACCCACATCTGGAAAGAGTTTGGAAAGCATGCCCTCCTTGGAAGAGGCATTCCAGGGCCAGCCATCTGAATGTGGGAACACAAGAATTGCTGTCATTAAATCACAAATAAAATCTTTGTTCAAGTGTACTTGTGGTTTCCTGGACAATATAATTCCCTCAAAAACTTTGTAGATTTCTGATCTATTTGCTTTAGCCAGTTTCATGTTCTCAGTAATCATACCTGAAGTTATTTCCTAAACATTACATCCTATTCTTGGTGGCTCCTGTCACACCCTCGGGCCTCACTGAGTTCTTCGAGAAGTTGGTGTCCAGCCACACCCCACTCTTCTTTGCCCTGGGTCACTTCATTCAACTGAAAAGTTTTCCTTACTGCAAGTTGTCATTCAAAGTTGTTTTTTTTTAAAATTTCTATCTCTACAAGCATTGGGGTTTTCTAACCTTTAAAGACCTTGCATTTCTGAACTCCCTTACACGTCTACTTACAAGACCACTAATATTTCTCTGAGCTCATTTCTTCATTGTTACACTGCGGAATACAGCTAATAATAGACAATACATACAAGGGCTGTGCAGCATTTCAGCATCTAACTAGAAAGAATTGTTAAGCATGTAGGCTTCCTTCTCAGAGTAGGCAAAGGTTTTTAGCAAAGATTTTGCTATCTTCTTAGCCTTAAGTGTTAGTTTCCTCATTAGATACCTTCTACCCTTAGGCTTCATATTTCAGATTTGGTTGGTACAGCACCTTACATCGATGTAACAATTTCTGTGTTAGGGTAAGTAACATAAGTTCCTTTAAGCCCACCCTAAAATTCATAGTGACTTAAAGACGCACACTTAATTTGTTCATGAAGGCTTAATGAAGTAATAAAATCACTTTCCACATGAAAAATCTTTCTCTTATTCCCCATTCATCTCATGGGGTCAGAAATGATAAAAAACAGAACTTACAATATGGTAAGTACTAAAAAAGTTAATCATTACTATCATCATTATTACCAATATCAGTGGTCATGGAAAGTCACAAAACCGAACATACAGGGGCCACCTGAACAATAAACAGAGCAATGAGCAATATTGTGAAGACAGAGGCCCACTTTATTAGTTTGCTCGGTGGCCTCAACAAGTTACCACAGACCAGATGGCTTGGTGGCCTCACCGATCTGGAGGCTAGCCATCCAAGATCAAGGTGTCAGTAGGGTAAGTTTCTTCTAAGACCTTTCAAAAGGAATTTGTACCATGCTTCTAGGCTAGCCTCTGGCCTTTGGCTGGAAATCTCTGGCCTTCTTTGACTGGTAGAAGCTTCACCTCCATCTCCACATGGCATTCTCTGTGTGTGTGTCTGTCTCCAAATTCCCCTTTTCCAGAGAGACACCTGTCGTATTGGATCAGTGCCAGGGCTAGTGACCTCATTTTAACTTGATTGCCTCCGTAACAATCCTATCTGTGTATAAGGTCACATTCTGCAGAACTAAAGGCTAGGATTTCAACGTGTGAAAAGGAGGGAGGCCCAATTTAACCCATAGCACGTACTAGCCCACTAATCAGTAATATTCCATTGAAGTATTTCTCTTTTTGTTTTACTTTCTTTTTATTGTATTTTTCCATTACCATTTATCCCCTTATACCCCTCACCCCACTAAAATCACCATTCTGTTGTCAATGTCCCTGAGTCCGTTTTTCCTTTAAGTATTTCTTACTTAAGTCACGTGTTTACATTGTGGCCAATCATTCTCATCAGTTTTTTTATGAACAACATCTAGATATTTATATTAGAAATCAAATGTGCATTCTTTATTTTTTATTGGGTATGATTATGCTTAGTTCACGACAAACTTTGGTATTGTAGTGATCTCAAGAAATCCTTCTGTTGCTTCCTATTTCCCTGATTTCAAAATACCCTTTATCTTTGCATATTGTAATACATGATTAGCTATGACAGACAATGAAACCAGGTGAGAAGAATACACCTTTAAAAAAACAGTCTTAAGGAAGGTTTGTTTCCATGTTATGGCTATGTAAAAACTACAGTGTCATCTAAAATCTCCTATTGCAAAATTGTTTCATATTGTTAAAGAAGAAACCTTAGTAGGCTTAAGCAAATATGAGAAGAACGAGACTGAGGAAAAATCACTGAGGCATCCATTAAATTAAAATCAATATTTTCATCTTTTTCTGCATTCATTGATGTTTTCTATTGTTATTTACTTGAGTAGGGTGCACCTCCTATACCATATACAACGTGGTGAACTGTAAACCTGTAGCTACACTATACCAAAAGAAAATTAATGCGTGTTTTAGGTCACAGATATTGCCAAACAAACTGTTATTGCAATCAGATGGTCTCATAGAAACTGTAGAAGCACTCACATACAGAAATAATCGCTGTTGGTACAAGGTTGAAAGATACGAGTTTGTTTGTTTGTTTTTGCTCTAAACTATCCAGTTGCTCCTGTTTACTCTGAGTGAAGTGTCATCGTGAAGGAAAGCAGGCTGGCCTGGGGCTGGATATCTGAGCGGTCAAAATGTAACGCAGGCGCCCTTTCGCTCAGCTCACGGTTCTCCTCCTCTCACCGTCTCCTCCCTGCCCAGCAGCGGTTGTTAAATATCGGCATCTGCTTATGGCGGCAAGTCTTCCTGTCTCTGGCCTTTAAAAGAGAGGGTTGTATGTTACAAATACTGAGAAAGTGTATTTTATTGAATACGTGGATGAGTCAATCAAACAATGAGTGAACTTAGTCCAACCAGCACTGACCTCTTCATGTTGAAAATCCAAACTTAATTTCCCTTTTCTTACTTTTTACTCCTTTGAGTACTTGCAGTTCATCTAGTTACAAAAGTGTAGAATTATCATTGTACTGATTAACAGAGTGTAAATAATTGGTCATCACAAAGTTATCCAATATTTGCTTTTAAAATAAATGAATCTCTATTTTGTGGCATTTCAGCCACTAGGGTAAGAAAAAAGATGTACACTGTCACTTAAGACTATTTGTTGGTGGTTCTCCAAGCAGCAGATCTAGTCCTGAGGAGAATGGCTGGACATATAGCAAACACACGATATAAATGTGTTCACTAGCTGATGAGAGAAGATGAGAATTCAAACACTGGAATACTTTAAATATGGAAGTCTGGGTTTTGTTATCTTTCATTGGAACAGAGATTTTTACCTCATCATTAAAAAAATAGGAAACTACTTAATATTTCCTGATAATCTCATCTAGGTAGTTCGGGTTGATGAGGTTAAGTCTTGATCAAAGAAGATGATTAGTGAGAAGTATTTCGCCATTTCAGACCTCCACAGTGGACAGTTTCCTGGAGCCGGGAAAACAGGATGTTGTGTGGCAATGTGACAGATCGGAGTTTTTACAGGAAAACAGGGCCTGAAACTTAAGTCAAGAACTGGTTTAGAATATAGTTGGAACATAAACTGTTACTGGTCATACCTGTTCCAGTCTTTGGGAAGTCAAACTTTTTATTACCAAGGGAATATTTAAGTGAACTTTTGTAGTCATATGTATAAAACCTCCTAGTCTGAAGTTATGTACTGGATTTCCCACTGACCCTAAATATTTGAAAATATCCTTCTGCCAAATATTCTAGTAAGCATTATCTATCATATGAAAATCCTAAGACAATACTCTGTACTAAATTAAACTAGGGTTTTATTTCTCACAACTGCCAAAAACATGACAAAAGTTCAAGTTCTCTTTATCCAGACTTCTGGATTGGGACTTCTCAATGAAAGTTGTTCCCAAAACAGGACTGTTTGAGTCTTTCCTGTACAGAGTTCTTGAGCATGTAAAGCAGAAATGAAAAGGTAATAAGGAAAATACATTTAAAATTAGTCACATTGTCAACATTATGAAGAATACTTTCAAGGTCTGCTTAGGTGTAATCACTACACAGATCAAAGAGACAAATTTCCTCCTACGTAGAAATTCACAGTCTAATGTACAATGGTTAAAACTAGCATGAGAATTACAGAGGCATCAAATTTAGAACCTGAAAAAATGAATGATTACCAGTATGAACACTGAAGCTAAGTAATCGATAATATTTTCTAACATGATGGGTCTAAACTAGAATCTTGGTTTCCTGATTATCAGCCTGGTACACTGTCCATTTGTTTCAGCATCCAGATTTCTTAATTGTCCACTATTAGGGGATCTTCAATGACACAAGGAAAACTCTATCAGCTTTCTAACCACCTTCCGCAGAAACACAGGTGCTCACTGAGTAAGCACCATGTTTAAAAATTGAGGGAGGCACGTAACATCAGCAAGACAATTGAATAAGATTTCCTTTGCTCCATCCCCCAGTAGAAAACAATGGTATCCAATCACAGTAAAAGTACCTTTCTGGAAGCTGTGGGATCCAGCCACACATGCAGAGGAAACTGGGAGAAGTCCTGTCTGCCCATGAATTGGGCAACAGGCAAACAGACCTGGGTCCTGGTTGTGGATTCCAAAGTGGTTCATGAACTGGCTTTAGGCTTTCTTGACCATGACCCAGGAACGCTAGAGAATACTGACTTAGGCAATCATCCATGGACAAGAGAGCCTTTGTGGAAGTCCAGGAGTCCAACCAAGACATTACAGCTTGCTGTTGGAGCAAAAAAATATCCAAAATTAGGCAAATTGAAAAAGATGAGAAGAACACCTTCACTGCATATCACCCCTCTCCCAAACTGGCACAGCTCAGTGCCAACAGAGCCTTTCTCAGCCCATGACATTTCACAGACAGTGAGAGTGAGTGAGTGAGTGCCCAGCTTCCCCAGCTGTGTGAGCTGCTGCCTGAGGCCCATCTCTCTCCCAACCAATCCAGGGTACTGAGTCATGAGCTTCATGATGAGGCATAGTAGAGGCTGGGAGAACATCAGCCAGATCTCAAAAGGTATCAGGGGAACATAGATTTTACTAACTGACTCATGAACTGCTGAGATGCCTCACCTGGGGGTACCTGTAACCGGCCCATGGGCACCCACAGTGCCTTGCGCGCCACATGTACACACCCCCATCCCATGTTCAGCTCCCTGTACTCACTCCCGATGGTAGCAAAAGCAAGTTTTCACAGAGAGCTAGTGAGCATGTGCAGAAAACTAGACCGAAACTGTGGGACAGAAAGAAATCACCAACTTGGGCCTTTAACATCGCCTTTAGGAAAGCAAAGCAAAGACTGTCAGTAATTGGCCTGTCATGCAGCAGGATAAAGAAAAGGCATATAAGCTTAAGAATTCCACCACCAGAGGGAGCAAGAAGTGTGAAGCATGTATATGCAAACATTGGGAAAGCCTCAGAACCCTAGTAGAGCTGAAGGAAGGTAATTCTTTTACAAAATCAGTCAGTAAATATTGGAGGAGGTGACTAGGACTTGAAATGCAAAGATAGCAATGCAAGACTTCTAGAAATATACAAAATCAAATAAGCATGATACCACAAAATGATAACAGTGATCTTGCAATAATGGATTCCAAAGACATGGGGTTCTGCAATTTGTCCAACAGAGAATTTGCAATAGGTGTTTTAAAGAAACTTAATAAGCTACAAGAAAACACAGAAATACAATTCAATGAAATCAGGAGAGTAATTAACAAATAAAATGAGAAGTTTAACAAAGAGATAGAAATCATGAAAAAAGAACCAAAAAGAAACTCTGAGGTGAAGAATACAATGAATGAACTAAAAAATACAACAGAGAACACCAACAACAAAGTGGATCAAGCAGAAGAAAGATTCTAAGAATTAGAAGATAGAATCTTTGAACTCATCCATTCAGGAAACAAACAAACAAACAAAACCGAAAGAAAGAAAAGAAAAAGTAAAAAAAGCTTATGTGACCTATGGGATGCCATGAAAAAAAACCAATTTGTGAATTATTGAAGCTCTAGAAGGAGAAAAGAAGGAGAGAATATCAGAAAACTTATTTTTAAAAATAATGATTAAAAATCTTCTCAAATTTGAAGAGAGATTTAGCCATTCATGTTCGTGAGGCTCCTATGTCCCCAAACAAATTCAACTCAAAAGACCTTCTCCAAGACACATTATAATAAAGCCATAAAAAATCAAGGACAATGGGAAAATTTTAAAAGTGAGAAAAGTTTTTCACTCACAAAAGGACCCCATAAGGCTATCAGAAAATTTCTCAGCAGATCTGTATAGACCAAGAAACAATGGGATGATTTCAGAAAAGTTGAAATAAAGGGATATTAATTATTAAAATAAAAACATATAAAATATGTAACACTCTGGTAAAGATAAGTATATAGTCAAATTCAGAATAATCTAATACCATACATGTTACTATGTAACTATTTAACTTTAGTAAAAGGTTAAAGGATACAAGAGTTAAAAGTAACAATGGGTAAAATAATTTGTTAACAAATACACAATCTAAAAAGAGATAAATTCGACATCAAAAATGAAAGAGGAAGTAAAAAGGTAGTTATGATTGAAGTTAAGATGATATTAGCTAAAATAGATGATTATACCTATAAGATGCTTTATGTAAACTTCATGGTAACCATAAAGGAAAAACTACCGTATTCACTCAAAAGATAAAGAGAAGGAAATCAAAACACACCACTATAGGCCTGGCTGGTATAGCTCAGTGGGTTGAGCACAGGCTGTGAACCAAAGGGTTGCTGGTTTGATTCCTAGTCAGGGCATATGCCTGGGCTATGGGCCAGGTCCCCAGTATGGGGCACATGAGAGGCAACCACACACTGATATATCTCTCCCTTTCTTTCTCCTTCTCTTCCTCTCTCTCTAAAAATGAATAAATAAAATCTTTAAAAAACTAACCAAAAACACCACTGTAGAAATCTTTAAAAAACAAACAAACAAAGAAAACAAAACACCACTATAGAAATCATCGATTAACAATAAAAGACAGAAAGAGTGAAAGGAAGGGACAAGGAAACTACAAAAAAAATTAACAAAATAACATTAGTAAGTCTTACATGTTAATAATTAATCTAAATATCAATGGGTTGCCGTATTTTGCTCTGTGTAATGCATACTTTTTCACCCACATTTTTGAGGGAAAAATAGGGATGTGTGTTATACATGAGTAGGTAGTACTAATTCCATATTATATAAATGTTTCTAATTCTTTTATTTATGCTTATGCATTAAAAGTGTAAGTCTAAAAAGCAAAAACAATAACTGTATGCAAAATAATATCCTGAAATATGATAATCAGTTATGTTTCTGAATATAAATAAATTAAACATTGAAAAATTAAAATGAAAGATTTTTTCCCTAAAAGTTTGGGCCCAAAACGTGGGTCACATTATACATGGCCATGGCCTGACCAGTGTGGCTCAGCTGGTTGGGTGTCGCACCGCAGTCGGAGGGTCTTTGGTTTGGTTTGTGGTCAGGGCACACGTCAGGGCTGCAAGCTGGTCCCTGGTTGGGATGTGTGAGAGGCAACCAATCACTGTTACTCTCAACATCGATGTTTCTTTCCCTCTCTTTCTCCCTCCCTTCACCTCTCTTGAAAAACAAATAAATAAAATCTTTTTTTTAAAAACTGCAGAAATCCAACTATACGTTGCTTACAAAAGGCTCACTTCAGTTTTGAGAACATGCACAGGCTCAAACTAGAGGAATGGAAAAAGAGATTTCATGCAAGTGGAAACCTAAGGAGAAGAGGGGTAGTTATACTTACATAAGACAAAATAGACTTCAAGTCCAAAACTGTAACAGGAGACAAAGAAGGTCATTGTGTAATAATAAAGGGGTAACTCATCAAGAGTATATAAACATTATGGATATAATTGCACCCGTCATTGGAGGACCTGAGTGTATTAAGCAAATATGAACAGATCTGAAATCAGAAAGAGACAACAAACAATAATGGAAGGATAACAGAGGACATCAGTACCCCACTTTCAACCATGAATGGATTGTCTAGACAGAAAATCAGTAAGAAAAGTTGAAATGGAATATATTTCAGATGAAAAGGACCTAACAAACATATACAAAACATGTCTTCCAACATCAACAGAGTACACATTCTCCTCAAGTGCACATAAAACACTTTCCACAATAGATCATATGTTAGGTCACGAAATAAATCTTAGGAAATTTAGGAAGATTGAAAACATACCAAGTATCTTTTCTGCCCACAGTGGAATGAAACTAAAAGTCAGTACCCATAGAAATCCATAAAATTCACAATGATGTGGAAATTAAATAATACACTTCTGAAAAAGCGATAAGTAAACAAAGAAATCAAAACAAAAATAAAAAACTATGTTGAAAAAATAAAAATGGAAACTCAACACATCAAAACTTATGGGATGCAGCAAAAACAGTAATAAGAGGGAAATTTATAGTGGTTAAGTAAGCTCCTACATTAAACAAGAAGAAAAATTTCAAATAAAAGACTTCATGGATCAAGGAACTAGGAAAAGAAGAACAAACTAAACCAAAAGTTAGAAGGGAGGAAATAATAAGGACCAGATAAAAAATCAACAAAATAGAGAATTAAAAATTAATAAAATTATTATTGATTTTTAAAAAGATAAACAAAATTGACAAAATTTTAGCTTGACTAAAGAAAAAAGAAAGACAAATAAAATCAGAGATGAAAGAAGAGAGATTTTAACTGACACTGCCAAATACAGAAGATCTAAGAGACTACTGTGAAAACTTATGTCAGTAAATTGGATAATCTAAAAGAAATGGGTAAATTCTTAAAAACACACAATCTACCAAGGCTGAATGATGAAGAAATCGAAACTATGAGTAAAGCAATTACTACTTAGAAGAGTGAAGTAATCAAAAATCTTTGAACAGAGAAAAGCCTAGAACCAGATAGTTTCACTGGGGAAGTCTACGGAACATTTGAAGAACTAAGGGCAATCTTTCTTCAATTGTTCCAAAAAACTGAAGAGAAGATCACATTTCCAAACTCATTTTACAAGGCCAGCATTAGCCTGACACAAAGCCATATAAAGACGCTACAAGAAAAAGAAAACTATAGGCCAGTATCCCTGATGAATACAGGTGTAGAAATAAAAATTTTCTACAATATATTAGCAAACAAAATTAAAACAATACATTAAAAGGAGAACACTGTGATCCCATGTGATTTATCGCTAGGATTCAGGGATTGTTTGACATACACGAAGTAGTAAATGTAATACACCACCATTAATACAGTAAAAGATAATATGATCATAGATGCAGAAAGAGCATGTGACAAAATTCAACATCTGTTCATGATAAAAACAACAATTTGAATATAGAATTAATGTATATCAACATAATAAAGGCCATCTATGACAAGCTCAGAGCTAACATCATACTCATTGGTGAAATGCTCAAAGATTTTCCTCTAAGATCAGAAATATTATGCCCACTCTCACCAGTTCCATTTGACTTAGTATTAAAATACCTAGGAGGAGAAATTAGGCAAGAAAAATAAATTAAAGGTATCCAAGTCGGAAAGGAGAAAATAAAATTGCTTCTGTTTGCAGATGATATAATCTTATATTTATAAAATCCTAAAAAGTCTTCCCCCAAAACTATTGGAATTAATAAATGGATTCAGTAAAGCTGCAGTATGCAAAATCAATGTACTAAAGTCAGTTGTGTTTCTATACACTAACAATAAGCTATCTGAAAAAGAAAAAGTTCCCATTTATAATAGCATAAAAACCAATAAAATATTTCGAAATAAATTTAACCAAGGAGGTAAAATATCTATCTGTACACTGAATATTATAAGACACTGATTTAAAAGATTGAAGAAAAAAACAAGTAAATGGAAATTTATCCCATGTTTATGACTTGGAGGATTTAATATTTTTTAAATGCCCATACTATTCAAAGTCATTTAAAGTGTCAATGCAATTCCTATAAAAATTCCAGTGGTGTTTTTCACAAAAATAGAAAAAAATTCTAAAAATAATAATATTGTAATGATTATTATAATAAATTAAAATATCTGTACTTAAAAATGAAGCGAAATAAAATAAAACAAAATAAAAATAAAAAGCATATGGAACCACAGAAGACTGCATAAAGCCAAAGTAATTCTGAGAAAGACCAAAACTGAAAGCACCTCACTTTCTGATTTCAAGTATATTACAAAGCTATAGTTATGAAAACAGTGTGGGACTGGCATAAAAACAGACATAGATGAATCAAGCAGAATATGGAACGCATATATTTAATTCTCACATATAGGGTCAACTACTATGTGATGAGGGAACCAAAAATACTCAATGGGAAAAGAATAGTCTCATCCATACATAGTGTTGGGAAAATTGTATAACCACAAGCAAAAGAATGAAGTTGGACTCCTATTTTATACCACTCACAAAAATTAATTTGAAATTGACTATAGATCTATTATGTAATATCTGAAACAGTTAAATTACTGAGAGAAAACATGGAGAAAATGTTCCTTGATAAGGGTCTGTGAAATGATTTTCTGGATTGACATCAGAAGCATCGTAACTAAAAAATAAGTAAGTTGGACTACATCAAACTAAGAAGCTTCTGCACAGCTGTGCACACCCAGGCCCGGCAGTGGCAGTCACAAACTATGGGTCGCTTATATGGGTCCAAACAGGTTGCCCGGGGCCAGTCACAGGCAGTGTCTGATATCGATCTGTCCCAGAGTCCCTCCCAAGAAGCCCAGAACCAACACAGCCAGTGCTCAGCTTCAGTCAACATCAGAGCAGGATCCAATCATCTTCACAAGTGGTATATTCAAAGGCAGATTTGGGCAGGCAGCAAATCCTGCTGAGATAAATTCTGCTTCATGTGGTCAGCACCTGCACAGCAGCTAGCATGCCACTGTAGAGGTTGAAGCTCACGGTCAGCCAGCCTGAGGGCTGATCTCATGCATGAAGAGGACAAAACCAATCAAGACTCAATTCCAACAGGAAGACCCACATAAACCACACAGAGAGCATTCCTGGAGCACCGAGCTCAGGTGATCAAGGAGACTGCACCACTGGACACCACAGGACACCTTCTACATAAGGCCAGCCTTATCAAGACTATCATCAAATCAACAAACAACAAGTGTTGGCAAGGATGTGGAGAAGAAGGAACCCTTGTGCACTGCTGGTAGGAATACAAATTGGTACAGCCACTGTGGAAAGCAGTACAGAGATACCTCAAAACAATTAAAAGTGGAACTGCCTTATGACCCAGGGATTTCACTTCAGGAATATATCTGAAGAAATCAGAAACACTGATTCTAAGGACTATACACACCTCTATGCTCATTTCAGCATTTACAATAGCCAAGATTTGGAAGCAGCCCGAGTGTCCATCAGTGCATGAGTAGATAAAAAAGCTGTCATACATTTACACAATGGAATGCTACTCAGCTGTACAAAAGAAGAAAATATTACCCATTGTGACAGCATGGATGGACATGGAGACCATTATGCTAAGTGAAATAAGCCAGTCAGAGAAATACAAGTACCATATGATTTCAGTCATAGGTAGAATCTAATGAACAAAATAAACTAACCAACACAGTAGAAACAGACTAACAGAGAACAGACTGACAGCTGTCAGAGGGGAGGGGTTTGGGAGGCTGGGTGAAAAAAGGTGAAGGGATTAAACAAAAAAACATAACTTCAAAGACACAGACAATAGTATGGTGATTACCAGAGGGAAAGGGGGCTGGGGGGAGATAGAAGAGGGTATAGGAGGGATAAACGGTGATGAAAAAAGACTTGACTATATTGGGGTGGTGAACCCACAATATAATACACAGATGATGTACTGTAGATTTGTACACCTGAAACCTCTATAATTATATTAACCAATGTCACCCTAATAAATTCAAAAGAAGGAAGGAAGGCAGGAAAGAAGCTCATATCACACATGGATCAAATGATATTACCTGGATTCTACTGGGTTGGCCAAAAAGTTCCTATGTTTTTTCTGTAAAATAAAAAACACATTTTTCATTTTCACAAGTAACTTTATTGATTTAGATATTTTGAGTATGTTGGCTATCTCCCATGTGGTATAACATTGATTGTTCTCAATGTCTTAATTTGATCTCTATTAACTTCAACTGGTTTATCCAACCGTGGAACATAGTTCAGTGAGAAATCTCCAGCACAAAACTTTGCAAACCACTTTTGACACATTTGATCAGACACAGCATCTTCTCCATACACTGCAGAAATCTTTTTTTGTGTTTCAGTTGCATTTTTACCTTTCTTGAAATAATGAAGCATAATATGCCAAAAATGTGGCTTATTTTCTTCCATCTTCAATTTTAAAGTGGCTACACAAAAATTCACCAATTTTGTCTTTTTTTAAATGCACACTGATATGACAGCTGTCACAATACTATCTAACAAAATTGTTTCAAATGAAGTTAAAGACAACCAAGTGCTACTAGAGCCATCTTACAGAAAAAAAACAAATGAATTTTTGGCCAACTCAACAGATGAATGGATGCTTCCATTGACACTCTGTCTCTCAGTCGTAGAAGATCCTATTCTCTCCTATCTTGAGAGGACGTCCTCCATGAAGAGCTAGACAATTCCCAGGTTTCATCTTCCACATGTGGCAATCCCGGGCAAAGACAGCTTTCCTCCCCTAGCATCCTTCCCCCAGGAAAGGTTCTGATTGGCCCAATTTAGGTCACATGACTACTTTTGGGGCAATCACTGTGACCAGGATGACATCCTCCACAAAAGCTGGATTTGTGGGTTGGAGAAAAGAGCATTTTGACACTTCACTGATGTAAAGTTTGTATTTATTGCAAAAGACCCAGAAAACCCCCTTCCACAGAACAGTCCAGGGATGTCAGTCTAGGATGTTCTGTGAACAGCTTTTCCTCCTCATGCTCTCAACCTTATCACACTGAAACTCCAGTAGAGGAACCTGACATGGCTTCAAAAAAACTGCCTTCAGAAACCATATCACCTGGATCTAACCTTTGGCTTCCAGGTGTAATTTCTTCTTGGCAATGATCCCCATCATGCTGTATCTGTCACATATGCAGAGCCAGTTGTAGCCAGGTCAGGATGGCCAGTCAACCACGACTATCAAGTGCCTCCTCTGTCACAGGGCCAGGAGGGACAGAGCACAGCAGGCTGGCCAGGGCCCATGGCATCAGGGACAAGGCCATTCAATCAGCCAGGCCTTTGGTCACATGCCTGCACTGGGTGAGGTAGGAGTAAGGCAGCATAACTGGGAGCACCACCAGAATGGAGTGGAAATGGGAAGAAAACTTCCCCAAGGAATGAGGGACAAAGTCATCGAAAGGGAAGAGACAGTGGTCAAACCTGTGTGGATGAGAATGGATACAGCAGTGACAGCAAGAACTGACTGGTCCCCATAGCCTTTCACAGGACAGTCGGAACTTACTGAGCCCTTTGGCACCAGTCACCTGGTCCAGTCTGAGTCACCAGGTTTATGTAGTTTCCTTCATCGGCTCCATGAAGAAGAGTTTCCATTCCCAAGACCAGGGTGGGGCAGACTGTGGAATTTTTTTGCCAGAGAAGTCAGAGAGCACGTGAGTCAGCTGCAGGGTCAAGGCCCAGGTCCCTACAGCAGGTCAGCCAGAGAGGAGGGGCTGAGCCTGCTGAGAGCAAGAAGGGAGGAAAGAACGCAGACTGGAGTGTGGAAGGACAGGTGGGAAGGTTGCTCGCACCCTCCCCACTGTAGGCTTCCCAGGGGCCTGAGACAGGCCCTGCTGGGCAGGCCAGGGGTTTTGATGGGACAAGAGACTGAGCTTCAGACTGGACTTTTCACTATTTAAAAATTGAGACCTGAGTAATTAGAAAGGCTATGGGAACTGCAAGCTGTCATCCAGGGAGAGAGAATGGTGGCCAAAAGCAGGTTGATGGAAGAACATTTGAGAGAGCACAGAGTTCTGCACCCCCTGCAGCCCACAGCCCACCAAAGCCAGCGCACTCAGTAAGCTGCTTCTTTATGCCAAGCACGGTGCTGGGCATGAGGGACATCGCAGTGAACACAGCACCCAGCGTTGTTCCTTGTGCCCTGCTGGAGCTTCCTGTTGGAGAGGAATTCCCAGTCCGTGCCCGCCCAGCGCTGTGTCTCCCCACCTGCCCTTGGCAGCAAGACTCTGAGCCCTTCCTGTCTTCCTGAGATGGTGACTCCTGGGTGCTCTCTGCTTGTCCTCCAGCTCCTAACTTGTGAGGGGGAGAGTCCTATGTAAAAAGTCCTTCCTCAGGTCCCCACCCCAGCCCTTCCTCCCCCAGCCCTCACGGGGTGGAAGTGTGTTCATCGTTCAACTAAGATTTCTTATACACCTGTTATGTGGCAGGCCCTGTGCTAAATAAAGATGAGAATGCCATGAAAAACAAAGCTTCTGGCCAGACACATCACTTACTAGCAGTCTTTGTTAATCAACGGCGGAGATATAAAGTAGGCCTTATTTTATTGTTATAATTGTTTTCATTTTTTACCTGTTAATCTCTTACTGTGACTAATTTATAAGTCAAACTTCATCATAGGTATGTATGTGTAGGAGAAAACACAGCACACATAGGGTTCAGTAGTATCTGCAGTTTCCCACACCACCTGGTATCTTGGAAATTATCCCCTGCAGATAAAAGGGGGACTACTGTATTAGATACTTAGAGGTGGCTAATACAATACATTTTTAATGTTCTCATCACACAAACACACACAGAAGGTAATTATGTGAGGTGATGGAGTTGTTATCTAACCATATGGTTACAATCATTTTGAAATTTATGTCAATTCTTTGTCTACCGCCATACCACCCTGAACGTGCCCGATCTTGTCTGAAATATATAGCAATTCCTCATGCTGTCCTTCTTTAACTTACGTAATTTTATACATAAATTATATCACAATAAAACTAGAAAAAAAGTTCAGGGAAAATAATTTGTACGCCAGAGTTCTGCACCCTCCCAAACTATCTATCACACATGAGGGCAGTGAAAAGAATTGCAGTCATGCCAAATCTCAAAATAAATTAATGCCTATATATTTTCTCAAGAAGTTACATGAAATTTTACTCCAAAACAATAAGAGTGAGCAAACTAATGATGTTTTAAAGTAGTAACACATGTTATTTGGAAACATGAGGAGAACATTAGGAGAATCAGCTAAAAAGATTTGACAATGATTATACCTTTGGGAGCAGAAATTGTCTTTGGGATGCTGAGTGGGATAAGAAACTGCTAATTTTGATTATATGCTTTGAAAAGCTATTTGACCTTTAAATCTATGTACATCTATCTGTTTAATAAAAATAGAAATTGTTTTTAAAGGAGTATATTAGCCATGAAGCTTAATTTTTATTTCAAGATACATTTTAAAAGTGATATAATTACCCTTTTCAGCTTCTGTTAGATGATACTACCATCAGTACACCCTAGCATGGTAATTCAGAATCCTGCATCTTCGGTTCACCCTAAATTCACTACTAATGCATTCACTTCAATACATTTCGGCCAGTAGATAAAAGCAAAGATAAGTGATTTGATTACATCTATACACATAGCAAGTGTTCTCAAAAAGCTGTTTAATTTCTTCTTTTGCATTTAGGAATTTATGTCAAAAGTTATAGGTTGGAAAATAAAATCTATCACCGAAGTATAAACATTATTCATGCAGATTATAACAACATTCATAAAATTTACATGCAAGGTAAGCTGTTACATGGCTACACAAATGTGACAAAGTGCAGTTGAAAGTAAAATCCAACATCTGGAGCCAGAACATATGTAACCAGGAGGCTTAGATGTGCATGTCAATGAATCATGATGCCACCGAGGAACTCTGATCGTGAAATGCTAACTTCTTTTCCTAAGAGTTATCCTTGATTGAAGTGAATGTCCAAAATCAGTAATTAATAACATCTTTACTTATTTTTGTTTAAATTGTGGATGTACCCACTTAACATTCATGAAAGTTCTTGACCATTTCTGGGTTTGCCCAGGGGGGAAAAAATCAAAAGTGCTTATGATAGTTCATTTTATGTGTCAACTTGTCTGGCCTAGGTATTTGAACAAACATTCTGGGTGTGCCTCCACAGCTGTTTTTGGATGACATTAACATGTACATTCATAGACTGAGTAAAGCAGATTTCTCTTCCCAGTGTGGGTGGGCCTCATCTAATCCACTGAGGGCCAGACTGAGAAAAAAAGGCAGAGTCAGTGAGAATTTCCTCTCTCTGCCTGGCTGTCTTTCAGCTGGGACACTGGTCTTCTCCAGCTGCCTTTAGGCTTCCACTCAGACTGGAACTTACACCATTAGCTCTCCTGGTTCTCAGGCCTCAGGTTCAGACTGAAATTATGCTATTGGCTCTCCCGAGTCTCCAGCTGCCAACTGAAGATGTTGGCACTTCTCAGCCTCTATAACTGAGTGAGTCAATTCCCTCTAACCAATATCCCCCTCACCTCTCTCTCTCTACACACACACATACACACAATTGGCTCTGTTTTCCAGAAAAACCCAGACTAACACAGTGATTTTATATAACTTGTCTGGAGGAAAGTAGGAAGTTCAATTAAACTGGTGTTTCTAAATATTCAGTCTAGCAAACTGAGGTCATGGGTCTCTAATTTTTGTCTTAGTTTAGTGTTTTGGCTGGAATGTAACGAGAATCAGCTAATGTTAATCTAGGCCAAATATAACTGTTAAAAAAAGCTGGGCAGGAATTTATTTTAGGGAGACACAAGTATCTCAGTGCCGTGAAAGGCGCGAGTGCCGCTACAGCCCGTGATGGGGGCGGAACAGGACGAGGGAGGCCATTTCAGTCCCCATCTCGACTTATCTCAGGACCTTTGTTTTGTTTCTTTTCTCTCTACTGCCAAACTATCACTGTTACTCTGGCCACAAGTGATAACCATGCCATAATTCCAGAGGTTTTACTTCTCCTTAATTCAAGAGACTAGCTCAAGGATGAGGCTTTTTGATACTAGTCTAGATTTCTATGGGAGGAATTGGACGATATTTGGGTCAGGTACTCCTCTGGACCCAAATATGCACCATCAGGAGCACGGAGTCATGTTGTATAAACATGGCTGTCACCCCTATACCTGTGACTATGTGGACGAGAATCAGAGGTGTCAGGCGTCTTGGGATAAGACAGAATTACTCTGAACTTACTGTATTTTGCTGTGTATAATGTGCACCCATGTTTTTGGCCCAAACTTTCATGACAAAAAAATCTTTCATTTTAATTTTTAATTCAATTATTTATTTATTTAAATTTAAATATTTGGCCTTTTTGTATTATAAAGGAATTATAGCATTTATTTGTTAATGTATTCGGTACAAGAAATTTTATGTAACAAATAATTATAAAATACAAGAACAGCTACAAGGTATTTCAGGTACTACCCATGTGTCATACACATCCTTATTTTTCCCTCAAAAATGTGGGCAAAAATGTGCCCATTTTACATGGCAAAATATGGTACTTTTTCTTCAATTTATGCTAGCACCTTCTATGTGCCCAGCACTGGGGATATAATTCAGAAAAAGACAGACATGTTTCTTGCCTTCAGGAACCTCACTATCTAGTTAGGTGTTTGGGGGCAGGTAGGGGAACAGTCAGGGATGAGTTTACTTAAATTGCCAATATAACGGAACAAGTAATAGCATGCAGACAAAAAAAAGTGTTCTGAAAGCAACTCAGAAGAGGTATCTCCCTCAGACTTGGGAGGTCAGTGATGTCTTTCTGTGAAAAGTCACATCCATTCTAAGACTACAAAGATACACAGGGGTTAGCCTGGTCAAACAGATGAAGAAAAATACATAAAGGAAATGACCAAGACTCGAATGTTTATGTAAACACAGAGACAATATTGATGGATCTGAAACAAAATAATATTGGAATGTTGATGGGTGTCTTTCTTTGGATTTACCAAAAATCAGATGCTGAGACAAAATAAGACAAAATTACTCCTCTGTGTTGGCATCACTCTTAACAGATTTTCCCAAAAAGGATGGCCAACAGCAGTATTAGGTTTGCATTCTCCGCATGTAGCAACTCCAGCAGAAAACCAGCACCTTTTCCTCAGTGGTTTTAGGAAAAAGTTCCAGTGCTGACTCTTACAGACAGAGGGTGGGCCATCAAGCCAATCACTATAGACACATGTCTGGAATATTCTGATTGGCCAGGAACTGGGGGACTGAGAAAGGCCCCACTTGGATCATATGACCAAAAATAGTAGGTGAGGATGAGTAGTTCTTCAAAAGATAACACAGCATTATTACCAGAGGAAGAGAGAATGGAACTGAGCAGGCAAAATCAATACACTACAAAAATTTGGGGTGTTGTTCCTTTAACACTCACTTTATACTTGGAGGTGTGTTATGTATTCTACAGACTCAGCAACAAAGAACTTTTGAATGGGAGATGGTAATTGAATTCGTCCAATGACTCTCTTCTATCAGAGTAGTAATTGGGACATAAAGGATGATTGCAAAGAGTAAAAACTTAAATCATCCACACTTTGATTATCAGTGTATCATAAAAATTTACACATAAAGAGAGTTGTCATTCTTAACCCATATTGGTTCACAACACTTTTTTCACAGATTTTTTTTTAATCTCGTGAATTTCACAGACCTGCTCCTTAGCAAATTTTTCTACACACATACTTCTTTCAAGGGATTCCCAGTCCATATGAAGCTCACATTAAACCTCCAACCTAGATCAACTGAATGTTTTCAAAGCCCTTGACTCCTTTGAAAGTAAACTAATAGTCCTTTTCATAGTTATAATGTAGCAATGCCATTTAGATGAATTTGTCGATTTTTAGTTTTAAACTGCTGAATTATAAAGATACAAAAATACTAAGCATTATTTTCATAGTGCATGCCTATTCAATGCAGTGTCACAATCTTAAATCGAGGCAGATAAACTGTATTCAATTTCTGGGGAGGATACAAGGGCAAAAAATTAAGTCATTGGGAAGCTTTTGAATATTGTTTACTCCTGTAATAAAGAAGGCAGCTTGCTGCCTAACAAGATGAGGCCTGGGAGGTTGCTTTATCAATTTGTTGATCCCTTGGAGAAAAAAAAAAACAGATATTAAAAACAAATCCAAGAGTAAGACATACCTGAATGCAATCCATTTGCAGTGAGAGCACATTTCTATACTGTGCTGAATAAAGAGTTTTGGTATAGAAATGTATTCCTTCTACTTTGCCTTCCCTAAATACTATGCTCAAGAATTAAATATATCTGTCTGTAGAAAGCACTTTAGGGTTTCTCTGCCTTTTTTGATAAGCAATATTATAAACAACCATAAATTTGTGAAAATGTTAAAATGCTAAATTTGTAGGTTTGCCAGATAAACTACCGGATGCCCAGTTAAATTTGAGTTTCAGATAAGCAAAAATAATTTTTTGGATAAGTATGTACCAAATATTGCACAAAACATACTTATCCTAAAAAAACTATTCTGGTTTATTTGAAATTCAAATTTAACCAGGCATCTTGTATTTTAATTTCTAAACCTGACAACCCTATAAACTTGTGAACAATATTGTTTTATTCATTTGTAAATAACTATTTGATTTACATATTAAAGTAGTTTTCGTACAAGCATCTCATTTTATTGTGATGTGTGTCTTCTAACTAAGAATATACAATATATTTTCATTGAGGTGGTAATAGAATATTTCAAGCTTTTTTTTCTATAAACAATTTCCACTCATATCCCTTTTAACTCCCAAAGAACTTTATGAAGAAAGCTAGACTGAGGTAGATGTTTCTCTATTTCCAATTGGTTTCAGACCAATTTCTTTAGCATTTGAGGAAATATTATTAAAAGTTGTATATTTTATGTTTGTAAAGTAACTTAAATATATGATTTTGAATTATTGGTCTTTGAAAGCAGAAACTTTTCAAAATGAACCATTATGTAGAGATGAAGCAGTGAGTCTAGAAAATGAATAACTCATTTTTAAGTAAATGAGAAATTATTTTGGGCTGTTACTTATACATTTTCCCATTTATAGTTAAACAGTAATTTGCGATACACAAGGTATTAGTTGTGAGTTGTGGTTTTCAATATCACAGACCCATTTGTTGCTGTGGTTTTGCAATATCATTCCCTAATGCTTTTCTCAATTGTGGTTTTCGTAATCATTGTTTGATAGCCATGTAGCTGTGGTTTGGGGCTGCTATAACCATTTGGACAGAGATAATTGCTTATAGGTATTGCTGTCTTTTTATTTTATAACCTTAGTGAGTTAAACTAGAAAAAATTAACTTTAAATATCATTAACATTCTCACTAAAAATGATGAGAAAACACAAAATGTAATAGTACCCCTTAGTTTAATTCATTCGTATTAGCTATAATTAACATATTTTATAAATTTAGACAAACTATATTTCTGATAATGAAGTCTGGTTATTTTATCAATCTTGCCTTGAATTCCCTGACTTTTGCTTCTTTCAGCTTTTAAAGTGAATATTTTGCTGAGATTTATTTGTTTCTCTTTTGCTTTGCATATTTAACCATTTCAAATGCCAAAAGAAACACTAACTGTTATGATATTTTAATTCCAATGGGCATTCCTTTTGGGTGATATAAAAAGTCAGCCAGTTCTGTAAAAAGATCTTTAAAAGCCATACTATATAATACATCCCATTCTAAGCACCCCAGTTTAATTATAATAAATTGAAAATTAATAAGGCAAAAATCTGTAGTTCTCTGTCTGCTTATTCATTCCACAACACAAACACAAATAACCCTGCTTTTCCTGATACTTACGGCTTTAATTTCTTGGTTCTTCAGGGGAGGGACTTTATCAATTTAGTGCATTTTCCACTGCAAAGGACTATGTATTCTTATAGCCTCATATGGTAATAGTACTAATGGTAGTGTAATACAATTCACAATTGGTCTTCAGCTCTGTATTAAGATTCTCTCAGCCATACCTTTCACGGGGCAACTCTTTATACCTTCCAGAAGATGTCCTGATGGGGTTATAAATGATGCTGATTACAGTGCCTTCTGCACGCCGAGCAGCCTGCATTATGCTCAATCAGCCGAGGCTCTCTCCTGACCCTCAGACACTTTCCGAGTTTGGTGGGGCTCACTCCAATGCTAGTCAACCAAAAGAAGGGAAGCGCGGTTTCAGAGCAGAGTGGATGAGCTCACAAACTGGGGGGAAAGTCAGCAGTATCTGGGGGGACATATTAACTGCAGTGGAGTTTATTAGTAAATACTAATTACATAAAGCAGCCAGTTAAAAACTGCCACTTGGATAGAAGCTACTTCCAGCTCACCCAGGAGAATATATTTAATACTCAGTGTATATGAAACTATGAGAAACTAAGCTAGCCTCATGCAGCTTAATTTGGCCAAAATAATAACTATGCAAATCATTTCAAAAATTTGTTCTTCTTTTGACTTGCAGTTTTCAATATACTACCCCCACACAATAATTGAATATGGATGAAACAAAACTTTAAAAGCCAAAGAACCATGAAATAGTTATTGGGTCTTACCTGGTTGGGAAATTATGGCAAGATCAAATCTTTTATTAGTCGCCGGCTGCTTCCCTGTGGCAGAAGAGCTTAAAGAATGAAAGGCCATGGGGCTGGGAAGTGACAGGGGAACTTCCACGGACTTCCTCTAAAAGTTAGTATCTGAGTAGAGAGGGTTCATTTCCCACCTAGGGCTAATCACCTAGCTAATGGTCCTCCTTCCTGATGTGAGAAAAATGTCTGCCTGTGTCCAAATTTAGAATTTTTACAATCTGACGTGAAAACTGGAGGTGAGACACAGCACTTTAAGGGCGCCGCTCAGCAGCATCCCATCTGCGCGGGCCAAGTGGGGGATGGTCCGTGTCCACGGTGGTCTCCAGGGAACCTTGAGAGCAATGAAATGGTCTCCTGAGAGCCTGGGCGGATGAGAGGAGTTAAGCGGCCCCAAGACACACAGTTGGCATTTGTGATCAGCTGGCTCTCGCTGAGGATTTTGCCAGTGGCCTAACCTTCCTGCCAAGAAGCTGGAAGGGCGGGGGTGGAGGCTAGGGGAGGGGGCGGCATAACTGGAAGCACAAAGTTTATGGAGACTGAGATTTCTTTGTGCCCCGCCGGATAGGCGAGGCGTGAGAGAGGAGAGTTGGGGTCCATCAGAGGGGGCTGTTGGAAGAAGTTGCCAGAAGGGGTGCTCTGGCGGATGACTAGAGCTGACGCGGTGTCAACTGCAGAAGGTGGCCTCCTTCCAAGCCCTCCCCATGCCTCTCACCCTCCAACCCCCCACCGTGCTCCCTTGCACCCCACCCGACCTAGGCCGGGGCCCTGGTGTGCGTCCGGACTGGCTTCAGATGCAGCCAATCCTCCTTTCGCTGATGGAATAGTCTCCCCTCCCCACAACCCCGGCGCGCCCCTCCCTCGCGCGCCTCGCCACCTCCCGCGGCAGAGCGCGAGCTGCGCGGCCCGGAGCGGCGGCGGCACGCTCGGGAATCTGCCCCGCACGCCGGGGCCAGGGGAGAGCAAGCGCGCTCCTTCTCCCGCTCCTTCCGCCCCTCTCCCTTCGGCTCGCTCTCCTTTCCCTCACTCCTTCTGTTCCTTCTTTCCCGGTCCCCCCGTCCCTTTCTCTCTCCCTGTCCATCCGTTTGTAAATTCCCGTCCCCCCCACCCCCATCGCTCCCCCACTCTCCCCTCCCCTCCCTACTGTCACACTCTCTCTGCCCCCCTCTGTCTTCTCATTTGCCTGCTCGTCGCCAAACGTGGATCCGCGGCTCCCGGAGGAGCCCAGCTCCCGGATCCCGCGCGCCCGGAGCACCTGGAGTCCGGCCGGCAGCGGCCCAAGCCTGGCCAGCGGAGGCGGCGGGAGAGGCGGGAGCTGAGAGAGCGGCAGCCCGGACCGCGGGGACCGCGGGAGCCCCAGTAGCAGCGGCCGCCGCCGAGATGTCCCGGCGAAAGCAGAGCAAACCCCGGCAGATCAAACGTAAGTTTGCACGCGGGGCTGGGAGTTGGTGGGATTATTTCTGGGGAGGGGGGCGCGCGGAGCGGGAAAGGGAGGGAGACTCGGGTCCATCCGTTCCTGGTTCTCCGGATTTGTCAAACTTTGCTTGAGCATCTGGAGGAAAGCTAGGCGGCCACAGACAGACAGACAGACAGGCTGGTGGAGCACCGACAAGGAGGCTGCAACGAACATCCCACGCCTTGCCCGCTCACTCCTCGCGCTCCCGGATTTCTTTTTAATTCCAACCCCTGTCCGTACTTGGTGACCGCTGCTTTATCGTTGAGCCTCACTGGGCAGCCCCACTCATTTAGATAATTATGATTTTGGTTGTTGTCATTGTTGTTGCGATTGACGTGGTGCTTCTCTTGGGGACCACTTTTAGCATCGAGGGTGAGAACTTAGTTCTCCGAAAAGCTGGTGGAGACCTCGGGGCTGGTGAGGCAAAGTCTTTAGGCGGTGGGAAATCAGGGTCTGGGTCTCCTGATCTTGGGCGGTGCCAGAGCCACGCCAAACCCGAAGCGAAACAAAAAGTAGGTGTAAAAGTTCGCGCCTCTGCAGCGGGCGGCCATGCGCCTCCTCCCAGGGGGCTCTGGGCTTGCGAGGAGCAGGTCGCGCCGGGGGTTCAGGGCTCCTCTGATTTTTGTGGCCGGGACGCTCTGCCGAGTGGCGATTCGGTTTGCGTCTGGCCCTGCAGGCGCGGTGAGTCCTCGTTGGGAGGGGCCGCCCGACACTCCCCACCACCTAAGCTGTGAGTTCAAGGCCACGGGTGCCCAGGAGAGAGCCTGACCTAGAGCCCCCGATCCCCTGAGGACCTGGGAGACTTTTAGGGGGCACAGCGGGGCGACAGGCACCTGCCCAAAATACACACTTTCGCAGAGCTCAATTTGGTCAACTTTTCTTGAGTAGGGGACAATTCCTCCAATGGTGTTTTGTTGCCCTGCGACACGTCTTCAACGCTTTGGCCGAAAAGGAGAAACAGCTTTACTAGTGTATTTTTTTTTTTGCCAGCCTTGCGGTGTGTCCATTTCTTCGTCTTGTTTAAAGTCGGGCAACTAGTTGAAAACTGATTATCATGCAATTTTAATAAGGGTTTACTAGAAACCCTCCCTTTTGATTATTAATCACACTTACCCCACCCCCAAAAGTTGAAAATTCTGTTTGGTGTAGTTTAAAAATAAATCATGTCAATCAACTTTTCAGAGTGAAATGGGGTCCCTTTATAAGCAGGCTACTGCTGGTAAGGATTGAGATCTTTATATCTGTGTACAATTGTTGCCTCTCATACACGACTGTAGCTTTTATTTAGTGGGATTCTTCTTTTATACTTCAGTTCCTCTTCTATGCAACTTGGGCTTCTCCTTTTATACTTCAGTTCCTATTCTATGCAAGGACTGGACTTAACTTTTGGCTCAAAGCAGTTTTAATCAAGTAGAGATACTGTTCTTGAAGACTTTCACTTTCTCAGAGTGATTATTCATGGTTATGCCTAATTGCCTTTTACTTTTTAGTACTAAATCGATCACGTCCTTCTGTTTCAGTGTTGTATTTTTCTAGTACAAAACTGCGTATTGTAAGATGATTATAAACATTAAATGCAAATGTTTTTTAGTTCAGGGCTGTTGTCTAGATTGTTAATAAATAATTAATATTAATTGATTGTATGACACAAAGACCATCTGATTCTACTTTGTTATCTTCTCAATTAGCTACATTAAATTTTTTTCTATCCTTCTGTGTCCACCTCATATAATTGAAGATTAAAGTGTTGGAACTAATTGCTGATGCTACACTTGTGTTATAGGTCATAAAACATTTTAGTGGCTTATTTGAAACCTGTGATTTATTAACTATTAAAAAAAGCTTGAAAGTTCTCTCATTTGAGAGTGAACAAATATTATATTTATGCTTATTCACAGTGCTCTTTGCCTGCTGGTATATGCATACGTATGTATTATAAACACACTTGCATTTTGGGATTCCATTTGGGGTCATGGTGATAATCTATGCAAATGTGGACACACTTCTCCCCTTACACTGTTAAGGAAAATGACAAATTGAAGGTCTTTGAATTGTTATATTAGAGCAGTGCTATCTAATGGCTGGGTGTTTGGGGGCATGGCGGCGGTGGAATAGTTAAATGTGGTTCGACTAGCTGTAAAGTCATTTTGGTTGCAGCCTATCGACATTTGTCTCTTTTTTGCCTGTCCAGGCATAAGAGCAGTTCTGCAGATGGAGAAGTTTGTCTTGATCCTCAAAGTCGTTACTATGATAGGTCTCTCCCTCTAAATTTAGTAGTTTATAAGAAGTGCAGCTGACTGTTATTATTATTATTATTGTTATTATGACAAACACTGTTGCTTTTGATATTCTGGATCAAATGTAAGTTTGAAAAATATCATAAAAACTGCTTTTTGAAACAAGGGCATTTTGTGCAACTAATGAAACTGCATTTTAAACTTGGAAATGTCCTGAATTTGAAAATAAAGCTTTGGCACTGCTGATAACACACACCCAGTTTAGAGCAACTATGACAAGCAGAAGTCAGCTCAGACCAGAAACTCTGAAGACAGTCAATTTAAAGGACAAAAAGGTTGTTGGGCACAGTTTTTTTTTCTCTTTTACTGCGTACAGTTCCCTGCTATCTAAAATTGTGATTTATGCAGTATTTTAATATTTTGCTTATTCTTTCCCCTTGGGTGCTCTCCGGGCAGCGATAAAAAGGCGACGCTGAAAGAGCACCATTAATTTGCTATGATGACTGGCCAGATAAGAGGAGATAATGGGAAAGATAAGCGGAGAAGATATACCATCAGAAACCCGATTATTACCATTAAAATTCCAGCCCAGCAATCTGCAGAAGCCTGATAATTCCTTCTCCGTTTCCACCACTTTGGATGATAAGGCAAAAAATAGTCACTCAGTGCTCCTTGATTAGACTGCCTGGATTTCCCGATAATACAGTGATAAATTATGTATTTTGCCCCCATGTTTTGTCCCAAAATTCAGATTTTTTTTTTCCTATTCCAAGACTACATTTTCTGCCCTCCCCTCAGAAGCTTTCTCTCCTAAGCTATTATTGTCATCCTGGCTTGATAAAAAGCTCTGATAGGACGGGAGGTGTTTGGTGTGGGAGCCACATCGCGCTATCAGCCCATCTCCTCGCACAGCTGCTCGCCGTTGTTGTTTTTAGCCTTATCACCTCCTGCCAATATGCCAATAAATTGCCCAGATTGTTCTCCATTCTGGGGCTGCACTGCAAAATTTATGACAGAAATGATGATTTTTTTTTCTTTTACCAACGCATCTCTTTATGATTAGTAAACGTGTTTGTGTGCACAGTTTTACTGTTTTCTTCTCCGAGCTGTTGTCTCTAGTAATGTGTTTACCGCCCTGTGGGGGCCCCAACTTCAGTCCCACTGAAATGTACTGGCTCTGGGAGAATAATTGTTTGGTTATTTGTTGCAAACGCTGCCAAGTATTTAAGGTAGAGGTGGAGAAGGGAGGAAAGAAACTCAAATGTTTTATTCTCATACAAGATTAGGACCAAACACTCTTCATACCGTGGAAGTAGAGTTTTCTGAAAACTTTTAGATTACTTGATGTTTCCAAACATGGAGAATATAAATGTTCAGTCCAGTTCATATACCAAATAATTTGTGGCAAAAGAAAAAGAAAGGGTGAATTAAGAGGCATAATTTTTTTGAAAAGTGAAGTGTAGGTATTGGGAATTTAATATGCACTTGGAAAGTGAAATGTTCCATGTTAAGAATAATTCTGTTAGCAGTTTTGTAGAAGGGTTAGTGCAGAAGTTGGAATGTGTTCATAGTGAATAAATTACCTTTCTGTTATTTGAGATGATCTAATACTTTCAGGCCGTATGAGTCCCTAGCTTGCACAGTGACGTTTTCATGTTTTATGCTACTTTTCATAAGAGTAGGTAATATTAAATGTTTTATTATGGTTTTAAAATGAGAGCGTTGCATATTAAATTTATTTAATATTTGTTAGTGTGAAAACCTTTCACCGAATCACCTTTAGAACCTTAAAAGTATGGTTTTCAAACGAGCGATTGTGGTTAGTTTTCATTGTTCTAGTATAGAGCTCTTATTTAGTGTTTCTTAAATTAATGCTTAATTTACAATTTGGGGGTTAATTATCTACTGTATCGTCAGTCTTATTTTGAAAAAGGCTCGGGAATGCTATACACATTTGAAATCCATCAGTCATCACTCATACTCAGCTTGTCTTGCTTTCACCTGCCAATTGTTGACAGGTTTTTGCTTTGAAACAAATTGCTTATTTCATCTGAATTTTAAGAATAATTAAATATAACATTAAAAATAATCCTTTCTTTTTGGTTTGTGATATGTCTCATGACATGAATTTCATTTTCTACATTGTTGGCTGGGTAACATTTTGGAACACCTGTTTTTATACTGGCCATGCAATAAAGGATAATACATTTTGTTGAATAATTGTTTTATCAATTAAATAAATAGATTGGTACTCACTGTAAGGTAAACAAATTGATTTATTTACAAATGTGAAATATATTAATACATAGGATTTTCTGGAAAAAATCTAGGAATAATATTTAGTAGGTTAAAAAGTAGGCAAATTTTGAGATGGCTAATACACAAATTCTGGTTTTTAGGAGACTAAAAGATCATTAATCATGTAGGCACTTGTTTTTTTAAGTTCAGTAGAATCAACAATGAAAATATGAATGCGGTAGCATTTTCATCCCTAGTTGCTGTAAAAGAGTTTAGACCAAAACTTGGCGATATGACTTGGAAAGAGCAGCTCTTATGTTTTCCATTTCTGGTAACTTTCCAAAGTGATTCATTTGTAAAATTATGGAATATGGAAAACTATGAAGTTTAATATCAGATATCACAGTATTATTTAAGTGGACAAAGAAGTTCGAACTTTTCTGTAAATTGTAGTTAGAGACCTTGTGAGTAATATAGTTCACTGATTCAATGACAGGGCGTGCGAGCATCTCTGAATTTCACATACGATATCAGTGTTTATTTTATATATCATGTGGTTAACAATAAGTTTTTGTAAATTTTATTTCCTGAGCTATTTAAACATAGACAGAAAATACAGTGTGACTTGTCAAATATTATTTGAGTTGGTGCTATTAAGTTGTAAAAGAAAAAAATGCAATTAGATGATTTGCTTCTGAGTTTTACATTCTGCTAATTTAAAATTTATTGTATATTTAAGGGTTAATGAAAATATTTATACATCAATTTGTTCTGGGAAATTGTGGGTACAAATTAAGATATTCATTGATTATCACATCAAGGGTATAGACTATATGTGTATTTATGTTTTGCCTACAGAGTAGTTAGTGTAAATTAAGTTCACTTTGTTATAGTTAAGGTAACCTACTTCTCCTGTTCATGAACTATTCAAGGTCTTATCCATGTTATTTCTGTTCTTTAAGGACTATTTAAGGACTGATTGGGTCTTCCTCCACATGATAAAAAACGAACAAAAAAATGAATTTTGCTGTTAGTTGTTATCACTGGCGAAAGTTTTGAGAGAACAAGATTGAAACTATATGTTTGCTAAAGTGAGATATTTTGGACTAGATGTATGGATTTCAAATTCTGATATATTTGCTCTTCCCTGTCACCAAGGCAGATCAAGAATGGACTTATCTGCATTTTAGTCATTTCCCCACTTTCTAATATGTAACTTTTGTAAAAAAGGTATTAAACAAATAAACTAATTTACTCATTCTAAATTCTTTAATTTATTTTTACATTTCAAGAAAGTGTCTTCCCAAATGAACTTTCCCTCAAAATAATGTATGTTCATATTTTAAATGAAGTGATACTATTTAGAGGAAGTTTTTTGATGTTTGACTGAACTGTGTGAAGAATCTAAAATTAGGTTTATTTCAGAATATATTTTTCAAGAATTTTTTCCTTTTTTAATGCAATCTTTGTTCACTAAAAAGTATGAGTAAATATGGTAACTGTGGAGCCCTGATCTCCAAATGATGTCCCCTTGGAGTTTTTGTTACTTTCCTAATTCCCGAGGACTGGTAGGACATTTCAGGAGAACACTGCAGGTATTTTTGAAGTCCTGCCTAATTCAGTGCCTGCCACTGTGTAGAATTCATTCCCTCACCAAATGAACAGCAGCCATAGTCCCTGACTTCAGTCACCAGAGAATGTGTTTCCACTGTAGATAAAGAGGTAAGTATGTATCATTCATTAAGGTTATATTTTTAAAAGCTGAAAGGCAATGAAATTAATAAGCTCACACACGGCAATATTTGGCCTTCCAGAAAGGACTATCTCTTTAAAGGTATTAGCATAAAGATAGCACATTTGTTTATTATGCTTCCAAATCAGCTGCTAGTATCTCTGCCACAGGTAACAATTGACTTTTCAGGCTTCAAGTTAATAGCCTTGTCTCTTGCTTGTAGGGATCAATATTGGTATTAATTAATCACCATTATCAGCACTAGGATCTGGTTCTATTTGTTGTTACATCAGCAAAATATCAATATAGAAAGTGGACTCTCTGATCGTCATGGCAACTTCATCTCTTGGGTCAAAGAAAGTTTATCTTATCTGTGCATAGAGAGCGGCAAACTGTTTAGGGATCTAGTTTGAACTCTGAGAACATTGATTTAGTTTTTGTTTGCGAATAGAGGCTGAATTCCAATCACAAGGGATAGGCGAGATTTAAATATTAATGCCGAGAGGCTTGTCTGAAAGGGTATCATACCATACTGTCAGACTGTCTTTTTGAGATGACAAAAAGGTAGAGAAGAATTGCCTCTTCAGAATTATTTAAAGTCTCAGTAATTTATACTTTTGACAAATACTTGTAAAAATGAATATATGATAATTACTAGGTAGAATTGGTTTTGCTCAAGATTTCAGATGTTAAAATAAGAGGCTATTTTTTTTCTCTTCTATCCTTTCTTTCCTGGTCCATTATTATAATATCCACCTCTTTAAAAAAAAATACTTTTGAGGACAAGTTTGCCTCAGGTTGGGTGTGAGGTAACTAGTCATGTCTGAGACCAGAGAGATTCTCTATGGATCTTCAGGTCTAAGGAAGAAATATTTAGGGCAATATTTTAATATTAAATATTCATTGCTAATAAGTAAAATCCTGAAGCAATACACTGAAAGAATACATGTCTTTGAAGCATGTTTGCAAAGATAATAAAAGATGGTAAGTTGTGAAAGCCAAGAAACAAAAGACATGCTATTTTGTTGATATTCCTGAGATATATTGATCATCTAAAATAGCATTTTTCCCAAATCATATCATTGGAAATTCATCTTACTCTTTTTTTAAAGTTATGCTAAAGAGTAAAACCTGTATTTAGAAATGGCACCTGCAGAACTCTACTCTTAGGGTTGTGGGCATTAAATAAACTTAAACATGTTTGTGTATGGGAAACTGTGTATGTATCTCGTGATTTTGGAGACTTTAAAAATGAGTGTCAAATTCAAGTGGTAGCTATAACTAATAGCATATAATTAATTGCTTATTCATTCCATGCATTATCCAGGTAATAGCTGAAAGTAAACTCTTATTTATTTTTCAAGACAATGCTGCTTATTGTTTATTATTCTGGTACTATCCCCACAGGTGTAAAACAGGGAATATGTTTATTAGAGGCACTAATATAATACTTAGTACTAAATAGACCTTCATTTTACCTGGATATCACCACTGACAGCTTAATTTTCTTTATTTGTGAAAATGCGTCCTTTTGAATTGCTAGAAGTTGTTGTGGTGTTAGTTTGATATTTTCTTGTACATGATTTGGCTTTTGTTAATATCTAATTAATCATAAAAACTGTCACATATATATGATGTAATAGCTTATATATAGCTACTATAAATATATATGATTTTAGTAACTTTTCAGCAGGTTATTGAAAAGCTATTTTTAAATTTTTGCTTAAATTTTAAAATGCATCTAAAATCATACTTAAAAGGGCATTTACTGAAGATACATTTCATGTTCTTTTTCTTTTGGTTTCCTTCTTAGACACATAAATTCTTTTGAAGATATGAATTACTCTAATCTACATTTGGAAAACTAGTGAACATCTCTTATTGAGACAATAAAAGATAGTTTTCAACCAGTTGATATCTATATGATATTGCATGTGTAAGATATCTTAAGTGAGTTACTTGACATAGATTTTCAGCCATGATCTCTAAAATTCTTTTATTTATTACAAAATTCACAAATGCCTTAAAACTTGAATGGCATGAAGAATTAATTACAAAATGTAGAGTTAGAGACAAATATATGTCCCTCATTGCCTATTTTTCTGGAACTTTAGTCTTTAAGGAAGACTTGAATTTGCTTCACTGTAGTATATTCTGAAATTATTTCAAGCTACAACAAACTTAGAAGATTAAAAGATTAAAAATAGTGAATTGGCAAATCTTCAAATTCAATTGAGGGCCAGATTTCTCTAAGTTTATTTAAAAAGTAGCTAAAAAATCATTTATTAAGTGGTTTTAAAAATAATAAAACAAATAATAGTAAATAATTAAATACACTCAGTATTTTCCATTTCTCTTTTGTTTACAACATTTAGTTTACCTAATTTGGAAGAGTGGTTTTGAAGGTTATCAGACAATTCAATTAAAAGATCTGATTATTTATTTATAATTTAGTGATAACAGTTTATGTCATTTTAGCATATTTGGTATTTGCAAAAAATTTTAATGGATTTAAAGAAATGTCTTACAATGGTGTAAAAGGGAAAACATTTTTTTCGTATCACTAGTAGGGCTCTGTTAGTTTCCCATGTCTCATAGCCCCAAAATGTAAATGCTTTATGTTGGGAGACTTCTTGCTTCTTTTGTGTGCTGAGAAGGTCAAAGGCATTTGTTTTTTTCTAAAACCCTGTGAATTCAGTGGAAATATTTTGGAATGAGATACCAATTATTTTTGTACTTTATCACTGTGTACGAATTATTTGCATGGGGTGCATTTTCATCCATGTCAAAATATATCACTGTAACGCCACTGAGTATTGCAGTGATGTGAATAAACTGTGGGTGAATTTTATGCTGCTTGTAGAAATCTTTCAAAATATAGGTAAGTGAAGACTTTAATGAGAGATAGATGACATATTTATAATACTGCCTATTAACAGAAATCTTATATTCACAATGAAAATTATTGATTGGGTTTTAAGGAAAATCTACAAATTTGACCAATTATTCCCTGAAGAAAAAAGACTAACTTAAGCAAGTAAACAGCTACTTATGCTAACTAACATCGAGCATCCAAAAAATACATGTATATTTTACTCTTCTCACTTTTGTGTAAAAATTATGTAACAAATACTTACTTTGAATTAAAACAATTCAAATTCATAATCTATGTCACAACTACCTCCTTGCCAGATGAGTTTATTATGTATAGGAGTATATTCCGTATGTCATTAGAGCTGTGGGCCAGCTAAATTGTATTTGTCAACAGTCTTGATGGTTTAAACATTTTTTTCCTTCAGGACCCTAATCAATGAGAGTAGATATAAACACTTTTAATTTTCTGAGTTATTTTTATTTATTTGGGATAAAACTGTCTGAATTTGTATTGTGCACATTTATCAATTAGATCTTCTTTTTCATCTTGAAGGAGCACCCTGATATTCTTATTTTGATGAGCTTTCCACCTACATCGACATAAATAACCACATTTTTCCAATGGCATTTGATTTGTACCTACATACTCTTGCATATTTTGAATTTACTGGGCCTCCCACAGCCAAGAGCAGACTTGTGTGCAGGGAAGACTGACCAGCATGGGCTTGTGTCAAACTGAAATATTCAAGAGTTTCATTTGCAAATATATGAGGTAGCTGCTAAAAATACCACCCCACTTCTTAACAATGTGCATCTTGGACAAACAGGCGCATATTTTGTCATCAAGTTGCTTAAGCTTCTGAAGTCAGGGCTACAACTGGGTCAGATGATAAGATGAGCACAACAGAGAAACGAAGAGAGCGTCTGATAAAACCTGATTGATTGATGTCTGGCTTCCCACCATCACAGGCAGTTGACAGTTAGTTTGGGATCAGATGATTTGGCTTTTGCGATAGAAGATGGGGCCTGGTAGGCAAGCCTGAAGGACAAAAAGGTCGGTTTCTGTGTAGTGTCAAGTAATGCCGAGCTCTCACAAGGTGGGGCATTATTAATATTTCATTCTTTCTCTTTTAGGTCCAAGCCCTAACATTTGATAGTCACTTAAAGGCATGAAGATTCAGTCTACAAACAGACATGTGTGTGACTGTCTTCCTGTTTTATTTCATGTTTTTAGGTCATTTAGATCACAAAAATAAGAGAATCTGTTTATTTAATAATTCTTTGATTTGTATATGATCCTTTGCAGTATGTACTGACTTTTACATGTTTCATCACTATTTTGTAATGTAAAGATAATTATAACATATAAACTGGCCAAACAGTATTTAAAAATTACTTTTTAGGGAGAAATAGAGATTTCCCGAGGGAAAAATTACAATATACATTAATCTAGAGTTTCAACTCCAGGTATTTGGGTATTACAGTCTATGAGAAGCTGAGGTCACAAACTATCCTGGTAAACAGTTTAGATATGTCAGGATTTAAGAGTGCCTTGCTTGGCACAATGGGAGAACTTTATTTTCTGTATACATCTGTGGTTAGTGAGTGATTGTGCTATAATTTGATGAACTTGACTCTTGCTGGAGATTGGATTATTAGAATGTTTCTTTGTATTTTAATTATGGAAAACACCCAATTTTTGGCATGTTAAAATTATCTAAAAGTATTTGAGTTAGGTAGCTTATATGCTACTACAGAACAATACTGTAGATCACTTTTGAGTTTTAAAATAACACGATGAATATTCTTAGAAGAAAGAAAAGGAGAGAAGGAAGGAAGGAAGGAAAAAAGGAAAGGAAGGAAGAAAAGAAAAACAAAAGAGAGAGAGAGAAAGAAAGAAAGAAAAAGAAAGAAAGAGAACCAGAATAGTTTTAGAATAAAATGTTTTCCAGTGTTAGCCATGAAAATTACTACAACTGTTGCAGTATTGGTAACTGGACATTTTGGATTTGAATCTAGATTTAGGACAGTTTGATATTCTCTAGAAATCCTTTGGGATGTATCATTTTTCTCTGAGTTTTAAAGTGAGATCTCCAAGGGACATTTGGGTCTCAGCTAACACCGTGGGCTGAATATCAGCAAGATGAATTCTGCAAGGTGCTGTATTGCTGATAGTATGAGTGGAATACTGCATGAAAGCACTTGCTCCAAAACCTGAAGTGGTTCTCATAACAAGTGATCAGGGAAGGGGGCTGGTGGTCATTTCAGCAGTAATTGGTAATCCTTTAGGAGAAGTGCCATAAGGAAATGACCTCTGCACATTTAAATGGAACAAAACTATCTATCTATCTATCTATCTATCTATCTATCTATCTATCTATCTATCATCTATCTACCTACCTACCTACCTACCTACCTACCTATGTAACCTATCTAAGGAATTGGAAGAATCATCACAATTACAAAAACTTTTGTGGGAAAGATCTTTCAGGCAGAAGCAGCACTCCAGTGATCCTGCTGTGAAGGCCACGTCACCGAGGGCGCCCAGCAGAACTGTGTGCTAGTGGCAGCTAGCGATGGTCAGCACCTTTGCTGTATCAGGGAAAAGAGAAAACAAGTGATTTCTTTTGCACAATTGCTGTGTAAGTCTGATGCACTTCTCAGTTATTCAGTAAAACTGATGTTTTATTTTAAGGTGGTATAGTAGATGTCAAATGCAAATTGCTTTGATAGTATTTAGAGGTCTTTTTTAATAACTGTGAGCAGGTCCCTAAAGTTTATTAACTTGCTTCTCTGTGTAGCACACACACACCCCCCACCACAGATTAATAATACTTCCTTCTCAACCCTTTTCCCTTTAGTATTTTTTCATTTCTTTGTTTCTGTTATTCCATGTTGTTTTGAGTTGATTACTTATTTTGCATCTGGGTAAGCTGTATTTGGAAAAATATCTAATTACACATTGATGCAAATTAGAGCTGACAAATGAAAAAATGTCAGATTATAAAAATAACGTAGATCAACAGTCTTTATAAACGGAAAGTAGCAATCAGCTATTTGGTCAGCTAGGCCACAGTTTCTTGATTAGTACTCTGGCTTTGGAAATCTTGGTTAAGGGAGAGTTTATGTTTGAGATGGAGTGACTGGATTGATTAGTCTGACATTCACTTTCATGCTTTTCCACTCTTGATTTGGAAGTTTACATTTTTGAAGAGCATAAAACAATAGGGTTCAGGTATGGGATGTTACTAAGAAAGATCTCTGGGGATTTGTTTTTTTTCTAGACTTGTAAATACCAGTGTTCTTTATATTGAGAAATAATCTCTTAGTTTTATGAGAGGTGAAACATGTTGACTGCACATTGTTCTTACTCTCCTAAGAAAGAAAAATTAGCTATGGCATGTAGAATAGGAAGTTTTAGCCTGGGATTCACAGGCTTTGAAAGGTTTTAGAGTATCCAGCTGTTTTATGCAAACTTTTTTGTCTTTAAGAATTTTTCTAGGAAGAGGTTTTAATGAGATTCTCAATGGGCTACATGGTCCCACCTACGCTTTAAGACTACTCTAAAAGAATTTCTGAATAGGTGTCTATATGATCACTTATTACATTTAAAATGTTACCATATAAAATAAAATAGGAACAGTTTTATTTTTATTTGTCAAGTGAGTTTTTCAAAAACAAAATCAAATTCTATCACCCTGCTACTCTAAATCCTCCAGTGGATTTCCTTAGCAATTAACATCTGAACTCTTTTTATTATGGCCCACCGTATTCTCTGTGATGTGTTCCTTGCCTTCCTGTCTGATCTGGTCACCAGTTGCTCCATCACATTGGACTAACTCTGCCTGCCAAGTAAAAAAGAGTTGTCTGAATGCTTTAAATCAATTAAATTAACTCCTACTCACTCAACAAACACATAGTAGGTACCAATCATGTGTACCATGTTAAGCCATGGGGAGGAGAGAATAGAAATATGAACAAACTATGGCCTGTCCCCTCAGGTAGCACAATGGATAGTGAATGAGAAAAGCACAATTACTGTACACTATGATCTATTCATGACAGATGGAGGTATAAAGTGATTCGGGCACACAGATGCCTCAGTGAGTTGGGATAAGCCTCTAAGATAAGGTTTTACTTAAGCTGGGTCTTGAAGGTTGTGTAAGAGATCTAGTCAGGATAGAGGGAATACAGCCTGGCAGAATCAACAGCTTGAGTAAGTGCAGAAAGACATTAATGAGCGTGGCATTTTCAAGGTTCAAGGAGTAGTTATGACCAAAGATGAAAACATGTGGAAAAGAGTGACAGAGAATCAGCTGAGAGCTGATCTGGGACCAGTTTTAAAGAGCTCTGTGTATCATGTTAAGGAACTTGAACTCATCTTTACATAATTGACAGCCATTGCAGATTTAAGAAAAAATAGATCCTGATTAGTATATTTTGAATGTGCTTGATAATTACATGAGCTTACTAAATTAGAATTTAGTAATAAGAGAGGACAAGAAGCTCGTGAGCTGGCAGTGGATTTTAGTCAACTTTTATTTGTTAAATTTAGCAATTGTTGTTATCTCGCATTGAACCGTAGACCTCTGAGCCACGCTCTAACTTCTAGATGTAAATTTAATAACAACATTGTAGCCGATGGGCAAAACAATCACTAAATGTTTTCGGTAGTTTAGTATGAGTATTTTATTGAGACAAGATGACACATGCAAAAATAAATGAACAGAGCAATATCTTTTTAATTGAATGTGTTTGTGCTTAACTCATGAGATTGTCTTGGGTAGTAGCTTCCCATTCATTCATATGCATTAGCTTAGTTTTATAAATGAATATCGAGGAGGATAAATGTTCAGCAGCAACTGGGCAGAGTAATTTTAACAGGGATGGCCAATTGTGTAACCTTTTTGAAAGACGATTTGGCAGTTTAGAGCAATGAAAATTACAAATAAACTCTTTGACGGAGCCATTCCACGTATCTCATAGAAATTCTTATATGTGTGCTCATTCAGGCATGGTTAGTTATAGCAAAAAATGAGAAGTCCCTAAATGTCCATTGGTAAGGGACTGGTTAAATAAAATTATGGGGCAACCCTCAGTGTAATTCACATGTTATAAAGGATGATGCACATGTGTCCATGCTGATAGGGACATATCTCAAAGACTTATAAAGTGAAAAAAATTTTGGTATGGCATCTCCTTACTTGTGTTAAAAATGAAAGAATGGATAAGTATATACTTATATTTTTTGTGAAAAAATGTCTGGAAAAGTGTGCAAGAATTACTGATGATGCTTTTCTCTAGGAATTAGGCCTGGGAGTCTGGAGTAGGGCATGGATTTCCTTATTTTCATACCACTACCAGTACTGCTGCTAACAGTGAATGCTGTTGCAGGGGTGGGGGAAGGTAGAGAAAAATAGTCAAGGATATACTCTCATTATAATTAAGTTTTACATTGCTCATATTTTACCCTCACTGGTGTGGTTGGGAGGATGTAAATATTGTTGGAGGTTGGGAAGAAAAGATAGGAAATGGAGAAGTATTTGATAAAATATTTCAATACCTGTCTAATTCAGATATTACTGTAAGGGAGAATAGCTGTAATGATAATTTGTTTCTATAGTCCTTATTAAGCTTAATATAAAAATGTACCAAAAATGAACACTCAAGTGAAGATTAAGCTCTGTTTTATTTTAGAAAAGGAGATAACACAGAGAAAAACATTATATACATTGCTTTTTAAAGTTTAGTATTTCTCTATTTTCAGCATAGGTCATGGCTATATTATTAACCTCAGATTAATAGTGCATGATAGTTAGGTTGTAGATAAAAGATCATTCTTTAAAGTTTGATGTACTCATACAGGCTGTTCTTTAAAAGAAGTTTATCCCAGGACATGGTTTTCCTGAGTTCAGAAATCTTGGCCTGCTTGGCCTGAAACAGCTCATTTTTAACCCATTGCCAGTGTTTTACCTTCCAAGTGATTTAACATGCTTGCTATTTTTCTCCAGATTATCACGTGCAGAGATATTTTAATTAGTTCTGGACCAGAGATGTTGCTCTTTTTTTTGTACCTTATTAATGATTTTGTATCCTTGGAAACCTTCCGCGTTATGTCACGTGTTTGTGGGAAGCAGCAGCGGCAGTGGAAGCAGGAGAGGAACCTGGACGCGGCGCAGACCAAGGCTTCGCATTTCAGGGGCATTTAGGAAGGGCACTCTGAACAATGAAGGTCTTGATCCCCAAAAGCTACCATAAATTCCCTCTGATAACTATTGCAAAGTGGAAAAGAAAATAAGCTATTGCATTTTTGTCAAGTAATCTTAAAGGCATGGGCACAAAGTTTGGATAGAAGTGATTTACAGAATTGAGAGAAATTATAACCTAAAAACAAAGATTTGTTTCTTGCATTTGAAGGAACCTAAGCCTATAAAAGGTATATCCCATACATGACACCTTGCTAAGTTTGTTAGGGCTCTTTAAATATTTTCAGCCTTGGCAGTCTGCATAATCAAAAAGTTAGTTTCATTTGGTTCATTCTCATGGATTCTGAAACCAAAGTGCAGTTGAAGATTTTGTTGCAGTTTTGCATTTTCCGTTTTTAGTTTAGACAGGGATGTTACTGAGGTGCATGGTCCAGTGAAAGTGAATTCATCTAATCAGTGGTGGTGAGCAATGACTGTATGCTAACAAAGAGCTTATTTGGAAAATGAAATTTTACTTGGCTTCTTGAGGTATGTCTTGTTGTCAAGAATTCTATTTCTAAAGATCTAGAGATGTCAAAGGAAAACAAATGCAGAGTGGATCCAGTCCCCTGCTCCCATGTGGTCTGCTGATGTCCCAGCTGTCAAGTGTTGAAAAGCCGCAAGTGGTTTTCATGATGATAAAGTTAGTGGTTGGTACTAAAAATAGACTCAGACCAAGGTCTAGTAGAAGAAATTATTGACGATGATCTGGTTAAAAGTACCTCTGCCCAGAAGACTATATGACATTTTTAGGATGACTGGTTTCTGTGGTGAGAAGTCATTAGAATTACACGTTACTAGGACCTATTTTTGGAACTGGGTGGTGTGCCACATGCAGTGTCTGCTGTGGTTTGCTGCATCTCCTCAGCCCCCCTGTGGGAATGGGGCGGTTACTCTAGGAGGTAACTTTTCAAGCTATCTACTTGAAAGTGAGCACGTAGGTAAACTTCCATCCATATTAACTTCAAGACACAAAGTGGAGTAGCTGCCTGTGGGATCGTGCTTGAGCGTGCAAGTGTGTACAATTGGTGTGCACAGTCACTCCTTGGAGAGGGGGTATGGGACACTGTTTCAGAGCTTTGGAGTCTTGCATTAGGGTTTCAGTTCCAGCCACTATCTTGTTGCCTGGCCTTGAGCAAGTTTCTTACATTGTGACTTAGTTTCCTCCATTTGTTAAAAAGAGGTTATTAAAGAAACTTATACAGGTGCTATTGTGAGGACTGAGTGGATTATACATGCAAAGAGTACCAGGCATATGTTAGTAGAGTATTTTTCTTTATTATTGGCATTTCAAGGTAAAATCCATGTAAATAAATTGTTTTCCTGTAGTGATAAATATCTCCAGGTATCTAAAATATAAGTTCAAAGGCCTTTGGTTTGCATATTTTAATGGATAAATACTTACATGAAGTGTATTCTTTTTTTGTAAATACTGTTCCCAGTTGGAGTAAAATCATGTTGAATATTCTAAATCACTGAAGCTTTTTGCTCAGACAACTTTAAAATGATTTTTAAGGTTTTCTTCTCAAGGTAGAAAATATGTCAAGCTTCAGTGGCAAATCTTTATCAAATACATTTGTAGTAAAATATAATATATTCATCACACATACTATATAACTCTAAACTCGTAAATGTTTTTAAAACTTACGAAATCTATTACAGACCATTTTGTCTAATTTTTTGATATTAAATGACATAAGCTGCCTCGGATTTAATAATCATTACTAGAAAATGTGAGCAATAAGGTATTAGTGTTTGTTTTTGTTTTTTTCCCCTGAGACAGTTCTGGAGTTAATACACAAAGTTTTCTAGGAAGCTCCTGAGTGGAGCATCTGGGAAAGGTCACTGAAGTAACCGGTTGGTTAAAATGCATTCGGATGACCCGCACACGTAGTTGTTGTGTCTCTAAATCCCAGACATACTTTATTAGGACAATCCAGCTGGTTTGCTATTTCTATCTCCTCATTATCAACACGTTATGGTATGGCCTCTTCCCCCTCTCTTCCAATGCCAAGAATTTGGCAGGGACACCATGTTAGCAAGTCAGAGACTGGGGGAGGGGAAGGGGAGACACCGGCAGCTTCCCATGCAGCAGGGGTAGGCAGATGTGCTGTTTAAACATTTTGCCATTTACTTGAAGCCTTCAAAGAAATAATAAAACTTCATGGGTTTCTAGAAGCACTTTTAAGAAAAATTATATTCATTCCAGTAGTCTACATTTTGTATACATAGAATCTGTAATTCTCAAATCTCCAAAACTCTTTACTTTTCTCCCTTTTCCAAATCATCCTAATATTATAGACGCTCAAGAGATGAGGAAAATAAAGGAATTGCCCCAGATCTTATTTAGAGTTTACATGAATAAAAAGTGTGAGTTAATTGAATATCATGTAATATTTTATTACTACATGAGTGACTCTATTACATGGACTAAGTAAACCCTCTTCCAATATTATCAAAGCCTGAAACAAAAATGGGGAAATCTATTTTTGGTCATTTTTCACAGTTTTGTAAAAATAGTGAAATGAAAAACAATCAGATTAAGGATTTCCTTGACAGTTTCATAGGATTTTAGATTTTGTGAGTTATTTCAGTTATTTGAAATTTGTCTTATGCGCTTCACAGAAATACGGATTCTCAAATTTAAAATGGTTAGACAAATTATCTTTACTTCTATGTGCATGTGTAATTTTGTGGGCTACAAATGAACTACTCACAAACCTTCTTTTCCCTGAAGAACTCTGCAAATTGTCCTATTGACACTCATTGGGAGACTTTATGACATATTATCTGTACTCTGATAGAATGTTTTTAAAAATCATCTCAAATTAAGATTATTTACTTACTTTAAAAAAACCATGGATTCTGTTCTCAGAGCAGCCTAAAGGTATTTTTCATGATATATTACATTATCATAAAATAAGAAGTTTTAATAAGGGTCACTGTTCCTATGCATATAGTGATACTTATGATAAAGCAAGTAAGTTATTATCTTTTCCCTCTACAAAGGAACAACATAGGTATATGCTTCATTCACAGATTTCTTATTTATATATGTTCAATTTTCTTTTCACCATATGGTTTTTAGATATATCCCATACATAACTCAGACACGTTAATGATAGCAAGTATAATATTATCAGTGTCAATGGAAACTCAGTAATTTAGAAATTGATACCTAGAGACTTTTAAAAATAATATTTTTCTATTAACAAAACATACTACTTTATATGATGCTCCTTATTTAATCATTAGCATATTTAAAGTTCAGTCATGGATTTCATATTTAAAAAAATAAGCTAAATAATAAGGTAGGATTTTAGTGCTCTGAGAAAGGAATAAAGACCTGAGTGAAAGAATATCTTATACCTTCTTTAGAGGAAAGCATGCCATCAATCAGTCCAGGTCTGCGCCATCAGTATACAAGAGAGTAAAAACCCAACGTTCTTCTAAAACCTTGATTCCCCCAAGTTTTCTTCACTGCAAGAGAAATGGAAAAGCTGTCTCCATGAATTTTCATGCATCTTATCTCACAGTTGTAGTAACACTCAGAGAGATTTTCTTGTGGGTAGGAAAAAAATGCCAATTAAAAGAGAAATGTTTTATTCACAAATTAAAGAAACAAATTGTTCCCTTGGGTGCTTCCTTAATTGATGAAGAGCAAGTAAGTGGGGAAGTAAGGTACAGTTAACTAGGCAGGCAGAGAAGGGCAGGCATATCTCTCAGGACTGAGGTTAGAACCTCAGGCTTCCTGAGTGTGAGGGATTTGTAAATGAAGCTACTTTGTTACTGTCAGAATTAATATGCGGATAAAAATCTGTGCTTTCAAAGCTCGAACAGCATTTTTTTGTATTCCTTCTTTATTTTTAAAAGTAGTTTTATGTTATTTTTGTACTATTAACATTCTACACTTACAATATGTCTGCCCCCTCACTACCAACACCGAACAATAGAACTGCTTCAATTAAGAAACAGAACATCAGCCCCTGGCATCTTATTCTGTTGTTCCATCTTTTTGCTAGGGAGAATTCATTTGTTTCTTAATTAAGAAAAACACCAATAGCATGAAAAATCTGCTTATGGTACCTGAATGGTAATTAGGCAAAAGGTAAAAAAGAAACATGCACATACATTCCAGTAGCAGCCAAAATGAACTTGAGCTGATAAAAATGAGCTAAGCTACCCTTGCATAAATGGAGGCTGAGAGAAGTGTACAGTCATTATGGCTAAGACAATATGCAAACTATCTTCAAAGAAATCAAATTGCTAGAGTGTTTTCATTTGCATGTATTAACTATTAACATAATGAGGAGAAGTGACATTGGACCCGGATTGTGTGTCTGTTCGGATTGATAACTCTACTGCATCTGCAAACAGATGCCCCAAAATTCATGCTGGTAGTTAGACCAGAGTTGAACTCCACAGTGTGGGCTGAAATGGAATCTAGAGCTTGACGAACCTGCTGAGTCACGGAATGGTTGACGTCTCTTTCATTCACGTTCACTGTCTGTCTATTTCTCGTGCTCTCTCCCTCCTTCCCCTTCACTTTTTCTCTTTGATATTTAGTTATTAAAAAAAAGTTACAATATTTCAGTACAAAAACTTGCTATGAGCTTTAAAGGAGCACAATTCTCATTTGAAACTCCTTGTTTTCTACCAGTGCTGCTTCTTGTGGTATAAGAACTGATGCTATAAAGGAGATCTCAAAGAACCATAGGGCCAACAAGATATATGAGGTCTGTCTAGAAGGTATCCATCCATGTAATATGAAAAATAGAGACATTTATTGAAGAAGATACAAGAAACAAGAAACACTGTACACAGGGAAATGATGCCTCAGTCCCCTTCAAAGTAGGCACTGTGGGACCTCACATAGTTCTCCCAATTGCCGTCAACTGCCCTGTCATATTTTCCTGAATGTCATTGATGGTCTGAAATCTCTTCCCCTTCTCTGCACCTTTCAAAGGTGATTTTAGTTTTGGGAAAAGCCAGAAGTCACAAGGCACCAAATCTGGGCTACAGAGGGGCTGAGTCACCTAGGTGATTTGATGTTTCACCAAAAAGCCCTGCACAAGACGGGATGCATGAGTAGGCACATTGTTGTGATGAAGCTGCCAATCACCAGTTGCTCCTAGCTGCGACCTTCTGAATCATGCGAGTAGTTTCCGAGGAGGAATGTTCAAGCTTAACACAAAATTTGATGCAGATTCATTGCTCTACTCTTTCATTTTGAACGTGACAGCCACACAGTACACATGCTCACTCCACAGCGTCTACCACCTCCACTGACTAGTACAGTGAAGTCTTCATTGTCCACACATGCACATTCCAGTCCACTCTCCTTGGCTGCCAGGTTACATCAAAGTCATGAAAACTGTTCTTGTTATATTAACAATGGCTGGACATTTTGGACAGACCTCGTATTATAGGATTTGGAATTTTTAAGTTTTTTGTTTAGTTAGTTTCAGCAGATAAAAATCTAGGAATAAAGGAAACTGGTATTTATTGAATTCCTCTTATGTGCCATGCACTGTACAAAGTGTTTTTCCTTAAAAAATGGGGAGTTCTTGAGAAAGGTGAGGGAGACCTAGCAGTGAGAGACATCCTGAGCCTTTCAAATAACCTAGAGAACAGCGCCTGAACCTCTGGGTCTGAATTCTCACCTGTAAAATGGGACAGTGTGACTACATTGGTGTTTCATAACCTAACAATCTTTGAGGCCTGTAGCTAATTTCTGTGATTTTAAAAAGCCCAAGAGAAATTGCAAGGTCATCACTCAGACCTTTTCCCAGAGGAACTAAAATGTTTTATTTCCCTACAAGTCAAGGGATTTACCACATAGGAGGATGACCTTACTAACTCCTGTTGGTGAGAAAATCTGACAACTATATAAATCTTGACTAATTTTAGAGAAGATAAAGCCACAGTACATATCTACATTTTATAATTCATATTTTAATATTTCTGAAATCAGAATATAGCTTGCTTTAGAACCATTAAATTTATTTAATGTTGTAGTAGTTTTTCTTGTTTGGGAAAGCTTACATGCCTTATAAATAACGGAAGCTGCCAATTAAGAAATTTTGTATCATGTATTTAGTAGTTTTGTTTATTCTGTTAACAAATATGTATTGTTGTTTTTCTCTGAGTCCTCTTGGTTCTGTCCTATGAGTGGAGGTCAGTTGTGTCCTGGGAAGGTCAGTTCTCTGTTCTGCCTGAATGTGTGTTGTAGAAGTGGGGAACAGGCGACGGAGACGGTGACGCAGTGAGTGACCAGTGTGATTTCTGATCGGGGTGAGTGTTATGAAGGAAACCAAATGGGATAATGTGACGAAGAGCGACTGTTGAGGTCCTCAGAATGATCTGTTAAACAAAAATGTCTGAAATTTGGTGCCGTTGATGAGCAGTAAAATGAATACCTTTCCTTGTAAATTTGTTGGGAATTACTCTCAAGAGCCAGGGGGAAAATGCCACCAAAAGACTATAATTCACCCCATCACCCACCTACCCCCTTGAAAGGTGTTGCCTTCTCTAATGATGTGGAAGCAGGAAAAATGTCCTGGACCATTAGACTTCACTGAACTGAGGAGAAATATGTCAGAAGTGGAGTTAGGTTCTAGGCATGATATAGTCACCAGGGCAGACATAGAGAGCCTCACGGGACCTTCATTCTAGGAGATGCCCCACGCCTCCTAAAATAACGATCATCGCTCTCAGGCAGCTCAGTGCAGTGCCCTGTGAGTGTTTCAGACATGTTACTCATTTACATGAATATTTAAAACAAATGGGGATTAATGCGATCACATTGATAATTATATTACTGTGTCAATATTATGGGAGAGAGTTTCTAGTATAAAACATATGTAACATTAACACAGTTAATATTTTCTCATTTTCTATGGATATATATATATAGAATACATATATTGAAAGGGTATTTATGACTGATTAGAACAAGTGGTAACCTGTGGAAATTCTGTTACTGACCCTTAGCACTATTGTGTTGGAGTAGCCACTGTGGAAATTTTAGGTTTGAAGCCATGTTAATTCCACTTCCATTTCAATTTTAATTCCTTTCACATCACATGCATCACTGCTTACTGTAAGTGGTCGCGTGTGACCTCAGAACCCGTGGAGCTCCTTGGGAGTGCCTTGGAACCGAAAGGCACTAGGAACTTTCTGCTAGATTCCAGTTTTGTACTCCAGGCGGAAGGCTCTTGGGGCCTCTGGAGGGAGAATCTCTTCACGGTTGGTGTGTGGAGAGGGCTCCATGGAATGGCCCAGGCATTGCCAGCCCCAGTGAGTGTAAGCCTCTTCTCAGGGAGATCACTGGGGAAGCAAAAGAAATCAAAACAAAATCCTCCCCGAATTGTGGAGGCATGTAGGACTTTATGCTTCTGAGGATTTTTAGTAAGTGTCTTCTGAAGTAGGACTAGATGAATTGACAACACTCTTTGGAGACATCAGCACTCTTCATGAAGCCTTAATACTTTGTTTTCATGAATCTGGAGACTATAAAGAAATCTGTTTTATATTTAAGTGATACGTTAGCCTTTCTGCCATACCTGTTGGTTGTAATCTCAAAATCTTCTTTGAGGAAGTCAAGTTGGATGATGTATGCTGAGTCATTCATTCAGACTCAGACTAAAGGGGTTAAGAGGTGAGAGCAGGCGTTGTCATATTCTCTTAGAAACTACCTAACAGTTAGGTGGCTCAGTAGAACTCCGGAAGGACTTGTCACTGGAAGGAAGAAGAAGAAAACGAAAACAACCCTGAGTACAGCTGGGTAACTTGAAAAAAGAAAAAGACTCAGAGCAGAATTCAAGAGAAATGTTTCAGACATTTAGATATTTAGTAATAATGGACCATTAATGTTTTCATTTGGACTTGCCCATTTACCTAAAGAAAATATGCTGATTCAGAGAACCGTGGGGAAAGGGCTGAAGAACCCCTTTAAAGGGAATGTTACTTCTTATGTTTACTTCAACCTAATAACAACAACAAAAAAACCTCCCTAAAACAAATCAAGAAAAAAAAGATGCTATGTCTTTAGCAATTGCAATAGTGTTGATTCCATACAATCAATTTCATACTCATTGTTGTGAACTATTTTTTACTTTTCTTGATATGAAAACTGTAGCATGTGGAGTAATGTGTCTCTGGGTTTCTACTTAGTCTCTGTCCATCTCTGCCTCTCATACTTAGGGTCTGGTACACGACCCAATAAAAATACATCACTGGTCTTCTGGAGGTAGACCCAAGTGCTGAAGACGGTGAGGGGCCCACTTCATACACATGTGAAAGTCTTCAGTCATTTTTGTTTTAATGGGTTTTACTGTGTCTTTTAATGGGAAATGAAAATAATAAGATCAAGTTTTAAAACTCTGTGTAAGCTTGAATGGTGTCCTAAGACGGTGACATTTAGTAACATCCTAAATGTTGGTTTCAAAAAGTCAACTGTGTAAGTACAAGACAAGAAGAATGAACTTTATATGCTGCTCAGATAAAAAGTTCATAAGTGGTTCAGTTAATTGTGAATCTTCAGTGGGAGTTGCAGTCCAGAAGATTCTGCAGTGTTAGGCAGTTGACAAGGAATCCTGTGGAGCTTTATACTGGCCAATCGTATTTGAATATTATATTCAGTGTTCCTGTCCTTAAAACTCCAATATGTCTGGAGGATGTTAACAGCCAGGCAACAGATGAAGGAATTAGGTTGTTTAATGGGAAAAGAAAATTAAAGGTTTCTTATGAGAGTTATATTCAGGTATCTGAGGAGCTTGTGAAGAAAACAAATCAGCTTTCTTTGTAGCTCAGAAGAAACACTTTCAAAGGGCACTAGGGGTCCCCATTCTACCCACCGAGGGAAGGTGTGGGCTCAGGTCAGTAGAGCAGTCAGAGTTGTTCAAAATGGAGTGGCTTTCATGGGAAAGGTAGAAAGCTGCCTGTCACTGGAAGAACGCAAACAAATGTTTGCCTAGATAATCACTTGCTAGAGTTATCATTTAATAGATTCTTGGAAGGTGGAGGTGATGGCAATTAAGGACTTAAGGGGCAAAGCAGAGGTAGATTTCTGGGTGATTTCATAATCTTGATTGGCCTTAGAATATTTTAAGTCTTTCCGTTCAATTCTAGAAGGTATTACAGTAGTTTCCCCTCATCTAAAGTTTCACTTTCCTTGGTTTCAGTTACCCGCAGTCAACTACAGTCCAGAAATATTAAATATGAAATTCCGGAAATAAACAATTCATGAGTTTTAAATTGTGTGCCATTCTGCGTAGCGTAATGAAATCTGGAGCCTTCCCGCGGCATCCTGCCCAGGCCGGGAATCGCCCCTTCGTGCAGAACACGCTACATGGGCTGCTCCCGATGGTCACCTGCAGTAGCCATCTTGCTTTCAGTTCGATTATCAGACAATTTAAGAGAAAGGCCACATTCACATAACTGTTACTGTAGTATGTTGTTATAATTGGCTTATTGTTATTTATTATTGTTAATTCCTTATTTGCCTACTTTATAAATTAAACTTAATTATTGGTATGTATGAACGTATAGAAAAAAACATAGTATAGGACATAGGGTTCAGTACTATTCAAGGTTTCAGGCATCCACTGGAGGTCTCGGGACACACCCACTGTGGATGGATAAGGGGGGAGTTGCTGTAATTGGTACCTATGGGGTCCTTCTCCTCATCGTTGTTACTGTATCAGTAACAACTAACTCCCCTGGATGCTAAACAAACTCAAGGGTCAGGTCCCTCACCATCCATCGCCCTTTCGAAAGCCTTGGGGAGAAGTCAGATGGTATGTTCAGGTGCTTTAATATTTTTATGAAATTCTCAACATGAAGATACTTTAACTACAAGTGATTAAGACTGCTAATTTTCTCCTCCTCAACTTTTCCTCTGCCACTTTGGAAGGGTCAAAGTGGGAACTTGGTAAGGGGAAGTTGAGCTGAAAAAGTAACTATCTTATTTTTAACATTGGCAATTTACTGAGATTTTGCTTTCTAAATAAATATTTCCTTTCCTACATACTTGCATTTGTGCTTTTGCATTCTTGTACAGAGGAACCCAATTGTAGAAGCCTCAGGTCTGGTAAAACCCGGACCTGTTTCTCTTTGCCCCTTTTACAGGTGGCATGGTTTTATGAGCATAAGCCTTTGCCCTTTAGATCAAGTTATGCACGATGCAGTGGGGGAATCTGGTGAGCTTTATTATGGGTTCAAATATCTACTTTAAGAAGTAATTAATACTGATAAAAATATAATATTTATATAACTTTACATGCTTGAACATTTTTATTATTGTATAAGAAATGATTAAACAATGATAATGACCTGAGGGGCAGGGGGTGGGGGATAAGGGTCAAAAAAAGGGGAAGGAACCAGTCAAGGAGCATGTATGAATGACCCCCGGACATGGACAACAGGGTGGGGATTGACTGTGGGAGCAGGGTGGGGGATGGGCAGGGCAGAAGAGAGCAAAGGGGCAGAAACTGAGATAGTTGTAATAGAACAACAGTAAACTATTTAATAAAAAAGAAAGATCAATGGTGACTATGATCCTTCAACTCTAAGAAGATCATATTATTGTATCGTGTTCTAAAATACATGTATATTATTCCCATGGCAACAGCAAAAAGATTGTGCTACTGTGTACATGCTATTGATTAGGAAACTAATGTATGTATGAAGATGTCAAAACATTTTTATGCTTTGGGATGAAAATAACTTTGACATCAAACCAAGTGAAGTCAGCTGATAAATTTTGAGAATCTCTATGAAAGAAGACTTTCTGTATCTCAATCAATAATAATAAACTCCCAAACATTATGCCTTCAGACAACCTGGAGCCTTTTCCTCCATCTTTTACAAATATCTCAGTGCTCTGCAGCTTTTGGCGAAAGTTTAGTTTTATACTTGTTTCTGTGTTTTGGAAAGCAGTCATGTTGAGCATGATTCTGTGCTGACCTGTGCAGCTTATTGGGGTTCTTTTTTCAAAAAAAGTTCTGTGATTAAACAGATGAGACAGTTAGGAGATGTGCCATCACTGTGAGTTCCCTTATGCTGCAATAGCATCACTTCTTCCATCTAGGGAAGCTCATGTGTCCTGAAGGGTATGGAATCTCCTCCAAGTGCTTGGCTGGCCAGCAGGTGATCTTTTCATATCTTCTACTGAGCAGACTGGCTCAAGGGGAAACAATGTGTCCAACTAGTCCAAACACAACTGGTGCGGAAAACATATCAGATCAAATCCAGTTCTCTTCATGAGCTTCCATTGTTGAGATTGGTGTAATAGAGAAATTGGAAAATGCAAATGTTCTGTTATAACCTTGTTAATAATCCCCGAGTGAATTGTATATTTAAGCATGTGGACTTGTTTCTGACTCTCACATGGGATTTGGTGATTTCATCATTTTCTAGAATGCATTATTATCTTTCTGCACTTCTATTTAAAAATCACTTTTATTATGCCCATGGGCCATATTTCTAAAGAGTGTATTTCTTCTGATTTTAGAGTTTGATTGTTTTCAACTATACTTGCTGAGCAAGTATAGTGTACCTGAGATTAACAAATATTTGAATGCTTTCTCTAGAATTTAGAAAAGAAAAACAGACATTAAATACTGTTATGGTATAGATAAGTAGTAGGTGGTGGGTAGATTTAGCTTTTGCCATGGTTATGTTAAGTGTTACACATGGAATTATGGAACGTAATAAGAGGGGAATGCAATAAACATTTATTTCCTTTATTAAAAATATCCTCTGGAAATTAGCAATATGCAGCTATGTGTGTATTACGTATTACTTCTGGAGAAGAAAAAAAACCCTGTTGACAGCCCTCCTATGTGCTAGGGACTCTGCTAGGCATGCATACATTTAATTTAAGTTGTTTACATTATTTGTCTCCTTTGTCCGATTTCAGGTAGGACAGGTACAGTTAATCCCTTTTGAAGTCAGTGTTCTGATTGGCTCTGTAATTGACAGCACCCATATTTGGGCTGAGTTTAGGGGCTTTTTTCATTACCTCATTTTAGCAGTGGAAAAGATTCTGCTGCAGAATGGAGGGATTCAATGAGTAGAATGTGAGGGGACTTCTGGAGGTGATGGATGTCTGTGACCTTGACTGTGGTGATGGTTTTCACAGTTGTCTGCGTATGTGCCAATTTATCAAATTGTGTACAGTGAATGTGGACGGGTTCTTGTATCTCAGCTATAGCTCAATAAAGCTGTTTAATGATGTACACACAGGCATAACAGGAGACGTTTTATTATAATATCAGAAAAAAGAAATAAGTTAAACTTGTTAAAAAAAGACGCAGTCGTGGACTTGAAATGTGTACTGATAGCTCTGGTACCTGAACGCAGTACACTTTACCGTGGTTCCTGTCCTCATTCGGATTGCAGTCCAGGGAGACCGGATGCGGCTTTGTGTGTAACAGAATGAGATGCAATTCAGAACGAGAGGGGAGGCATACAGCTTTAAATGAGGAGCTATGGGGTGAAGTCTGGGGCCTTTTGCTCACTTATTTGAGAATGTATGTTATTGGAAATTTTAAACAATTTTAGATAATAGCAAATCTCCTGGAAACCCTTAGGCCTCAGACAAAAAAACTTATTGGAAGCTCTTTATGTATCCTTTGGAGAAAGTAGTTTAAGTAATCTAGCATGGTTAGTCTTTTAACATTAAAAATCCCAAGTTATTGATGGTGAATCATAAGACTATATAAAAATTTCCAGTCTTCATTGTCAGTAAAAACCTTATTTTCTCAGAACTTGTGAGGTTTAGCTTAGAGTTAGTATAGTCTCAGAGTTAATTTTAACACATTACTTTATCATATAGTGTTAATAAGATATATCCGTTAACCGCACTGTGAAAAATAAACACATATTCTATATGCAAACTGAGAAAACTCAGGCAATGCCTTGGTTCAGAGTATTGTGTTTCTCCTCTCTCCAGGAGGTTATATTTCAAATATGATGAGTAAAGGTTCTAACGTTCAGTAATAAGAAGCACGTACAGGGGAGCGTGAACTGCATACCGAACCAGCAGTGACACAGACAATGCAGAGGTGGCAAGTGACATACCTTCCTTCACTCAGAGACAAGGCGTATGTCAGAATGCTTGGCCCTCTCACAGTTAGTTAGAACAGTTTCTGTTCCATTACATTCTCTTAAGGTTTCTGTTTTATCCCTTCCAGGCCTATTCACGTGTTTAAATTTCAAAATAGCAGCTTGTTTTTATCACTTATTTTGGGATTGGGGAAACACATTACAGCCATTGGATGCATTTACTACATTAAAAATAATAACAAAGAAAACAAATGATAAAGTAAACCGAACATACTAAGGGTTATGTTTAAGTTACAGGTTACCCTGATAAATTACCTCAAGGCAGTCTTATTGAGGTACCTTATTGGGGTACTTTTCTAAAATATGCTTATCCAATCTTGAGAACATTGAGAGAACCTGTGCGTGTGTGCGTATTTAAATATTTAAAATGTTGGGACAGGATCAACTGAGAGAAGTAAGTCCCAGCAGTTCCTTCCTTTATACATTTTTTTTGAGACACTCACGGGTCACTTCACAGTCTGTGTGGACTGATGAATAATCATGTACTAAGGACCAAGGAAATAGTAGCAACAAAATGCAATATTATTTATATATGTAAAATGCTATTTCATGTTTTACATTTGTATATATTCTTTTTTTAATGAAGACATTTGTATATGAAGCCAAGATTTATACTGTAACCAATTTATGATTTGAATTGCATTCCCAGGAATTAAGGGAAGGGGTTCTGTGTTATCTCCACAATGTCTCATCAAGTGACGCACATCAGATTTTCATCATGGCTCACTGCGGTCAAAATGCTGATGTGTTTCTCTATGGCTTTTTCTGTATAAGCAATGTGAAATGAAAAATTGATGCTATTGTTTATTTATTCAGTGTTCCATATGCTTGATTGTTTTTGATAGAAGAAATGTTTCTTATTCCAGTTAAGAAAAAATATATGTGTATATATATTAATGGTAATGTGCTGTAACCATGTGATATTCGGGCTCTGAAATTTACCATTGATGTTTTTTGCATTTTGACTCCTGTTTACTTCCTTTCGGGGGCCAGGTGATGGGGGTTATGCAAGAGTAAACCAAGAAAGGTGCTGATAGGTGATCCACATATTCGAAAATCCATTGAAGAATAGGAAGTCAGCATCCTACTTGGTAATTATGTAAAAACATAACTAGGGTTTGGAATTTCATTTACAAGTTTGAAAACTGGAATTTGTTGATTTTATTTGCAAATGATTCTGAGGTTGAACAGCACACACTCGACTTGATCCTGTGTTGTGAATTCACATATGATCAGCATAGATAAAGAAATGTTTTCTTTCGTACTTAAAAGCATTTTCAAAAGGTTTGTAAATATTTGTTTTTCAGGGATCCATTTATCTTATTCCTCAGTTCCAAAAGAACTGTTATGGGGTTACAGAAAAAGATGATAAATGAGCCCGAGGAGCCTGGGTGGAAATTGTCCCATTTTAAGGTTACATTATTTAGTAGACATGCAAAGTCTTTGAATGCATGAATATTAACTGATTAGGTACTGGATTTTTTTTAACACCAGAGTTTTGAAATGAGAGTAAGTCACTCATGGAGCTATTCTGGCTTTTATGTATCCATAGTTAGATCCATATGAAATTTAAATATAACAAGAAAAGAAAATAGGTGGAAGACATTCCTTTTCAAAGGAATGACCTGGACTTCAGCTGCTCAGTTCCCATTTAGTTTGGAGGGCCCAAGTAATGCTGTTTTTAATTGTATACAAACCTCGTAACAAAGAAAGTGACAACAAAACCCATCTGCGCTTAGTTATCCGTGTATACAATACAAGGTACAACCTGGAATAAACCGTTGGGTACTTTGATTAATTGAACTTAACTGACGGTTATCTAGAAACTCTGTTTTATTACAGCCTTTACTGAAATTCTCAGTGAATAGCTTATGTTTACTTAAATGTGAACATAACAAAACTTATGATCATTTAAGACCTTATAGAAACTTTGGATCATCATGATAAATGATAAACCACATTACATCCATTGTATAAATACAGAGATGGAGATATGGAAGATGTAGGAGTCTGTATTTGATGTGTACTGACCCCAATTTTTTATAAAAGCAATATAAACAAAAAATATGCCTGACTACCCTAATACCTTGGTTGTTTTTATTTCCTGTATTTTTACATATATGAATGTAAACCTAGTATAGACATAATTTTATTACTTAAAAGAAGAAATATTTTCCATGTTTCTACATGGTCTTACTGATTTTCATTTTGCATTTCTGGTCTATAGTCTCTCAGCTGACTTGCTATAACATCTAAACATTCTATTTTAAGGCATTTGGCTATTATTCAATTTACATATCTAATACTACAAGGACTAAATTAGTGCACATAGTCATTTACTTCTTTTAGGTTTTTCTCAAAGGCTAACTTTCAAGGAGTACAATTAGTGGATTAAGGGACATATGCTCTCTAGGAGGTTAGGGTACAGAAGGATGGGATAAGGAAAAAGTTGTTAGTTTTGGCATCAGACTTCTCGAGTTCCTACATCCTTAGAAATTCTGGAATTCATTGATCCTTGAACATCAACATAAGTTTTTAGGCAGGGTGTGATATCATCACACAGTAATTTGTACAGAGGCTGAAGGCAGGCAGCCCATCCAGGGGTCTGTTAAAGCAATTCAGGTATGCAATAGGACTTCCTGGGCCAGAGTGGGTTTGAAAAAGGGAAGGGACATGGTGACCTGTCCCTCACTGAGCATTCGTCCTGGGTGCTGCAGGACAAAGAGAAACAGAAGGATCCATTCTAAAGTTCATGGAACATTTGAGGAGTAAAAATGTTCAGAGAAGAAATAATCAGATAAAGGGATAGAGAGAGTATTCTAGATTTTAGATAGGAAAGCTTTGTATTGACTGAACCTTGAGCTAAAAGTTGGAGAAAATGAATGTTTATTGGTGGGAAAAGGAAAAGATGGTTTTCTCAAGATAGTAGGAGAGCAAAGGAAAAAATTAAACAAATTCTAATTGAAGGGCACTGAGCAACTGAGTAAGTTCCTTCTTACTGGATATTTTAGCATATTAACATACTATTTATTTGTTCATTCAATCGTTTGTTAGTGACTTTTGGAGGATACAAAGTTGAGTCATATTTTTTCTGATATAAAAATCATGTTCCATCTTATTTCAGGGTTGTGAAATGTACATCAAATTTTACTAGAATATTTTGGTACAAATTCAATTTTATATTTATTTTATTGTATGTATTTTTATTTTTTATCCTCACCTGAGGATATGGGTATTCATTTTAGAGAGGGAGGAAGGAGGGGCAAAGAGAGAGGGAGAAACGTGGTCCATGCAGGAGAGGAACTCTTTCCCATGTGACCTTCTGGTTTATGGGATGATGTTCCAACCAACTGAGCCACACTGGCCAGGTCAATTTTTTATTTAATGATCCCGACTCAGAATCTTTCATTGGAATCTGGGCTGCTGTGAAATTGCACACACTCTCTTTACATATTTAATGATTAAATTTGGTTTACAGATAATATTGCTGATTAGAAGTATAAATATTGAAATCTGGAATATTTAGTAGGAGATATATTTCTTTTTTCCCCAAACCAAATATTTGTCTGCTTTAAAATCTATGCCATTCAAAATTATTGGCATGAAAAAGATGCAGGACCATATTCCCCTTTGGATAAAATGGTTCAATTTTATCCAAAGCACATTTTGATAAAAGCAAAATGTGTAGTATTTAATTAATGAAGAAATTATTTAGCTAAAATATTACCATTTCTCTCAGATCTAGCAGCCTCAGCATCCCCTTGGGAGCTGGTTAGAAATGTACATTCCTGAATTCTACTCCAAACATACCAATTCCGGAGTCTTGAGGGATTGGGACCCAGGAACCTGTGTTTTAACAAGCCTGTCAGGTGGTTTTTGTATGTGCTGAAGTGAGAAAGCCATTTATTTGGAATGGATTTTAAGCTAAACATAATTATATTTTAGTGGTTCCTAATCTCCTAAACTTTATGCATCTCAAGTTTGGGACCAGGCCTCCAGAACATGATGGATGGTATGTTATGCTGTGTGTATTGCTGGATGGTTTAAATGTTCCTTCAATCAGTGACATTTTAATTGTGTGCCCATAGGAGAAGTTTAGTTTCACAACTTTTAAATACCTAACTAAAATATACTTGCTTCAGATAATGGAGAAAAAAGAAAATGGAGTAAGCATTGCTAACTCCACTTAAGAGTCACTTAAAACAGTCAGGAGGTTATTGAGGACCTGGGGCCTGTGCAGTCTCATGTCTGAGTTCTGGGAACTATTATGTAGCTAACCTGTTGCTAACCTGAACTCAAGGCCAAACAACAAACATCCTACATCAATGATTGCTACGAGGACATATATGGGCTTGACTTTCTCCTCATCATGGTGACCAGACCATTCTCATTTTTCTCTTTGAAAGGAGCCAATCCCTTTCAACAGCCAGCCTCCTGCATTTACATAATGGACCTAACAGATCCTGATTGGCCTAGCCCAACATCCTTCATTTGCATGGAGGACCTGAATGAGAAATCTCTATGGGTTTGCCCTTTATAAAACCTCTTTCTTTGTACCCTTTGGAGCATAATTAGGTTGCTACTTGAATCAGTGCCCCAGATTGCAATACCACCTTTTCTCAAGTAAAAGCTTTTATGTTTTAGTACAGCCTAAACTTTTTTTTTGTGGTTAACACTTCTCTCATTATATGCTGTAAATGTGTATTTTCTATATAGTAACAATCTCCATTATAATTTATATAATTAATAGGACATAGTTTTTTTGAACCCCCCTCAGGGAATTTCCTTAAAGACAATTAAAGGTATTCATGATACTGGCGGCCCATGAGCCCATGTCCTTTCAACACCGAGGAAGAGCCTGACTTTATTTTGTAAGTGAGTCCAGGCAGTGGTCCTCCTTTGCATTTTGTTTTTCAGTTCTTCTGATGTAACTTTAAAAATATCCCAAGTTCCCATTTTCCCTTTTCCTTTCATTGGTCTGGATATGCTGATATGCTTGAGCAGATGAGACCAAGAGTCAGGATTTTGCTTTATAGTTCTCTTTTCTTAGTCTCCACAAATATCATCGTGAAAAGCAGAGCTCAGATTGTGGTTCAGATTTGCTCCTGCACTAAATCTCATAGAATGCCTTCTTGCTTATTAAACAAAATGTTAATATTTAAACTTACCTGTCTACCTGCCTACCAATCAGTTTATCTATACTAATAGCTTAGTTAGGGCAACTCATATAGATCATTTCACTCTGGAGAACAACATCAGTGTGTTGTTATGTAAGTGTAAGATAAATATATTGTATAGGGTTTGAGCTAGACAAATTAGCTTGGGGACATAATTTACTTACCTGGGGAAATAAAGTAGGTGTTAGTTGGTTCATGATTTGAGTTGTTATTCTCTAAGCAAACTAGTAAATTTTCAAACATGATAGTTAATAATTTTCCCCTTCCTAACATTAGCTTTTTGCAAGCTATTTTCTTGGACTATCAAAATCCTTCTTCCCAGAGCCTTTCCTAAGTCTTCTGAAGGGACTCTTTCCTGTGCGGACTCACTGTGTGGAGTGGGTGCCTCCCCATTGCTCTTAGATCTACTCTGGGCTGTGCTCAAACGTCACCTTAGAAGAGAGGCCTTTCCTGACCATCCCATGGATGATAGTGCCCTCTTCCTCTGTCACTGGTGGTCACCTGACTCTGATTCTTTTTCTTCAAAGAACTTATCGTCACCTGACATAGGTAGTCCATGCAGGGAGGCATTCTTTTTTGTTGGCTTGCTCAGGAACCTGAATGGTCCCTCACACCAGAAATTATCTAGGTTTAATTTTCCTTCTTCCTCTTTGGAGTGTAAGTTCCATTAGGGCTGGGACTCTATTGTCCTAGGACTCTATTGTCCTATTGACTCTATTTGGTTCAGTATTATGACTTTTGTTTGATTTTATTTCTTGCTACATCTTCAGAGCGAGTTATAGTCCTAAGAAAGAGTAACCAATCAACACTAGTTGGTAGATGGATAAATATGTAAGTGGACAGTAGCAGAAACATATCAGAGGGTTAATGCATTTGTATTCCTCAGTTGCTTCTTATTAGCCATTATAAAAAGTCTTGTATTAAAACTCGTATATTAGCTCTTTTTATATTGCCCATTAGGTCCTTATTTTAAACATTTTTGAACAGACTGGAGCTTTTATTACATGCTAAATTCTGAAACATTGATTGTTTTCAGTGTCTACTATGATTTCACTTAAACTTTTAATATTGCATTTAAAGCATCAGTAAATGGTGACTTAATTATATAGGTATCATAAAGAGTTGGGCTCTGATAGCAGTCAGTCGGTGTAACCACCCACTTCCTGGACCATTGCTGTCCAGATGCAGGGGCACTTTTAGCAAACAAATTGAAAAAAGTGAACCTCAGTGGAGAGCTCGTGTGATAGGCTGGTTCAAGATGCTGCAAACCACTTATGGAGGCTAACTTCTTCACAGGATGAAATATGATTAAGATATGTTAAATGGAAATCTACACAAAACCAGTGAAGTTGTTAAAATATTCAAATATGCCATATTGTAACAAGAAAACACTGTAACGCACTGAAATCAGCAGTAGAACAGCTGTGTTTTAAAGGACAGTACTTTGAATGTCACTTGACAATTTGCTTTCAATTAGAAGTAATTTACAGGAAGATGCCCACAAGCTAATCTTTACAGGATAATTAAGTTCCATTTTCTTTACTTTTAATTAAAAAGCAGAAAAGATTTAGCTGATCCATAAAAAATGCTCTGTTTAAACATTCATCAGACTTCACACTCTTTTTTTGTTATTTGTTGTAGCAGATGTTATCAAAAGTGCAGTCTGCTCTGTTTTAAACCCTGAGTATTTGGAAAGTGAAACATGAGTTGCAATAGGCATGTACTGGTGAGGTGTGATCATTTCACATCTGCATATTCAAAGAGGATAAAACAGAGACTACTGCTCCATTCCTTATTTGTGTTCTGCCTGATGCATTTACTTGCACTACCACCACACACATGAAAATGAAAAGCTGTGCAACTTTTGAATTTGAAACATTATACATATAGTAGGATGATATGTATCAAATAAAACTTTACTTCAAGCGCTTTAAAGGGCCTGTATATTGAAATGTCATGTTATTTTTGTAACTTTAATATTATAAAAATTGACACTGCATTTTAACACAGAAATTTAGTCATTGAAAGGATGAGAGATTTAAAGTGATATTCTAAAGTCATTTATTAATAAAACTTATTCTCTGTATTAACATAGTGCCTAGCATCATAGCTGTTTGTTTTGGAAAAATAAAGACTTTTGCCAAATACATCAGAGCTTTGGTTTTCTAAATCACTATTGACTAGTGCTTTGCCTTATTTTTGTTTTTAGGTTTTTAGCCGATGAAAGGTAAATAGAGATTTGTCATGTTTACTCTCATATCATACTGTGTTAAGGAGTTTCGCACTGAAAATTGTTCAGGAATTTTTTGGTTCAGTATTATGGCTTTTGTTTGATAAAAAACAAAAACCATTTGTTTTTCTGAACATTTTCTGACCATTTAATCAATCTGTTCATGTTAGTAATTGCTTTATTTTCTTTTTTTACAGTCTAAAAGATTTCCATGACTTGAAAAAAAGTTGGGCCACTGTAGAGCATATCCATGAAATTTTTACAGTAATAATTCCATTCACTACGCCTTTTGTTAAACAAGCTTGATTTTCAATTTTCTAACCAGCGAGTCCTTAAAATTTGAAGATACTATTAAAGTTACCTATTTTTACTTAGTTTTACTTTTAAATTTTATTTTCCTTTCTTTGAAGGAAAACTAGAAATGACCAGAGAGCCTGCTCATAAGCCCCTTCATTTACAGGCTTTCGCCACTCAGGTTTGCACAGGTAGGGAATATGCCCAAAGGTGCTGTGACTAACGCAGTTTAGGAGACTGCAACATGCAGTTTATTTCAGCATATGCTATACATTTCAGGTAGGAGCTTAATTGTAATAATCACAATGCATTCATTTAAATGGAGTAGGTGTTGGAACATGTAAATGTCATCGGGTTCTGTAATGAACTGGCAAAAAAGTGTTCTCTTCTTGAGAGGATAACATGGGGAAGAGATTAAGCATGCCCAGTCTGCCTCTTTCCCTCTTTTCTCTTTGGTAATCAGCACCTGGTTTGATTACATCTTTTTGAACTGTAAAAGATCTACTCCTCCTTACATGGAAGTTTTCACGAAAGGGAATGGTAACAAACAGTGGTTAAACTTTCCACTTTCAGGTGAATTTCAGCTTTTCTCATCATCCCGTAATTCACACTTTCTCTAGTAAAGAATGAAAGCAGTTTCGTTATCATTCAGGAGAGTGTGATGATTTTCCTTAGAGGCTTGGTTTGCAAGTTCAGGGCTGCTTTTTGAAAGGCAGGCGGGACAGAATCTTACAAAGTTGTGGAGCTTGGAGGAGTTACCAGCTGACCTTGGGCATGTTTGCCTCATCCACCGCACCTAACCCATTGCCTTGTACATGGCTGGTCATTATTAAATATTTAGTAAGTGACTTACTGGCAGAAAAAAACATAGACACAGTTCCATTTGATTCATGACACACATTTAGTGAGTTCTTTTTCATTCCTTACTTTTCCTTTTTTGGTAAAATCAAAAGGATCATGATCTGAGAAGCTATCAGCTGTTGTTTTGCTTTTCATCTCCTTCAGAGAACTGTTAGGTGCTGTGAATTTCGGCCTTCTCACTAACTCTACATATAAACTCTTTTTGTGAAAGGACTAAATTTTGTAAATAGATACTGAAATAACTTCCTACTCGGAGAGATAACAAATATGTATATATTTTTCTTGTCTATATTTAGTTTTTTTTTTGTTTTTTCTTTGTAGCTCTTCTGGTTTATTTCTACTCCCCCACCATTACCCCCTGCCATTTGATTGATGGAATGTTTTTAGGAGTTACGTATTTCTTTATTCAATACATTTATAACTCCTGCGTGTATTCTGGAAATGAGTCTTGAACTTGCTTTTGTTTTTCCTCTCGATTGCTTCATTCCTGTACTCTCTCCTCCCCCCAAGTCTACCAGCTTGATCTTCCAAAAATAATTGACAACATCATTGCTTAAAATCTGCTATGGCTCCCTATTACCTACTTTGTCAAGTCCCGGTTTGTCTATTTGGTTTTAGGACTTTCTATAATTTGCATTGCTTTCCCCAAACAGTTCCACCTGCTCTCCGGCCCATACGGAGCCTCCGCCCAGGTGCCTGCACTGCTGCTGTACTGCGCTTCCTCTACCCTCCCCAACACACACATTCACTGCAAGTCCCTGCTTCTTGCCTTTGTCCACATAATGCCCGACCTTTTCCCCTTCATCATCTAAACCTTTCACGTGGAAAAGGCCCAGTGCAAGTCCTGCATCCTCCAGGAAGCTTTCCAGTATTCTTTTAATCCACAGTAACGATTCCTTTTTATATTTCTTTCATAGTAATAGTGTCAGGCATTTATACATTTATTTCTTATATTTTTACTACATATATATTTGCTTTGTCTGCCTATGAAGAATATAAGCATTTTAAGGACAGAAAATAAAGAGTTCTTATGCCTTATTTGCTTTTTTTAAAATAAATCTTAAATCTCATAGCCTTGCGGTAAGCAGGTGGTAGGCATTTTATTTCCTGTCTTATTTGACTTAAAAACAAACTATACATAAGCTATTCAGAACTAGCTACAAAAAGACATTCAGGGGAAATATTGAGTAATATTTGCTTATACATGTAGATGAAACTTTTTCCCCCTCAAAGATTTGGAAATTAAGTTTTATGTTTGTTTCTAGAAAGAGTTTCCGCCACTTTGGGAACATATTCTTTTACAAAATAATGACAGTAGCCCAAAGATAGAGATAAGTCATCAGTTTTTAAGAACTACCATTTTAGTTCTCAGTAACTTATTTGGGGGCTACCATGTTATTGAAAGGAAGGACGTGTAAGACATCTATTTCCTTAGCCATGGGCGTGGGTGGGGGTGCCATCCTGCCACTGCCCATTACAAGTTCATCGGAGCCTTTACATATTTGTAATTACCCTTCCATAAATAGTCTGCAACTTGACCATAGCATTTTGCCACTCTATTAGAATGAGGCCCAAGGTCCAAGTTAAAAGCAAAATCCTTAATGAATTTAACAAAATTAAGTAAAGAGCTTCAGGTTATAGGAGCAGATTTAATGGATTCAGCTATTCTTTACTTTCACTTCAACCAACAAATTTTTGCCTTCATTTTCCAGATGTAAACCACGTTCAATTAAAATGGACTAAAATTAACTTTGTGAAACTGTTATATCACCCCTGGAGATAATTGGAGATAACCTAGTGTGTCACAAAACTCGAGGTAGAAAACCAGCATTTATGGGGTTAGTTTCAGTAACTATTTTTGCAAAACATTTTTGAGATTCCTTGTCAATGCATATTTCTCAGCTTTTGCTAGTGTCCTTTCGTGTGACTTAGCTGTGACCAGAGCTGGATGGTGATGGGGTCCTCTGATGCAGAGGTGGCTAATCCCAGCAGCAGAGACAATGCGTAGGTCTACTACCCCACTGAAAGTGTGCTTGGTCCATGGACCGAAGCCATCAGCATCACCTGGAAAGTGACTAGCACAACAGATTCGTGAGCTTCACCCCAGACCTACTGACCAGTAGCCTCTGTGGATGGAGCCCAGGAATCTCTGCAGTAACAAGCTCTCCGGGTGAACCTTACACATGCTGAGGTTTAGGAGCTACTACTGGTGTGTGGATCCCCAGAGGTCAGCTCTTATCTGACAAACCATCTTCCATATTTCAACTGAACAAGCTATAGTGGATCATTTCTGATCTCTCATCCATCACTGTAAAATGCAGATAGATGATTTGAATCAATATTGTTTTTCTCTGGCATTGGTTATTTCACAGTTTTCCTCTGAAGTCTATTCTGAACTGACTTAAACAAAAGAGCGAGATCACTATGATGAGCAATGGAAATTCCACGGTGTTTTCTGAGAACAAATGTGTGCTTTATTCAGTTCTGTGTCCTTCCAGCCCTGCAGAGAATGAAAGCAACAGAAGAGCAGCCTTATTCTGGCCCGATTTTGGCACTTAGGCTTGTTTCATTTTGGCACATGGCTCTGTTCTTTCATCATACAGGAAACTATCTGCAGAATGAGTCAAATTTCAGCTTATTTGAACAATTTGATCAGGCTGGTGTTTTTTCCTAATGGACAGAGGTTTTTGTTAATCTCTGTACCAAGACATTACTTGTTTTTACGTATTTAAGTGATCATTAATAAGTGACACAGGGTTCTGCATTAGTTATTATATAGGACTTTTAAAACTAATTTGAACATTTCTTGAGATTCTCAAGTTTTCATGGTTTGTTACATGTTAAGTGCTAGTCATATTTTGGTCTCTAGCAACATCACATAAATAATATCTTTAATTAATGTCATTTTAAAATACAGATTAAATCACCTTTTGTAGTTATATAAATTCTTTTTTAAAAAAATGAACTTTCAGAATAATGCTTTATAGAAATAGAAAATATAGAATAGATTCTGTATATGTGAATGTGTATGCATAACAATTTTTGGAAATCCTATAGTATGTTGCATATAAAATAATTTTTGGCTTTGTCACTTTAGTATAGCTTAGATCTGATACTCAGTTATAACTTCAGATGAATGTAGAAGTGAAATCATTGAACATTAATTGCTAAGCATTATTTAAATAAAAGTAGAATTTGCCCTACCAAATTTTTTCTCTATCCTCTTAAGTTATATAATACTGTGAGGTGATAATAATATACTGGATCTGGGCTCATTAATCTTTATATTGGTGCTACTGAGTCTGTATTTTACATCTAACTGATTGTATTGAATTTGTGTTATGTCTGATACCTACTGAAAAGTTATAATGCCCTAGAGGGTTATTATTGTTAGTGATACCGAGATACTGACTGTGATGATAGCAGGCTCCTCTTTTCATTTAGAAGGACTTGGATTTTAGCATGCTATGTTTATTGCTGCATTCTGTTTATTCTATTCATTTATTTTCATTGTATTGACTGTTTAAGTGTCTGTTCATTTCATAAGGCTAGACTCTTGGAAGATGAAGAAGGCATACTATGTAATTAAAACACAGTTCCTTTCCTCAAAAAGGTCTTCCCCTGTGAATGCATTAATGTGAGGGAAGGCTGAGTATGCCCAAATAAGGAAGTAGTCACCTTAATGAACCCATTTGTAATATTGGCATCCTTGTGCCATTCAGGGTAAATTTGATACATTTCACTGATTGATTCCCAGAATTTTGGTGCAGAGTTCTCTGAGGTGGAAGTCAGGAGGATGATCCCTGGATCTGGGGTCACAAAGAAACATTTTGTTTTGCTTTGTGTGCTTCTGGTAGAGCTGTTGATTTTATTATCTATCAGTATTTCCAAAGACCGCCAGCTCTCTTTAGAGCTGTGGAGGGTGCTATGACACCTGTCTTGGAGAAAGAGCTCCTGGCCAGTATTTTTCGCCTTGCTTGTTTACCATGTCAAGGGATTTATGTAAGTGCTGAAGGAGGAATGTGTACCTCCAACCACATTTTTGAGGGCCAAGAACTTTGAAAATCAGGTGCCTCAAATATTGCACATTTACTAAAATATTTCCTAGTATGTCTTTCAAAGTTTTAGGTCTTTAATGAAATTTTAAATTATTATTGTCTCTATTTCATCTATGATGCTAGTGGTGTCTTAGGATTATTTTGTGTCTGTGTGTGTGTTCAGCTTGCCAAATATACTGAAAACATTTACTTTTCCATTGTTGATGGCCACACCAGCAAATGTATACTTTAAAAGGCCATTTGTAACCCACAGACATGGACACGAGTGTGGGCATTGACTGTGGGAGCTGGGAGTGGGATTGGTGGAGAGGGCCAAGGGGGAAAAATTGGGACAACTGTAATAGAATTAGAATAAAAAATTATTTAACAAAAAAATAAGTCATTTGCTATGGGACTGTAAGGTGGAAGCATTGCCAAATTATTCACTTTTAAAATACATGTTCTTTTGAGCTCTTTTCTTTTTTCAGCAAAGGGCACTAACATTTACAGCTAACACTTACTGGGTACTCATCATGTACCAGGTATTGTGCTGCATGCACGGTCATTTAATTTAGGTTATCTTACATTGTCCTCTCAATTCCTGACACTTCAGATTAGGCTCAGAGGAATAGAAAGCGGTCTGAGACTCAAACCCAGCTCTGTCTAACTCCCAAGGCCACAGGCTTTCTACCAGGCCGTGCTGTGTCTTTGCCACGAGGCCATGTGCTAACATCTTGTGGAAGGTGCAGTAATAAATGACATCTAATTCCTGCTTCTGAAATACTTACAAAGGAATGGAAGAGCCAGGAGGCTGTAATGAAACAGGGATTTGAAGGAGCTGTGTGTGCCATGTGCTCAGAGTGTAAGAAGGAGGAAGATTTACTGTCTAAAATCAACTTTTCTCCATTTTTCTGAAAATTAATTTAAATAAGATAAATAAGTATCACTCAGTGTGTTGATTACAGCCTGTCTTGTCCACTTGCATATTCTTGAAAATAATGGCTTTTCTTTTTTTTTTTTTAGAATAAAAGGACAGGAGGATATATTGTGGGCAAAAGACAGGCATAATCACACTAGTTCCGGTGTACTGGCTTTAGCTTCAATGCAGAATTCTGATACTAAATCGAGATTTTTATTTGTGTGTTATTTATTCAAAAGTTGCAGACACTTAAATGCATTTCTTCTCTGATATATATAGGCTAGAATGGCTGACACAATTGTTATGCTGTTACTAGATGGAAACATTATTTTTGAGACTCATTTGGAGCTTTCTTACTCGAGGGTTGAGTAGATGGTTGCTGGGTAGAGGCATCCATAAAATAATAATTGTGTGTATTTATAAAAAATAGCTTTCATTTTGGTTTGTAAGATATATCATTGTAAATTTTGATAATACTCTGACATATTGTTCAAATTGGTTGACTGGGAGAGGGGAGAACTAATATAGTTCAGGCAAGCAATAATTACTAGGTCAAGAAATAGGGCAAATAAAAAATGATTCATGGCAAGTAGGAGTGAGACATTTACATTCTGAAAATTAATTATGGGGCTTTTTATTTAAATTATACTCAGGAAGAAAAGTTCAGGGAAAAGAAATAGATTCAGGGAAATTTTATATGTACTCGCCTTGAGTACAAATTAGTAAAGATCTTAGATTCAACGAATGTGTCAGAGTCCATTAAAGAGATTGGAAAACCCTATTTCACTGTGACTAAACTGCCTGAAATTTTAACCTCCAAACTTATATATAACCAAATGTAGACATTGTGTCTGTCTTTATAAGTCTACATACATATCCGTGGTGCAACTCCTCTGTAGAAGAGTTAGATACTTGATTTTACAGACTTGACAAAAATGTGTTCTGTTAGCCAAAGCAAGTGAGTGAGCTCCTATAAAATCCTGCCATCTACAAATTATATAAAAAATAATTTTTTACATTCCCTTAGCAACTGTTTCCATGGCCATGCACTGACTGCATAGTTAGAAGTCTGCTCTAACTCTGAAGGACCAGTCTGTCATAGCCTTGGCCTTCGGCCTTCTAGGCACCGATCACTACCGGTCCTGCTGGACTTCCACTTAGTCTTTCCTTTTCTATTGTTTGGCTCACTCTCCTTGCCCTTCACTTCCCCGTTAAACTCTTCTGTCTTGGGCCCTGCTATCTCTACTTGCTTCCAGTTTTCTGAACTCTTTAGTATTTGCTCGGATGAGCCCAGCCTAGTTCGTGAGTGCTGGCATAAGGAGAGCCCTGGCCTGCCCTCTCCTACTTATTAGGCATCAGAGCATTTGGCATGTTTGCCGTGTGGGGTTTGCTAATCTCATGACGCAAAGGACGACAGTAATTTTAGGTCCAGTGGTAGATGAGTGGGAGATCATTGACGTTGCAACTTCCAAGACTACTCTTCCCACGGCTAATATTAGAAATCTCATTTGATTTTGGAACGGTGATGTAAAAGGCAGGGTTTTAAATTTGAGGACTAGAAATTCCAGATTAAATTTTGAAGATGAACTCGGCCAAACACCACACTCAGCTGCACGGGCTCTGGCCTCTGTGTGTGTAGCAAGTCAGGGACTCCTCAGTTTCATATGGGAATTTGTAAATGTAGGCACTTTTCAAGGGCACAGCTTACTTTAATTCCACCCTCCATTTAGTTTTCCATGCTGTTCAGAATCCTCAGAGTTTTCTAAAATGGTTGATGATTTAACAATATACTGGCAATAATTTCAGCCTCTGTTTAAGATTAGGTACAAGACTGGCCCCATCTTTACAATTTATTGTTTAGTTAATTCACTCCTGTGGATGGATTAGTTGTTAAAATCCAAGCCTCCTATTCTATATCTGATACTATAGTATCTCAAAATGAATGACCATGCTAATTTTTAATTGAATTTATTGGGGTGACATTGGTTAATACAATTATATAGGTTTCAAGTGTACAAGTCTATGATACATCATCTGTATATTGTATTGTGTGTCTACCACCCAGGGCAAGTCTCCTCCCACCGCCCACCCCCTTTCCCTCTGGTAGTTACCATTCTGTTATCTGTGTCTATGAGTATTTCTTTCTTAATCTCTTCACCTGTTTCACCCAGCCCCCCAACCCCCCTCCCTTCTGACAGCTGTCATCTGTTCTCTGTATCTGTGAGTCTGTTTCTATTTTGTTTATTAGTTTATTTTGTTCATTAGATTCCAGTTACAAGTGAAATCATATGGTACTTGTGAACATAGAATGACATAATGACTTGTGAAAAGACTGAATTGACATCAGTTGCCTTTTAATTGTGTGTGGAAGTGACGGCACTTTACATCATTCAGTCAGCAGGGAGGTTCTATGGTATCAGAGTGCTTCTCTTAGACTTTCCATCTCTGATCTAGGGTGGTTTACTCGTTAGGTGGTGACGTCTCTAGGAATACAGATTTCTAGATACTGGTTGAGGAATCACTGGAGAGGCATCTCTTAACATAACCATTTGTTTAGTTTCTACAAATGCAATTCTTCATGACAGAGATATTATGAAGAGATATTAACTCTCTACATGGTGATAGATTGGATAGGCATACATAAGGGTAATATTTTTATATTGAATCTCTACCAGGAAAGAAGGTTGGATAAATATGTGATAAGGAGAATTAAGGAGATGAGTGGTAATTTCTGTGATTACTAGTGCCTACTATTAAAGCTATCCAAATTAATCTAACACCCTATGATTTTACTTGCTGGTCCTTACACTCTTATTGCTTTGAGCCTGGTAAGATGAACCTAGATGTCACAGGTATTCAAAAGTTAAGTTAAAATATTGATGCTTGACTCTAAGTACTAGGTGTTTATACTGAGAAAATGGGAGTAGCACAATTTTTTAATTTTATTCCCTATTTCATTATGAAACTGAATATTCAAATAAGAATATGGCAACTCTCTTTTTTCCCAATGTCTTTTCTCTCAAATTCCATTATTCAAATGACTGCATTTGCCCTATCTAGAAGAATGTGGAATGCCTATCATCTCTTTCCTTTTTTTCTAGTCTTTACCACCACTCTTTATGTTTTCAGGGGGAAGAGAAAAGAGTGGGTTTGGTGGAAATGAGTGAATGGGGGTGAGGCTTGACTTGTGCTTGGCAAAGAAGGAAACATGTCTGGAGAAAGTAAGTGGCTGAGGAAACTTGGGCCACAGATTCCGATCCCGGAAGAAGAAACTGGCAGCAGTAACTCTCGTTACCCATAGTTCCAGGAATGGTCTTCCTCTAGCCTCAGCTGGATGGGACCTCTATGTTTATTCTGTTAACAGAGATGGAAAACTTTGAATGCAAATGCTGGATGAACATATCATGTCTAATTCAGAATGTCTAATTAAAGCATCCATAGTGGGCCAGTCACGAGGATGTAAATATGACTGATGCCAGATTTTCTCATTCTCTGACAGGAGACAGAGATAAAGAGAGAGAGAGCTGGAGACCCCAGGGGCACCTAAGTGGAGAGTGGTCACTGCAGTGGAAGGAAGCTAAATACAGCTGTCTGCTACACTGCTGTGTTGGCACAACCCATCAGAGGCCTAGCAGAGAGCAGCTGCTGGACAGAAATACCTCTCAGCATTGTCTAGGACTGGTCGCCTCTATTATCCATCTTTAGCTCGGGGCAACATGTAGCTTGACCTGGGAACTTTTTTGAAGTGAGTGGCTAGGAGTCCCAGGGGCTGTGTTTCATTTGATTTACAAAGTACTTTTCAACCTTAACTTTGTAATGAAGGAGCTTTATTCCCAGAAGATGTTTTAGCCAGGGGTATACATGTCATGATTTATGACTAGAGCAAATAATAAAATATATAAAACCGCACATGATGTGGCCCATTAAGTTATTTCTAGATAACTTTGCTGCTAAGTCAAACTGGCTATGTTTTTCCATGTCTATGTCTGATAAGTAGATTTATCTCAAAATCAGGTTTTCACAAGATTAATAATCCCTCCTTGTTAAGAGGGTCTGTTTTAAAATTGAAGGCAATTATCCTGATGTGAATTATAGAAACACATGCTGAATAATATTATGTTTTCATATATTTAAAGCATATCTGATATTATAAGTATATTTTTGACTAGGTATCTGTCTTACAGAAAGGGAAGGTGTACACAATAAAAAAAAGTGGTAGTCTAAAAAGATGTTTTTCTTTAGCTTGAGTAATACTATGGTCTCAAAGCTTTAACCTGAATTATTAGGGCATATAAATCCATCTTCTTAATTAAATGGGGCCTTTGGCCACTGAACACCAGCGTATGGACAGAGTTAGTTACTAGATGTTATTAAGAGACTGGCTCGGCCACATAATCCATTAGAGGTAGGATTCAGTTATATTGGTAGCAGCAAAGTGATTTTTATGGTTGTGAGAATCTTTTCTTTGTTCTGTCAGCATCAATTATTTCAGTCCCAGTAAAAAAACTACAATAGGGTCAAGTTTATGATCTGTGATTTGGACGGATAATTCGTAATATTTCTATCCAATAAGCCAAGATTTTTTTTTCTTTGTGGAAAGGACCTGTGCTTTAAAGTTTGTCCAAACTACCTCGGTGTGTGGCTAAGGAGAGAGTGAGACTGATGTCATGGGATTATAATGTCAGAAATGCCACTGAAAGGCGCGAATAGGCATTGAAATAATAAACATGCCTTTACAATAGTGTATACAAGTATGCTTATGATTTATAGTGAATATTACGTATTTCCTTTGGGAATTTTATCAGTGTCTGTCAATTAGGCTTAAAATTGGAAAACAATAGAGTAATATGGTCAAAATGCATGGCCACAGCTGAGAGAATATCTAGGTGCAGATTGAAAGTCCTGGTCCACCTTTCAGGTGAAGCCCCCGTAAACTACTGAAAAACAACTGCTCGAAACAACAGACAGCGCAAAGCTAAACAAGTGCGAAACTGGCATAGCTCCACGGGACGAACAACAGAGCTTGTTCCGTGATGTGCACACAGTGAGAGGATAACACAGCCACGCATGTAGATTGCATGTTACCTAAGTCCTTAAAACATACTAACTGTCGTTCTTTCCAGTGGATAGACATCTTTTTGTTTCCACATTGTATCTTTTACTTTTTATTTTTATTTTTAATATATTTTATTGATTATGCTATTACAGTTGTCCTATCATCCCCCCTTCATTCCCCTCCACCCTGAACACCCTCTCCCACCCACATTCCCCCCCTTTAGTTCATGTCCATGTGTCATAAGTTCTTTAGCTTC
>CM052544.1:103016789-103051267 GCA_028533065.1 Trachops cirrhosus
GTTTTTGTTTCAGGTGTGGTTGCTAATAATTGTGAGTTTGCTGTCATTTTACTACACATGTTTTTTATCTTCTTTTTCTTAGATAAGTCCCTTTAACATTTCATACAATAAGGGCTTGGTGATGATGAACTCCTTTAACTTATGGGGAGGTAAATATCAGCATAAGGATATGTTTTCTAAACATTCTTATGTTTCCAACTGTGATTTGATGAATTTCCATCCTGGAAGAATTCAAGCAGCGTTCAGTTAATAATCCTTCGGAGATACAGGAAAGGGGAAAACATCGAACAATAGGTCGGCCCACATGACCCCGAGGCATGATGTTTTAGATATTGTGTGTAATTGGGCGGGACCCCACCCTAGTGATTTGCATTTATTGTATAAAACACCACTTCATGGAAGCCTGAGAAAGAAAAGGCCTGTTACGGCGGGAGGGTCCTCAGCAGACAGTGGTCGGCAGAATTAATAAAACTAGACCAACAGCAAGTTCACCACAACTATCCTTCTGATAATACCGCTTACTGAGAACTTGCTCTGTGCCCAGCACATTGGAAAGCTTTTTATGAGAAAAGTTTTAACCTATAGACTATGATCTCTGTTTTACAAATGAGGAAACTAAGACAGAAAGGTGAAGAGAAGGTATGAAATTAGGTAGTATTCTCTCTGCCATATAAATCCAAAGCAATGGGTATTTCAGGGCTTGGTACATTCTGATCATGGGCGTATAGATGGCTAAATAATGTAGACCTACATACTTGGCTTTCCAGGGTTGTAATGTGCTTTTCTAGTAATAATGGAAGATGGAGATAATTATACTGCCCACATCCAAGAACAGAAGGGATTTCAGGAAGAGATTGTAAGCCTTAGAGGCAGGAAACCAGATCACCTGCGTGAGTTGGGTTAGCGGTCATCTAAGGGTGTAGATTCTTTAGAGTGATAGAAAGGTCATGCAAGAAAACAGACCATGATGTAGACCCCTCAAATGATTATAACAGTTCACATCCAGGAAACTTGTAAGTTAACAGGAATATTAAATTATTGGGCTATGGCTGAAGGCGTGAAATTAAAATACAGATTATTTGCATATGCTGTGAGAGAAAGAAAGGTGATACTGTTTTATGTAAGAATGAGATGATTCTGAATTAGATTGTTAAGTTGAGAAAATGTTGGCACAATTTGAATATGGACTATATATGACATAGTTGTGTCTGGGAACATTGATTATCCCTGAGTGAAATTAGTGAAATGTACTATGACTGCATAAAACAATGTTCTTGTTTTTAGAGTATACATGCTAAATACTTAAAGTGCCATAATGCTTGCAACTTACTTTCCAAAGGTTCAGCAAAATGATAGCAGCGACGTTATTACTGAAAAAGAGACATAAAACAAATGTGTCAAAATGCAAGCTACTTATAATTCTAGGCGAAGGATGCATGTATGTTTATTATGTTAATATTGTAACTTTTTGAAGGTTTAAAATATACTAAATAAAAATTAGAAAAATAGATGCACCTAACAAAAATAGGAGGAGGAGGAGTAGTAGTCATAGCAGTAGTAGTAGTAGTAGTAGTAGTAGTAGTAATAAACTGAGCTTTCTAGTAGATAGAAATCTGACATGCAAAAGTATCAGAAGATCTGAATAACTATGATGGAGACACTAGAATAGAATGTTCACAATAGTGTTTTAAGGTTAATTTAAATGTGTCCATATTAGTGTATGCCTCGTAGTTACAGAAGACTCTTCTCAATATTTGCTTGAAGAGCAGTGAACTTTGCAAATCACCAAACATATTCTCGAGCTATGTTAGATATAATACTGTTATGTTGAAAGAAGAGACAGTAAGTAGTAAAAGAGAGTTCTTCTAAATTTTATCCACTGGGACTATGACATACTAGGGATTGCAGTGTAATTGGAAGAAAGAAAAGGTCGATGATGATGACCCAACAGAGTGTAGTTTAAAACACTGTACAAGTAAAGAAGAGACTTCAGGGGGAAATGGGAGACAAATGTTCCAGGTAGGAATAATATTCAAATCCATAGATCATGTCCCACTTCATACACATTAGGCCACTGAGGGCTCCGACCAGCACGGTTGTACATCTCACACGCCTCGTCTTTAAACCTTGGGAAGTGGGAAGCCCATTGCTCTTCTTGATGGCCAGGACAACCCTTGATAGCGCATGGCCTTGGTCTTCTGTTCTCTACTATCCTTGTGGGTCTTTTTCTTATCTGCTTAAGACGTAAGCAAACAATCCTCAAAGGGTCAAAGAAACCTATATTTCAGTTTTTGCTTCCTCAATGTAGCCAACCCTTCATTGAACCCTCATTCATATTTTTGCAACATTCTTTCTTATCAGGTCCCCTAGAAATCATTTTGACTCTTTTTGGCAGACCTTGCACTATAAATCCATTTATTATTACCTTTCTTCAATTTTTTATTTCTGTTCCTTAAACTTCCATTTAAGTGCCAAGGCATTTTTCTTTTTCAATCTTAAGTTATCTCTTAAAGGGATCTGATGAAGAGTGGTCTGGATTTCACCGGGCAGGGGTTTCTGTCAGTGCCATAATTATTATTATTACATACTAGAAAGACAGAGGGAAAAAATCACATGGATGAATACAGTGCTTTAAAAATACAAAATAACAAAGTGTACAAAAGTGGAAGATAGATTATTTGACAAAAAAAGCTGATGGTGTCTAATTTGCGTCTTCAAGTCAGAGAAAAGCAACAACTATCACAAATCAAAACAAAACAAAACAAATGAAATAAAGAAAGAATAAAGAAGAAAAGAAAACTATATGTTTTTCCTTCGAAATACACTAAACCCAAGAAAATGATAAAGGAGAACATTGTCCCTTTATCAGATGGGAAAGGAAAGGTCTTAACTGATGACATACAAAAGGCAGAGACTTTTAATAAGCATTTTCTTTACCTCTGTCTTCACGCAAAAAGGTCATCTTTAATCTAATCACTGGAATGGCCAACACCTGGGCTGGGAGGGTAGAAAGTCATGATAAAGGAAAAAATGAACTAGAGAGTGTGCAAAAAATTTTTAAAATAAAAGGTTCGGATGCTGGGGTTGGCCAACTTTAATCTATAAGTGGAAATTTTAAGTATGGTGTGTCATACTTAAAATCCCTCTTTTGAGGCTTTTGGGTCATGTACACATATAATCTCTTGCAATTAAATAATAAGGAGCAGTTTAGTCTGTGCAGAGCCTAGAGGAGATCAGACAGGAATATGGCATAGCTATAATTCTCAAGAAAGCCACATGCAATAAACAAGTCTTGGGTGAGACTTTCTAATAAAGAAAATGATGCAATGTTATTTATTTATAAAATTATTCATAAAAGATGCACAACTCGCTAAAAAATGTCTTCATGGGTCCAGCATTACCTAACAGTGCTTTTGTGCAACCTCAGGGAACTTTTATCAAGTTACTTAAGTATGAGTTTGAAACTAGGAATTTTTTTTTAAATGAAAAAGTAAGATGATTATAGTAAGTAAGATGACATATCATGAGGACAACAGTAAGGTTTGGTCAAGTGCACCTACACGGGAACACAGAAGCAGTGGCATGAAGTGGGAAACCACCCGGAGTGGTAACTAGCTAACAACAGAATTAGGGTGCAAGACACCATCCTGCATTTGCCAGTATTATTCTTCCTACAGTGGTTCCAGTTTCTGGGAGTCGAGACCATGTTTCCTTTGGTTCAGAACTTCTAACGTCCATGGGTAAAATGAGGCTCTGTCCCTAGTCTACTGCTCAGGGACTTCTCTGCCACACCCCTGGCTGTCAGTCCTTTGTGATTTTGTTCCTGGCCTGTATAGTGTACCTTGACTTTGATTAGGTTTCTGGTAAAGTATCCCACGATATCTTTGTTAGCATTTTGTGGCAAGAAGTTTGGAGGTATTTTGTCATTATTAATTGATGTTTGTCCAAGGAACCTAAAATCATTGAATTTTTCTCTAATCTGTGGCAACCTGGGTGGGGAAAATTGACCTGTTACCTCCTAAACCTAAACCTGAATTGTAGGATTTATTATACTTTACAAAGGATTGGGATTTGCTGGAAAGAAATCTAATGGCGGCCTCCATTGATGGGAAAAGCTCTGGGCTTACCGACTACTTCTGTAGGGTGACTGTAGGAGAGAGTAGCGGAGTCAGGGGGAGAAAACAGTCACCTGGAGACTTCCACCTGCTGGAAAGATTTTCATCAGGAAAGACGGTAGGAAAAGGGAGATAAATGGGAGAGAGAGGTGGGAGACTACTATAGCTAAAGCCTGTGGGCTCTTATTGTGCAGTGAGAAAGAAGGAAGAAGCCAAGGAGAGACTCACACCTCTCCAAATGACCTTGGAATAACTACCCACTGGCAACTATGGCAGAATCAGTCTTCTGGAGTATAACCAAGCAGCTTTGAGCCCCTTCCACGTGTCAGAGGGTAATAGAGACAGGAGTTTGTGAAGAGACAGATAAGGCCTTGGTATGCAGATTAGGTATTATAGGCTTAAGTATTTTTTATTACATCATTGTCTCTTTAATGTGCACAAAAGTACCAACCCTAGGAATATGGGCACGTAATTGTAGCCCCAGATAACTTTGAGGTCAACAGTTCTCTTCCTCTCTGGAGTCTGCTCTGTCTTGCCCAAGACTTTGATCCTGTAGTTTATGTGTCATTCTTATGTGAACAAAAATACATCTCAGCATCAGCAGTCATAAAATCCTCCCATGCTTCCACATACCACTGCACTTCTCTATGCCCTGTTCATGGCAGAAAGTCTCGAAATCGCTGCCTGGAGACTTGTTTCCATTCTTTCGTCTCCTATTCTCTATTCAACTCCATCCCAGTTAGGATCTCTTTCCCCAGAATTTAACTACCTGCTGTTAAGGTTACCAGTGACCTTCATGTAATCCAATCTGATCTTTTCTCCTTAATTCTTGACATCACTCAAAAACATTGATTACTCCCTCTTTCTTGAAGCACTTTCTTCTCTTGCATTTGGTGACATCACAGTGTCCTAGTTTTCCTCCTAATTTATTGGCTGGTCCTTCTTAGTTTCCTTGATTAATGTCTCCTCTGCTTGGTACCTAAGCATTGGAGGTCTCAAGACTCTCTCCTATAATCTTTTCTCTTATAAGGCTTTGCTTTCTCTCTAGGTAATGGTCTTGTAGTCTTGTAGCTTTAAATACTATCTGTACATGAAAGGCTCTGAAGTTTTTATTTCCAGATCTGCCTTCTTCCTGGCACTTCAAATGTGTGTTTTCAACTCTCTACTCTCAAGCTTCTCTTGGATATCTAATTAAACATCTCAAATTTGAAGTGTCCTAAGAACATCTCTTTATTATTTGCCACTGAAATCTGTTCCTACTCAAATATTCAATCTAAACCAATTTCATCAACACACCTAGTTAGTTTATGTTAAGATAGCTAGCAGTTAGCATTGATTGTTCTCTTTCTCTCATCCTCTTACAGCCAATTCCTAATAAGTCTGGTCAACCCAACCTCTAAAATACCTTCAGAATTCATCCATTTCTCCCCACCTTAGCCTGGGTCATCAGCCTCCTTTTCCTGGATCATTGCTGCCTAACATGGTCTCTCTGAATTTCACTCTTACTCCCTTAAAATCCATTCTGTGTACAGGAGCCAGAGTATTCTCTTAAAACAATTTATATCATGCCACTCACCTGCTTAAAATTTGCCCATTGCTTCTCATTGCATTTAGAATAAACTCTATATCCTTTGCCCTGGTTTTAAAACCTCCTGCTTACTTATCTGTCCTCATCTTGCACCGCTGGCCCCTTATCTTCCCACTCCACCTGTGCTGCTGTTTCTTCAACATGCCAAGTTCATTTCCATGATAGCGCATTTCTCCATGCTTTGAACACACTTCCCCTCCATCACTGTAGGGTTGTTCCTTTTGTCACTTAGGTCCCATCTGAGATGTTGCCCCCTTCAAAGACAGCTCCCTGACTTCTCAAATAAATTAGTCATCTTGTCACCATAGCCTATTGCCCTTTGGCCGTCTCCATAGCACTTTATGATATTGTTATTTGTAACTGTAGTTTTATTTGTTTATGTGGTTTCTTAATCAGTGATTGCTTGGTTTATTTTCTCTGCTCAGTTTTATCACCTGCTGGAGTGTAAACCCATGGAGGACAGGGACTTTGTCCATCCTAAAAGAGTTAATGACATACAGTAGGTAGTAGAGAGAAATTTGTTGTATGGAAAAAAATAAATGAATGAGTGGATAGTCATCTGAACATCTTTGGCATAAATTCTTAGGTGCAGTTTAGACTGTACGTGCCCCCTCTTAACCACAGCTTGATTTTCTTGAAGTTTGAATACCCTGAAAAGTGTTTGATGGTTCCTTTGTTACCCTTACTCAAGCACTTAAAAACTGTGCTTACCGAATTTGCAACTGTGGGAAGCCATGGAAGGAGAACTCTGAGGAGGGATGTAAAAAACAAAATTACAATTCAAAAGTAACCCCACAATGCATATTATATGTCAATATAATATTTTTTTTAACTAAAAAAGAATTTCTATCATCTGGGATCTTGAATAACAGACAGATGAAATTAAGAAAATTAAATGCAAAGAGCCTTGCCTTTAGAGTCGAAAGGTGAGCTGCACAAGCCCGGGTCAGTGGAAACTTGATAATTACGAATGTGAAGAACTGGTGGTGAACTGAGAATTAGGGAGCTGTGGGTCCCTAAGGAACCCAGTAGATGTCCCAATCTCTATCTGTAATCCTATACTTTAATGCATAGGAAAGATACGTGCTTTATGTGTGACAATTCCCATTATATTTCCAGCCTGGAGCCATCTCTCTCTAGTCTGAACTCTCAGAAGATGGTATTCCTATCGCTCATGATAACTACTATTTACTGCTTTCTTTTAATTTTTCTGTACATGCCTTAATCTCTCCTCCTAGATTGCAAACTCCTTAAGAGGAGACACTGTGTTTGTTTTGTTTTGTTTTAATTACTCTGTTCCACATAATTTCTTACAAATAGCTGGGGGACACTTACTTAGTAAACATTTACTTTGTGAGTGAATGAATAAGTAGCAGACAAGGCTAGGTGATGTGTGTATGTGCATTTTTTAAAATAGTGGAACGACAAGAACATCATCTTAAAGAAGCAAAAGCTATTAGGGAAGTTTTATTTAATATATGTGTTATAGGTAGTCTCTATAAATGTTAATGAATGAAATAAAGAGAAAGAAAAGAAGATATTTCTGAAATATGGTACTATTTTAGTTGCCTTAAAACTAAGAGATTTTAAGAACCTTTATTTAAGAGACTTAATTTTACTAAGGGGACATTCACATAGGTGGATAGATAGATAGATATTAACATATGTGACCTATTTGGTCAATAATTATATTATTTCCCTGTGAAAATAAATCTGGGACTGTTTTATGTTTTTAAAATTTTTTTATAATATTTTTGTTAAACTTATTGGGGTGACATTGGTTAATAAAGTTATATAAGTTTCAAGTGTACAATTCTATGATACATAATCTGCATATTTCAGGTGTGCTTAACACCCAAAGTCAAATCTCCTTCACTTTATGCTTTTACAACTGAAGATAGCAGTTAAAATTTCAAAAAAATTATTTATATTAATTTTTGTAACTTGTAATTTCCACATTTGGCCAGTTTGATTTAGTGGTGTAATTTAATTACAGTTTTTAAAAATTTCAGTGTGACTTAGAAAACTTAATTTTTTATCTATCAGTATATGTACCTTAAATTATAAAATAAATTCCCACTGACAGCATACAAAAGAAAAGATCTCTTCATTATTGGGAATGCAGTTAGAGGCCCTTCACTCTGAAATGTGTGAGATGCTTGTGAACTTCACAGAAATATTTGAACCTTCCCAGTGAACCAACCAACCAGTGGCCAACATTTAATTAAAAATTTGCATTGATTGTAGCAAGGACCAAAATCAGCCATAAATGCACAGTGTGGGCCAGAATTAATTTCTCTTTTGACTAATTGCTGCAATGATGCGATTTTTATTTCACTGTGTAAGATGCAGAATGAGAAAATAAAGCTCTATCACAGGGTAGCAAGTTCATGGGGATGGGGGCTTGGTCTTACTCACTGTTGTATTCCAAGCCCATCAGTGCCTGCGCACACAGCAAGCGCTCGTTACAAAGTGCTCCCTCATGCCAGAACTCAGATGTAATGTGAATGAATAAGAGCTTTCATCCTCCACCTGGTCCCCATGGGTATCTCATTAGCTTTGTAACAGTGAGATTGAACCTTTGCTTTTCCTCTTGGAGGTTTTGGCAGCGCTTTTCTATGGTTGGGAACCATTCATTTGTTGAAGGAAGAAGTGAGTTATTTGAAACAGCTATTGAGTATTTGCTGTTTCTAACACATAGGGGGATGCAAAAAAATATACAAGACCCAGCTTATAGCTTCCAATATAAATAAAGTGTAATTGAGTCCCTGTTTGTAAGTATATTGTACTCTGTGGAAATGATGACCCCACCCACTTTATACTCATTCTTTATATATTGAGGGAGAGAAAAGCAGTCACTGGCGTCTGGGAGCTGGCGTGGCATGGATTAGGACATGGTATTCTCTTGTTGAACATTTCACAGACCATTGACGCTAGCCCAGAACCTTCTATGATCATGAGGGACTAGACAAAAACAAGACCACTGTGTACTCATACCTGACTTTGGGATAATACATGAACATTTTGAAGATCAAAGAATGACCAAATATTCCCCTTATGCTGCTGAAAAAAATGCAGACACCTGTAATTGAACAATAAAAGAATTTAAAAAAACAGCAAAACATTCTCAGCTTTAAGCTCACTCCATTCTTACGTTCTATATAAAAACTTTTAAGACACCCTATCAAAGAATGACTTCTGCTTCCTCACATCACACAATGCAGAGCAAAGACCTGTTTTTTTCTCCCAAATGACTTAACACAAGTGCAGATTGTTTAAGTCACAGGTGGCAAACACAAGGCCAGCGGCCGAATCCAGCCCTCCACCTTGTATCTGGCCTGGCACCTTGTTTCTACCTGGCAGCAGCGCTGAGCTCTTACTTAACTGTTAAGGAGTAGTTACATTTACACAGTCCTACAATTACATTCAGCCCTTTGAAGGCAACCACGAGGCTGATGTGGCCCCCGGTGAAAATGAGCTTGACACTCCTGCTTTAAGTTATTTCTAATGCATTTGCTGGGATGCCCTGTAGTTTTCTCATCACAGCGAGTCAGTAAACCTACGTTTATTCAACACCAGGTGAGTTCCAGGTGCTCATTGAAGATCAGTTGACAGTATTAAGAGCCTAAAGACTATAAAGTATGTTAAAATTTAAGTGTGTTTGCTTCTTACATTTACACCACTATTTTTCCCAAAGAACGTCTCTGAAAGGCAATGCAAGTTTGCGTTAGAGAAAACTAAAACATCAGATGTTTGCATAATTGTAATCTGTACGGTCAACCAGTATCACTCTCTCATGAACTGTTTTTAAGAGACTAAACTATCAGTGTGATACGACCTGGAAGGAGAAATTCCAAACACTCGACCTATTGATTGTCAGTCCTTCTGTTAAGGAGTTTGCCATGAATTCAAGTAGGTCCATCTAAGGGACTAACAAGCCACCACTGAAAGAATCAGTGCAGATGTTGTATTCAAGATTCAAACCTTTTTGGTCAGCAACAGCTGCTCCTGGCCTTCCACCAGGTAAGGTATTTGGAGACTCTTGGAATTTTTATAAGATTATATTTTGAATAACTACAGGTTTGATGTGTCTGTTATCTCTACTGTTTTAAATAGTTAACATTATTCTTTTATTCTTTTTCTCTGGTCAGTAGAATAATTTTTGTATGCTCTCTCCATGCATATAATGCACTCCAGAGATTGCTTAAACATTTTTTAAATCATCAGAGAATCATTAGATAATCAGAAAGGGAGAGAAAAATGTTGATGTGCAGATTGCAAAACACAGTCGATCCTATATGTCTAATACAATGTTTTATTGCATTTTCAATACAAACTACAAGTGAACTTGGATCAAGGTGATTATGATGAGCAGAACATAAAAGGTAGAGAATATAGTAAAAGACTTTGGGGGATCTAACAGCTTATATGGAAATTATACAAAAACGTACTAAATGATTAGGAATAAATAGCTCTGTAAATGGATATGTATTTGATGAAAAAGGAGAATAGGAAGCTAGAAAAGAGAGGAGTGAAGGTAGTCTCTAGAAGGTAGGAAGGACATCATGACCTGAAGTTGGACTTGGACTGAGCCTTAAAGAACAGGCAGGACTCTAAGATGGAGAAAACAGGAAGGGAATTCAGGTCATGTGATCATTAATATTATATATTCCACATCATCATCATTAACAAATACCCTAACATATGCTTTCTGCAAGGTTTCTTTACTAGGCACTGTGGAGATAGAAACAGACAGAAATGTCTCTCCACGGGGAATTTCCAAATTCATGAGGTGCTTGTTGGGTTTACTTTGGAAGCCTCTTTAATAAAGTGGTAGAAACCATACAGACCTACAGAACAAAATGGGTCGTCCTGGCTATCAACCAGTAGAACTCTAGATGGAATGACAAATATATCTGACCTGATGTGGAATTTGTTCTCTTATATTTTAGTGTGTGTTTATATAAAAGGGAAGAAATGTGATCTCAAATAACCTGTCAGTCATGGTTTTCTCACATCTAAAATAAAGGCGTGAAAGAACTGGATCACTGAGGACTTTGCAGAGTTCTCTGTTCCAAGTTTATCAGTGAGCGACACGTGACATGAAAGTTATCTGCTATGTCTCCATCTTAATGCTGTTGGTTGTATGAAGTGGTACTCATATAAGTTGCTGCATGTCATCTCAGCCTTGTTTACAGTTAAAAAAATAGCTAGGGTTAAAAATCGGAGTCGATTGTTAGGAGCTCCTGATGGATCAGCCACCCCAGCAGCTGTGCTTACTCCTCACAGGGTTGAGAAAGCTAAGTATCGGTACCAATAGATTACCTAATTTTTAAAAACTGTTCTCCAGTCATTCTGCTTTGCTCTTCAATCTGCCAACTCTTCTGTCCTCTTTAAGATCTGCCTAGGCTGCCTAGGCATTGACATGAAAAGAAAACATCAAATGTGGACCTCATTACAGTGGACAACTACAAAATAGCATTAACTGAAGTATGACTAGAAAAGATGCTAATTTTCTTTGCTAAGATGTACTGGCGAAGGTTAGCCAGCTTTCACTTACCCGCCTCTGTCCACAATCTTGGGGACCTCTTGACGACTCCTTTTTTCGGCCTTCCATTATTTATTGTCCCCCATCAGAAAGGCAGAGAGAATGAAGTAGGTGTCAACTCTTCTTTTGAGTTGCAAAAAACCGAGACTGAGGCATAAATTCGTTTGCAAAGATATGATGGCCCAAGTAAAGTTTTCTTCAGCTCTGCCCTCCATGATAAAGTGAACATTTTCCAGATGGAAGAGCAGAGGTGAAGGACTGAAGGATGGTCTCTAAGAAGCGAGTGAATCTCTCCTTCCCCTTCCCTTATTCAATCCCAAAAGGAAGGTTCTCAATAGAGTCCCCCACTAGTGAATTAACAGGATAGCAGAGGCAGATAGGACCTGTGTTCCTTTCCCTTGGCAGGTCCGGGAAAGTCAGCAGGACCCAGAGACAGAGGGGCCTAAGGCAGCCTCCCTGTTTTCTGATCCATCCCACTACCAGGGAAGCAGAAAGGTCTACATGCATACGATGCAGTGGTTGGAAACATTCGCCTGTATGGACCAAGACCTTGAACCAGAAGAAAGAGGCAATCCAAAGGGACACTAACTCGGATAGATGACACTAAGGACGAGATGCCTTCTCCCATAATTCCCCTACTCCTCCCCAATGCCTAGTCACAAACAGACACTCTGGCATTTACATGCAACCCTGAACTGATTAAATTTAAGTTTCTGTCACCTTGGAGGTGGGGATTTGACAAATAAATTTAATAGTTGAGTTATAAATATACTAGCAAAGACTTATATAGCACTTACTGTTGTACTAAACAGTATTGTAAGCACTTGCCTATAGTGACTAAAGACTCATATGTATAGTTATCATCATTTTCTCCATTTTTCTTAAGAATAAATGTGAGGCTGGGATTCAGATCCAGGTAGTCTGTATCGGATGATACTAATCCGCTTCTCAAAGAGGTATAAAAGAATGGTTATATTTCTGGAAAGACTGAGTCTGTGTCCTGTATTTCATATGAATTATGCCTATTTTTGGAGGAATATTGGACATTCATTTATATACATACTCTGCTACTCTGGCCATGTTGTTGAGGATGCTGTTTAGTATATGACACAGTGCCCTCTCTGAAACACCGTGGAAGTAATTTCTCTCTATTATTAGTACCAGAAATATCGGGGCTTCACCTGAGCAACCACTTTGTTTGTATTTTGTTGAAAAACTCCACTATGTAATATCATTTCTCTGTTTTTATTGGCTGCTGTGTAGCTTAGAACCAAATGTCAGGCTTGCTGTTGGTGAGATTCTGTACATTCATGACCTGTATTGTGTGTACTCACTGTACTGTTCTACCCCAATTTTCCCGTGGCTTTGCTTTTTACCTATTTTAATTTACTTTATCTGTCAGTAATGTACATATCTTAGTGAAACACCTTAAATCCTTTATGAGGACGGTGGGTTGTAAATGCATGCAAATATTATTTTTCTTTGCTTTCAAACTCCATCACTCAGAGATCTTCCTTGGTCAGCAGAAGGCCCCCAGTGACTTCTGTGGAGCAGTATGCCAGTCCTTTGTTGGCACATTTCATCCATGGAGGACGGAAAGGATAAGTGGTGAAGGGCACGGTGCACTTTCTGTTCCCACTCTCCGTTCTTGAGCCCAGGGGCTACAGTGAGAAGAATCATTGACATGTGGGGAAGACTGATGTAGTGGCTAAGTGTGTGGGCTCTGATGCCAGAACTGGTTCGTATCCAAGTTTTGCTATCCACTGGCAAATGACCCCTTGGGCAACTTACTTATCTTCTTTGTGTCTCAGTTTCCTCATTTGTAAAAGAGGGCTAAAATAGTAACCTACATGCATGGAGTTACTGTGAACCTTAAATTATGCTTGGTGAACATGTGTTGCCTTTGACAGGTGCTTATGGCCAATTAGTGGGGCAGGAGAGCTAGAAAACTAGAAAGAGGGTCTTCTGAATTTTGGTAAGCCCAGTAGGGTATTCTTGATATAATTTATGCAGGGCTACCAAAAAGCAATTTAGAAATATATATAAAAATTGCATTTGCCAAAATTCATAGGTATCTTATTCTTTTACTCTTCACAAAGCTGAAGTATAATTTTTATTTGAATTTTCACATGTTCTTTTAAGCATTAGAATTACAGAGCAAAAGGGGATCTTAAGTTCATTGGCACAGGTCAACTAGTAACCCCACGCAAACTGTGATTTAAAGACCATTAGTGAAAGAAGAGAGCTTGTATTCTGTCTGAGAAAGCTAATATAAGAGACACATTTTCTCTTTCAAGACTTTTTTCTCATGCAGTGAGACATTATTATACAATATTTGTTAAGCTTTTACTGGCCCTGTCTTGGAAAGACATGAACACATAAACATATTGGAGCACATCAGATTCATTTACAACAGCTTTCAAGAAAATATTGAGCTGATGAAAGATATGCTGTATGGTGAACATCCCTGCCCTGTGGATGTTACAACCCGGTGATGCAGGTGAACGTTTAACTGAATATTGCATGCCAAAATATGCACCCGTACTCACACACATGAGCTTACAATACTGTGCCGGCATAGAGATTTTTCATAGATGATCATGGTAACAACTGATTTGATTTGTGAAAATACAAGAGGAATAAGAGGAAGGAAGGAAGTTGGAGAAGGAAAGGAAGATGGGGTGGGAGGGAGAGGAGAGAGGGAAACAACTTGGCATGCGGGAGATGAGTTGTAATATTGGTCTTGGAAGATGTGAAGGCGTTTGCTGGGGTTAGGATATGGGATGGAGGGAATTCCAGGTGGGGGAATCCAATAGGAAAAGGAACTGAAGGCTTCTGGGGAGTGGTGGGTGTGGCATAGCATGGCCATTGGAAAGGGGGTGAGTTCTGCTGACCTGCAGAGAGCAGAAAACCGTTGGAGAGTTTTAGCTTTGGGACAAACATGATCAGAAACTGCCTGTCAGAAAGGCTCAGTGCAGAGTATGTCTGGAAAGGGAGTAAGGGTGGAGGACTGAGAGCTGTTGTTGGAAGAAAGGAGAGGTGAAGCTGTCTCCATTAGGGACTGTTTCTCATCTCTGGCTTCAGCCTCACGAGCCTGCCATAGCTTCTTCCAGGTGGCTCCTTCGCCTGTGTTTGTCTCTTCAGCTCAGGGAAGGTCATGGCTTCTTACTGTGGCTAATATCTAGTTTCCATCGTTGTCCACTCCCCTAGTCTGTGTGCTCAATTCCTTGTAATAAATAAATTTCTTTTATTTTAAGTACTCAGACTGGTTTTTTTTCTTCCCCAGGGTTGACCCTGACTGATATACCATAGCAGTAATCCAGGGAGAGGTGCTGAGGGGCCTAACCAAAAAAAAAAAGAGAGACAGAGAGAGACAGAGAGAGAGAGAGAGAGGGTGAGAGAGACAAGAGAGAACGAGAGAGTGAGAGACAATGCATATGCAGAGGAGAGAGCTAATTTAGAAAACAATTACAGAATTTGCTGACTATATATGTGTGGGCATTGCTAGGAAAGCTACTGGCTGGCCTGCTTAACAGGAGTGATTTTTTTTAATGCAGGCAACGTTGGAAAAGCGGGGCATTGAAGCCGCACAGTGACCATCGGGCACTGAGTCAGACATCTCTAGAAAGCAGACGCACAGGGGAATCTGGGGCTCCAGTTTCATGTTTGAAAGTTACCAGCATATAGCAGGACTTTATCAGTATTAAAATTTTAGAAGTTAAGATCATCAGGAAAAGAATGTAGAATGAGAAGAGACCAAGGAAATAACTTCACGGAAGTACTAATATAAAGGGCAAATAGTAGACAAAAAGGAAAACCAGGGAGAATAATGTTAGAAAAGTCAAGACTTTCAATAAATATTGGTATTTGGAAAAATACTAGGATGAGTTCATTATATGTGACTACCAAAAGTTGTTTGACCAATTAAGGGTAGATGCAAAGTTTCTTTATTTCCCTTTTCAGACTAACATTCTGATGTGTTACTGTTCTCATTATCACAATGACAAGATTAAAGACAAAAGAGACAGTATCAGTTTTCCAACTTTACCCAACGGGTATGTGGTGAAGATAAGCTTTGAACCCAGTTTTAACTAATTCCCAAAGCCCATGGTGCCTTGTAAATGATTTTGAATGCCAGTCTAACGAATCTGTATGTATTTATATGCATAATGAGAAAGCACTCCAAGTTCTGGGCATGGCAGCAAATGATCAAAACCGTGTTTAAGAAAACAATCTAAGAGTGATGTGTAGTGGAACTTAGGAAAAACGGACTCTGCAGGCAGGAAGAGAAGTTAGGAGACCACTAGGCGAGGAGTAAGGAGAGCCAGGCTTAGGGTGCAAGTTGTCAGATTTAGAAAAACAAACAAACACAAAATCCAGAATGCCCATTTAAATATGAATTGTGGGTATAAATATGCCCCGTGAAATGTCGTGACATATTTATGTTGTAAGAAATTGTTATTTACCTGAAAACCATTTTAACTGATATCCTATATTTTATCTGACAACCCAAAACACTGCAATTCCGTGCTTGTGCTAAGGGGCCGGAGTTAGTGTAGACCCCGCAGGCTGAAGGCGACAAGACTGCCCCAACTTCAGAGGCTAGCTGCAGGTTTGGAGGTCCTCAGGCTGTCCCCACTTTGGACCAACTGGCTACAAATGTGGGAGTTCCCACAAGCCACTCAGGTTGCCAAGTCACTAGAACAACTCAGAACCCGGGAAAGCACCATATTTACAATTATACTTTTATTATAAAGGACACATCAGTATCAGCCATGTGAAGACACGAGGTCTGGGGAGGCCCTGGAAGTAGAGCTCCGCTGTCATCGTCTCCCCGTGGACTCGGAATGCATCGTCCTCCTGGCTCGGCACAGTGATGTGTTCGCCAGCCCGGAAGCTCACTTGAGCCTCCTGTGCGTTTTGACTGGGCTTAATTACACAGTCATGATTGACTGAGCCATTGACCATGTAAGTGGTCTGCGGCCCCAGCCTCTCCCTGGAGGTCAGGGGTCTACTATGAATAACAAAGACTCACCCATCACTTAGGAAATTCTGAGGACTTACAATTCCCTCCCAGGGACCCAGGACAAAGACTAGACAAATTCCTTATTATACAACACAATTCTAGTGTGGTCCTGGTCATGGAAATGGAGCAATAGATTAGGAAGGAATTATACCGGGGAGGATTCTAAATTAATGCTAGTTTTTTAAGTCCTGGGGGATTGGAAATATGTGAGGAAATGCAGATTGGGATGGGAATGCGAGCATAGATAATGAGCTAATTTTGCATGCCTGGATGTGGAGATGCAGACGGAACACCATGGTGTAAATTTAGGGTACACGTATAGAAGTGCGTATCTGGACTTGAGAAGAATTGTCAGGATTCTATACTAGGAGTCAGTGCTCCTCAGTATGGCTGTGACTTTGGCAGCTCTGAGACGGAGTCGTGTTGTTTTGGGAAAAAAGTGTAGTAGAAAAGCAAAAGCCTGTGTGTTATAGCAGGGAAAGTAGAAACCACAAACAAAGAAAAAATTCTCTAAATGTTATAGATTAACTTGGCAAGGTTTTTTTATATGAAATTATCTTTGTTGTTTCTTATAATGGTATCCATTTCAAAGCTTTGACACCTTTAATCTGCATTTTATTTTGACCCCTCTTTTCTGAATGTTTAATAGGACACCGATTTACTAGTAATTCTAAACACTAAGTGGATTTTTGCCCAAATTTATATAAATTCAAAATACTCAATGAATTGTCAAAATAGTAAAATAATTTTACATGGATTTTGACTTTTTATTATAATAATAACATAACATTATTAAATATATTATATATTAATATTTATTAATATACATTATATATTATATGATCTATAACATTATTATTATTATTATTATTATTATTGTTATTCCTCAACCGAGGACATGCTTATTGACTTTTTTTAAGAGAGAGGGGAAGGGAGAGAGGGAAAAATTTATTCAAGAGAAAGACATCGACCTGTTGCCTCCTGTACGTGCCCTGGCCAGGGACCGAACCTGCAACCCAGGAATATGCTCTGACTGTAATCAAACCTTGACCTTGCTGTTTACAGGCGGATGCTCCAACCAACTGCGCCACAGGCCAGGGCAGGGTTTGGCCAGTTTTTAAAAGTACCTTGAAAAAGAAGGTGTAAAGCTTATGAATTTTGGTCTTTTTAATATTTTAAAATTAACATATTTTGTGTCCGTCTGACTTTGAAGTTAACCTAGTCTTTACTCTTCAGCATTTAACTTTTCTTGAAGACAGAAAGGTTAACAAAACAGAATTAAGGTTGGTGCTTTTATTCATTTTAAACTTATTCTATAATTACAAAACAGCTTAGAACTAGTAATAGAAAAATTAATCAAAGTAATTATAGTTTTCAAGTGATTGAATTGCAAATAATTGCAGTGTTTCTACATAATATTGGGAAGACCATTGGTAGAGCCACATCATGGCACATATTTTTGTAAAAGATCGTGTTCCTTTCTGTAGCTTCCTGTTACTGTATATTAACATTTCACAAGAATTGGTAAGTGCCTACTGTGTACCAGAAACCTGAGTAGGGTGGAACATACCAAAAGGAATGGTCTGATGGGGGGAAGAATACCAGTAAAACTAACATTTATGCTTCATCCTTTAAGTTTTGGTAGAAAACTACTTTGCTATAATCTCATCAGCAGCTCTTTTATCTGCTCCATAATTAATAACACATATTAAAAAGAGGGTCAATAGGCATATTTTTGAAGCCCGTAAACAAGCAGATTGCTTCACCCCTTTGAACTTCAATCCTCAATCTATAAATGCCAGATTGGACTAACTTTTTTTTAGTCCTGTTTTGCAGCTCTTGTTTGTTGGCAAGTTAAATATAAGTTCTGTCTCAAGCCTTAACACTGGGACTCAGTGATGGGTGAGGTTGCTTCTTCATCTCCCACGTGCTCGAAAGGCAGGGACTGAGAAATAGGCGGTCTGGTTTCTAGTGCCAGTTCAGTGAAAGAACTTCAGCATCCCTCAGTGTTGTCACCTGTAACACGAAGGGGGATTTCACTTACAAACCTTATGGTATCTTCCAACTTTAAAGCCTATGATAAATACAAACATACGAACTTACTATTGCTAGGTGAAGACCAAACTAATGCGAAGTCTGATTTGTAAAATAGTTTATTGCTTTCAGAGAATACAGTTAGAAGAGAGGGTAGCGTGGAAGGTAGCGTAATAAAAGTCACTGAGGCATATGCTGTGCTGAGATTATTAAAGTTTAAATGAAATGTATTGCTAAAATGGATTAATCTCCAGTTTTGAGGATTTTAAAAAACAGTTTGTGCTCTTAAAAGGAATGAAAGATGCTCATATAGTATCTGTGTGTCTGTAGGTAAACTAATTTTGGAAAAAGTCCTCTTTTTCTTATATAAGGCAAAGACAAAATTTCAGTGCTAGTATTGTTCACATAATAACACATATTCCGCTTGTTCCTACATCAAAGTAAGTTGGCAAGAGCATAGTCCTGCTGGACAGTCTTGGTGGAAGAAATTCATTTTATGCAAGGAAAATCTTCATTTTTTTTCAGTACCTGTGTTTATTTACTTGAGATTTTGGGTGTCAATCACAAAATGTTAATTAAAAGTATCAGTATACCTAGGAAAGTTGCAATCATTAAAACTATCTCAGGTTTATGTGAGAGTTCTTCCCATTCCTAACTCTATATGGGAAGTTGCTAATTTTAAGACTGAATTTTTAGAAAAGCAGACCTAAAATGCTTCTGACTGCTGGTTACACGCTGAGATGCTCCCGCAGTGGGGGGAGTTGGGGTCAGAGCAAGCGAACACTGGGCGGCCTTCCGGGGTTCTCTGCTACCTTTGTGCATCTGTTTACTGACGTGCTGACTCCCTGGAAATGTCACCACTCTCCTTTAGTTATTTCATCAGAGAGTTTGCTACTCTGGAAATGTATCCCTCTCCTCCCCAGTTATTTGTTTCATTAGGGAATGTGCTACTCTCTAGCTCAATGGCAAAGAAAGTTACTCTTTTAAGAGTACCTGGAAACTGAGAGAGTTTTAAAAATGTTATTAAAAGTTTCATATAGAGCACTTTACAGAATTTAATTCAGATGTTCTATATTCTCAGAGGGCTGAGTAGGTGCAATATTGCAGACAATAGTTTTAAACTAAAAGGCTGCCTCTGCGGGGATGCACATCATTATGCTCTTTTGTAAAAGCAGGTAAATCCCAGCTGAAGTGCGCCGAACGGCTCCGAGTGTGGGCTCTGGCCACAGCGTTCCCATTAGCATTAGCTTGGCACTGCTTCTTGTCTCACAGACAGTGACGAACCTGCCTTTTCCACCCTTGAGGCAATGAAATAAATTAAAGGGTGCGGCATTAAACGAGTTGAATTTTGAGCAGTATTTTTCATGCCTCCAACACTTTAAAAATCAGTTTATCCTTATGAAGCCGCATTTAGAATCCCGAAACAAGGGGCCCCTGTGTTTGTGCCAGTGTGCGGGTTCTTTTGATTTTCTCGGACCATGTGTGTGGCAAACAGCCTTTTCCTGGTCCTTTTCCCATTGTGGTCTCTGGGTAGTGTCTGTGACCAGAACTTTGTAATTCAGTATAAATCACAAATAAATGAGCACTATGGAAGGTAAGATATCTTTCAGTTTGTTTCTCCTGGGTCTGGTCCAGGCTATTACAGTCCCCACATATCTCCATGACACAGAAGCAAGAGTTTTTGCAAAGAATGTCCCCAGGGCCCAACCAAATCCTTCCTCTGCAGAAGCTGCCCTGCTCTGTCTATGTTCATTATGTTCGTGCTTCCTCCAATTTTGCACTTTCTCTCAGTATTTCCTAAAGAGGCTGGAGAGCCTTCCTTTAATCTCAAACGGAAGTTTATTTTTGTTTTCATGGAACAAAGGTTTATCTTTAGTGTTACCACGTATCCCCTCTAATTAGAAACCCATATATATACTCATAAATAAGGAGGAAATGCATTAATTCTTAGTGCATTTGAACACTGATAACCCCAGAGATGGTAGGATCACATTTTATTAAATCCTCTTTAACCACACACACGTGTGTGCATGCGCGCACACACAAACATACACACACGGCCCTTTCCCACCACTTAGAGTGGTGTCTGGAGGTGCTGGAACTTAAAGGGAGTTGCTTAGCAAAGCCACTTCCTCAGTCTAGGTGTATAATGTTTTATTTCAAGATACAAAAATAAGTATGCTTCTCCCATATTGATCTGCCTGCTATTTCCCCCCAGTTCAGTGGTTTCTTCTTCTTCTTCTTCTTCTTCTTCTTCTTCTTCTTCTTCTTCTTCTTCTTCTTCTTCTTCTTCTTCTTCTTCTTTCTTCTTCTTCTCCTCCTTCTCCTTCTTCCTTCTTCCTTCTTTCCAAAAGCATGCTACAATTATTGAAAAAGGTATTTCTTATAGCATAAGATATTGACACATTTTAAACACTTATGCTATACAGGGTATCATGCTAAGTTCATTACATAATTGAATACATGTAACATATAACTACTATGAGATATTATCCTGTTTTATAGATAAGAAATGGAAACTCTGGTTTTCTGAAGCTCACTCAAGGTGGGACAGGCTTCCAGGGCCAGAGCCAGGGTTTAAATGGAAGAGCGGTTGCTGACTACTTATCTCAGTTGTAGGCTGTAACCAATTATTTTCCAGTGACATCTACATTGGGACTTCTAAAACTAATGCCTTAAAGTGCCTATTATATTTTTAGCTCCATACTATCAAGTATTTAAGCCTATGACATGTCCACCATTGGTGTATATTTTATATCATTTTTCTGGTACCCCAAAATACCATATTTCTATATTTTTACCTTTGCCCCCCTGCTGTTGCTCATCTGGCTTTCTCAGAACCAGTGGTGTCAGGTCAAGCCAGCTCATAAAAGTGAACAAAGAAAGAATGAAAGAGGTGTGTGGATGTATGCGAGAGAGAGGCAGAGAGAGAGAGAGAGAGAGAGAGAGAGAATGAATTTATACACATTTTCTCCTTTGATATGAGTGAACATGCAACAATGACTATATGAATGCATCTCTGTTGTGCTGGTTGAGTTTTTTAGGCTGCCTGTCAAGAATGTTATTATTTTCCCTGGCTGGGTGGCTTAGTTGATTGAAGCGTCATCCTGTTCACCCAAAAGGTGGTGTATTTGATCCCACCCAGGGCACTATCCCCAGTTGGGGTGCATTTGGAAGGTGACTGATTGATGTTTCTCTCTCTCTTTCCCTCCTCCTCTTCCCCACTCTCCCCCTCTCCCCCTTCCCACCTCTCTAAAATCAATAAAACATGTCCTTGGGTGAGGACTTAGGAAAAAAAGAATGTTGGTGTTTCATGTTCTACATGTTTGGTAGACCGTGAGTACCCTTCCTTCTCTGACCTGGTGGGAGTGAACACTCTGTACCTCTTCTCAGGCTGAGTCCTTGAAATGAGGAAAAGTGAGATCCTGTTTTTAACATATTTCTGCGGTGAAATTTTCCATGTTGCATTTGTGGGTGTGGGAATGGAGAACAGGCTAAGGGATACTTGAAGGCAAGGAACATCAGTGGGGCCCAGACACTTCTTGGATAACAGAAGTGAGGAATGCGGCCTGGTTCCCACCTCGGGGAAGACAATTCTGCATCTGCTCACTTGGGGAGGGCGTGAACATCTTCGGTTGGTGTGCATCCGTGTACTGACTTTCGGTGTTGCATTTCAAGGACAGTTGAAGAAGGTTCCTGACAATATTCACTTGCCTTAGAACGGCCTTTTAAGGGGTCTAACAAAATGCAGATGCTGCTGGTCAAGAAATTAAAGCTAATAAAAGCTAATTACTGTGTTTCAATGGCTGTAGCAATATTGAGTTTATTCATGTGATATGAAAAAAGTCCTTGTGCCCTGTGTTAAGTAATTTGTTATTAATTATGCAGCTTTTAAACATTGTAAGTAACATTATAACAAAGTAATTTTCAATTGAATTTCTGATTAGAATAAATGTTGATGTTAATTACACAATGCTCAAGAAATAACACAAATGAAACCCCAAATAATGTAATTTTGTCTTGATTTGAGCTCTGAATAAACACCCTCCTAGCCAGTTACTCTGAGTGCCATTCCATCAGCTGCTCCTCTCACTTCTGCCATTTCTTCAGTCGTATTTTTCTTCCAATATTGTTCCATCTCCTCCTATCATCTCTCATCTCTCTCTGCTCCACCCTTTTACCAGCATAGCAGTCATCAGTGATAGGTACTGATGTCATAGTGAAGATATATATCAAAGGGGAAAATTACTGATATGAAAGGGAACCGCTTTAATCTGATTTGATGTACCAGATTTTATAATCTTATAACTTAAGTAACAACTTTATAAATACCTAATAAATATTCTGGGGTCCACAAAGATAAAACAAAAAAAAACACCAAAAAAACAAAAACAAAACCCTAATGTTTATGAGCTTAAGGCAAAGCAGTTTTGCTGTCATGCTTTTGCTGAGCACTGTTAAAAGTCATTTTTTATGTTTCTCAGTGTATTTGTTCATGATCACTATTAAATTTAAAGCTACAGTAAAAGATTATAGTATTTTGTACTTTCTTTTTATGATTATGCTTTCATGTTGAAAACTGTCTTAAATGACAGTATTTAATGGAGCTACTGAGGAATTCTGACTCTCAGACATACGTGAAATGGCTGATCTTTTATTGCCTCCAATTCTGTTCCATGGAAGTAAGTTTTTTTTCTAATTGCTACCTTCTATTAAAATTTTCTGTAATTTGTCACATCATATAAGAGAATACTTATGATTTTTGATATATCAACACAAAAAATTGTGAGCTTAGGAATGCTCTTGTCTTTCCTCAGAAGAGTTGGTTTCCCCTATCTTGTCCCACTCCCTAAGAAGGACAGTCATCAGACATGAGTGTGTATAGATTGCTGAAGAACCAAGGAAGGTGACTGTGCTTATCTCCGGCACCTTCGAGCCAGAATGAGAAGTTGAAACAGCCACATCGTGTCCTCATGGGTCACAAGTATGATTTGTTAACATTTAAAGGAAACATTAGGTATAACTCCAAAAATTACCTGCTGGTCAAATTATGTATTTCTGTATGTGTTTTAATTGGTAGCCGAGCAGGGTTAAAAAAGACAGACGCTGTAAAACATGGGACGCAAAGGCCCATCAAAAGAGCTCATGCAATTTGCTGAGAATTTTTGTCGACTCCAGGTAATCAGGCTCAGCTCTGGAAATTTTAGTTATTTGCTTTTCTAACCTACACTGATTAGATCTAGCTATATAATGATTATATTGTTCAATTGTTTTTATTTAATATATGTTGAACATTTTCCGGTGTCATCAGCATTCTTCTAAAATAGTTTTTTTAACGATTGCGTAGCACTAAGTGGTATGATTTACAGATTCTTGAAAGCTAATTGTGTTGGCATTTGGGTTGTTTCTAAAACTTCTCTCTTACCGTAGATGTGGTGATGAGCTTTGCTGATCTTTGTTGTCTTCAATTATGTTTTGGAGGATAAAGACCATGAAGTTGAGTTAATGACTCTGAATTTGAACTGTTTTGAAGCTTTAGAAACATATTACTAAATAGCTCGAATCATTCTAATGATTAAATCGTATTTCTTTGTGGATACATAAATGATAATAGTTTTTTTTGTGTTTATTGTCAAGTCCTGTTACAAGAACATCACATGAGTTAACTCATCCCGTCTTACCAAGGATGAGATGCGGTAGGACTGTTGTCATTCTTACATTAGAACTGGGAAAATGGGTGCACAGGAATATGAAGGGGCTCATTTAAGGTCAAACGAGTAATATTTTGGAGGCAGGAATTAAACCCAAATGCTCTAGGTGAATAGCTAACATTTACTAATATTCAATAATAGACAAACGGGTTTACTCCTGAGTTAAGATATTTAAAATATATTCTTTTACCCTCTTAAGAGTTCTGTGCTCTATATTCACTTACTGTCTTAATTTTACAGGTTTGAAAACAACACTGGAACTTTGACTAGGCAACTTTCCCAAGTCACATAATTAGTAAATGGTAAAGCGGGTTGTAAGCTGAGGTTATCTGGGTTATGTGACTCTGATGCCCAAACTCGAATCTCTACGTTTTTAAACCATTTGGAACATTTATGATTTAAAAATATATCAGTGTTTAGAATGACATTTAAGTGAACATGTTTCGGCTCCATTTTGTGTAAGAGAACCAGTATCTCTGGAGCGTCCATAATAAAACACATACTGAGACAGAGAGTGAGGGCATGGAGAATGAAGTGGCGAAGCCCTCTGTGCGAAGGGACATCTGAGCTCAAACGTGACGAGGACCTGAATCAGCAGTGGTGCGGTGCGCCAGGCAGAGAGAATATCAAGTGCACAAACCCTGCGTTGGAATGAGCTTTGGCTTTTGAAAAAATTACAAGAGGGCTGATGTGCCAAGATCCAGGGAGGAAGGGAGGGAGGATTCCAAGTTTATCTCAAAGAACTTAGTAGGATCAACTTTTAACTGGCCCTTTTGTAGGATTTTGTGAGCCACGGTGCAGGTTTTGGACTTCACCCTAAGTACAGCTGGAGGGCATAAAAGCAGAGGAAAAACAAGATGTAGTTTCATCTCCATGGCAAGACATGGTCTGCAGGAGAGCCTGGTGTGGGCTCCTGGGCACTAGAAGCCTGGTCACTGCATTAGGCCTGGTGAAAGATGAAGGTGGCTTCCCTAGGGACACGGGTGGAGATGCAGGGAAGCAGGGGTTTGTGTTTTGGAGGTAGAGCTTTAAAGACTTGCGATAGACTTGATGAGTAACTGAGGAAAGAGAGGTATCGATTATAACTTCTCACTTTGGGGCTTGTAAAAACTGTCTAAGGATTTTACTTATTTATTTTTAGAAAGAGGGGAGGATAGGGAGAAAAAGAGAAACATCGATGTGACAGAAAAACATCAATCTGTTGCCTCTAACACGCACGCCAACCTGGGGCTGAACCTGCAACCCAGGCATGAGCCCTGACCCGGAATCAAACTGGAGACCTTTTGCTTTGTGGGATGTTGCCCAGTCTACCTAGCCACACTGGTCAGGGCTTTAATGATTTAATTGCTGTGTCCCTAACCACTGTGAGACTGGGGATCTTGTCACCTTTATTCATTCTGCATATCCACTACCTCTAGCATAAAGCCTGGCAAACCACAAAGGAGGTGTCTCAAAATATTGAATAATGTAATAATTATTAAATGGTATCAATATATTATTGGAATTATTTGCTGAAAATATTTTTCTGTCTAGTATATTTTTATTTTTTGATACTTTGAAATATTAAAGCTCTAAATATATTTAATTTATGCTGCATTATTTATTTTTATGTAGATTTAAGTCCACTTATTTATTGCTTTGTGGTTCCTTTTGTCATGTCTAAAATATTCCTCATCCAAAGGTTTGCTTAATTTCCAGTTCTTATTATGGTTATTATTTTTTGTTTACTTCTTTAGAAAACAACCTGAATTTTATTTTTTTAAATTATATAAAATAAGGGCCTAAGTTGAATTTTTTCTAAGTTGGTAACTAGTTACTTCAAGTTAATTTATTAATTCTTCTCTTTCTTTTGAAAAATATCCATATTGAATTCTTACAAATGATTGTCTATTGCTAAATGTTTATTTTAATGGTACTAAATCATGGTACTAAATATGCTTTTATTGTTCTGATTTTGCCTCATGTTTGGAATATATGCCCTTCTGGTTTGGGCATATATTTGGGTTGGACTACGGTATTTGTTCTGCACCTCTTAACCATTTATTCCCCCAGGTGTTCTGGAGATGCACTGTGATATGGTAATCACTAGCCACATAAATACATTTAGTATAAACATATTAATATAACATAGAATTTAAAATTTTGCTTCTCAGTCATATTATCCAAATTTCAAATATTGAAAGTAGCCACTTGAGGTGAGTGCTGCCATATCAGACAGTGCAGAATTAATATATATTTTCATCATCACAGAAAGTTCTACAAACACTGCTTTCTAAGGAGTCATTTTTTTCAAATACCTAAAATTTTCCTAAGGGTTTAAAACAGAATACCAGTATATGAGATCTGTCCAGAAAAACATCCAGCCATTGTTAATTAAAGAGAATGGTGTGTGCAACACGGACATAACCTGGCAGCCAAGGAGAATGGACGGGTGTGCACATGCATGAACAATGCAATTTCACTGTACTAGTCAGTAGGGGGCAGTAGACACTGTTGAGTGAGCATGTGTACTGTGTGGCTGTCACACTAAAAATAACTGAGCGAGTAGAGCAACGAACTGCATTAAATTTTGCATTAAGCTCAAACATTCCTCCGAGGAAGCTATTTGCATGAAACAGAAGGCTGCAGCTATGGCCAGCTGGTGACTGGCAGCTTCATCACAGCAACACACTTGCTCATGAATCATGTCTTGTGCAGAGATTTTTGGTGGCACATCAAATAACCCAGGTGACTCAGCTCCCCTAGAGCCTAGATTTGGTGCCCTGCAACTTCTGGCTTTTTCCAAGACTAAAATCACCTTTGAAAGGGAAGGATTTCAGACTGTTGATGAGATTCAGGAAAATACGATGGGGCAGCTGATGGCAACTGGGAGAACTGTGTGAGGTGTCAAGGTGCCTACTTGGAAGGGGGCTGGGGCATTATTGTCCTATGTCCAATGTTTCTTGTATCTTGTATCTTCTTCCAATAGATGTCTCTATTTTTTATATTACATGGCTGGATAGCTTCTGGACAGACCTCATATATTTAAGCTACTTTGAGAATTATTGGCATCCTTAAAATGTTTGGTTTCTACTTCTAGTTGTGTATTATGTAGCCACTTTGTAAAACAAGTTATTTTTTCTCTCTACATTTGATGGTTTTTATTCAGTGTCATATATATTTTTGGACAAGATTAATCTTTATATTTTAAATTTTTGAAATTGTATAATATTAATACTTGTTTTAAATTTATCTTTTAGTCACTTTTCAACTTAGGTATTTTAGCTTAATTTTTTTAATACAGTAAGCTTTTTGAAGAGAAATCTTACATTTTACTGTATTTTCAAGTTTATTATAATGATCTTCTTGATTAAAAACATCTATTTTATTGTCTTTTTCTCTTCAAATTTTCTTTACTGTGTTTGCTATTTAGTAAATTCCCAAAGGCTATTACTTTTTAAAAGAATATATCTCTTTTTACTCAGTTTCCCCTCATTTTTTCATAAAGAATCTCAGGGCCTGTCTGGTGTGAGACATGTTGATGCTTTAAGATTGATACCTACTATGCTCTTCCATATGTATTTCTTCATGTGCCTTCAGGATGTTTTATTTTGTTTATTGTGGAGTTCTTACTGGTCATTTGGCTGCCTCTCCTAGGCATTCTGAAGTCAGAATACTAGTGATAGAAGAAATTAGCACTTGAACACAAAGTTACCAAAACCATACCACTTATACTTGAAAAAAGTTATTTTCAAGAAAATTTCTAAATTATTTTTATATTACATATAATTTCTCATTGTACCTCTTTGTAGTGCCTTTATTTTGTAGGAAGTATTGAAATACCTAATACTTGGTCAGGGTTTATATGTACTTTACGAATTTTCATAAAGATTTATTCTTTCTCCGTGGGAAACAATATGGCACCTTACACCTGGTTTTGACCCCGTAGTTTGTGTTTTGTTAGTTCTGTTGTTCAAGTTGCCTCTATATGGTTTTTATTCTTCAGTGTTTGTCATTGTGATAATGGTTTGTTAGTATTTTCCTCTCTGTGGTATTATTATTGATTTTTTAAAATCAATATCTCATATCTTCAGTTTGCTAATTTCTTAAATCTTGTGTGATACTCATATTGTCCGCATTCCTATATTTTCCTTTATGTTGGCTGATAAATTTCTGCCTATGTTTTCATGTGGAACATGTGTAATATTTTTTTAACTGTTGACACTAAAGAGATGTCCTCCACCCCCCCATTTTGCACCCCTCTGCCCAGCACCCCAGCCCCGCCCTGCCTTCCCCACACCGTGGTCTGTGTCCGTGGCCCGCGTCTGTGTGCATGTGTGTTCTCTGGCGGATCTCTTCCAGTCCCTCCCACTCGCTGCCCTCTGAGATCTGTCAGTCTGTTCCGTGCATCCATGCCTCAACATTTAATGAAAACACTAATATGGTTTTGTTTTTTATTCAATTTTCAAACTTGTTCAATTACTTTCATGTTATATATTGCATTCTGTTTCATGTTTCTAATGATGATATTCTATTTGTATTTTTTGGCTATATTATTACCTCTTGATTTTAATATCTTTAAACATATGTAAGGTATAAATCTTACTAAGTATTATTTTAATGTACTACTCAATTTTTTAAAAAAATTTAATTATCAAACCCAAGTAATTTAACCCTCTTTTAGAAAGGAATAAAAAGTGGATGTTTGACTGCTTTTCAGTGCATTTCCCTGTTATCTATTAATCTAATCTCTGTTTGCTGATCTTGTTAAAATTTAATTTCTCTTTTAATATGTATTGTCTAATATTCTATTTTATTACCTTAGTTCAAATAATTGTTTAGACTCATTAAAATCAAACCTCTTTTATTTGTAATTTGACATTTTTAAAAAGTATCTTTTTATATTTAGCAAGTTTCAGTGTTCTCTGAACATTACTTTCAAACCCAGTTTCATCATTTTTTAAAAAATTTTAACATTTTTTATTGTTGTTCAAGTACAGTTTTCTGCCTTTTCCCCCGAGCCCTCCCCACCACCCCAACCCTTCCCACCTCCCTCCCATGTTTCCACCCACCCTTATTTTTGTCTATGTGTCCTTTATAATTGTTCCTGCAAACCCTTCACCCTTTTCCCCTGTAATCCCCTCCTCTCTCCCCTCTGGTCACTATCAGTCTGTTCTCTATGTCAGTGTCTTAGGTTATATTTTGCTTGTTTGTTTGTTTTGTTGATTAGGTTCCTGTTAAAGGTGAGATCATATGGTATTTGTCTTTCACCACCTGGCTTATTTCACTTAGCATAATGCTCTCCAGTTCCATCCATGCTGTTGCAAAGGGTAGGAGCTCCTTTCTTTCTGCTGCATAGAATTCCATTGTGTAAATGTACCATATTTTTTGATACAATCAACACAGTTTTGTCATTGTAAGGACATCTTTAATAAGGTTTGCAGAAGTGATATCTCATGACAGAGTTTTGGAGGCCCAGAAAATCTGACGCAGTTTTGGTCAACATCACATATACATTTTAGGGTCAACTGATTATAATCTTGTTACACAGCTTTTCCCTGTAAGGTTATGCTAACTTTCCTCTTGCTTTTTGCCATTCATTTATTTATTCTTTATATCTTTAGCTGATCTACTTTGGTATCGTGATAGCTTTGGGGAGAAAGATGGAGTTGGGAAAAAAGATGATTCTTTACTATTGCTCTTTGAAAATATAACAAGGATGAATATGATACTGATTTTGGTTATTTTTCCTTAATCACAAATGTTGGGGCTTTTTTCATGTCTAGAAATTATATATATTATATATATAAATTATATATTACATATATATTATATCTATTATATATAGATTTAGTAGATTATATATAAATTATATATATAGAGAGAAAAATTTTAATATTATACATATTGCCAATTCATCATTTTTCAGCTTAAATTTAGGACTCTCTGTGATTAGTGGGGTGCATCACTGTAACCAGTCTCATCTGGTCTTCCTTTTCCTCCTCTTTTTAACCTGTTTTTATCCTTCTCTAAATTCTCATGTGGTTTTTCATCATTTGTCATCAGCATCACTAATTCAATATTTTTGGACCATCAGGTGTGCTATATATTATTGCTTATCATTATACTTCTTATTTTTGTTATTGTGATTTCATTGTAACAGTTTTTTCTTATTATAGATTTAGCTTTTTGAAAGAATGCCTTAAACATCTTATCGAAAACATGAAGCATATTTATAAAATACTATTATATTTTTATAAAGGAAGTATACTTCTGAGGAGACAGGGAGGGTTTTTCCTTTCTTAGTCTTAAGCATATAGTTTGCCTTATGTTCAAAATTTCTCCTCCATGTCTAATCCTTAACTCCTAGGGGCCCTTAATTTATATATAACAGTTGCCACAGCCTAAGTTAGAACAGAGCTAGCCAGGCTGTAAAGCATAGGATCAGCACAATTTAGGATGTCTGTCGTCTCCCTCCACCTTGTCCTGGTCCTTGGTTCTTTCTCCTTCTCAGAAGAGAAGATCGTGAAGCCAGGACCATATAGGTGGGTGTCTTGTAAGGTTCTGGGTCAGGCGCCAATAGACACTCAGTTCATGACGCTTTCTCCTTATCAGTGAGAGTTCCCAGTGAGATTTGTGCTCGCCCTGACATTGCAAAGAACTGAAGTTGAGATCCATGTGGGAAGTTAGTCATTCTAGGGGACTTTTGTGGTAATTGATAAAATGCAGATTTGGCCCTAGGCCCTAGGTTCTTACCACAAATGATAGCAAAGGAAAGCCTAGTGAAGGGATCTAAATGATTTAGGAAGCTGAAGGATAAGCAGGTTCTTTCCACAACTGTGAATATGTTCTTTCTTGTGCCCTGTGCGCTATTGTTGCATCAGCCAATTTCGTGGGAGTTTTAAAGGCGTGGCCTGTGTCTCCATTTTCTCAAATGTATTCCTAGAAGTGCAGTTCTATGTTGTTTAAAATAGATTTATTATCTAATGTATTGTAGAAGGTTTTTTATCCAAACAGATTAATTCCTTTCTTTATTTTAAACTTTTTTAAGCTTTAGGTTGAGTCTGTCACATTTTTTCTGTTTTTTTGATGTCTTATTCTTTGATATACAAGATGTTACTGTATCTTGTATATAGTAACATGAAAGGTTGCTGTTAAAATATTTAATTTATCACAGTATGAATCTGAAGTTTTCAAAGAATTTTTTAAACTTTTAGTAGCTGCGTTTGGAATCCTGCTGGATTTCTTGAAAACTTTTAGACCCTTAACTCCTCAACAGCTCATAAAAAGATTGTATGTGCCTCACCACCACCACCCCCTTGCACCCCTCTCTGTAACTATTTATAGGAGGCCACATGTTGTAAAAACAATAACAAAACTAAAGAGAAAGGTAACAGTTGCCACAACCTAAGTTAGAACTGCCTCATCTGTGTTGCAGTGAAATCCCCAAAGAGCTCTGGGAAGCCTGATGGAGTGAAATTTCACCACAACTTCCTTCACCATGAGTCAAATCTCCATATGGCACATGAATAATTCTCAGTGCAATGGATAAAATATTGTAAATGGCCAAACTCACATTGCATGTCACTTCAGATGGGGAAAGAAACCTCATAGAAAATGACGCTACAGAATTAATGAAGCAAGGTTTCCACCAGAACGTACACCAGAGTCCCTAGTGCAGGAAAACATGTCCTTCAATATAGAGGGGGAAAATGACCTCAGGAGTTCGCTGATGAGAGATGATGGTCCGCTCTTATCTTGCCCCTCATACTGTTGTAGGAATGTTGTAGCTTATATCTGCTTCACTTTCCCCTTTCCTCAGGTCAGTGTGCCCCAGTGTGTGGCCTGTATTACAATAACTTTCCCTGGCTGGTGTGGCTCAGTAGGTTGGACGTTGGCCTGAGAGTGAAATTGTCGCCTGTTTGATTCCCAGTCAGAGCGCATGCCTGGGTTGGGGGCCAGGTCTCCATTTGGGGCATGCGCGAGAGGCAGCCAGTCAGTGTTGCTCTCGTACATCAGTATTTCTGTCCCTCTTTTTCTCCCCCCTTCCCCTCTCTCTAAAAATACATAAAATCTTTAAAAAAAGAGAGAATAACTTGCAGGAATAGAATGCTGATTCCCAGGCTCTGTTGCAGAGCTGCTGAATCTGTGGGAGTAGGGCCTGAAAGTCTGCAATTTTATCAAACTTTGAGCATGATTCTAATTCACACTGAAGTTGGCTCCATTAAAATAGAGACCAGTCGATAAGACTCTGGACCTAGGAAAATCTCATTAATATAAAAATCATTCATGTATTTGGCTTTATGCTGCATACGCTATAGTGGTTCTAAGTAGTGGTGATTCAATTAAAAACATCAAAACAACAAAAACAATCTAAAAACATGAATTCTTATTTAAGGCAAGTCTTTATTTGCAAAGAGGAAAACCTTCAATTTTAAGTTTTTCAAGTTGGATGTATTTGTTTATAAGAGTTAGAAAGCATGGATTTAAGAGCAGTGTGAATTAAATATCTTTAAAGGTGCATCTTTTCCTGTATTTGTTTTCATGCACTGAATAGTAGACAAATGTGCCAATAAGACTGATATCCTGGTTTTCTACTTGTGAGGAAGGGATGTGCATTTCTTGGTTTCAAATGAGAGAAGGTGATTGGGGTTGAGACGCTTTCTAGGTTTGCATCAAGATTAGCTTTGTCAATAATGTTGCAATAAGAACTTTATAACTTACCACCTTCAACAGAGTTAGGAAGTGCATTTTTCCCTTGATGGTGTGAAGGAGAACATGAAATTCTACTTAACTTGAAAAGCAGTCACCGGGCCTGGTTGTCTTCCCACACATGGCACCACATAGACTCTCTGCCAGTGATGCATCAGAATGTGTCTCCTGGAGGCTGTCGCAGGGTTTATGACACACGCATCGGCGTGCTGTGAGCCAGCCAGGAGAGTTCATTTATGGGCACTCTCCACCTTTTGGCTTACCCTATAACTTCTGCCTGTAAAGGTGCTTGCTTTTATTCTGTCGTAGGCTTTGTTGCCAGCAGGCAGAGAGTATTTTCTTTTTAAGAGCACCCTCAGATGCCGCCTCCAGGTTGTGACTATGGAGCAGCGTGGATAAGCTAGCTTTGTTATCACTGGCACCCTACCTGCTCACCTAATTCTCCAGAGAGCAAGTATTCCTCTTAAAAATATAGCTAGATCGAGTGCCTCTGTGTCTTTAGGAACTCTTTTAATGTGCTAGTATAAAGTAAAAGCCTTTTTGAAGATATGTTTTATTGGGAAGTGCTTTCTGGGGCCTCTTGAGATGGTGACAAGTACTGAATCGAGGTGCCTTTATGGTGGTTTAATGACAGCATAGGGCACTTGTTATGAAGTACCCTTTTGATGTGTAACTCAGGATATGTCACAATTAGAGCGAAGTGGACGTGTTGATTTTGTGTTTACCTCCGCTCACAAAGCCCCCTTCATCTTGTTAGGGTTTTGCAGTTAGGGCTGCTGGAGGATTTTTCCATCCCCCTAAGATGAAAGATCTGCCAGAATGGAAATTTGGAAAATTACACACGCTCCTGTGAAATTAGGCAGATTTGTGCAAAGTTTGTTTTCCAATCAATACATGGGACCTACAACAATGCTTTGTTTTGTGTGAGGACTTTTTTTTCCCCTGACTGTGCAAAGAACATGTGTGCAGGACTGGACAGGCTCGGGGAGAGTATTCATCATTATTAACTGTGTCAAAGCCAGAGGGCCAGATTGGCAGCATTCCAGGAGCAGGAGGCCACACCTATTCGTGAAAACGAAACAGATTTCTGTAGTTGCCCTTCACCTTGACTGTTTGGTTCAAGGTGGCAGTTCGAGGATGTGCAGCTTTGTAAGCCGTATATGTGGGTTAACAGTGAAGGCTGGCCACGGCATTGCTCCACGAAACCCCACGAACCACATGGTTCTGTGCACCATTACGAGGCTTGGAGTGAGGGGTGATGAGCAGTGGAAACAGCGATCTTGCTGGAACCTCTTGCTTCACACTGATTGCTGCTGATTCATGGGCCAGCTGTCACTGGCTGGGCAGAGTAATCTTCCTCAGAAGAGGAGGATGAAGAGAACACTGTGCTGTTTGACTCTCTTGAAGACCAAGAGATCTGAAGATCTGAACATCTCTTGGTCTTCAAGAGAGTCAAACAACAGAGCATAATTTAAAAAAATTGAGATGACCCTTTTCAGAAAGACTTTGCTTTCTCTACTGTAGCTAAATGCATGTGAGCAGTTCTTTAGTAAAACAACTTCCTGGTCCATCGTCTGCATTACCCAGGGCTCCTGGGTACAGGTACAGAGAAGTAATAACATTCAGGGTCAGCCTGAAGTGGCTACCGCCTACTCCATGTCCTCCCAGAATCCTCTGAAACACTGTGGTTGGAGTGCTGGCCATACTCTCTGGCATTACTGGAGAGAAGGATTAACCAGCACTAAACAAGGAAACTTAACCTGCC
>CM052544.1:103051767-103281927 GCA_028533065.1 Trachops cirrhosus
TGGTCCTCAACTTTACTGTGATTAAATTCAACTGAAAAGTTCTTATTTGAATAAGTAGTAAATGCCACAGCTAGATGCAAAGCGCCATACTTGCTGCCTCCATTTCAAATGAAGGTAAGACAGAATTATAATATCATAGAGGAAATAATAAGAATGCATAAATATCTAGAATTTAGGATATCTAAGAAGCCTTTACTGCCTTTTGCATGTTATAATAGAGTATCTTTTTTTAAAGATTTTATTTATTTATTTTTAGGGGGGAGGGAAGGGAGGGAGCAAGAGAGGGAGGGAAACATCGATGTGAGAGAGATATTGATCTGTTGCTTCTCATACACGCCCCAACTGAGGACTGAACCCACAACCTAGGCATGTGCCCTAACCAGGAATCGAACTGGTGACCTTTTGCTTTTGTGGAAATTATGATCAACCAACTGAGCCACGCTCATCAGGATGAGTATCTTTTTTAAAAAAATAAAAATAAATAAATAAAATGTCATGCCTTGTATACATACCATTTGTCTCCTTAGCTAGATTATCCACTTCCTTAGGTCTGCGCTCATCCATCCCGCACACTGACTGCCGTTCCTCTAGTACCTAACACAGTATCTGCCAGCCTCTTCACCCACAGCGAATCCTGGTTGCATGAGTAAAGAATGAATGGATGGATGAATGAATGAGTGAATACATGAAAGTCTCATAAAGAGAACAAAGGCACACACAGGCCTTTCATCTTCGGTTCTTATTACCAGTTAGGGGCTTTTTATTGTTGAAATACATCACCATCATATAAAAATACATAGTTTTAATAATGAATATACTTTCATATTTCTTTATGATAAAGGTTACTATCTTCAATAAACCAAGAATAATTTTATGGGACTCTGAACTGAGACCTGATTACAAAATATTTGAATTTCAGTGCCATCTCTGTCACTAACTTTTTGGGTCAGTGCACAAGGCACTTACTAATGAACTGGATTTTTTCAATGCCTGAGTTACTTTCTGGGAATAAATTAGTCATTAGAAATGCTAGTTCAAATTTGTCTGTATTTCCTCAACTGACTTTATTTTTCCTGTGGTATCAGTGTTTAATCTACCATGTCAGATTAGTTGCTGCTTGCTAGGTTTGTATATTTTCTAAGCAAAATTGTTATTTTATTTTTAGCATTATTCATTTAATTTGAAGGCTCCTAAGCAATACATTTCAAGGAAGAAAAACATTTAAAAAATTAAATTATTTTCAGATCTATGTATGAGAAGTGTTAATACTTCTATCCACAAAAATAGCCAAAGACCTTGTAGCAAAGAATATTACTCTATTTTTATAAAATCAAAGAGTTCATTTTTCCCCCCTAAAGAAACAATTTGAATACAACCCAGCCTCCTTCCCTTCCTTTTACAATGGAGTATGGTCAAAATCAAACCTCCATTAAAAATTCTCTAATATCTTTTTTTGCATTAACATTTCAAAACTCAATTTAAGTATTCACAGATCTCATTTTTAATAAACTTAACAAAATTCAGGTAATTTCCTTCAACTTTTGAGATTGAAGGACAGCAGTTGGTGCAGATATAAAAATGATGTACGACCATGAGCAAAGCCCAAAATCAATTATATATAAGAAATAACATAACACATGGAAAGAAATTAATCAAAAAGAAGAATTTCTACTTTATGATTCTCTGGCCTACTACCTGCAGGCAACAAATGCAAATGAAAAAAATCAACATTCTCCTGGCAGATAAGAGAAAAATTAATAAAAATATTTCTTTCCTACTAGATCCCCTGATGCAACTATTGTTAACAGTGAGTGACTGCAGGAAGAACTTGCTCATTTAAAATACTATTTTTTTAGACTGCAGAAATCGGATTTTCTTCTTGCTGTTAAGCTCAATTACATGAGTTAGTGTGGATTCGCAGTGTCCGAAGAGCATCCCTTTTCCTTGCTCCCTCTCATTAAATGGCTCTGTAGGGTATGCATGAGACAAATGTAACGGGAACCAAGTGAGAAGCGTTTTGAGGTATGCCTACAGGGTAATGATGATTCATAAGGAAGTCGGAGTGTGGCCGCTGAAAACTCCGACAGGAACCACTGAGAGCTGCAAAATGTGCTCCGGATGAAATTAGTAAAAAGACATTAATACTCTAAAGATAGAAATATTCTACTTATTCATAATGAGATGGGGAAGGGCACATTTTTGTGGCTTTCTGCTTTATAGAATTGAGTTTTTATTTTTTATTTGAAATTGGACAAACAGGCCATACGTGTACAGGATGTATGAGACTAAAAATCTTTTCTATTAGAAGGGCTTTATATTTTGTACTTTTGTACTTTTGTATTTTGTGGATGTGAATATCATCCACAATTAACAAAGAAATATGAGGCTAGAATGCTTTGTATTAGATAACTAGACATCCAATTTCAATATTAGTTCACTGCCTCTTTTCTATCATATATAGAAAATGTAACATAAGTTTAGAATGGAAGTTCTATTTTAACTCCTTTTACTTATCAGCTAAAATGTAACATACCTGTTTTGTGTATTACATATGAAATGGGAACCAGCATTTGTCTGTCTCTAGTTTATATGATCATATTCACCTTTTGAAAAGTAGCATCACATAACCAATGTGGCTCAATTATTATGTAACAGTTAAAGCATGGATGGTATTTGCTTAAACTGTCAGACTGATCCCTATTGTTTCGTATCTACATTCAAAGATTTTACATATCTTCTGATTCCTTTGTCTGAATAGATGTTTTGCAAACAAGTTTGAAGCAGTGCAAAACAGAAGCTGGCAACTTGGGGACAATATCACCATTTTCATTTTCATTCATTTATTATGATTTTTGAGAAATTTATTCCTTTGGTATATATTTTTTGTTGTATTCATGAGTAAAATAATGTAAAGTTTGTGATGGAAGTTTTAATATTAATAATACTATATGATAAAAAAAATTATCTGAAATGGCATAGATTAAGAAGCACTAGAATAAAACGGTTTGGAAATATTTGTGTGTTTTGGGGGGATATTCACCTAGCAGAATTTCTGAGCACGCTGTGATGGATTATTGTAATTATTGGGAATGATAATATTTAAATGTGACTTTCTTCCCACCTGTCAGTTGCAATCAAGGCTGCCCAGTATTCTGAAACAGCCTCATTTTGCTAGGTGGCTAGTCTTGTGCAGCCTCTAGAATGCTTAGAATATTAATGCAAAGAGAGGAGAGTGAATGCTTTCTATAGTTCCATGGTGACAAAGGGTTTGTTTTGTTTTAACCAAAAGGCATGCAACCCCTAACTAAACATGAATAATAAAGTAATGCCAGTCGGTGCTTAAGAGAAAGGATCACTTTAGGAGGATATCACATCAAAACTAGGGAATTTATTTCTTTCCTCTCTTCATACTTGACCATATATATTCATTTTCATAGAATTTAATTTCTTTCTTGGCTGCCTCATTCTGAAGTGCTTTGAATTTACAGGAAAGAGATGCTATGACATGTAGGTCAGGGTGGGTCTACTTATACTAAGCTGTCAAGGCAGGAAATTGAGACAACATAGCTTTAAAGACACATACATTTGATTGAATACTTAACTATGTTGGTCTTTATCAGTTCTTACATTTTCTCATTGTATTGCTTCTTTCAATCCTTCTTCCTCTGAGTTCTTATATATCTTCTATATTTTTCCTCTGAAGTTCTCTTTGTCACGTTCTAGCTCTCAGTCCAGTGAGTGGCTATGGGTGGGTTTCAGGGATTTCTTTAACTCCCCAAAACAGTAGCACTGATGTTTTTCATAAATTCATTTATCTGGGGAGGAAGCACTCCCCACACTGCTTCTTAACCACACAAACCCAATTCTTTATTTTTATTTCATTCAACAATTGTGCTACCATTGTATGCAGTTAGGACTGCTTAATCTTGAACTTCCCATCTGTCCCTGCCAACTCCAGGTCCTTGAAATGACCACCACATGGAAAACGCTGCCACATTCAGTTCAGGCCCAGTTTTTACAAGACAGCTGTTGGTGCTGGTGAAATGAAAGGCGTCACCAGACATTGGACGGCCATCAGCGTTGTCAGGGGTTGGGAATCTACACCACCCTTCTGGTTTCTGCTTTATCTCAAGGGCAAGGGTAGTAGCTCTGGTGAGTGCAGACAGCACCTGAATGCCCAGTTTTCTCCCTTGGTGGAGAGGGAAGTATTCCTGTGCTCCCACCAGAATCTCCCAGTAACCTCTGTTTTCCTCCAGTGTAGAATATGAAAGGATGCCTACTCATTCTGAGAACTGATGAACAGCATTATGGGCTTGGCGTATAGCACTGTTGTAGTCTTAGCTTTAGGATGTAAAGCTAATTTTTAGCATTTCAAATGGGGTAAATATTTATATTTACAAACATTAAGATTATTAATTCTGGTGAGTGTGTTTGAATATCTGTAAATCAGAGGCATTTGAAGTGCTGAAATTCAGATTTCCTTACACTTGCCTGCCAAGTGGCCTCAATCAGAAGTAATTTTCTCCATGAGGGCACATGCAACTCAGTCGTGAGCCTCTTCTGAGTAGATATTATTATTTGTGTCAAATTATGTGTGGTGATTTTTCTGAAGTGGACTTCTGTGCCCACCAATCCGTACACAGGAGGTTCCTTCATTCCCTCCTTCATTGGTGCTGTTAATTGTACTTGTGCTTCAGGTGTTTCCTACCTTTTTAAAATGTTAGTTGATGGCCACGAATTATCTGTAAGGTTTTTTCTGTTAAAGAAACATGCAATATAGACAGTAGACTGAGGTCTGATCCTAAACCATAAACACTACGCATTTAAGAGAAGCCTTTTTTTCCCCAGAGCCTGAGTTGATAGCATGGCTAAAGGAATGGTTATTAATTTCACATTTTAAAGTTTAGTAAATTATATAACTCTGACACTTGCTTTGGGAAAAATACAAGCAGGCCGTTAAATCACTATTATGTGGCTTGTTCCGGACACCGACATTGAGAGCTTGTGTGTTTGAACAAGGAGCTCAAAAGAATTTTTCACCTTTTATTTTGGTTTTCATAGTTGGTTTTTGAAAATGAATACTTCTTTTCAATTACATGCTTAGAATTGCAGACCGATAGCCAACACATAAAATAAAACAGTCCCTAGAACAGGGAATACTATACTATCAATTAAGATTTTATTATAATTTTTGATAAATAAGCCATTTTGTGGATTTGTTTCCTTTTAAACCTTCACATGAGGTTTTCCATTTAATCTTCAATAAAACTATTACATTTGAAATTGATATCATACTATGGGAGCCAGTTTTTTAAGTCATTGAGTATTTTAAATAATTGTTCAATTACCTATTATCTTTAATAAAACCCTTCTAAGAATGATAGTGTATATGCTTGGAATTTCCTTATTTAAAAAGAAAACATTTTTATTACTATTGATTTTATTCTTATAATATGAATTCCTTCTCTTTATAATATATAGGCTTTTATAATTAAAGAGCTGCCAGAAATAAAAAAGGAATTTACTAAAATATGTATGAACTATTAACAATATTTATTTTACAACTAGACATTTTTGGTAGCAAAACCCAGAGTATATATTCAAAAAGTATATAATGTCATTTATGTTATTACTGATATTAAGGCCATTACTGTTCAGATTGATTTAGTGTGGCTATGAAGTATGTAAATCATTAAATTTTAGTAATCAATTATTTTAGTTTTGGTAGGGTCTGTGAGACGGTCACTCTCACTGTTTGGGTGGGTTGTCTATTATGTTATAGTATATATTCTCAGTAATCTGAGAAGAGCAACAAGAGGTTTCTCAATTTTTAAAGACTAGATCTTTAAGCATCTATGAATAATTATGTTAATATGAATTAACCATTTCTGAAGATTTTTGTGTTTATGAGTTGTCTGTATTTTATAGTGTTTATAACCACTAAAGAATGGCTTGCATAGTACTGTGGGATATTATAAAAGGTATTTTTAAATCTTGAGTTTTTAATTAAATTTATTAGGGTGACATTGGTTGTTAATAAGATTGTATAGGTTTCAAGTGTCCATTTCTCACATGAACTTTTTTGCTTATTAGCTTGTAACCTTATTCTAGTTAACTAACTGCACAAACTCTCCAGATCTACAAAAAAATACAGTAGTAATTCCTATAACTGCCTCACTGGGTTATTTCAAAGATTACATGGAAATCCCACATGAAACACAAGTGAGAAAGCTTCACACACCTTCTTTTGAGCATAATTGTAATAATTAATGTTTTGAGAAAATATGAAAAGTACTCTATTACTCATTAGTCTCAGAATTAGTGATTGGAATTGTCAGATACATGTTTAGTGATTTTAATAGTTTACATTGTTACTACTTTATATATCCTTGCATAGCTTGCTCCTTGAAATTTGTTTTTAAAAGTTAAAGGTTATAGTTTTAAACTTGAAAGAATGATAAGAAATAAAAACAAATATGAGATCCATGACACAGAAATCCATGCTTTTTTTTTAAATGCTACACCTTGAGTGTAAGAAAACACATTACCAGAGTATTTGGAATTAGGGCTTTCTTTCTTCCTTAACATTTGCTATTTTAAAGAAAAAGAATAAATGGCTTTTAAAGAGGACATAGAAACTCTTCGGATGTTTTTAAATGAAATCCATGCAACTAATTCTCTTTGTGAAAATGTGTCATATGAATTCAGCACTTTGGAAACCGGCTTTGGGAAAACACCAGATACCCCCCTTTGCTGTGTGTGTCTGTTTCTGCTTGCCTACACACATACAAGGTTTGCAACATAGCCACTATTTTAAATTACTTATGAATTGTCCTCTGGTCCTGAATATTTCCTAGCACATTGCGAAGAAGTAAGAGAAAGAGACTGCCTACGCCCTTTAAGTGTTTAGCCTGTCGGATTAAACTTCTGACATGAGTGACAATTAGTACAAATTACTATAATTGTGTTCTTTGGATAAAATGCCACATCACTTCTTTAGGAGCAACTGCAGACTTTTGCTTAGTGAAAATGAGTCGGAGACTTTGCTTCTTCAGGACAGTCGGAAATCACCCTCGGCCGTGTCTTATTCCCACAGAGTCCGCTTCTCATCCGCCTGAACAACTACCTCCCTCCCTTTCCTTTCAGTAAAATAGGTCTATTAATGTAGTGCACCTCACTCTTATTCACTCCAAAGAAGTTGTATTTTTATTACTGAAAAAGTATCACATAAATACAAATTACATTTTTCATTAGAAAACTACTTTTCATTTCAGAAAAAATTCAATTAATTATGAATAGGGTTATGCTTTCATCAGGGAGAGAAATATGTAATTTTTCTCCAAGCCTCAAACACATATAATGAAATCTTTTCTCAGAATCCACTCTTAGGATGGATTTTTAAAAGTATAGACTTTATTAAAATCTCAGTTCAATTAAAATGCATTCAATTACTTTAAATCTTTATTAAAATCTCAGGTAAAATTGTACAATGGTGTAAAAGAGACTTGTACTCTTTACCAGGCTGTTAATTCTAACAAATGAACATAAGGCGCACAGTTTTGCTCTTCAGGGGAGAATTGAAAAAATAAGCTTTGGTTTTGGAGTTGGGGGTGGGGAAGGGTTGGAGGTGGAGGTTGCTCTCTAGGCAAAAACCTCAGGGACGGATTTCCTTCCACTTCTCATCATGGGTCAGTGTTACTTGTGAATGTGGATGTGGCACCTTAATCAAAAAGACTCTATGTGAGGATTTTATTTCACTATCATCTTTGGATATTTTCGGTACAGTGTCCCTGATTCTTTTTCAAGGGCCGCTAGAAGACGCCATTGAAGAGGAAGAAGAAGAGTGTCCATCAGAGGAGACAGAAATCATCTCAAAGGGGGACTTTCCACTGGAGGAAAGCTTTTCCACTGAATTTGGGCCTGAAAATCTGAGCTGTGAAGAAGTGGAATTCTTTTGTAACAAAGGTAATCATTAATGGTTGGTTGCAATATGTGACTCCAGTTACTCAGGGTGATTTTGTCAAGTGTAAAAGGTGCACTGACAGAGAGGAGTAAGGGTGCTTAAATGGCTAGCTGCTAAAGGTAATTCGGCGGTCTGAAAATACATGCAGAACTTTTTAAACATAGTAAGATATTACTTTGAAGGATAAAAGAAGTTATTCTACTTCAATAAGCTCTATTGTATATGTAAAGTTTTATGTTAATCGGCCAATTGACTAGGACCATTTTCATGTTGATTGGCCAGTTACTGATTTTATCCTAATACCTTTATTGTTGATCAGTTATTCATTTATTTTTCAATAAATACTTATTGAATGTCAGTTGTTTGCAAGGTCCTGAGTGGGGCAGTGAGTGTCAGCCGTAGTGAGTGGGGGAGAGTCCCGGACCAAGTGTCTGGCTCACTCCTTTTGAACACTGAATGCTGCAGGTGGTTGACATTGACTTTCCATACTGAGGGTGATGCTTTTTTGTGTGTTGTCAAATAAGAAAATACACACTCATTCTCCATTCTAGAAACTCTTTTGACACATTAACATTAAACCGGAAGAAGAACTTGAGAGTATATCTCAGCTTATTTTTAACCTTGACTTGGACCCAAGGGCTCCCTGCCAGCAACTGTGTCCTCACTGGATAGGTACACGCCTTTGCTTGCTTTTTCCAGAAGTGAGTTGAAAGTTTCTCATGATTCTTTTTTATTTTTTCATTTGATTGTTTTGTCTCTGAAAGTGAGGGGAGTCTTCTATGGCTTCCTGCACCAGCGGACAGTTGCACAAGCATTTGGGTCACTTCCTTATCTTAGAACAGCTGTTTCTGTTGATTTTACCACGCCGATTTCCCAGAGACCGTCACTGAGAGTGTGTGTCTGTCTCTGTAGGTCTGTGTTCACATGATTTTTATTCAGACTTGTATTTTTTAGGCAGACAGAGAAATTATGTGCAGTGATTTAAAAAATATTTTTGTGTGCATTTGTTGACTAGACTTGATATTCTGCCATAAAAGCTACCCCCCAAAAACTGCTAATAATAAACATTTCTCTGTGGTCACATATACATTTGGTACATGTTATTAAAATTCCAGTGTGACTTCTCATGTTGCTAGTATGAGAACCAAAAGAAGCCAGCCAGTTTCTATCCCTGAGGTCAGTAGAACCCCATGCCCTAAAACTGTGCAGGTGGAGTCAGCCCCAGCACCTGGATACACGGAAGTTCAGAAATCCTTTCAAAGAGTTATTTCTTTCACCATTCTCCTGAAGACCTCAGGATGGCTTTGTAACCTGGTCCCAGTCTCCACATCAGAGACTTTAGTTGAAAATAAGAATGGAATAGATGCAATGGATCAGACAGAATGGTACTTCTTTGTAAGTCTTCTTTGAAAGAATAGGTCTTCTTTGTAAGCGAACTCCAATTTCAGGCCAAATAAATATTGCCGTTAGTTCTGGATGTAGAACCGTTTCTTGATGATGTGTAGCCACAGCAATACACATGAGAGCTGGCTGGGGTTGAAGAGTTTTCAGGTCTCTTTGAAGATATTCCGTTTCCCTTCTTTATCAGCAAATATATCCTTCACTGCATTGAAGGGTACCTACCTTCTTTTGTATCGGTACATTAAAAAGAGGTCCCATTTATTAGAAGGTCTCATTTATTCTTGCTCTTGTCGTTTATAGAGTTAGTACATGGACTCAGACATTTTTGTGAATTTAATTAATGCAGGGAGGCATTAATGATAGGTATGATTAGATAGACATAATTTGCTCTTTGGAATGATCATTGGTTAAGGCCTATGTTTAATGGAAGAATTATGGAATTCCCAGTTTGAGGTTAGTGGTTATTGGAAGAGAACAGACTTAAGGTAGATGCTCACATGACTACATCATTATGGTCTCCAGACAGTAACCTCCATCCACACTGAAGAGAGTCATAACTCATGAGTTGAACAACAATGACAGGCTTTTAGAAAATAAGAAAAATAAATTATAATTATTAAGAGCATTGTTTAATTGATATTATTATTATTAATTATTTGATGCACTATTGGAAATGTGGAAAATGCATCAAATAAATGTTTTATATATCAGATATAATATATTAAATTGTATGCAATTACTGCATTTCATATTAGAAACGTAATTCTCTAATGTTTAGTTTAAAACTAGAATGTGATGATAGGTGGGAATAAGAATTCTTGTTTCCGTATATTTTTCAGGATAAGTACTACTGTTACTACTGTTTCAAACTACTGCCACCTTATTTAATAGGAAAATATTTTCATTATTTTACCGTCATAGAATGAGACCAGGAAATTCTTACTGACACCAGTAGGAACTAGCATGAAAGAGACACACACCTCTTTGATATATATTGCACCCCCTTGAGGTCATACAAGGAACTCCATTCATTTTTCACTTAAGCTGATTATCCTCAGTAGGAAGAGAAAATTTTCTCTCTGGAAAATTAGAAATTAATCTTTCTGTAGAAATTCACATATTAGTCTTACTGGCATGTAATTATGTTTTCTTGCCAGTTTCATGGAAGAAGATAGATTAGGTATTAAAAAAGTGTAAGTATGTAAATGGTTAATTATGCCAGTGTCATGTTACAAAAGCAGGTAAGAATTGTTCTTAAGAAAAACATTTTTTCTTTGGATCATTGATGAAACATACCTTTTGCGCATATTCTAAATCATTTATGACAACTTAAAACTTGTCAATACACATAGGAAAATGAATTCATTAGTTTGTAAAGTTTCTTCACCTAAAAATCTAGCCATGATCAAAATTTAGCAATGATATAGTTGCCCAAATTGTACAAGGGATACGTTTTTGAAAATCCAATGATTTTTCCCAATTAAACAAAAGATAATAGTTAAAAAATCTTTTATCCCAAAAACATGGCTAAAATATCTTAAGTTTTCCAAGCAAGGTGCTTTGACACATTGTCAAGAAAGATCACTGAGGATGCACATGAGTTACGATATCTTTATTCATATTTTAGCCACTGTGTTTTGTATGAGGGCAATCATACGCTATTGTGATTTCCTACTTAAAAAAAAGGAAAATAGACTATACTCTTTGCTGACACATAGCTTATTATAGGTTAAAGTTCTTCCTTTTGAATTGAGCTACATTATACAGGATATATTTGGTATTTAGAATGACTACTTATTATTGGAGTATTTTCCTCAGTTCTATGTGGATATTATCTGTTTTATTGTTGTAAAAGGGAAGGGATTTTTTGACACGTCTCAAATAATTTATTAATATTAATAAACTTTCTAGTCATAAAAATGTGATTAAATATGGTCACATCACTCTCATAAGGTAATATTCCACAGTAATGTCCAAAAATGTTGGTAGGAATTTTCTGTTAGCTTTAGATGTGTAGAGTTCTTAATCATATGAGTCTAAAGCATAAATATTCACAATTAAATTTGGAAAATATCACCTTTAAATAACCCTTGTTATACTCACAGGCCTAAAATCTGAGTCTGACAATTCCATTGGAGTTTCCGACGTCATACTTACTTTGGGTCAGTTGCATACTTTATGTTTCTAGATTTCACTTTTGAAATGAATGTTATTTAAAAAATACTACTCAAGGTTGCTTTGATATGCTTAGATTTTAAGAATTTTAGCAAGACATAAAGTATTTTAATTTGTGTCACCCTTGTCTGTTCCGTGAGTTTAGATTCTTTGGCGTCTTGCCTTACAGTATCTCTGAGAGGAAGGAAACAAGCAAGAATTATTTCCTTGAGTTTACAGATGACGAAGACATCAGGCTGGGTCCATAAGTGCTGCACATTTCCTGTGGTGCTGGATGATTTGCTCCAGTGGTTTTTTTCTGCCGTTCTTCTGGTTTATAAAATAAACATAGAAGTACATCCATGCACATTTAGAACTAAGCAAACTAATACAAATGGAAACACAGGTGGTCTGGAAAACAACCTGAGGGGCTTTTAGTTTTGTCGCCGCTTGCAGGTGGGAACTCTTTTATTTATTGGCAATTCTTGGATTAATTCAGAGACAGTAAGCTTCATAGTAGGGTTGACATGGAGCAGTTCTAAAAGTGGTCTACTACTACTAATTGTTTGGAAGAGAGTTTCCTCATAAAAATATTCAAGTTTGTTAATGACTAAAGTGGGTAAGCAGATCTCAGGACACAGTCCAGGAGGATGTCACAGGATATATGAACAAGAAGAGAAGTGTCAGGTCAATATCACTGTTGTCTAGTAAGAAAAAAAAACCTGACGAAGCTGCATGTCAGTGAGCTCTGAATTATCAATGATGATTATCTACAAAAGTTACTGAGGAATTTTCCAAACTGTTTTCTGGTGGCATCTTTAGCAAAGGCTGAAAGGGGAAAATGGTGCCATCAACATTGATTTTGGAAGAAAAACAAACCTTACTTCTAGTCCTCATTTCTAGATATGGAGAATGATGAGAGAAATCACTGGATATAGTGCTTTACCTAGAGAGAGAAACTAACACAGGGAGGGGCGAAAGTAGGCATATGGTTGTTTGTATGGGAAATAATACCGTAATTAATAAATAATGCAAGAATAAATTCTGGGTCTTGTGTACTCACCACTGGTAACCTACTTCTGCCCACCCTGTATTAGAGCCCCTCAATCTGGAAAAATTAGGGTTGACCAAAGGGAGCACAGTAGAAATCCACAAAATAAGGAAACAGGGCATAAAATGGTTTTTGCTCATGACATTCAAAAAGATTTGATATAGGTAGTATGCAGAAAGTAAAGGTAATAGTTCTATTTTAAATAAGTTTTAAAATAGAAAATGCAAGGCATATTAAAGAACATAGACTACAACCTGAGTTACTTAGACTTGGATTTCACTGTATCTCTAGAAGTAATTAATACCAAATCCATAGCAAATGTAAATGGGCATTCAGTTGGGTTGGCAGAAACTTCCAGTTCTGTCCGAGAGATCAAATTCAGTACAACTCAACCAATATATTAAGCATCTGCTATGTTCCAGACCCCCTTCTCAGTGTTGGGGACACAGCAGTAGACCAAAGTCAATCCCATTTTCAGGAGGAGAGCGTGACAATAAATCAAACACGCTGTGTGATACAATGGGTGATGTTGACCGCTATGATGAAAAACGAAACACATTCAGTGTGATTGAGCGATATTGTGTGTGTGTGTGTGCGTGTGCATGTGCAGGCTTGTTTATAAACAGTGATGGGGGAGGTGAACTTTGAGCAGAGACCAGGGAAGCGGGAGTAGGCTTCTACTACTGAGTCAGGTTGGCTGTATCTATGAGTCTGATGTTGCAGGGAGCCAGAAGAGGACAGCAGAGAGCTGGGGAGTAGGAGAGGTGTTGTCATACCTGTGGAATTCCTTGCTCTAGGAATTTTGGAGTCCCACCACTTTGGAAGGCTTTCGAGAGCCACAGATGAGACTTGTGGCATAACTGGGACAAGAGGAATGGTCATGACATTACGCGGAAGCATTTAGAGAAGAAAGGGCTGCAGAAAGTTTGCAAAAGCCTCATAGACACAGACAACAGTATGGTGATCACCAGAGGAAAAGGGGGGGAGAGGGGAGGTAGAAGAGGGTAATGAGGGATAAAAATGGTGATGGATGGAGACTTGACTTGGGGTGGTGAACACACAATACAGTGTACAGATGATGTGTTATAGAATTGTACACCTGAAACGTATATAATTTTGTTAACCAATGCCACCCCAATAAATTCAATAGATTTTTTTTAAAGGCAGGAAATGTTAGCCAGCAAACTGTGGAAGCTGTCAGGAGATATAGATAACCCCAATCAGAATCATCCTAGTAGCCAAGGGCTTGATGAGACTCCATCTGTGGCTCATTAATGTGGTTTCCAGAAGAGCAGTTTGGGGTGTTTGAGAATGGTCTGCGTCACTTTGCTCTCTTCCACAATACCAGGGTTGGGTGAGTGTTTCTGTACGTTTTCACATCCTTAAATCGGAAAGAGAAAGAGTAGGAGGCATGAGGATCAGAATCATTTTCATTATTGTGCTTACCTATTTCTACCAGTAGGTTGCCAGAGATATAGAAATGTCCTTCTTCCCCACCGCTTCCTTTCTTTCTGTCTGTAAATTCTGTAGCTTTGTTTAACATTTAAGAAATAACTGAGGAAAAGCTATTTCTTCTGAGTATAACAAACCCAAGTCTAGATTACTGGCATGTAAAGCAACAAAAATAGTACCTGGATCCTTAATGCTGTTCCTTTTTTCTCAAACCACAACTGTTGAAGAAAGAAAACATACCTTCATACAGACGTGGTTAAGGGAGTGGTAACTGCTCGTTTTCCATTTAACCCAGTGTCACACATTCATGCTATTTTATTTCCTATCTTCTTCTCACTTTTGTTACTTTTTTTTAGTTCAGAAAGTCTGTTCACCTGTATTATCACAGACCCTTTTAATCAGTATGATTTCTTTCCTCTTCCTTTATGCCTTTAATGCCTTTTGTCTCGAATGCTTGGGCAGCTGGAATCAGAATCCACAAAATGTGGCTCTACCACAATCACTTTGAGTTTCGTGCGGAGGGAGATGTTTACAGGCAACTTTGCTCCTCTTTTACTAAAAGGGATTAAGAAGCTGAGCTTTTAAAATTCTTGCATATAACATTGACATTTCCAGAGTACATTTGGACCAGGGAGTTCAAAGAGAAGGAATAAAAAAGAAAAGCCAATATGACTTTGTTTTTTACCTTGCTGGAGGAGCTGTTTGTGCAAATCGCCTATAAGCTTATTGACCTGAATCTTTGACTCCTTGTTTTCTCTGGATTTGGCTGGAGTGGAGACACTGATGGAGCCCTGATAGAGCTGATTGAACAGCCCCCAGCTTTGCTTGGCACGGACCTCCCTTCCCTTCTCCGCCACCTCCCCCTCCCTCCACATGACATTATTGTTCCTTGGCAAACCCTCTCTTCTCCTGGATTCAGTACTTCTTTTTTTTAATATTTAAATTTTTCTTATATAAGTCATCCAACAATGCAAAGTGAAAAGCAATTCATTTTTGAAAATAGAAATAAAGGCTATAAGTGTCTTATTTATACTTTTATCTCATGAGGTTGACAAAAAAGAAAACCTTATAACATTGTAGTTTCATTCTGTTATGGCCACCTTAAAATCCTCAAAACATAGTTTTTCTTTGGAATCAGATTGATTTTTTCTTAAACCACAACTGTTGGAAAAATGAGGGGGCGTTTGAAGGCAAATTATTCTCATAAAGGTGTTAGAATTTTCTTTGTTTTGATGGAACCAGAAGGTGTATAAATTTTGTCCATGACTTTGTACACGTAAAGGTTAGTTCAAGCTTGGTCTGTCTATTTCATCTCTGATCCCAGATATATTATCGGAACAATTTCAACAAAAGTGAAATGATTGATATTGTGCTGTGTTGAAATGACTCATGATGATATAATTTTTACAAATCATGTATGCTAATTACACCACCCTCTTGCATTTGATCAAGTAAATTCATTTTTTCTGTGAGCTGACCATCAGTGGATCATTGTGCAGTCTACCAGACATTTTTGAAACATATTAAAATTTGATAAAATGTGTAATTACATAGTTCTTTTGTAATTTATGAAACAGTTCCACGTTGTAATAAAGTATATTTTATCCTGCTTCTACCGGACATACAAGATGTTGAGAGATATTTGCCCAAGATTTCATTACATCCTTATTTTATATCATCATCATTGTTAATAATAAATATTGCAAGTTAATATAAAACCATTTTTACTATTTTAAAAATTGTCTTTTTACTGTTACGTTTAAGGATTTTGCAAGTGTAAGAACTTTTCTTTTTTTGGCCGGTAAAATTCAGGGTAGGTTTGTTGTTTTTCCTACAATGCTGAAAATCATAGAAAAACGAGAATTTATTTAATCTCCTGTTCTGTATACAAATCTAGGCATCTGGATATCAGGAGACATGACATTTGCATGACTGATTGGCTTTTTCATCTAGTATTGCATTAGTGAATCATTTGTTTTAGCTGAGCACTATGAAGGAGAGCTCCTTATTTGTAAAGTCATCTCATTGCTATGTTGTTTTGTCCGTGATGTTTCAGGTTGAATGAAGAAAGTAGTTTTGATCAAGTTGTAATGATACAAATAGCAATTTTAAATTACAAATATTGTCATGACAGTTTTATTTGCTGAAATTAAACATAATATGTAAATCATGCAGATCTACATTAATGTCTGCGAGTCATTTATATCTAGTAACTCCTACGTTTCTATTTGAAAGACACTTAAAAGTATGAATAGCTTTGAGAAACCTGGAAAGCTAATTTATTTTAATCATATAGAATTAATGTACTTAACAACCCTGAATTTGACCGTTGATCACATTATAATTTGAGATAAAATATAATCATTTTAGAGAAACAAGTCTCTTGGAATTCGCCTTCTCCTCTACTTTTTATTCTTAAACATCATCGATAATTTAAAACTATTTGTTCGGCACTAGAATTTTTTAGTTTTTAATGAAATAAGATTTTCAAAGCCCTTAGTCTTCTCATATAAAATCCCTATTTTCTTGCTAGTGTGTAAAAATTTTTACCATGTCTGATTATCATTCCGGAAACAACAGGAAGTATTAAAAATTTTGCCCATCTGTCACCTGATGGGAAAATCTTTATCTCTGGTAGAATGTGTAAAAGGAAATGTGGAATTCTGTGGTATGAGGGATTCACTTATGGTAATATAGCCAGGCACTTTTTTGTTGTTCTTGAAAGGTCAGGTAAAAATAACGGAAAGTGTGACCCCACTGAAGTGAATACTGGTAACAAATGCAGATTGTTGTTTTGGATTCTTCTTTTTTTTTTTTTTAGTTCAGTGAGATCCCAGAGCTTGACACTGAAACTACACACCAATTATAATAATTATAATAATGGTAATAACAACTTTCATTTGCTGACGGCTCCTGAAACCAGACGCCCCGCTGTACAAGTATCATCTCTAATCAGCTTACTGTCCTGCGGGGTGGATGTTATTTTCTCCTGTGACTTCCAGAGGTTCAGTAACTCAGCCAAAGTCACCAGACTAGCAAAGGTTAATACTGAATTAAAACTTAGGCTATTGTACTTGTAAAAATAGAGAACTAATTCCATGTTCTGATGTGCATCATTATACAAATTTTGTGGAAGGAGATGAACACAGCTGAGAGAGCCTGGACATAGGAAGTATAAAATTTTCTTTTCAAGGTATTTTTCACATGGCATTCTCTAATTAAACATGTATTAAACATGATGCGTCAGTCAAGAATAAGGGCACTTATAAAAACAAGAATTAGGAAAAGGTTAAAGTAAGTGAATTAGGAGTGTGCTTAAGATATTTCTGTCATTTCAGTATTTCTTTAAAGACTCTGTGTCCGTATTAACCAGCTTGCAGTAGGTAGAACTGGATTTTGATAGAATTAGAAGGCTGTATTGCAAGCTCTTTAGACTCATTATACTAATGGATGACTGTGTTACCCTGGTTCGGTGGCATGAATAAGCCACGATTCCTCACTGCGTGTTTGCTGTGAAGTTGTTTTCAGGTAATTCAAAAGAGGGGGGACAAACCAAAGGGTGTGTGTATTTGGGCAGAAGCTAGCAATAAATGGCAAGAATGTTTACATAGCCATCAAAACAGTCTGGATGGGAATTTCAGCCCTGCAGAAATGTTTGCGACGTGAACTCTTTAAAACGGCTTGACCTTAACACAAAATAAGGCCAAATAAAAAGTGGAGAAAGGAAGGAAGGAAGAGGGGAATAGGGCATTGTTTGCAGGGAGAGCTCAGGGCACTGTGAAAACTTTTCATTTTTCTGAAGGAAATGCAGTACCACAGATGGTAAGAGTGGAAGTGAGATAAACATAGGAACTGGAAAAGTAAGCAACACATTCTAACAGGTTCTGTATCAAAGATCTGGAGAAGTAGAAAGATTAGACAAGGAGCTGTTCTGAAACTTGACAGTGGCTGCACACAGCAGCGATGGAAAGTGGAATTGCACAGACAGTAGGCTGTGATTATATTTTTCTGACAGTGAAAAAGGAAGGGCTCTTTAAGGGTTATTTTTAAAGATAGAGATTTATCAAGTTGGAAATCTACAGTACAGATGTGTAAACACTTTGTCCTCCTACCTACTCAACAACAGGATTTGATGTAATTTCTGTTGTTCCCACAGAATTAGCAGGACACTGCATTTGGGGTCTTAGATAAGATTTTTTTTAATGCAAATTATGGTCCATGCTAGTTAACTGATACTGAAAACCTGTGTCATTTATTTCTGGTGGTGTGATCTTAGCATAGATGTGTGTGAGTGCCCATACGTGTATGTACAAAGGCAGAAAGGGGAATATATAAAGAATGTTCTCATTTCTTCAAGACACAGTCATGTAGTAAGTGAAGAGAAATATGTGCACAAGTGAGACAAGAAATTATGTAGAAGAAGTGGAGAAAATGCTGGTTTGGAACTGATTAAGGCAGCAGTGTATTCATTCTCAAGCTTGCGTATGGTAATGTGCGTCATGCTGTTATGGGAACTATTTACCCCTGTGTATCTGCCTCATTTAGTCCTTCTGTCCTGTGCTCCTGTAGCCCATCCTCGTGGCTGACTACTAAAGGGAAGAGCAAAATACAGTAACTCATAACAAGGAATAAGTCTACTGTTTATATACAGTGATACTGGGAAAAAATAGACAGGGGGGGAAAGTTTATATCCTAAGCAAAACCCAGTTTAAAAAAGAAGAGTATTTCCCTATAATACTGGTGGTTGTTTTGGGGAACTTCTAAGGTGGCTCTAAAAAGATCAGATCATTAATAAAAGGAAAGAATTTTGAAAATTTGTGTAAAATGAACATCTTATCTTCATACTTAACATTACCAAATAAATATTAGATCTATTCACTCACCTTTCTAGTTTATTTAAAAATTATGTAATTAGATACTCTTACATTGAAGGGTAGACCTAAGACTACAATGTAGTGGAATGTAGCTCTAAACCCCCCACTTATAAAGACTCCTTCCGAAGCACTGCACCTAATTTTGTAATTGTAACTTTGTATTCTTCTTCTAAGGAGGGCCTCCCAACCAGGCCCCACAGAACGTGAATCAGTCCCTGTTATTACCTTTAGTCAATAGCAGTGACCTCATAGGAGACAGCAGTGATGAAGGATGCTAAGTGTGGCTTCCAGTTTCTAGCTCTTGGAAAACCTCAAAAAAGATTTCTAAAATGTCTCAGCATTTATAGTGGGTGTTTTAATGTCAAGTTTATTATCATTATAGGATAGATTGCCCTGAGCCTGAAGAGATCACAGATTACCCCTGAAAGTATGTGTTAAAAATTAAAGTAGAGGAGAAAAAATTCCCCCACATTCCTGAAAATCTAGACGATGCTGTGGATACTATCTATGTTTTTCCTGTGTTATCAGCAGCAGCCAAGGACCTCTCCCTGGCCCTGAGGGAGGAGGGCACGTGGAAAAACCCTGTGGGGAAGAGTCTAAATGGGATTTGTGGTAATATTCTTAGTTGGAACATCCCTATTGGTGGAAACTAGATGTGGATCTAAGTTGGGGGTGAGGTTGACATGACCTAGAATATTGTTCTTCCCCCACAAATTTGAAAACTTCATTAGTATTAGGTTCAGCAGTAAGAATAGAATCCTGGAAGTTTTTACAGACCTTCCCACTTATACCCCATTGTCCAGAGCAGTGTTAAGTAGTGGTCCACCTCACTGAAAGGGAGGCTGGGAAATGTAGTCCTTTTTATTAGGTGGCCACATGCAGACTCCAAATTTTGTTACTATGGAGAGTTTTTAGCTTATGCAAAGGGCATAGTTTTTTGTCTCTACTTGATTATTGGGATAATTAATGACTCACAGCCTTGTGGCAGTTGATGCATTCCACATCCATGTTTTAGCCAATTGATTAAGTATTTATTGAACATCTACTGGGTTGGCCAAAAAGTCCATTTAGGTTTTTCTGTAAAATAAAAGACATATTTTTCATTTTCACCAATAATTTTTTGTTTTGGATATTTTGGGTATGTCAGTTATCCCCTGCATGGTACAATGTTTATTGTTCTCAATTGATGTCTCGATTTTATTGCTATCAACTTCAACTGGTCTACCAGACTGTGGAACATTGTCCAGTGAGAAATCTCCAGCACAAAACTTCACAAATCACTTTTGACACTTTAGATCAGTCACAACACCTTCTCCATACACTGCACAAATCTTTTTTTTTTGCATTTCAATGCCATTTTTACCTTTCTTGAAATAATAAAGCATAATATGCCAAAATGTTGCTTATTTTCTTCCATCTTCAAAATTAAAATGGCTACACAAAAATTCACCAATTTTGATGTTTCTTTAAAATGTACTCTGATATGACAGCTGTCACAATACAGTCTAACAAAATTGTTTCAAATGAAGTTAAAAACAACTACCATGTTTTTCAGACTATAAGAGGCACCACCCCCCAATTTGGGAGGAATAATGGTTGTTAATGCTGCTGTTGAGTTCTGTGTACATTTACATTGGTGAAATATTATGTTGTTTATGTTATTAAATATTTTACCACATATTTTGCTTCAAATTTTTTTTTCCTATTTTCCTTCTCTAAAACCTAGCTGTGTCTTACAGACTGAAAAATACGGCTAAGTGTCACCAGAGCCGTCTTATGGAAAAAAACAAACGAACTTTTTGCCAACCTAAGACTACATCAGACATTGTGAGACGTGTGAATACCATGTGAGAAAACACAAGGCAGGCTCTGGCTATCCTGGAATTTGAATTATAATGGGGAGGCAGACATTAATAAAACCACACAAGCGGTACAGTGTGGTTTGACCTAGTGAGGGTGTTCAGAGGAATTGTCCTTAAGAATGGCCAACTTGAGGTGGCATGTAATGCTGAATAGGCATTAACTGGGTAAAATGAAGTAATAGGGCCTCAGGGAGAGGGAACAGCATGAGGCCAACAACAGCCTGGTGAGCGTTCCAAGAGGGAATGGGCACAGTAGTGTGAGTTGACCCAGGAGAGAGAGGTATGGGCCAGAGAGATCAGGAAGGATGATGAGCAGAGGGTGAAGGATAGGAAATAGTGAGAGGAAGCATAGGAAAGGAAAATAAATATCTTGAAAGCTGAAACATTAAGTGCAATTTGAGCTTCCCCTAAGCCAGAGCAGAAAGAGAAAATGGAAGCATAGAATATAATTTCAAGGGTCAAGCAGTAGAAAAAACAGTTTATGGAGAGAAATAAAGGTTATGGCCTATTTGTGAGCTGTGAGTCATTCATTATTAGGGTGTTTGAGCTAATGTTGTATAAAGGGTGTTCAGATATGGACTGAAGTCATTGTTAGTTGCTACCCCAGAACAGGCATTCTCCATTGTCCATAGCATTTTGGGTATATGGCTTGGACAAAGTCTATTTAGAATAAGTAAATTATGTTGCATTAATGGAACTCTATGCAAAAGAGTGATTACATATGAATCATATTCTTTAGTGGATTATGAGAGAGGAATGGCATCTCTGGAATGAATCATTTTGTTAAAAGGAAAGACTAAACAATAAAATTACATGGAGAACAATGTTCAAATAAACCTTCTCCAACTGGTTTGATCTTTCCGTGTAGATTAGGTTGGCTTATTGCGGAGACAGTTTCAGAGACTGAGATTGGGCTTTACCTTTTGTCATTGGTGGTGATGATAATGACTTCCTAAAATGAATGTTGGGCTTGACGCTAGATGACTGAGACCAGCAAATTAAAGAGATAGTGATTTCCTCATGGCAGGACAGATCTGTGAATAGGCAAATTGTGGCTCCTCATTTCCAGGCTACTGGACATTATTTATCTTTTCCTTGGAACAAGAAGTGCCTTCATTGTGTAGAATCCTCCTCCAAATGAAATAGAGTAGATGCAGTGTTTTTATGTTTGGGTTTTTTTTTTTTTATTTTTTTGGAGTCGGGAGCAGTGGAAGAGAAAATAAAAAATTATTTAAATATAAATTTTCAATACATATTGTAGAAACATCTTTAAAGTAAGATGTCTTTCCTCCATAGTTTCTTATATATTTGACTTTTTCAAGTACTCTTTGAGAGAAACAATGAAGAATAAATTTTTTTGAATGATATACTGCTAAGAATTTGCCTTATTTTAACTCGTGGAAATGCCCCTTAGGCTCCAAATCCTCAGTGAACTTCAACATTGAGAGAAACCCTTTTCACATGACAGATGGTATTGAAATCAAGGACAAGTGTTCAGTACTGTAGAAAGAATTCTTCCTAAATAGTCAATGCTTTTAATGTGACTTTTATTTGCTATAGTGACCATAAATGTTAGTATTCTCAATATTTGTCCCCACTGGATATAACAAAATGCCACAAATTACAGTCGTCACCCATTGACTGTAGAGATTGAGTTTCTTTTCAAAATAAGACTTATCCCTGGACCACTGTCATCAACTATTTTAGGATGTTTTCTCATCCAGGTCCTGAAAATGTATAACAAAAGAAAATGTGGGCTTGGTTTTTTGAATCTGTTTAATTGTTCATAGCCTGGGAGATGAGAAGGCTATTATATGTTACAAGGAAATGGCCTGCTTTTTAAAAATTTGTTCTTTGCTGAGTATAACTATCCAAAACTTGGCAAAAATCCTACATTTTCTTATACATTTGTAGTAAGTAAAAAGGAGACTTGAATCAGACACCATTATAGGGATCCACAGAATAAAAAAAACCTGTTCTTTTCTGTTGAAATGTCTAGATTTCCTTTTAGGTATTTAGCAAAAAATCATTACATGTTTTTATTCTTGCATCTGGAGATATGACTGTGTCTCTAATTTGGAAATGCAGAGTTAATTTAACATGACACTTTTGTTTGGGTGATTGGTACCCAAACAGCTGTTTTAAGCCAAAAGATATTGTGAGACTATTAGGCAAAGCAAACAAAACGGAATCTTAAACGTAAATGCCCTCGCCCTTCAATACGAGCTGGTGTTTTCTGTTTTTGACTGTTAAAAGTACTTTAACCAAAGCTATCTTGTCTGATGATAAAACCATAAGTGTATGAAGCTCACACATTTTTCATCTCTTTTACGACCTTATCTTTCATGAGCGGCTTCTGTGAAGGTATCCTAACTATAGGAAGCACCTGGAAAACGTATGTGATATCTTTTCTCTGATAAGCAGTTGTGAACAAGAAAGTAGATCTGTCACTTCTGAACTGCTCATTGTTAAAAAATACTTTGATGATTTAGCTGATTGCAAAATACATTATAGGGATGACTAACAGCTACAGTAACACTCCTAGTCAAGAAAGTTCAATAGTTACATTGTACAAGAATTTCTATAAGAGGTTACTATTGATAGGAACTACGTGGATTAAAAGAGCAGGGTTGAGAAAGGCTGTTTGGCTGCATGACTGCTTTCAAACACTGCTGCTATTTTGTGCTGCAAGAGTGACTGTCTCAGAAGGTGCCAAATCTTGACTTCCAATGGGAATATCTACCTTTCAGTGAAAAGGTGTTTGTTGGTGTTTCTGAAATTATTTTTGTCTGTCAAGTGGAGCCCCTTCTTTTACCACCTTGCCAACAATACCTAATATGGAATTTAAAGATGCTGTTCAAGTGTTTCAAAGACCACATTCCAGCGCACTTTCCCCAGTCATTTGTGCTGTGTATTATATTGCTCAATAACACCTTCAATTTCCTCCTATAGGGCTCTCATTGATTCTGAAAACTAGACTAAGAGAAAGAGAAGGGCCCACAAAATATGCATGATATCTTTTAAAAGAGCAACAAAAGAGTTTAATCTTGCGATGGAAAACCATTAACTCCATAGCCATAATTTTAGAAATGTTATAGATTTTGTTACCGCTTGACATTTATTCCATTTCATCTTTTTATGAATTGGTTTCTGGATATATTTAGTGATTATCCCATTAAAGGTGTTTGCACTTTGCTAAAAATACACTGAAATTTCTATTTAAAAGTATGTGAATAAAGAATTTAGCAAGTAAATGAATGGATGTCAAATGCATTCCCAGCTCTCTGTAATTCTCCTTCTAGTGTCCTTTTCTCTCTAGCTTTCCTCTTTTTACCAATGAAACTTTCAAAGCCATGTATTAACAAACTTGTTATTGTTGTGTGGGCTGGTAATTATTCATGCCATTTTTCATAAGCTGCTCCAGAGTGCTGATTTTAAACATATAAAAGTAAAAAAATGGATAGAAGTAAAAAGAACTATGCTCAGTATTGTCCTTTCCATTCAAATCATGTAGAAGCTGTAACTGGGTTAATACCAAAATGAAGTTTTGTTTATAAATTTTCCATGAGCACAAATTTATTGATAGGAAAGAAGCAAGTCTCTATGTGAAGGGAAAAGAGTGTTTTTTTTAAGTAATTCAGAGATTTCATATTCAATTAAATTATTTTTTAATCATTTCATTTTTCATTAGGAAGGAGATTAAGAACAAATTAGATAAAAACATTACCATAAAAATGAGAGCTAGTTTCCTGAGATAAACTTAGAAGAGGAAGGCTGTACAAGTTGGAAAATATGACATATTTTAGTTATTAAATAGAAACAGTGTGCTGAAAGCAATTAATTAGTGGATCTAACGCTATTGCAGTAGATGATGGGAAAAAGAATGAAACCAAGATCTAATTACCTCACTGGTCAGTGAGCAATGGTTATTGATTAAGCCTCTGTGTGTAGGTGATTTTGCTAAGTCTCAACTAAATTGTACACCTTAGAAAAAAAATAATACTTATAAAGATTAAATCCATTGAACATTTCATTTTGATATATAAGCATAATGAAGAAACAAGGCATATATATGTGTGTGTGTATATATAAAACAACATATATATGTGTGTATATATATAAGTGTATGTGTGTGTATATGTATATATATATATATGGAAAACAGCTCTCATCACATCTTGCTCTGTATTGTTAGAAATCCAACAGTCTGTGTAATATCGGGGGTTTGAAGTATGGACTTTGGATTCAAACTGACTCAGGATCAGTTCCTCCCCTGCCACTTGCTAGCAGTGTGCCTAAGCAACTTCTCTTGGTTTACTCTAATGAAATAGAAGGGCACTAGTGCATGATAGAGTTGTTGAAGTGATGTCATAAAGCGTCCAGCTAGTGCAGTGTGGTGCTCAAGAAACAGTAGCCATGTTTAGATCTAACACAGAATATGAGCTTCACGACATGATATCTGCTTTATTAATCTTTATGATTTGTGTATTTGGCACATAGCAGATATTTAGATGAATATAAATTTAATTCTGACCCATTTTGTATTCTATACTCTAGTGTGCCATTTTTATATGACATTCTTAAGGTATGAGTTGTCTTTTCCTCTTTTGCATTCTTTCTTTAAGAAAACACCATCAAATAACCAAGCAAAAACTTTTAACTATTCTTCTCTCTCAGAATTTATTTTCATTAAAGTGATAGATACTACACATTTACCTAGTTTTACAAATGGCTTAAATAAATGCAATTTCTTCTGAGCTGCTCATTGTGTATGACCATTTTTACAGTGCTTCTTTAATTAAACACTGTAGTGTTTTTTTTTCAGTGGTTATAATTATATGTGCTGCATTATGAAACAAATTAGAGCAAAGCATTCCATGAATCAGGATGATCAATACTGAGTATTGTTCCAGATGTTGGTACAAGTTGAAATCTGAGCTCTGCAGTTTTGATTTGGCAGTTAAGTGACATTTAATGAGAATAATTTATTATATGAAATTACTAGTTCAATCAAGCCCTTAATAAGCTGAATTACAGTATTTTCATTTTGAGCAATTTGCCACATTTCTGTGTGCCTCAAAGGTCTGCTGAGATTTGTAGTCATTCTATCATTTTCTTTTCCTAGTGATACCGGGTAAGTGTAATTGTGGGTAAATTTGACCTATACTGAATGAAAGAAAGGACTTTGTTCAGGTAACCATCACATAATAGCAATATTTCTCTTTTCTCTTTGGCATCTTAAAACTTCATCTGGATCCCACTCTGGCATCATTGAAATGTCTTTAGTTTCACCACCTTCAAGCTGCCATTTTTCTTGCACAAGAACTTAATTACTATAATGTTTTTCATAAAGGAATCTTTGGGAAAGTGGCTCCTAATTTTAATCTGAAAAATGGAGCGTCGGGACATTTTACCCATAGAGTTCAGTTTCATCTAAGATCATGCCTCCAAAATCTCAGGCATTTATTGGCTCCTTCCTCCAGGCAGCCTCCCCCACACCGCGTCTGGGTCAGGGGTCATGCCTGTGCGCTCCTGTGAAGTCCCGCACTGCTCCCATCCACGCATCCACACGTGAGGCTGCAGTCTGCTGAGCTGTCACTGTCCTGGACTGCAAGTGGTGTGAGAAGAGGGCCAGTCTTCGTTTTGTATTCTTAGTAGTCGGCACAGTGCCTAGCAATCAAAAAGTAGTATTTTAATCCATAAAGAATGGTTTATATCACCTCTATTCAAGAAAGATGAACATGTATAGATTCAAGTGAAATCTCTCAACTTCTAATTTTTGTCATTGTACTTACTCTCATATAGTCTTCCACATATGCTTGCTTTTCACTATATTTGTCATTATTTTTCCTCCCAAATATGTCATTTGCCTAATAAAGTACTTCAGAGTAGGATTTACTATTGTCTCATGAGAATTTTGGGCAAGGATATCTGAGACATGAGTTAGTGCTGCTATAGAATGAGTAAGACAAAACTGGAAGACCAGAGGTCTGATGAGGTGTGTTCACAGAAACTCAACAGATGCGTGTTGGTTACCGTGCTTACATGGTCCTGTCAGCCCCCCACGGAAATGACTCTGATGCTTCACACTGACTTCAGCACGAAGGGAGGCTCCAAAATTAATCACACTAGGTTCTCCCTGGTCAATGTCGTTTTGTGCTTCTGGCCTCTGAATTTCTGTATCTTAATTGTTCTCATTTGGAATTCTTCATAAACTGCTCTGATTGTTGGTTTTTGTAGGGGGTCGCCTCTCTTATGCATATTAACTTTCTTCCTTAACTAGATTATATGGTTTGTAAGAGAAAGTAATTTGTTTTCTTTTACATATATTTCATTGTTTCAATATATATGGAAATATATTTCATATATTTTCATATATTTCAAGAATATGCTTTCTAAATGTAAGTGGTTGATTGGATTTTGCATGGAACCACATTTCCAACAATTTAAACATAATAGTAAAATTCATGAAGATTTACTTATTTGTGTGATCATAAGGGGGATACAGTTAATATCTGAATATAAAACTTAACTTTTCCAAGTAGTTCTGCACAGGATTTTACTTTCTGTTCTCTGGGCCCTTAGGCGTGTGAATGGTCTCACGCTTGCTTATGTATATGTTGCTCTGGAATTATTATTCCTCTCTTTCAGCTGTGAATGGTAGTCTCCTGGACTGCTGTGGTGGGGTGTGGGAGGTGAGAGAGGTTGTTTGGAAAGAATGCCAGACCAGCAGTTGGGGGAGTCAGATTTCGTCCCTAAGTTGTACACTGCTGCTTTGGGTGGCCTCCCCATTCTCCCCATAAACTTACTGTCCTGCTGTCGGGGGAAAGAGATCTACCTAAAGCTGCCTCAACCTGTCGTCCCTGAGATGACGGAAAAGCACGGTGGCTGAGGTATGGAAGGCTTTGGGAGAGATGGCTTATGCAGAAATAAACATGGGAGCCATAAGACCATATACTGACCTATCTGTGCATCAATTTCCTGATCAGCAAATTCATTTAATCTGGGTTCGATGATCTGAGTTCCCTCTTGTGTTCGCATCCCTATGTTTCAGACTCGAGGCATTAGGAGAGTGCCGGGAAGGAGTGGATGCCGTGTAAAAACTATGGGCTGCATTCTCTACTCCACTGTTGGGGAGGACATTTTTCTCTGTAAAGTCCCCTGCATTAGTGCCCTCAGTTAAATAGTCTGTGGAAAAGCAATCAAAGATCATTTACCTAGGTGATAGATTCCAGTCCCCATGAAAAACAAAGTGTGGGATAGGTCAGTATTTCCCCCAAATTGGGTCAGGTGTCCCCCGGGTCCTCAAGACGATTAAGATGGTACGCTGATACTATATTAAGTAGCATGAGCCAATGGGTGAGGAAGTTTTCAAGTTTCTGATCTTCTTTGTATTTCCATGATAATGTTTCGACTCCATATTACTCTGCCTTAAATACCTTACTATTTGCTACTCTCCCTTTGTATTACAATGAAATGAGACTAGAGACTCAGAGTCTAGTCAGACATAGTGGCTAGAATATAATTGTGTTACTTTTATTTTTATTGAAGCTAGTTTTCTGACTAACTTCTATTTTTGACATCTAATACTGATTTTCCATTTATGGCAATGATATATTTTTCCATTTATGGCAATGATATAAAGTTCTTGCTTTTTAAAATATATTTATATGTCATAAAATGAATCAATTTAAAGAAGGAATAATACAAATTCTTGCAGAAGTCCTGTTAACATCACATCAATATCATTTGTATGGATTACTGAAAATTCTGTATTTTGTAGGTTACTTGAAAAGACTTTAAAAATTTGGTATATTGTTTGTATAATACAAAGATTTAAAACTATTCAAGATTTGGGCAACTCTGTGGAAAATAATTATTGCATACTTCAGAGGGCAAGCAATTTAATTTAAAAAATTTAGCTTTATTATATTCAAGATGTAGTAGTACCATATTTTTAGTGTTCATTCTTTCTATTTCTAATGTCACATTTTCTTGTTATTCTGTTTTCAGATCTCTATTATAATTTATAAGAAGGTTCTATTTAATATTTTTGTGTGCACCCTGTTAAAGTGGATTACTTTCCTTTAAAGCACATACTTTGTTACATTCTCACTTAAAATGAAGGTACTTATAAATTATATTTTTACTTTTAAAATGTGGTTGCATTGTTAATATGTTTCTCCTTCATTGCTAGAACTATAATTTGGCTCCAAAAGTATTACATTTTTCTTTTATCATGTGGATATGAGGGTATGGAATTGTACAGACTGGGTACACTCACTCTATTATAAGCATAACTCTGTAGCTGCTTGCATTGTAAAGACTGAGTTACTCATTCATCTTATATGCTAATCATTTAATTATGGCCTTTTTAGACCCATTTTAAAAATAAATATGACTTAGCTTTAGCAAGCCTAAAGCTGGGGGAAAAGAAAATCTTCTTCAAAATAACCTGTATTCAACCCAAAGCATAAATACGTCTTTTCCTATGAGATTTAATTTTGTTGGTAGCATCTTGCCTCTGTAACATTATAACTCACAAATAAGTGAATTAAGGTTTTCCGTATTGAGAACACTACAAAAAGTACATACTGCTTTTTACATTTTATTCTTATATGTAATATTAATACCTGTAAATAAAAAAATTTTATGGAAATGTTCTTTATTCTTCATAGCAGTTAACTTTGTTGATGAGTAATGCTGATTTTGTTTATTATAAAGCTATAACAGATATCAAAATGATTAACCATGGACATTTGTCAGTATAATGACAATGCATATAACAAATATATAATTAGACCTACTCTAAGCACTTCTCTCCCTCTATGAGAAATTCAGTGTCAGAGAAGGCTTTACTCATTTCCCTGTCTCTCTCTGTGTTGGTGTTTTCTAGGTGATGAAGAAGGAGCCCAGGAGGCGGCAGAGTCAGATGGGGACACGCAGCCGGAGAAGCCAGGGCAGCCTGGAGTAGAGACAGGTGACTGGGACGGACCAGGTAGGACATAAAATTAAAAATTCAACCATCTGTTGCTACTATCAGAAATTCACTTCTTTTTCTTAAATTTTAATTAAGTTGTAAAACCCTTACCACCTTAATCTGACTTTTAAAAATTATTTGTGTCTATATTAGTTATATACAGGAGGTTAAGTAACCACCATTATTTAACTATGTTATCTTTTTCATAAACTATAAAACCAAAGTGTTACCTCAGCTTGAAATCTTCATTTTGTTTTCTTTCATACTCATGTAAGAATTAGTCAACTCTACTTGCTTTTTCTTTGAATAGAAATCTTTATGCTTTATCTACATTCAAACTGGGCATTATTTTAAAGCTTAAAAACAAAAAGTAAATGATAATACGCCAACAGAATATTTTCAGTTTAGTCATATTTTAAGTCATAGATTGAATCTCAGTATGTATTTAGAAGTTTAGAAAATACCAACAGATGTCCCCCTTAGATTCAGGGTTTTGGCAACATTTTCATTTTTATGAATGAAAATTAAATTTAATTTTAAAGATCTTGACATCTAGTCATTTCAAGAAAAAACAAAAACTGGTCAAAATACTCCAAAACACCAATAAAATTTTATGTAAATATATATAGCTCATAAAACCTCTGTGAAAAAAAACTTTATATTTGGTGCCAAAATAATTTACAACTATGGTATATTTATAAGTGGAAACCATTATGTCATACAACTTAAGACCCATAAGTAAGTTTCAAAATAGTTGTAGCCATAATTTCCAAATGAGAAACATTTTTCATTAAGAAAGATCCCTGTATTTCAGTCACATTTCACCCCTGCATGACTTTGCAAATTGCTCTCTGCTGTGGATGAAGAAGAAAGGAACTCCAGTGGTAACTTTCTGAAACCAGCAGCTGGAAAATATAATGCAAACAAAAATGAAGATACAATATCTCTGATTATTATGATGTCATTTCTAATGTTACTCATGATAGACACAAATGTTTGTTTTCTGTCTACTATAGCATGCTACACATGATTTTGGGTCAAAATGTATTATATTTATGTTTCTTTTTAAAAAATCAGTTTATTGTTGTTCCATTACAATTGCCTGCATTTACCCCCGCCCCCGCAGCCAAACTCGCCTCCCTCTCTTGCTTCCACACCCTGCCTTGGTTTTGTCTGTGGTTTTGTCCCCTACATTTGTTCCTAAAAACTCTTCCCCCCATTATCCCCTCCCTCCTCCCCTCTGAGTACTGTCAGTTTGTTCTTAATTTCAATGTCTCTGGTTATATTTTGCTTGCTTTTTTCTTCTGTTGATTAGGTTCCAGTTATATTTAAAGTACAATAATACCACAGTTTAAGAGTTTGAAAGAAAATGTAGACTTCTGGCATTCTCACCTTATTGGAAAATGCTTTTGTCTTCTCAATTTAGGGAAGAATTCCTTTGATTAAAAAAAGTAGAAAAAAATACTGAGGAGCATGATGCTGTCATTCAGGATGAAATTTTTCACTTTTTAAGTTAAATTTATTTAATTTGGATGATTTAATGAGAGTTTTCTTTTGTTGACATTGGAGAAAATGTTATTTTTTGTGCACAGATGAATATGTAAAAACTTTAAAAATACGTCTTCAAGTGGGTATGTATGTGAGAAAAAAGTTTTCATATATAGTATAAAATCGATAAAACATTTTTTAACAAGAGTTTATTTTATACCTTCTGATTAATGAAGTTAATTCATAAAAATATACTGTTGGAAATTTATTTTTTAAGGTAGAATATTTATTTCTTTCCCTCAATCAGGAGAAAGTATAAGGGATCATTTAGTTGTTTCACTGTTGTATAAATGGAGATAGCATCAATATCTTTACCCCAATTTTTGTCATTTGCGAAACATTATTGGTATTTCCCAACTTCATTGAGACAAAATGGTCCAGGTTTTAGTGGCCATTTGCAAACACATTAGGAAATGAGCTCTGGACTCTAAGGGTTTAGGTTCAGATTCTGGATTTGCCACTCTTTTCCTGGGCTATTTTTAGCAATTAGCTTATTCTCTCTGTGCCTATATCCCCATTTGTAAAATGTGGGAAATAATATTATGGATTTTGTGAGGAGGATATTAGACCATCCACATAAAATGCTAATCATCATTGTCATGGCTTTGGAATTGTTGAGTCTTGAAGCAGGTCCTATTAAAGTTCTTCCAGCATTTCTTAAAGCCCAGTAGCGGTATATCTGATACCACAAAGGGTACGCTTCTATACTGCTAGGCACCTAGTTTGCAATCGTTGTTTAAGTCAGGAGGTAATGATCCAGGTGATTTCAAGGCCTCCTGATTTTAAGGCCCTCCCACCCAATTCCAATAGTCACTCTAAGGACAATTTTCTCTAGAACTAGACAGAATAATAAGACAAGGAAATTATCTAAAGAATTTGAGGCATAGAGCTGACATCATTTCAGACACATCAGGGCCTACCTTATTTTTAAAGAGTTTGATTGAAGACGGCTCCACAACCTTTCTCGATGGCTCAATTCAGTAATGAATCAACTCCTATCTGAAGTGTCCTATTTTTATCAAATGCAAACTCCCCAGTGCAAACTTTTTTCCCTTGTTATTTACCTAAAGGGTACACTTAGTAATTGCTTGCATCCCCGTGAACTCCTGGGATCATGTGGAACCTAAACAACTTTTACAAAATCTATCTTACATTTGAACAACCTCCTATGGTAAAATTCTTTAATGTTTAATTATGTGTGACTTATTTAAATCTTTGTCAAGTTCTTATGCATTTTTCACTATTCAAATGGACAGCTAGACCCGTTACTAAGCTAGTAAAATTCAGGACAATGTAAACATCATTACCTCATTATTTCAGTATGTCTAATTTTCAAGTTCTAGGTTTTTTCTTGCTCTTAAATTTTTTTTCCTGACACAACCTTGCTTGGAATCTAATTCATAGGTACTTGTTATCTAGTCTTTTTCCTTTTCATCTATATTTGTCTATACTTCACTTAATATCATATCTGCCTTCATTAAGTAAGTACCTCTTCTTTTCTTTCATTACCCTCATAAGTTTCATGTTTTATCACCCTTGCAGTATTTCAGTTTCCAAATACTCTTACACATTTAATTATTCAATAAGTAGTGATTATGTACTAATTATTGAGAAAGTTGCTAGGGAGAAGTCCAAAGGCAAAGCATAATGCTGTCTGCTCTCTTTTTGATGCCATTTCTCTCCTTTAACCTCTTTTAATTATTCATGTGTTGTTTAGGTCACTGATGCACTAATTAAGCATGTCAAGCTAGGAAGTAGAGAAGGGTCTAAACTATTTTCTAAAGAAAATGTACGAATTACAGAGTCAGGCAGATCTGTATTTGAGATCACAGGTTGACCCTTGGGGCCTGGTGACCTCAGGCATTTTAAACAACCAGGCAGGGCCTCCGTTTCTCTATCTTAAAAGTGGAAAGAATAACAACTACCTTGAAACAGTGTTATGGGGATGAAATTTGAGAGAGGTGATGTGTAGAAAGTATCTAACACACAGCTTGGAAGAGCATGGGATTTGCAGATGTTAATGGTCTTCCCTTACTAGGACCTCTCATAACGGCCAGCAGTTAGAATGCTAGCCCTGTTTTGAAAATAGTGTTTACATCTCCGGCTGTCTCTTTTAAGAAAAATCTTTGGAATCACATTCGATGTAGAAGGAGATTTTGGGGAGATAATTCAGAAAAGTCGTTAGAAATTCATTGTTTACCTCTATGAAATGGGCACCTTAAAAGTCACACCTTACATTAGCTCTTAAAAGTCACACCTTACATTATTAGTAAGAATGCTCTCTAGGCTATGTTATGAAAAACATGGTTACTTCTTTTTATAGTTGGGAATAGTGAATGATTTGATTTCTCTGGTTTAATACTGAGTGAATCTAGGTCTTGCCATCAGACTTACAACAGCTATAATTGAATTTTCCAGGAGCTTAATAAAGGAACATATCACAACCCTCAATTTGTGCAAATAAGTGCATGTACCCAAATAATGTGTATTAATGAAAATATACACAGATATAAAATTTTGAGTAAGCAGTCATTTAGATTCTTTGACATGAACTTTTCAAGATAAGCATGTACTTTTATTTAAATAGATTTTGTATTTATATGTTAGATACTTGGAGCATTTTAATCAAAATAAAGTAGAAACTTAGACCCTGAATTCAGTATTTGGTGAATTAGTAGAATAAAATTGTGAATAATTTTATATCATATATTATAGAATATTACAACTTGCTTCTAGATAAGCAATTTTCAACCTTTTTCATCTCATGGCACACATAAACTAATTACTAAAAATATATTAGCAAAAATTATTTTGCTGATCTGACCCAAAAAAGAGGTATAATTTTGATTCATTCACACCGGATGACCATTGTGTTGGCTATTGTCATTTTTTCTGTTTGTTTGACAGTGTCAGGGAAGAGAGGTCAGTGCCCCTAAGTAGTCAGGTATTGCATGTTTTAAAAATTCTCGTGACACACTGGTTGAAAAATCACTGTTCTACATTGGTAAGTGGAAATCTGACTTTCTGTCGGAGGTAATATTTTCTGTGTAAAATATAAAGCTCAAAGCTTTATACATGCTCAGCAAACAGCTCTTAATATTACTTTTAGTATCATTGTGGCAGTTGTGCCTTAGTAGCCGTGACAGTGCCTTGTAGATGACAAGCCCTCGTTAAACATTTGTGCAGTGAATTACCTTTGCAAAGGAATTTTGTTATGTAGACGTTACCCTAGGATGATATTAACTATGTTCTGTTCAGCTAGAGTTGAAACATAATTCAGCTAAAGAAAGTTGAGTGTAAATACATTTTCAGGAAGAGTTGTCTTGCATAAGATCAGATGTGCGTACTTGTTGCATCTGGACTAGGGGTCGGCCAAGTAGTCGTAAGTGAGTCACCTCCCTCAGTTGCTGTTCAGAATTACGGGTGCATGCAGATGGCTGGGCTGGGTCCACTCTGTGCCTTAGATTAAACTAAGGAGATGGGGCGTGTTTTGCATAAAGTAGAATGGTAGCTGGAAGACCCCTGTGAGGTAGAAGCACACACTAATGATACAGTATTTTTTTTTTCTCCTTACTAGTTAGTCCAAAGAAGGGCTTGGAGATTACAGTTCTGATTTCGTTTCCTTTTTGATTGGGAAAATGTGGTAGATATAAGATCTGGGAAATGCCATTTGAAGTAAATTAACAGAAACCTATGAAACATAGTTAACCATAGATATAGTCTGACAGTAAGAAGAATATTGTGAGAAGCGGAGGAAATCGTAGAATGACTGTGTATTACTCTGACAGTGAATTGGTATTATCTCTGCGATCAGATAATGCAGTTATCATTAATTTTCACATTTGCATTTCAATCTTTGGAAGGAAATGACTCTTGCCGGATGAAGATAAGAGCTCTGTACCACTATAATGAACCATCATTTTATCCCAAAGCTTTGTGTCCATATGAAAATGAGGCAGGGAGGAGAGAGAGAGGGAGTGGGAGGAGGATATGGGGGGTCAGAAAAACATTATAACAAAGTATCAAAAATTGCTACAGACTTTTGAGCTCCTTATGACACAAGAGGGGGTCAAAATAAATCTTCTATAGTGTAGTTAAGTGGATATCGGATTAAAAGATGAAAGCCTTACTCATTGTAGAACAGAATACCACATAAACAGAGTAAAAAAGTTCTCTTTATCTTATTTCCTTACTTCAGTTTGCATTCACATAAAATTAAGGAACATGGAAACTCAACCAAAAAAAATTTTTTAAAAAAGGTAGGTTGAAGGCAAAGTACTTCTTTATGGTTGGAAAGAGATGTCCTTGAGTTATAAAGAACTGCATAAAATATACCAATTTATTATTATTATTATTATTAATTATTATTATTATTAGTTACACTTCTTCATTTGTATAAGAATGAGAATTAAGGATATTTAGATAACTAGTTGTAGAATTTGCAAACGCCTAGTTAGTGTTCATAAGTTGAATTGAGAAATTCAAGTTAAAGGATAATGATTTTGAGATTAATTTTCTTTAGACCTTACCTTGCAGTGATCTTTTTCCTTGAACACCATGCTGGAAAATGAATACAATGTCAAATTTTGTAAATATATCATGATCCTAGAAAAATGTATGACAAGCTATATTTTCTTGTTCTATACCCAGCTCCCATGGCAAAATTCATTAATCAGCTGAATACAAGTAAAAACCCGCTGAACTAAACTACAGTCTCCATCCTTTCTCTAAAACTTACTAATGGAGGCTGTTAGGGGTTGAGTTTTGTCCCCACAAAATTCATATTGTAAAGTCCTAACTTCTAGTACCTGAGAATATTATTTGGAAATAGGGTCATTGCAGATGTAATTGGTTTAGATAAGGTCATACTAAAGTGGTAGGGTGGGCCCTTAAAACAAAATGAATGGTATCTTAAAAGAAGAGAAAATTTGGAGAAAGACAAGTACACAAGGAGAAAACTATGTGAAGATGAAGGTGGGGATTGGGGTGATGCTTCTACAAGCCAAGAATGCCAAAGATGGCCAGGAAACCACCAGAAGCTAGGTGAGAAGCATAGGACACTCTCTCACAGCCTCAGAAGGAACCGACCCTACTGATACCTTGATCTTGGACTTGAAGCCTCCAGAATTGTGAGGCAATGCCTTTCTGTTATTTAAGTCACCCAGTTTATGGTGCTTTGTTGTGGCAACCCTAGCAAACTTAATACCGAGTCCTGAAGCTAAAAAGAAATCATGAACCACCACTTGTATGGTTTCAAACTATACTTCCTACTGTAATTTTTTATTGACTTTAAATATTGTCTAAACCATTGAAATATATTTTGGGAAAAAAAGATATAGTCAAGGTGTCAAACATGTTGAAACCTTTAAGACTGAATAAGGAAAAGTCACTAAAAAAATTTTAGGTGTGGACAAGGCAACTTTGAAGAATTAGGGGGAACTCATAAAAAATGTAGATGACTGTACTTGCAGAACAATAAAATAATTTTAAAAAGAATAAAAATATTACAAGAAACTACACTTAGATGGTTTTGCAAGTGCTTTTATATCCTCACTCTGCTCTAATGAAACAAACCATAAACTGTAGTTTAAGTCCATGACTGTCATTGATGTAAGTGGGACACCGACCAGTGTCCCATACACATATAAATAGTCTAGGTCCTCCATCATCAATTTGATTATTAAATATGCTTCTGTATATTATAAATTAAAATGTGATGCTAACATTGCTATTTAAAAAGAATTCCATTGCTTGGCTATTGATTAACTACTCATTTTGTTTGTGTCCAGTAATAGAACTTCTATTCTCTTTCCCACTGAGCCATAGTTCAGCTTAGAATTCCTCTCAGCTGGGCGCTCTGGGAAGCCACTACCAGTCCGTAGGCATTTATATATGAGACATCTTTACTCTCACTTTTATAGCCTCTCATTAAAATGAATGCAGGAGGTATTTTGGGGGAACAAGGATTATGGCCATTGATTGTTTCCCTTGACTCAGCATTGTACCCTGAAAAGACACCTAAAAATCTGACTGACTTTCATATCTAGAAATTTAAGAGAAGTAAAAACTTTAAATTTTGTGATTTTTTTTTATTTTGTCTGGTTCAGAAAAGAGACTCAGTTGGGCTCAGAAGGATGAGACCAACACAGGGACATACATTAGAAGTACTTTAAAAATATGGGAAATAAATGCAAGTGTGTAGAGACATGTACACTTGCTATCAGTGGACCACAAATTGGAACTAGAAGGCTATTACTGGGTGGGTACACTGCATTCAACATTAATTGGTTATTTGGGGCAAACATTTCTTTATTCAGGTATCAGCTCTGCAATGCCCTGTGCCAGACTCTAGAACGTGAAGCAGCAAATAAGCCAGAGTGATTTCTGCCTAAGAGTTTATGCTCCCCGAGACAATGTAAATTGTGATAATGATTTTTTTTGATATTGCATTTGTGATACTTTTTCTATAGAAGAAACATATGTGATACCATAAAACTATATTTTCAGGGGTTGGGTTAGTATAGTTTGGTAGAAAGCAAGTGAGTAATGACTTCTTTGAAGAACAATCATTTTTATTTTTAATTTTTATATTTTAATATTCAAAGCTTCAAACAAACGTAAGACAAAAGGGAAGAGGATGGTCAATCTCCATATGCCATTGCCCAGGTTCAAAAGTTATCAACATTTTGCCAGTTGGGTTTTATCAGTTTGCTCTTAAACTGGGGGGTGGTATTTTAAAGCAACTTGCTGAACTCATGTCAGTTTACCCATAGCTTTGATGTGTCTTGCTGATAAATAAGAACTTTTGTTTTAAACATAACAGCAATATCATTATAACACATAAAATACACTAATTGATGTATCTAAAACTCAGTTCATCTTCCAATTTCCCCAGTTATCTTTAAAACAGAGTGTTTTTATTTGGTTTGTTGGAATCGGGATCCAAACAAGGTTCCCATGTTGGTTGATAGTGTTGTCTTTTTGCATCGATAGTAGTCTCTCTCTTCCTTCAACTCCTCTCTCCCACTTATTTGTTGAAGAAACGGACATGTATCTGGACTATTTTTCACATTCTAGATCGGGTAGATTATGTACTAGCGGTGTTGTGTAACATGCTTCTCTTTCCTGCCCACATTCCTTTTAAATTGGTAGTTAAATCTAGATCTTTGTATAGATTCAGGCTCAATATCATAGGCATAAATGTTTGATTTTTTTGTAACAGTCCCATGTGTCCTGGGAGCATTTTTTAGAATCCCCAGTCTATCTTTTCTCCATTGCTTAGATTGGGTAATTAACTGGTTCTTCCCCCATCCACTCCATTCTGTTGTTAAGCCCAGACATTGAGTTCATGTAATAGTTTCTAAGAAAGAGGGAGTCGTGCCTCAGTTAAATGCTTCTGAGAGGTCATAACTGAGACCTAGAGAATGTCCTTGAATTCAGTGCCACGCAGATATTAGTGATTTTAACTCGAACTATTTCAGTTGAGTTTCCATACCAGAAGCTGGACCATCTTAGGTTGAGGTTTTTTTGATAAATAAATATATAACATATTTGGGTTCTATGAATCTGTTTATTAATCAAATTATTCATTACCATTTACCTCTTATTTCTACCTAAGAATCTTTTACTCTAAAGCATCCTTAGAATAAATTTAACAGGTAGATGCAACTATCGTAAATTAATTAGTAGATTTTTTAGGAGGATCAAATGTGGCAGGTCTGAAAGTTTTTACATTTAGACTGTTCTCGGACAAGTATAGAGTTTCTGTCTGGCATGGTGAAAAGGCCCGGAAAATGTATAGTGGTGATGGTCACAAAACATTGTAAGTGTACTCGGTGCCACTAACTGTAAATTGTGCTGTGGTTAAAATAGTAAATTTCACATTATGCATATGTAATCACAATAAAAACAGGCTGTATTAAAAAGAAGAATCTTTCAAACTTGAGAATTTAGGTATATGCTTCCAAAGAAATTTATACTCTCATACTAAATTATTCTGAACCAACTACCCATTAACTTTTGTAAATTATTTTAAAGTTATTTTTTATTTTCTGCCCTTATCATATCTTCAGGTTTTATGTAATACATTTTTGTCATTGGTTTTGAATTTTATCCTTTCAACTTTTATTTCCCAATAGCTGGTTTACCTAATAATTTGTAGGGAGTTTTGTGAGATTTATCACTTTCGGTGAGATTGATCTCTAAATTTGAAAGTAATATATAATAATTTACTATAAATTTGATATAGGTTAAAGATACTCTTTCTTTACAGTACCCAAACTGACAGCAGCTAATGTTTTTCTATTGTTATATTTGTTGTTGTTTTAACCCCAGGACTACATTTGGGCCTTGGGGATTATTATATCTTTGTCTTTATAATGAACTCCTAACCTTGTTTCTAAGATTGATACTTACAGCTTGTAATGTATTTGCCTATAGATATAATTTACATGTGCTTGCCAAGTCTTGTACTTCATCTGTTGTACCTTTGCAGTCCCACATTGAATTAATGCAATTAATTAGTTCAAACATTTATTGAGGACTGTGTGTTAGACTCAGGATAAAAAGATAATTTGGACTCAGACTACCTTCAAAAAGCTCACAGCACAAGGTTGAAGGCAGAGAAATGATGAGATAGAGTACACTGCTATGGATTTCGCTGTAGAGATGTGTACAGGGTGCAGGGGTAGCAAACAGTGAGGAAGGTGATCTACCACCAAGTGGGAGGGGTGGTGGGGAGACTGCTGGTGCTGGTAGTGAGACATTATGCTGATGGAGGTTCTTGCAAAATTTGGGGGGAATAAAGGAAAAGATTTCAAGAGGGAGTGGCATAGCTTCTTGCTAACATATTTTATCATAAGCTGATGAATGGAGGTACGCAAGTCACAGAAGATCATAAAGGAAGCCTGGAGAGACACCTCAGGCTTGGGAGGTCAGGTAAGGCCTCTCTGTAAGCATGGAAACATGTACTGATGGAAAACAGAAGAGAAAAGACCACTAGCATTGCAGGCAGATGCTAGTGGAGTGCAATCCACTAGGCGTTGATACAGAGGGTAAATTGTGGTCGGGGATCAGACCGAGACTGGCATTAGACACTTAGGCAATAATAGCCCATTGCAGTAGCTCTGACCCAAACTCAGTAGAGATTTGGGTATGGTGAAAGTTGCCAGCACCATTAATAACTGTTTATGTTCTCTCTGAACATGGTTTGAAAGTGGTGAAGGAGGAAGGAGGGTTTTCCCCCACCGAAACCCTAGCACAGGAAAGCCATCATCTGGGGAGCAGGCAGGACAGCTCGGTCTCAGAGCCTCTTTCCTGAATGTTGGTCGCACTCACACATTCTTCTGAGCAATATAAAAGCAAGAGTTTTCTTACAGTTACATAAACAAAATGAACCTTTATTTTTATTCTGCAAGGAAAAATGCTTTATTCATGGTGAAAAAAATATTTTAATTATTTTAAGTCATTAAATGTAATGATTATCATTACATTTATATCCCATTTGAATATAAATATGGCATTTTATAAAGCATTCAACCACATAAAAAGTACTTTTATTCACATTGATATGTATTGTAGGAAAATATTCTTTGATTTTAAAGAACTAGATATTTTTGAAAAGCCCAAATTATTCATTCATTAAAAATCATAATTATGATTGTGTGGCAAAATTAATTTCCTATAAAATAGGTTTTTCTGTCTGGAAAATAGAATTGAATTATTTTAAGAACTCATATAACTTAAGGCTAACATTTCATGCCACTAATTTAAGACTAATATATGGTAGAATATTTTAGCACATTTTAAAACTAAAGAGGTTGGTAGTTAACTTCACTTTCTGGATTTAACTCATTTTTTACTTTTATCTTATTTTTTAAAGATTTTATTTATTTATTTTTAGAGAGAGGGGAAGGGAGGGGGAAAGAGAGGGAGAGAAACTCAGTGTGTGGTTGCCTCTTGAGTGCCCCCCACTGGGGACCTGGCCAGCAACCCAGGCATGTGCCCTAGACTGGGAATTGAACTGGTGACCCTTTGCTTCTCAGTCCGGTACTCAATCCACTAAGCCACACCAGCCAGGGCGCACTTTTTACTTTTAAAGATAAACATAAAATGAAAATATAGTTATCGGGTATTTTAATAAAGTAATAATAAATCAACTGAAAATTTACATATATAACAAAAATATGTGAAATATTTCAAGTACGGTTTAAAAGTACCTGAGACTAATACTTCTTATTCCCTTTGGGCATTTGATATTATTAAATTTGTATAATTCATGACATCTCATTCATTGAGCTCATTCACGTTCTTTTTTAAAAATCATAAGACATAGAAATAAAAGTACTGATAAAGGTAAAATCAGTAAATGAGATAACCTAAAGCATTTATTTTTCCAGAGTGTTACTCTCTTGAAATGATCAAAACAAAACCATTTAGAATTAATGTGGAGCTCCTTGAACTCTTCCCTGGGCAAAGTTTCCTCTCCTGTGACTTTTTAGCATTCCCCTTTCCATTCATAGCTCTAGTGACTAGTATTTACGGAAAGTTTACTATGTGGCAGTCACTACCGTAGGCTTGGGGAAATAAGAGCAAACAAATTCTCAAGGGTTTCCCTCATAATGACTCTAGGAATATTGTTTTGCTCTTGACCAATGGGGGAAGAACACTAGGTAAGGTCATAATGCAAATAATCATGAAATAAATATTAAGTAACTTGACCCCAGAGAGTGTGCTCATTATCACTTCTTTCTCTCTATTTTTCATACAATGAACGCCTTTTTATTATGGCACCTGTTATTTGCTAACATATTTTGATGTCCCTTTACCTAACTGAGTGTTGTCTTCTTCCTTCCCTAAAATACGAGTGAGGAAAAAAATATGTTTTCTTTTCTTTAAAACTATTTATTAAACTTAACTTATGCTTCAGTAAAATTTTTGTAAAATCTAAAGCTTCCATTTCTAGTGCCCAACTTTTTGGTTACTACTACACATTTAATTCATCATTTATTTGGTTTCTTCCTGGAAAACACAGATGATAAGTCATAACAGCTACCGTCTATTGAGCACCCTGGCCCTAGTAATACAGCTGAGAAGTGACCCAGCTCAGATTCCTGTGAAGGACAGCAACATCCCTTTAAAGGATGCTTCCTTTTTCCTAGGCACTACATGAAGGGATTTCACTAGTTGCCTCCTTTAATTGGCACAAGCCCAAGAGGCTCTGCCTAGTTTATAGGTGAGGATGTTGTGTGTTAGGGTAGTGAGGTAGTTTCCTTAGTCTCACGCTGCTAGTACATCAAGCTTATAGGGGCAGTAGGGGAGATACTCTGAGATGAAAAATGCTTTTGAATTTGGTTCCTCTGTTTAACAGCTCAGTAAACTGGGACAAATTCATCTTTTTTCCCCTTCAGCTTTCTCATCTGTAAAATGGGAGTGCCGCGTACCTGCTTCGTAGGGTTTTGGGAGCATTGCACAAGTGAGTTACTGGGAAGAGTGTCTCACCAAAGTGCTGTGCGAGGGATGTGAGCGTGAATCACCATCACCATCATCATCATTATTACTTTATAGCCAGAAACGTTTTCTGTCTTAAATCTTGCCTTCAACCTCATTTCTTCTTCTCCACTGGATTTCTTTACGTTTTCGATGGCCAGAGAAATCATGAGTCAGTTTATATCTAACTTTTTCCGAAAACCAGGGCCTTGTAGATGCGATATCCTTGATTAGAGTAAAACTTTCAGTTGACTATGAAGTGCTAAACTACTTTAGGTTTTTAAACAAATAATTGAGGCATTTGTTCATTATGCTCACAGTCTCTTCCACTGAAGATTTAGGGTTACATGAAAATGAGTAATGAAATCATAGAATAACTTATTAAAGTAGATGAAATAAAACATGGATGGAAAAATAGCAGAGACAGAGGCAATATACTGGCAGGCCTGTCTCAACCATGGAGTCCAGGATAGTCACTCAAAAAGGGCTCAAAATCTCCATATGTTCCCTGGGCTGTCTTTTCTCTGCACCACGCTCTGGTGTTTGGAGGGCCTTGGGATTGTTCTGAATTGCCTTCCTTTCTTTCTTTCCTTTTGCACTTTTCTTGGCACTTTTCTCCACTCATCTCTTCAGGCATTCTTACCAAATTTTCTCATGAGATTTCTGTTCTCAGTCATTTTTATCTTTTAATTTTACGGCCCATCCAGAACTGCTCAGCTCACTCTCTGAAGGAGAAATAAGAAGGCAAACAAGATAGAAATAGATGCATAGATACAGAGAACAGACTGACAGCTGTCAGAGGGGCAGGGGCCGGGGCTGAGTGAGGAAGGTAAAAGGATTAAGCAAACAAAAAATCATAGACAAAAGGGTGGTGATTATCAGAGGGAAAGTGAGGGTGGGGGAAATGGAAAAAGGTAAAGGGGGGATAAATGGTGATGGATGGAGACTTGGTATGGGGTGGTAAACATACAATACAATATACAGATGATGTATCATAGAATTGGACCCCTTAAACCTATATAATTTTATTAACCAATGTCACCCCAATAAATTCAATTTAAAAAAAAGAAAGTGCAAAATGTTACCAAATCCTTCCTTCCATGTTTTCAAAAATTGCAACATTGGCTACTTTCTATTGTGTCTGCTTTTATAAAAATTCCTTTAAAAATCAAATATATGCTTATCATTATTTTAATAAAACCTCCCCTGAGTAAATCAGTTCCATAGAATTGGAAGAAATGAAGTTTGCAGTGAATGGGGGATGCTACTGGTGTTCAATAGGGAGCCATTAAAAATAGACCAATGCATGAGACATTTTTTGCAGTTTTCAATTTGTAAGAAAATGAATTCATTAGAGGGTACAAGGGAGAGAGAAATTTGCCAGTCGGAATGTTGGAGAATGCAGGCTCCTGATGAGACCAGCAGAGGAGACAAACCTCTCGCACTGATGCAGATTAGGCCTCCGAAGATGAGGGCGTAAAAGGGATTTAATGGTGGGGTGGATTATAGAAATCCATGTAACAATGTTAAATAATTACAGTTCCAGCCGAGATCAAAGCAGGGCTGATTGAACGCCCTTAAGCTGTTAACACGAAGTATCTAGAAGGGGGGGAAACCCCTGCCTTGGAGATTGGTCAGCCTGGGCAAGCAATGTATGTGATCTATAGAAGTTCCAGCTATGGAAGGCACCAATTGTGGAGGAGGAAGGATGGAGGAGGCGACCTGCAAGGGAATTTCCTCTCCTGGAGCTTGATATAAAAAGGGACTTTTGGAGCTGTTTGTAATTTGGTTGAAATTGCTTAAAAAATATGTGTATGATTAACTCTTTCCTTTAGAGAATGGAGAAATGGCATTTATTCAATTGCATTGCAGATGTCAATGGGAATTTCTGTAACTGATTTATTTACCATTCTTGAGTTTTCCCTTTGAGGAAAATTTTACTTTCACTGCATATACCAGAGTGATAGTGATTGTAGGTAAAGTTAACTGAAAAAAAAAATAAGTAAATAAAACTTCTTTGTGGAAGACACATTTACATAAAGAAAGAGCAAAAAATATCTTGACTAATAATGGGGAAAGAAATTCTATTACATTTATGCATGTGGTTTTGTTTGATTTTCTAATGACCCCAAACATTATAAAATGTAGAATTATAAAACAATTGGAGCTAGTTATAAAATGAGAGAACTGATTCAGTTGACCCTAATCACAAGATTTTGGGACAAATTTAATGTAGGACTATTTATCTACATCTCTCCATCTGTATATTATACGATAAGAGAAAGAGGGAAGTGTGATTTTACAACTTATAGAGGCATCTTTTATTTATTTTTCAAAAAATGGAATTGTTTAATATTTTTAAATCACAAAAATGCAAAGCCAACAAATATTAAAACTGCATTTATAGAATCGTACTTCTGTATTTTGTTAGCCAGTAAAAATGTGTGGTTTACATATATAGTTGAGCTGCATAGTTGACATAAAGAGGTGAATTATACAGTTCAAAAGTCAAATATTTGCAAATGCCTTTTTATGACACTGTATATTTTGTCTAGAATTTCACTCAGGAAGGATTAGAACATATTTCTGAATATAGAACATATTTTAGAACATATTCATATAAACCACATGGCATTTCTAGTACAGTGGTAGTTTTAAGAGTCAGGCTGTGTGGGTTTAAGCTAGCCACCTAATTTTAAATTTGAAAACCTTTATGTTAGAAGATGAGATATTGATCTAAATAATAGGCAGTAAATACACACACACACACACACACACACTGCTCAAGAAATTGGTAATGACTTCTTAAAGGCAAATTGTTTTTGTATATCCAAATCTGGGTTTTTATTAGAATAATTAAAATTTTTTTCTAATTAAAGTACATTTACCTAAACATTCAGGTAAGGGTGTTTTGAGAATGAAGACTTCCTACTGCATGTGTCCTATCAGAGAAGATAACCAGTGTTATAGGCAATGCCTCACCAAATCTGGGTGATGGAGGCTTTAACTCCATGGCTTTCCTTAGGTAGAGGTTTTATGGCATTACATTTATTTTTTAATATTTTAATATGAGTGCATTTTCTTTGCCAAACTAATTTCTATTTTTATAGGGGTACAGATGTGTTAGCTAAAAGATCTTTTCTCAGCTGTGGAAAACATTGCTCATATGTAAAGCATTATTTAAAAATCATACTCGTGGCATTGGTGAAGATGACAAATTATGGGATTAAACTGTTTAACGAATATACTGAGTATACTTAAAAGGATTAAAACAACAACAAAAATATAAATTAAGAATTTCTATAAGCAACCAGCCAATTATTAGTCAATTTTATAGTTTCCCATACATTTTTATGTTTAGAATATCAGTAAAGTTCTAAAGCTGGTCTTATATATTTAACCACTGAATAATGTGGTTATTTTATTTACATTTCTCTTCATTGTGCCTTTATATTTACTTGTCCACAAAACACTCTTTCTCGTTACTTTCATAGGTTCTTCTACATCACAGAAGCTTTATAAAACATAAAAGAGGGTCATTAATTACCCAAGTTACCCATACTGAAATGTTTTTACTTTAGGTTGTAACTTTAATTTTTTTGTTGCTGTTTAAAGTAATATTGTTTATCCCACATAAAATTACATACTTGAGACTAAATGCCAAACAAAATCATTTTTTAAAGTTGCATTATTTTTTTATCTTGAGGAGGGTTTTATTGTAAGAATGCAAGGGATGTCATGGCTGTTGGTGAGTTTGGCATCACACAAAAATTCTGAAATTATAATAAGATGGGAAAAGAGAAGCCTAGATTGTCTCTTCATACTAAACTAGGTTTAGATCCTAGCTCAGTGTTTCATTAGTTATTAGTTGAATGACCTTGGAAACTTAGCTACTAGCTCTAATTTTAGTCTGCTTATGAGAGTGATGCCTACGTCATAGATGTGCTGTGTGAATTAAACAAGGTCAAGTGGAACATCATATTTTGTTCCCAGTCACGATGCCGGTCTGGGTAGGTGGAGGGCTGCAGTGGGAATGCCCAATTCCCTTTCCCATTAAAGCCCGGTGATGGCAAAGGTTGGGTGGAGAATGTTGACCTTGAGCTGACGATTCCTAGGATGAAGTATATTCTTCATCCTAACACAACTCTTTTTAGCAAAGTGAAATGTAAGAATCTGAGGATGAGTGGTTTTCACTGTTACTTTATGTTTCTGATCCTCAGTTCTTCCACTGGCAAATGAGGGTGCCAGCACCTTCTGCTTAAAGTGAGTCTCAACTAGAAGGAAGCACAATTTACATATGCCTGGAATGCAGATATACTTGATTATTGAGAGTTGTCAGTGTTTTATTATTATGCCAAAAATACTGGTAGGAACTAGCTTTTAAAAATGTTAAGCCCAGTGGTTACTAAATATATATTGAATTTCTGTATATGATGGGTATTCTGCTGAGCAGTGAGAACACTGAGATTAACAAAACAGAAGCAATTGTTGGTCTCATGGGGCTTGCACTGAGCAGTGACCATGTAAATGCCATTGAATCACCATTAAATCTATCAAAACATTTTTAAAGGTGTTTGTTTTAATGATTATAGAAGTAATACGCCTGCTCTTCAAGGACTGTATAGTTTCATGGAAGGAAAAAAATAATTTGGTAATCTCCTCAACCTCACTGTTTTACACTTTTTCTTCTACCCTCAATACCATCTTAAGAGAGCATCTCTCATTTTCTCATCAATAGTCTGTGTCCACCATCACCCAGATCCCTTATCTCATCGCTCTTGCTGGGCTCTCTTATCCACTCCTCACTGCTCCATCTAGACCACAGTTTTATCTTCTTTGTTCAGCCAACCACACTTACTTCTCCAGGTCCAGGCCTCCTAGTTCCACCACTCTACCATTCAGCCAGGCACCGCTGCTCCATTGCCACTTGCTAATCTCATGTTTCCCGTAGGACTCTTGCCAGCACTACTCACCATTCACCTGCCTTTTACAAGCTTTCCTTCTGGCGTACCTCCACAACGGCTGGCTACTTCGTTGTAGTTGTGGCCATCGCCCCCTGAAGTTCCCCCATTTTCAACCACTCTTTATTCTTCTCCCTTACCCAGAATTGCTGCCACATACTCAGAAATCCCCTTCTCTGTTTATAACCATGTCTGCATTTCCTTGGAGCCCTACATAGCTCCTGGCTTCATTTCCAGTATTACCCAGTCTCAACTCCATGACCTATGATTTCAACTTTGCAGTTGTTCACCCCTTAAATTGCTTGACCTCCTAGAATCTGACCTACCATTGCCTCACTATAAAGGTGGGGAATAGGCAGTCTCTATTCCTGCTACTTACAGCACCAGGCAAAAATAACTTATGTGGATTAAATGAGCATTTATTATGTATGAGGCACTGTGCCAGACACTTAATAAGCAACATCTCACACAATCCTCTCAACATCTAAGGACCCAGAGAAATCATATAAGTTCATTGGGGTCATTACAAGTTTAAGTTACTACCGGTTGTATTTATTTCCCGGTAACCTTGTATTAAACCTCCACAGCAGTTCTCATAAAACTCCCCAATCCTAGAACCATTCATTCTCTTTCTACTTTTCTCTCCACCACTCTGCTTAATGCAGAGCATTTTTTTTTTTATGTGAGCGATTCCTTTGTGAAGACCTTTCAAAACTCACAACTCTCATTTGTCTCATTGGGTGGAAGCCTCCTCAGAGTGCATAAATCTAGAAACGGTGTTGCTTAGAGGTATTGCAACCTTTGATCACAGAGCCATGTCACCAGATATTTTTCCTATTAGCTTTGCCCAGTTATATAATGAGTTTTGCCAACTTCAAGGTGACTCTGCTTTAATGTTGCTTTTAGTTCTCTCAGTACGATCTCTAATATTTCAGCGTACCCACTCTTAATTAATTGCAGCTTGTGATTAAAAGAAAATGACCTCTCTGTTATGTGAGAATTTCCTGTAATGAACTTCTCTTCTTGTTGCATATCTCCTTTACCCTCTCTTACCCTTCCCCTCTCTCTCTCTCTCTCGATTCCCTGTTCCTTTTTATCCCCGAGTATCTCATTGTTCTTCTGTCTTCAGTTCCTACCTAGCTTACTTCTTTTCTGCCTGCCCATCTCTCCCCATCTTATTCATTCCTTCCTGCCTGCCTGCAGTCAGGAACTATTTATTGAGCACGTACAGTGTGGTGGGTTCTGAAGTCGCACAGCCTGACGTCACACATCACATATTGGCTTCCACACCTCTGAGCTCCGAGAACTTGAGCGAGCCCCTGAATCTCTCTGTGCCTCCGTTTCCTCATCTGTCAAACAGGAATAAAAGTATTTGCATCAGTAATCAATGAGAACAGCTAACGCTTAGTATGAACTTCATTTCAGAAAGGCGTTAACACTTTCCCCTATGGTAACTCAGCCTCATAAAACACTGTGATGTAGAAGCTGTTATTCATCCCATGTTTACTCAAGGGGTTATATGCGTATCTTTTCATAATTTGTTCAATGTAGCAAAGCCATCTAGCTCATCTGAGGATTAAACTAGCTCATTCATGTAAAGTGCTTAGCAAAGTGCCTGGTACAGAATACATTTTACTCAAAGACATTTAGCTATTATAATTATTAGTCATTATAAATATTCCCATTTTACTACCCAGTGAGTATTCAGTTAATATTAACTGTTGTTGCTGTAATGGTGAGTAAGGCACTGAGCTAGGTGCCCTGGGTGTCAATGATCCATCAAATATAATGGCTACACTCGGGAAGTTTACAGTATGTTAAAGGACTTAAAAAACTTATTTTCTGTTTCTCTTTCCCCTTTTTCCTCTCCTCCTCATTTTCCTCCACATCCTCTGCCTCCAGCACATCTCACTGGGAACAGTTTCCGATCACCCCGTTCACTGTTTTAGATCTCTTCGTTTCAGTCTGCTCCTGACTCCTCACGATGTGTTAGGCACAGTGTCTTGTTTGGCTGGTTCATCTGAAACATATTCTCATTGGCAAACTATGAGTAAACTCAATGTCAGCTTGAGGACAGAATCAGGCAGGGTGATGATTTTTCTGTGTATGGGGTGGGCAAAAGTAGATTTACAGTTCGTAAGGAATAAGACAGGCAGGATATGGTTATTACAAGAGCTGTACTAACTCTGTGTTTTGGGTACTCATAAGTATAAACCTACTTTTGCCCACCCCGGTATGTAATTAGTATACGTATATGGAGTGCTCTGGGGACTGGGGTTATAAAGTTGAGCAAGATATGCTGTTTGTTATTTGTGTTGTGTTGCTCATGCTCTGGTTGAAAGAGAGGCCCAAACATTTTCCATTTGGATATATCATGGTTGGCATTATACTTCAGGGGTATAATCAAAATCCCGAGGGAGCACCAAAAGGTTAATCAGCCTCTTCCAGTCTAAACTAGGAGCACATTGGGGGAGAAATGTTTTGGACAGGGAGAGGTGAGCTTACCCAGTTAATGCATGGCAGGAGTAACAGGATGTCAACTCTGATCATCGTAATATAGACGGCGGCTGGCCGGCCAGCCACTTGTACGTTTCTCCCAAAGAAGTGGGACAGCGGTGAGAGGTGGGGGTGGGACTGTCTGGAATCAGAACCCTTTCCACAGGCCCCACATTGAAGCTTGCTTGTGGAGGGCTTCTTCCAAAGTTCTGCCCTGCAATATCCGTGACTCTCCTTTAGTACTGGGGATTTCAGCCCTGACAGGAGCAGGAGCTCGGCTTACCTCGAACTGTCGGAACTATTACTAGATTCTAATGCACCTTCAGAGTCTCTTTTTCATAAAGATAATTTAGATTAAACTGCCAGGGTTTGACCTTTTCACAGAATCATTTGGATAATTTCCCAAGACCCCAATTTTCTGGGCTGGTGTTTCACAAAATGTGGTCAGTGGACTCCTGGAGCACCACCCCAGACAAAGCCAATTATAAAATCCATAAAATTTTTATGCACAATCATGTTTGAGAATGTGTATAGGCACCTGCAAGAAAAATTGGAGGCCAATGAGCATTAATGGCCTTACATTTAATTTGGCAAAATGTATGGAAGAAAAGTACATCTTAGTAAGTTTCCTAATATGCCTTCAAAGAATCAGGACAATATTTATTATATTACTGTAAACATAAGCAGATTTATCCCTCTCTCATTATCTGCTTGGAACTACCAAGTTAAAACACAAGGCTACTATGGAATCTGAAATAATCAAGTTATCAATTTACTGCTTCATCCAAGTAAATATCCCTGATTATTTACTTAGTACATATTTTATTTTAATAATCAACATCACAGAATGCATGCCGTTGAATCATTAGTGATTAGAATTAATGCAATCTAATTCCTATAATTGGAGAACAATTTAGATATTAAAAACTAATTGACGTCTAACTTCTAAACAGTTCTTTTCTTGTATTTTGTTTTTCACATCCCTTTGATTTCACATTTCACTCACCTGGAGCATGCCCTTCCTCCCCTCCCCTTGCCCTAAACTGACTCATCTTGCAGGGTCCAACTCAAGGTCTTCTATGGTCTTTCTCTTCCTGAGGTGGGGGATAGGGGTGGGGGTCTGTGGCAGCAGCAGTTCTTACAATTTATTTAGTAATGAATCGAATACCGTTCTGTGGCATTTTATCTCTTATTCATATAGACTGTTGTTTATAATCTTGTTTTGACTATTTTATATGTTCATTTTTTACCTGCCTAACTAGTTGACCACCTCTTTATATCCCCAAGGGAGCCCATCACAGCATCTCAAATACAAGAGGTGCTCAGTAAATAATTAGTGATTTGAGATATATTCAATTTTTGTGGGTGAAGGAGGAAAGAAAAAAATCAACTATGCCACAGTTTGCTTCAAGACAGCTAAAGACAAGCTTGAAGTCCATGGAGTTAGGATTGCTGTTGTAACAATCTTCTATATCTAGAGGGAACCCCCTGTAGGGTAATGGAATTAAAGAAATGCATTTCTCCCTCCCTTCAAAGCCTTTAGAAAAATTGGCACTCAGACTTAGAAAATTGGTTTGTATTAATGTACTTAACTGTCTATGTATGCATATGCAAATGCATTTGTGTGCGTGTGTATAGACTCACACACATGTACAAACATACAGATGTGCACACACAGACATAAACGCCCATGTATGTATAAACTGTATATACACAGTGCACTGGCTTTTAATAGTGGGGAGAGAATCTAATGGGCTTTATTCTTTGATTGTGCAGCTTAGATTGGAAAAGTTCCAAAGCACTTACCGGGCTCTGCTGCCTTAAACAGGCTACCCCGCCATATGGCAGTTTTACTGTGCTGGTTTAGTTGTAATTGATTTATGCTGGATGATGATGATATACATGGTAGTCCATTAACAAAGTGACTAAGCTGGGTTCTTGACTACTGGATATGCTCCAGTATCAGATCTAAGGGTGTTCCTTTCTAGTTTTCAGTTTCAGTTTTTTCCTTTCCTGTCTCTCTTTGGTTCTGTGTTTCTATGTCTAAAACATGTGTGGCAGGGGAAAATGTACAGCGGACATGTATTCTGAGTCACTTGCTTTAAGGCTGCTGAAAAGCTGTTATGTTGACAATCATCTTTAGTCCAGCATTTAGCAACAACTGGTTAGTTCTCGGCTACTCGTGTTGGCAATAATCAGGAAGCTTGTAAATCCACTGTGAATCAAGTAATTTAATGTCAACCAACGGTTTAAAACACTACCAACATTTTAAACACAGAGGCTAATGAGAAACGAAAGATTTGTGGTTTTCTTCCATTTTTACATTTTTTTCCTTTTTTGTATCTCTAAATAATGTCATTAATAAGTTAAAAAACAAAAGGCTGACAAGCAACCTTCCCAAAGCTTATAAAATCCTTAAATATGAAAAAGCAATTAAGAATTCTATGGAAAATGTATATAATTTATCTTGAAATCTAATTTTTAGTAAATATTAACTATCATCTATAAGCTGATAAGCAATTATGTATTAATTTGCAAACCAGAGAGGTGAATATTTATAATCAAGGCAATTAAAACAATCTTAGGACCAACTGAGTGCAGAAATGATCGTGTGGGAGAATGTGGCTTAAAAAACATCCATCGTAGATGACTACCCTCCCCCACTTTCACAGTTCACCCAGGTTTAGCTGCTGCTTCTTCGGTTTTTTTTTTTTTTGGTTACACTTTCCAAGGCCTATTGCCCTCAGGAGAAACCCATGTCCTGGTCCTGAGTCCTGGTGGGTAGGGCCTCTCAGAACTTCCTCATTCTGTGATTCAGTAGTCTGTACCAATTCAGTCAAAATAAAAGAACATCCATATAAGCAAATAAAATGTGGATTTAATGCAGAGCTCCTGATTTATTGAAAAACATTGGCTAAAAGTACTTCATTTCTTTTACTGCTGCAATAAAGTGATTTTACAGTTAGTAACATATAACTTCCAGGAGTGACAAATTTGGTACTTAAAAAATATTTAGGTTAAAAAAAAAAACCCTGTCACTTCTACTAAGTCATTTTTAGAGCATAATCATTTTAATTCTTCCCTCTCTCTCTAATTTTATAACCAAGAGACAACCTTTCCAAGGAAAATCCCTAACCTCCTGTAAAGAATGTCTCTGCTTCTCATTGTTACGACCCTCCACCAATGTTTAGTGAAGTTATGGCAGTCTAGAAATTAGGAAACAGTTGGGTGCTTCTTCTTGATGCCCTGTGCACATAATAAATAAGCACCATCAATTTTGAACAGATTGAATGTGCAAGTTTCACATAAAACCTTCACTGGTTAGCAGAGATCAAGTGTTGGAACTGCTTGGTGCTTGTGATTCGCTGAGGAAATATGGAAATAGGGAGTGTCTGGTCACAATGCTATATCCAAAGAGAATTTGCAAGTGCCCAAAGATTAAAGCTAAGGAAGAAACTAGCCTGGATTTAAGATGATTTGGGATATGCATGATAAAAAACTTCAATAGGAATCTGAAAAGCATTTTTAACGTTGTGTCTGGTACTCATTAGTGGATAGTATTTTTTCACACAAATACATGGTGAAACGAGATTTTCCAGCCACTGTTAACTTTTAACAGCAAAAATTTTAACAGTTTGCTTATTAATTTACAGAAATGTCTGTTTTCTTGGAAGGCAGCTTTCAATGTACACATTTAATTTTGAAATTCACTTTAAAAAATTAGTAATTTCCAGAACTTAGCCATGAAAGAAAAAAATTAAGAAAGCGGTGCTGAGAATGAGGTATTCATCATAAATACATATGGGACTTATAAAATAAGGGAGAGCTAGACCAGCCAGGTCAGAATTTCATGGGCTAGCTGGGGGGATCTTGGTATTTTTAGAAACCTGTACACATGATTTTGGTGTGCACTTAAAGAGTCAGAGCATTTGTCAAATATTTATTCTGGATAATGCCAAGTACACTATTTTTCAGGGCAATTGTGACTTTTAGTTGCTCTTAAAATGGTTCTCCTCAGAGCTGTTTGATTATTCCCTATTACTCCCCCCTAATCCTCCAGAGGGTGGCCTCTCTCATAGCATTTCCTGTCCTTCAAGTCAGTGTTTTGGACAATTTTCTCTTCTCTGCTAACTGACTGGAAGCTCTGGAAGATGGGAACCATGTCCACCTTGATCCCTGTATTATTACTAGGGATCAGCATCATGTTTGACCCATAATAGCCACTTGATCAAGTTTTATTGAATAATGTAGAATTCAACATTGCTTTTTTTTCTTGCATGAAAACATGTGTCTTTTAAAATAGCACAGTCAAATAGTGGTTTGGACGAAAAGTGTGGTGGAATTGGGGAAGGGAGAGTCGGGTGTGGGGGCGTGGCCATCGCAGCACCACAGCTGTCAGGTGAAAGTCCCCATCCCAGCCCAGAGTTTCTCTGCGTTTGGTTTTGCCCTAGTCCACACGCCAGCGAAGCGATGCAGGCTGCACACACATGCCAACTCTGTCTTTATGTGTGCTCAAGCTATGCAGCTATACTTTTTATTCTACACGGAAAGCTAGAAACTTTTATTTATCATAAAAACGTAATTCAATGACTGTGATAAACATTTTCTTCAAAAAGGTACCTATAGAATAAGGTAGTGGATTTTTGGTATATTTTTCAAGAATTGGTTTACTTGCATGTCATACTGAACCATAATGAAATAACTTCAGACAGTTGATTTCTTTCTGATATCCATCAATGGGCAAGGAATTAAATATAAAGACTGTCCACTATACCATCACCAAGTTAAATTGTATTTTGTGGGTAGGAGAAATAAAATGCTCTTTCAGAGGAATGCTCAGTGATTTCTAAAACTTTCTTCTGTGACATGGCTCTCGGTGATGACCTTGAAAAGTATGGCATAGCAATGTTTGTGGGCTTTTATATTAAGTGATGGCTTCCCCATTCCTCCAATGTGGAAACTGAGGTTTAAAAATTTTATGTGTGTGACTTTCTGGAGGTTACATAACTAGTTAGTGGCAGATCTAGGGCGAGAAACTGTCCATTTAACTTCTTTAAGGTCTTTCCATCCCAGCACTACTCTGAGTTTTTCTACATCAGGATTCTATTCATCACTTCTTTCCTTAATGCAGAATGCACTTAACTCAATGATAGGAATTGTTTAATTTGGGCCCTAGAGGAAATGAATTCCTTTAAGAATAAGGACATGAAATCTGTTCCAAATTTGCAAAGTAACAAGGAGTCATTTGACATCACTCTACTACATTGTTTTTCTAATTAGACATCTCCCATTTGAATGCTGTTGAACATGGGAACAGAAGCTGGCACACCTCGGGTCAAGTGTCAGCACTCTGCCCCTGTACTTGTTGGCAGTGTGGTGTTGGGTAATTGCTTTAGCTTCTCTAGTGTTATATGTCCTCATTTATAACATCAAATATTGATTAAAACTGATTTGAGGATTAGATGATAAAGTATGTTGAACTGGCTATGTAAACTGTACTGTAAAAATACTATGTAGAAGTTGTTTTAACAATGTAGGTTTCTACTTAGCCAACATAATGTGTAAGAATGGGATATGTCAACAGGACTTACTACCCTCTGTTCTTCTCATGACCTGATGATACTCTACCTGTACTATAGATGCCAGAGCCAGGGAGAGCTGAAACAATACACCTCCTGACAGCCTTGATTCATAATGGGAATTATCAGGATGGGCTGGGAGCAGGGTTCTGTCACTCACTCTTGTAGTTCGACTTCTTGATGATGTGGAACTTTATTTTAATAAGATCTGAGATAAGTAAGAACCTTAAAATTTGAAGACATCTTAAAGGTACTGATAACTAGATACCCAAGCCTCATCCCTGTGAATATCCATTCTACAGATGTAGAAAGCAGTCTCGGAACCACATTTATAATAACTGCCTTCTCCCTGTAGATGCTCAAGTGATTCTGCTCACCACCAGCTTGGGTGTGAGAAGCTCTACCTTAAAAGACATGATCTTCAAATTCCTGATCAGGTTATTCTTCCCCTCCCTCTGGTTAAGGTTTTCTTGGAGCTCAACCAAAGTACATACTCAATTTTGCCACCCAAAACATTAGAATGAAGAAGGAACCAAAGATAATGCAAGCATTTTTTTCTCCTTTGCAGTTAATCTTTATAAACCTTCAATATGTATTCTAGAAAAACATGGAAATCTGTTGACAGAAAGTGAAACTTTTCATTTTCATTTCAAAGACTATAAATCCTTAATTTTTATATCATGTTCTTAGCTGACATGATAATGATGAAGTTTATTATTTGCTTTATCTGACTCTGAGGTTAATTTTGTATTGACTCAACATTAAGATACTCAGATTGAATTTACAATTCAGATGGACATGTGGAAGCATCATTGTGAGAAAACTAGGAAATTATATGGACAGGAATTTCTTTTTATTCCTTAACTTCTTACTGTCTTTTAGAACTGGGGAAAATAGGTAAAAACTGTCATTTTAATTTTTCCCAATAGGCTTTGCTTTTTTTAGACTGCAAAATCCTTGGAGTTAGGTACATTTTTTAAAAATGTAGGTGTTACTCCCTCTAAATCCCAGTTTTGTGCCTTGTATATAGAAGGTAATGGGCAAAAATGTGTTCATTCTTCTAAACCATTTAGTGTGGTAATGTCTACAATTACTTTTAAGATAAATGCAACTTAGTTCAAGCCTGTGCAACCAGTGAAATATTTAATGCTAGCATTCTTGAAGCACAGGATCTAGAATTATTCATTATAAACAAGAAGAAAATTATTGGAAGATCTTGTTGCTTTTTTTTTTTTACAGTTTGTTGACTATTTTTACAGTTTGTTATTGGAAATAAAAGAATGTTTCACACTTCTAAAAGTAAAAGCCATTAACACTTATTTTTCTGAGAGAATCTATAATACTTATTTTCTATAACCTGAAGATAGTATTAAAACCTACTTACAAAAGTCAGGACTACACATTTGGTGGGCTTTCCATGGGGGAATGGTAGCTAGCACTTTGCCAGTCCTGTAATGTAGAGTTCGACTCACTTCTGTGTATCACAGGGGTGTCAAACGCACTTGCACCGGGGGCCACATCAGCCTCGTGGTTGCTTTCAAAGGGCCGAATGTCATTTTAGGACTGTGTAAATGTAACTACTCCTTAACTGGGGGCACAGAGCTCTACACTCAGCCCTTTGAAGGCAACCACAAGGCTGATGTGGCCCACCCCCGGTGAAAATGAGTTTGACACCCCTGGTGTATCAAATATCCTGATTTTTTTGTCTCATTCTGTTTCAAAGTTGCTTTTATTGCATTACATGAACCAAGGCACTGCCACATTGGTGAGCCACTTAAACTCCCTATCAAGCATCAAGCAGTGTGGTAGGTAAGCACAGGCTCTAAGTTCAGTTAATATTGGGTTGGCCAAAAGTCCACTTAGTTTCCTCCATAAAATTTAAAAAACACATTTTTCATTTTCACCAATTACTTTATTGATTTGTATATTTTGAGTATGTTGGTTATCTCTCATTATTGGCTTCTGGTGGGTTGAGGCCAGGGGTGCTGCTAAACATCTTCCAGTGCATAAGACAGTTCCACAGCAAAGAATTATTTGGCCAAAATGTCAATAGTACAAGAAAATTTGTAAACCACTTTTGACACATTCAACCAGTCACTACACAAGTATTTTTTTTGCATTTCAGTTGCATTTTTACCTGTTTGAAATAATAAAGCATAATATGCCCAAAATGTTATGTATCTTCTTCCACCTTCAATGTTAAAATGGCTGTACCAAAATTCACCAGTTTTGTTTTTTTAAAGAAATGCACACTGATGTAACAGCTGTCACAATGCATTCTAACAAAATTGTTTGGACTAAAGTTAAAGACAGCTAAGCACTACTAGAGCCATCGTATGGGAAAAGCTAAACAAACTTTTTGGTCAACCCAATACCTTGACAATCTTTTGAGAGTGGTACAAGGTTTTCTTGTCTGTGACTTTTCTACTAGTACCTGCTTCATTTGACTAATGTCAATTCTAAATTCTCTTCCACAGTTTGCAGGGGAGCAGGGAGCCACCATATATCTTATGCACAGCTCTTTGAACTCCTGGTGTTTGAAAATAAAAAAGGGCAGTATTTACCCAGGGAGCACTGATACCTCATCTCATTTGTCACTTCCTTCTTCAGCTGTGTTCATGCACGTATCTCCCACTTACATGAGTTACATTGCACAACTTTGTACCTGCCAATAGAAGCCCACCCAAACGATCTCAGGCATTGCCCTGGACTCGCTGTAAGTTCCAGGTGTTGTTACCTCAAAGAGAGTCATGTAGGATGCAATTTCTATTATTTCTATTATTATTTGAACCCTTAGCATCAACCAGACTTTTATTTTCCTCTTCAGTCAACAAGTATTTGTTGAGCTCATACAGTGGGCAGAGTACTAGACTGGAATATAAAATTAATTCAAGGACAAAGGCATATTCTGTAAAAATTGGAAAGATTTTTTTGTGGGGAGAAGAAATATTTTCATAAGTAATAGCTGCAGGCAATACATGCTTGCTGAATTAATGAGGATGACACTGTGGGATTACATTACAAAAAAATATCCAGTTAAAAATGAGTGGTAGCAAAGGTCAGGAATAAGAGTAGTTTGGTATGGTTTGCAGAAATACATTGCACTCTACTTTCAATGTAAGAGACATATTTTTAAACACTTGGGCTATATTGTTTTCTTTAATTTTAATTATTTGTTTTGCCACTGTATTAGTCTGCTCATGGTGACATAACAAAATACCAGACCGGGTGGCTTAAACAACAGCAATTTATTTTCTCACAGTTCTGCAGGCAGTAAATCTGGGATCAGAGGGCCAGCGTGCTGGAGTTCTGGTAAGGGCTCTCTTTCTGTCTTGAAGAGGGTGGCCACCTTCTTGTAGTGGGCTCACGTGGCCCTTCCTCAGTGGGAGCCAGTGGAGGGAGAGGGAGTTCTGGTCTCTCATCCCCTTCTTATAAGGACACTAATCTTACTGGATCAGAGCCCTACCCTTATTACCTTGTTTAATTTTAATAACCTCCACAAAGGCACTATTCTGCAAATACTGTCACATTGGGAGTTAAGGCTTTAATGTATGAATTCTGGAGGGACACAGATCAGTCTACAGCAGCCACTAGTGGGTCTGCTCAGAGAATGGGATCCGTAGAGTAAGAATGTGTCTTAACTAGGTAAGTAAGCATCCGGTTGATGCTTGGGTCAGAACCAAATAGCATTGATTTGTTAATTTTTCTCTTATAATCCACTAAATTATTGCTTTATATATTTTGAAACTATGCTATTAAGTGCACACATCAATTTTTATTTCCTAGTGAAGCATTACCTCAATAATTATTACATTATTTTCTTTATTTTTAATAATGTCTTTTTTTGCCATAACTCTATTTACCCTGACATAGTATTGTTCTTGTATACTTTCTCTATTTCTTAAACTTTCTTAAAAATAGGATTTATTTTTAGAGCAGTTTTGGCCATTATAAATAAAGCTGCTGTAAATATCTGAATGTTTTCCTTCCTGCCCCAAATTCATAGGTTGAAATGGTAACCCCAAGGCTATGGCTCTTTGAGGTGGGGCCTTTGGTAGGTGCTTAGGTTGTGAGGGTGGAGCTTTCAGGATTGGAGTTAATGTTCTAATTAAAGAGACCCCAGAGAGCCATCTCTTTGCCATGTTACATTACAGTGAGAAGCCACGAGATGTGCTGGTGCCTTGATCTTGGATTTCTCTGCCTTCAGAACTACAAGAAATACATGTTGTTTATAAGCCACCCAATTTATGAAATTTTTCTTATAGCAATTCACACAAACTAAGACAACATCTGTATAAAGGTTTTAGTATGGACATAAGTTTTCAGCTCCTGGATAAATATCAAGGAGTATGATTGCTGGATTGTATGGTAAGAGTATGTTTAGTTTTGTATGAAACCGCCAAACTATCCAAATTGTCTTCCAGAGTGGTTGCACCATTTTCCATTCCCGAGAGCAGTATATAAGAATTCCCATTGCTTTATCCTCACCAGCGTTTGGTGTTTTCAGTGTTCCAGATTTTTGCCATTCTATTTTATTTTTTTAAGATTTTATTTATTTTTTGAGAGGGGAAGAGAAAGAAAAACAGAGGGAGAGAAACATCAATAGGTGGTTGCATCTCACATGCCCCCTACCAGGGACCTGGCACACAACCCAGGCATGTGCCCTGACTGGGAATTGAACTAGTGACCCTTTGGTTCACAGACCGGTGCTCAATCCACTGAGCCACTACAGCCAGGGCAGATTTTTGCCATTCTAATACAGGTATATTGGCATTAATTTGTTGTTGTTGTTGCATTACCCTGATGATGTACAATGTGGAGCATCGTTTCATGTGCTTATTTGCTATTTGTATATCTTCTTTGGTAAGATGTTGGTTAAGGTCTTTGGCCCTTCTTAATCAGGTACAGGTAGTTTGTTTTCTTATTATTGAATTTTAAGAGTTTTTTATATTTTGGATAATACTCATTTATCAAATAGATATATCTTTCGCAAAATATTTTCTTTCAGTATATGGCTTGACTTTTCATTCTCTTGACATTATCTTTTGCAAGGCAAATTTTTAAACAATTCATTTTCCTTTAATTTTTTTATTTTTAGATATGCTCCCAAAATATAGCATATAGGAAGATTTTTAAAAAATATTTAAGCTCAGATTCTTTGTTCATTAACTGGACATTTGTTCTTTTTGCATTTATTGTGAATACAGATTTACTTCCATTTATTTCTATCATATAATGCCATATAACATTTTTATTCTTTTTTATTCTCTTTTCATAAGCTTTTTATCAACTTCTTAAACATTTCTTTTTTGCCTTTGGAAATTTACTATTTTGTATTATATATGAAATATTTATTTAGATGTATTCTGCTTACTTACCTGGGTTCTTTGTTCATTGTTGCTTTTTTTATATTTTACTTCTTTAATTTCTTCCTCCTGAAAGAAATCAGTAATTCTCTCTGTAATGTTTGCTAAGTAGTAAACTCTTAGCCTCTTCAAGCCTAAAATCAAAGTCTTTATTTGGCATTAACTGTTGAATAATAAACTGAATATATTAAGGTTTATGTTGACAGTTAATTTCTCACAGAATTTGAAGATATTATTGCATTATTTTCTGGCTTCTTTTCTTACTATTTGAAAATTAGTTGTAAGATTAATTGTCATTCCTTTGTAGGTCATCTATTTTTTTTCTCTTTGGTTACTTTTAAATCTTCTTTTTGGCTTTGACGTTCCGCAGTTCCACATCGTCCGTCTAGGTGTGGCTTAATTGTTTTTTCTATGATATGTGTTTTCCAACTGTGATGATTTATTTTATTTATCAATTCCAGAAAAATGTTAGCCATTATGTCTTCAAGTATTTATTTTCCTCTCTTCTCTTTTCTTGGAACTTATGAGATATGAACTATTCATTCTGCCCTCCTTGTATTTCAATGATTTGTTTTCCTGGTTCTCTCTTCCGTAGTCCTATCAGTGGTTTAAGTTTCCCCTAAGGTTTTAATTTTATTTTATTCATTTCTAGAAACTCAATTTTTTTCAAATATGACTATTATTTTACTAGTGATTTATTTTCATAGTATAGAGTTTTTGACTGTCTTTTACATTATTAAATATCTAAAATGTACTTCTTTTTTAACATCTATCCACTGATTTCTTATCAATTCCCTCAACTGTAAAAGGAGATCATTGTACCCACTTACTGAGTTTCTGTGGGTGTTAAATGCATGAATATGCGAGATGTCTTTAGAACGGTGCCTGGCACATAGTAACTCCTCGATAAATACTGTTACTATTACTGTTATTATCATCATCGTCCCCAGGAGTTGTTGGGGGCCTGATATCATTTTATTGTTCTCCTGATGAATCTCTGTCTTTGTGTATTTTCTAATTTTGGATTATTGGGCCATTACAGGGATTTCATCTCTGGAAATTTTGGGTTCTTTGGGAACATGTCTTTCCAGAACAGTTATTGCTTCTGTCAGCTGTCCCAGGGCATAATACCACTGGGGCTATCCTTGTCCTAATGTATCGGAGATGATTGGGACTCCCAGAGATAAGATAGTGTAAATTCTATGCCTAGAATTTGGGCCCTCATTATGTATAGTGATGGAACAACACTCTCAGGAATTGATGTGTAATGTTTTTACTACCTAAAGCCCAGGTCTAGACACACAAGCTTTCTTTAAAATTTCACATACTGGCAAGTTTAACCCATAGAAGGGTCCAGCTTCATGAAATGGCCTCAGTTCCAACACCCATCCTCACGTGGCCCAAGCATTGACTGTTGACCCATGTGGCTGCAAATACCCAGGACAACAGAACACAGAGCCCAACTACCTGCCTGCAAGCCGTGGTGGCTTTAGTCCGGAGGCTGCTGCTGTATTTTACTTTGTTTTTACTTTTTGCTTTGGGGTTAGTTTTGTTTCCTTTTATTGGAGAATGAGAGTAAAAACTAGTCAGGTGTGCATTTTATATTGCCACATAGCCACCACAGGAAGTAATGGAGACCTGGAAAATGTGAATTAGGAGATTAGCCCAGCAAATAATGACGAGAACTTAAAATAAGGCAGGAGAAGCAAAGATTGTGGAGATGGAAGAGAAGCTTTAGGAGTTTGATAAAGATTTTGAGAGTAGTGCCAATAGAGGACAATATATTTTATAAGAAAGTGTGGAATAGCAAGAGTAAAGGGCCTTGTAGAACTCTGATATTTAAGGAAGGATCAGGGTAAGGGGATCCATTGCAAGGGACTGAGAAGCGACATCAGAATGACAGGAGGAAAACAAGGAGAGGGAATGATTTAAGCTTCCTTTCATAAAAATATAAGACATTACTGATGAATTATGACTTATGCTGACCATCTATTTGACTAAACATGGCCTACTTTAGATACTGGGGCAAGTTCAATAACAGAGAGATCCATCACCTGAGCTTTGGATGATTCACATGAAAAGCTGGCCAGGAAGGAGAAAATGGAGGCATTTTTTAAAAAGCTTTTCAGGAATGGATCTTTCTGATTGTCATTTTTCCTTCTGCCTGACTCATAATCCTACTTTCAGAATTGAGAAAGTGATAATCTCCTAAGGAGTCACTTGAACCTTATGAAATCGACTCAGTAAGCACCTTACTGATGTCTAGGTCTGATTATGTTAGTGTTGCTACTTGAGATAGGATGTGTAACTTCCCAATATCTGTGCTTTAAATGACTGATCTTGGAACTTACAAAATATTCTTAAAAGAAGTTGCCTTATTTGTGTATAGTATATGTTTGTGCTTTAATTAATTTGATTTAACAAAGGAATCTGGACTTTTTTTTCTTCTAGAACTTTGGAGAGTTTGAAATGTTTTTACTTTTGGAAATCTGTTCCTGATAACTGTTCTTGATGGTTGTCCTTCTAACATGTGGTTATGCTTTGAGAAGCAGAGGAGTGTCTGAGTCGGTTCGAGCTGTTACAACAAAACGCCACAGACTGGATGGCTAATCAACAACATTAATTTGTTTTGTTCACTGTTCTGGAGGCTGGAAGTCCGAGATCAGGATGCTGGGACAGTCAGGTGGGGGTTCTGGTCAGGTTGCACGCTTCCCCTCGCACATCAGGTGAAGGGGCTAGGAAGTTCTGTGGGACCTCTTCTATAAAAGTCACTAATCCTGCTCATGACCTTATCACCGCCTGACAGCCCCACGTACTAATACCATCATTTTTGGGCGTTAGGATTTCAACATAGGAATTTGGGGGTGATGCAAACATTCAAACCAAAGCAAGAAAGGAATGTTGGTTTTTTAAATCCAGGCAGGCTCCTTCGCTAGGAACTTCAAACTGCATAGGTAAAAAACATTGTTGAAATGTATATCCTACAAGGAATAATTTTTTGAACTGAATTCAGTGGATGCATAGTAATGTAGAAAAATTTCAGACTCAGGGATACTGACACAAAGATAAAACTCATGAGGTCAGATAATGCATATAAGAGGCTAGTTCATGTTTTCACATTATCTGTCAGATGGACTAGAGCAAGGGTGTCAAACTCATTTTCACCGGGGGCCACATCAGCCTCGCCATTGCCTTCAAAGGGCCGAATGTAATTTTAGGACTGTGTACATGTAACTACTCCTAAACTAGGGGCAAGGAGCTTGGCACTGCTGCTGGGTAGAAACTAGGTGCCGGGCTGGATAAAACAAGGGGGAGGGCTGGATTTGGCCTGCATGCCTTGTGTTTGCCACCTGTGAACTGGAGATTCATGTTAGACTTTCCATCATATATTCTCTCTGTAAGCAAGTTGTATGGGAAACTAAATTATCAGAAGGGTACATAGCAAGGTTGTGACCCAACTAAGGGGTCTAGTTGTATAATGCTAATAATACTTAATTTTATTAGCTTTTGAGAGTCCGCTTTGTCTCTCTTCATAACCAGGATATACGTGCAAGTCTAATGAAGTGCTCACGATGGCTTGTCAGGTGCGTCTTCTGTAGTGTTTTGTATTTCTATAGTCCATCATGTCACTTCTTAGTGGAATGTCTTTTATTTATATGCAGCGTGTTGTAGTGTACATTTCAGTGTTCTTTTATACATTGCCTGTCTTCCTCAGTGGAATGCCGGCTCCATGTTCTGTAGAAGAGAGATCAGGAAATATCTTCCATTATTGTGGAAAAACAGTTGTAGGCCACTTGTAAATGAACGGGCATGACTGTATCCAGTAAATCTTTATTTACAAAAGCAGGTCTTAGACTAGGTTTTACCAATCCCTGCTCTAGAACAGTATGTGACACATAGTAGGAATTTTTTTAAAAATACAAAGGTCTAGAATAAATGAAACCAATTTAAATATTACTGTCATCATCATCATCATCATCATCATCATCATCATCTACACTTGTCCAGGTATTATTAAGGATCTGACACTGTGTTACATGATCCGTGTGCATTTTTTCATTTATTGTATGAGTCCTATAAAATATACCAGATCTGGCTGCAAGTGAACGAAATCCCAAATTAACACTGGCTTATGTAAGAGTGTTATCTTTCTTTTTTTACAGTTAAGTTTATTGGGGAAACATTAGTTAAGAACTTCATAAAAGTGCCAAGTGTACAGTTTTATAATACATCCTCTGTATATTGCGTGGTGTGCTCACCACCCAAAGTCTAGTCTCCTACCGTCCCCACATACTTGACCTTCATCTTCTGCCCACCTCTCTCCCCCTCTGGTGACCACCGTACTGTTATCTGGGTCTGTGAGTTTGCTCGTTTTGTTTGTTCATTTGTTGCTTTCTGTTTTATATCCCACATATGAATGAAATCATATGGTTCTTGTCCTTTCTGTCTGACTTACTTCATTTTGGATGATACACTCAAGACCCATCCGTGTTGTTGCAAATGGACATATTTTGTCACTTTTTTCCTGTTTAATAATTTGTTCTTTTTCAATTACAGTTGATGTACCATATTATATTAGCTTTAGGTGCAGAGCCCAGTGATTAGACATTTGTATAACTTATGAAGCGATCACCCAGATAAATCTACACCCGCCTGACACCATACACAGTTACTACAACATTATTGACTATGTTTATGAACCTTTCATCAATTTTAGGAAAGTCTGCAGCATGAGCCAAGACAGGCTGTTTATGTTGAAAAGTCACTGGAAAGGATTTGGGAGAACCTGCAAATGTGGTTTCAGGGAATCAGTGGGGCAAGGTGGACAGTATGCGCTAGGTTGGTGGAGACTCAGATATGGCCTTTGCCTGATGGCTTTGTTGTGGGGAGGGCTCAGCAGCACTTCTGACCGGAAGAAAGCTGCCCCTTCAGCTCTCACCCCAGTGCCAAGCAATTCAGTTTCTCCCTGGATGTTCCTGGTGCGTTTTGAGTTGCTCCCCAGTGCTAAAGCTCAGAGAGAATGAGTGTAAGTCAGTCTGCACACGGGCCCTTTAAGAGGATCTCCTGGGACTCCAGGAGCCCTTGGTCTCACTCAGCCACAATTCCTATGGTTTTCACAGCCAGAAGTTATGGGGACTTCTCTTCCCGGCACTAGAATTCTGGGCTCGGGGATCTGGTGTAGGGCTGGGACCATTTGCTCCTCAGGGGGGATCTCTGCAGCTGAGATGTTCCTCTCAATTTTTAACTGCCATGCGTGGGTGTGGGAGCAGCCTTTTCCATGCCTCTGCCACTCCTACCAGTCTTGATGTGGTTTCTTTATATCCTTAGTTCAGCCAGATTTCTATTCAGCTAGATTTCTGGTAGTTCTGAATGATGGTTGTTCTGAAGTTTAGTTGTAGTTTTGATGTGGTCGTGGAAGGATGCAAGTGCCACATCTACTTATGTTGCCGCCTTGACTGGAAGCTCCAGTTCATCATGTTTTTACCCGAGTAGTATTCCATATATGTACCACATGGTCTTTGCTCAGTTATTAGTCAGAGGACACTTAGGTGGTTTCTGTGACCTGACTACTGTGGATAAGCTGCAGTGAACATAGGGGTGCCATATATCTTTGCGAATAAGTGTTTTTAAGATTTTGGGGTAGCCCTGACCATATGGCTCACTGGGTTGGGTGTTGCCCCATAAAGCAAAAGATTGCCAGGTCAGTTCCTTGTCGGGCACATGTGTGGGTTGCAGGCTAGTCCCCAGCTGGGGACGTGTGAAAAGCAACCAATCAATCTTTCTCTCACAGATAGATATTTCTCTCCTTCTCTTTTCCTGTCCCTTCCCCTTTCTCTAACAATAAATGAAGAAAATCTTTAAAAACATAAATAAAATAAAATTTGGGAGTAGATATCCAGAAGAGGAATTTCTGGATCATATGGTAGCTTTATCCTTAAATTTTTGAGGAACTCCATACTGATTTCCATAGAGGTGACATTCCCACCAGCAGTGTATGAGGGTTCTCTTTTCTCCATATCCCCTTCACCACCTGTTATTTCTCGTCTTAATATATATGGAGTTTAGTGTAGGCAATTCCCAATTTACTGACAGCTCTAAAATTAGATCAACCATCCATGTCTGCCTCAAGGGCGAGAATGGCTGCTCACCCCCAGACATCACATCTGATTCCAACCATCAGAAAAAAGGAAAAGGTGAAGTATAGTTTTCTTCTCTTGTTAAGAGACCTCCTGAAATTACACATCTTTTCTGTTTCATCTTACTTCCCAGAATACACCTCACATGGCCACATACCTGTGGAGGAGGTTGGATAATGTTGCATTTATATTAGTCAACCATGTGTCTGATTTAAAATTAGGGATACTAATATTAGGGTAGGGGCAAATAATGGAAGATAAATAATAGATTCTTCCACATTTGGGACATTACCCATTTTTCAAGGAAGGGAACACAGGCTTAGAAAGGTTAAATAACTTGTGCAGGGGAAAGAATGAGAGGAGCCCAGACTCTGTGTGAACAAGCCATGTCTCTGGAAACTAAGATTCTTCCTGTCTTGGAAGTCCTTCTGTCTCTTAAGGGAGACCTTTTTGGTCCATTATGGTTGTTATTTTAAAACTGTATTCTCCTTTGGAAACTTCATTTCCTTCCTTTTTAAGTATTTTAATATCACGTTAGTGTTAACTGCCTGTAATAAGCCCAGGTTATCTGGGTTGAAATATGTGGTTTTGATGTCACTTAGACACTGATGCCCAGTACAATGGCCAATTACTGAAGGCACTGTGAAGAAGACTGCAGTAGAAAAGGCACAGGCCGATGGTACCCAGGTTATGATCGTGGTGCCTCGGGGCCACAGTGCCAGCTGTGGCAAAACACAGTCATATACTCAGTAAGTCACCTTGCCACATTTCCTGGGCTGACTATTCTCTGTTTAGAAGAAATTCACTAAATAATGGAGTAATAAGATGATATAATATTTTTGTTAATTGTGATAAGAACATTTTGTATTTGATGTTGTCTCCCCACTCTTCCCCCAAATCACAGAAATTCAGATTGCTCTGTTAGATTCTTAGATTTTGTCTTTTCAGCATACACCAAGCATCTGAAGATTTTTACAAAGGAGGCTAACAACCAGTTATCTCCTTTGGTTTTTGTGTAGCTCTTGAAAGTAGAATATTAAAGGAAATGACCTCCTAGAGAGTTCAAAAGTTTAGTATTTTTTTTTTCAGTTTGGATTCATTTTTACTTTCACTGAAGTGATGTTACCATTAATACACTAATTTCTGGCAAAAGCTTACCATTGTACCATTAAAAACGCTCTGTGGAGTTATTTCTGCATAAACAGCAACAGAGAACCACTAAAAGTCTGTGGCTCGGAAGGAACTCTCTTTGCAAGAGTGGCAGTCCGTCCAGAGGGCAGGGCTGTCGTTGCCGGAAATGTCAGTGATGTGACCTTGTGTGCATGTGTTTTGCACATATGTGTACTTGGTTATCAGTGCAATTTAAACAAGTGATATTAGGCTAATTCTGAAAGTAGAATCCAGTTTATCTTGTAGCATTTCATCTTAATATTTCCAAAGGGAGCAATTTGAAGGCACACCTGCCTTCTGACCTATGTTTAAAGCCCATGGACTGAGTTCCGAGCCAGGCCCAGGGACTTGTATGTGTAAATGAAATAAAGGAGCCATTTCCTATCTAATGTGAGATGATGTGTACTAAATACTTCCATTCCTTAAGATCGCTTGCTAAAAACACTTTCTCAAGTAAAATATAACAAAGGACACTGAAATGGAGGACGGGATGTCAGTGACCAGAGGGGAGAGGGGAGGGAATTTCAGGGGAGAAGGGAAGGGTTTACAGGAACAAATATAGAGGACACATGGACAAAACTACGGGGCTTGGAAATGGAAGGGAGGTGGGGAGGGATGGTTGGGTGGGCTGGAATGGGAATAAAAGATTGAAACTGTACGGAATAATCTAAAATTAAAAAAATTAAAAAATAAATAAATAAATAAATAAAATAAAAACACTTTCTAATATACAACTGACTAAAAATTAAGATTTAATAATAGAATATGTATACAGTCATCCAAAATCTTAATATTGAAATAAAGGAAAATGTTAAAAAGATCATTATTTATATCAAATACCGTAAGTCCTAACATGACTATTCTTGATGTTATGCAAATATCTTGTGTTTATAAAAGTATTTTTTTTAAATTCTTCTCTCATCAACCAGAATCACACTCTTTTGTATATGGCTGGCATGTGTATTTAATTGGAGGTTGCCTGCATTTTCAAATTCTGAGGGCCATTGTAACCAAAGGACTGTTTCATTCTGATTAAGCTGCATTGTGTTTTATTCTTGCTCAAGGAGTATCCTGCCCTCAGTCCTGTTTCCTTTCACCTCTTGGTCAAAGAACTGCATCATTTCATAGTGAGAAGAGTACATTAAAAAAGCACAATAATAATAATAATAAATGTTAATCAAAAAACTGCATGTGTCTTTCTGATTGTGCCAGTGTTGTGGTATTCAATTATGCAATTTTCATTGGCATATTAATCATCTTTTCAACAAACAAGCCGGCGTTAATTAAAGCAAACCACGGATAAAGACATGTTGCCGGATCATCATTCCGTTTATCACAGTGCACAGGCTGGCCGTTAAGTAAATTCCAGACTGTGAGAAGAATTTAAATGTTGGCTTCATCTTTTTTGTTGTTGTTGTTGTTGGAGTTTGAATACAACTCATCTAACAATAATAACAACAAACTTCAAACTTCACAAGAGAAAGATGAGTTTGTTTGTAATTAATGGTGAAGAAAGAAAGATAGAAGGGCTGTAGGCTTCATGTGTGGAATTAGACTATTTCTAACCAAATACATTTTGAAAATTTTTTTATTTTTTTCACTTAACTCTAAGTGCCAGAAAGGACAGGGCTGAATAGTGAATTTGTTTCCTTGTATCTACCCTGCAAAAAATGTTTTTTGGTAGTGAATCAGTGGTGGTAGGTTATATGCAAAACTCAGTGCTTTTTGTAAAAAGAGTGTGTCGTGATGGGTAGTATTTAAGCATATTGAACTTAAATCCTTTGATTTGAATGAAAATATTTGTTGGAGATATAACACAAGCCATCACACTTTCTGTATTCCAAACTCAACTTCAGTGCCCTTCGACTCCTGTTATTTAAGAACTTGTTTTCAATCGTCCCTTATAAACTGTTATAGGAGCTCTGGTCTTTCAAAGCCTATATACACCAACAATAATGATTATGGAAGAGATAAATCAATTTAGCAAACTATATGGAAACAAAGAAAACCAAATATGTTTGCTATTTTACTGTGTACTTATAAGCTCCACATTAGACAGTAATTATAATTAATCTTAAAACATGAGTCTCCACAAATATATCTGTTTGTACTTTTTAAAAAGATATAAAATTTCTACATGCTAATTAGCTATATGCCAATTAGCTATATGTGTTTCTCCATTTACACAATTACACATGTGTTTCTCCAACTTCAAGATTTTGACACTTTGTACTGAAATTCCACTAGTGGTTTTTGCTACCACAATCCCAGATTATCTTTAGTAATGAGAAAAATAGTATTGATTTTTCTAAAATATATGAAACTAGAAAAATATTGTATACAAATTTGTGTTTATTCATAAATTTATTTTACTTTTTAATTATGAATAATATATATTGCTTTTTGAAAATGTCACACATGAGGAAAATTTGCCAACAATGTATCTGTAAGGTACAACAAAAGTAAAAAGTATCTCACTACCATCAGAGTAAAGAATATTGTGAGATTTTGTTATTTGCTTATGGCACTGTTTAGCTCAGTAATTATATTTATTTAATAGAGTTATTGTGTAGTAAATATAATTATATGCATAAAATTGCTGGCATATAATAAACCCTCATTAAAAGATGCTGATTAGTAATGATTATAATTAGAAGAGAAACTTCTGTTCCGAAATTAATGTAAATAAAGTGCGAATTTTTGTAGGTTTTGTAATTTTCAAATGCAACCTATATTTATGACACTGCAAAATAAAACTGTAATATACAAATATAATTTATGCCTTCTGTTTGCAATAGTTACGAGTACCCAATGAATTTACTTTTAATTTTATGGTAGTGCTTTTTGTGTATGTTGCAAGTAACTCAGTTTTCTTTGACTCTGGATATTTTGATCATTTTCCTTCTGTGGAAGTGCATTTATAAAGAAGTTATATGATAGGAGCTAAATGTGTTTAAATATATCTTGCTTTGGATACGCTATGAATCTGTTTTCTCTTAGTGACTTTCATTGCAAATTGAAAGTTTGCTCTTGCAGAATGTAGGTTGGTCCTAGGACTTTGTTAGTAGTTTGGCCTCACATGAGGCTGTAAGCTTCTCTTCTCAGCACCCTAAAATTTACTTACTAGCTACTTTGTGTACAAAGAAAACTGTACAATCATTGGAAGTGCTGATCTGTGCTGGAAGTTCTGGCAGTGGGATACGGAAAGGGTCAGAATCTTTTTAGAAAAGCATATGTTTGTAAGTGACAGTTATTTCCAGATTATACCCTGGAAAAAAGGAAACGATGAAGTCCCCATTCTTTCATACTTTATACCTTGAGATCTGGACAGTCTTCTTACCTCACAGCTCATGTCAGAGACCACCGGTGATGAGAAGTACTTAGTTCTTTTGCTGTCCCTGTGACATCACATGACGATGTCATGCTAAGGTTGTGACACACACATATAGATTGTAGATGCTCGCTTGTCAGATTGTCCCATGCTTGTCAGTTTCTCCCACCTTGGCCTCAGTCCACTTGGCAGCTTTAGCCTCTTAGGTTCCCAAGTGATATACAAAGTCATCACCTTTGACTTCATGCCCTTAACAAAATGGGTGGGCAAAAGTAAGTTCACAGTTGTTCGTGTGGAAAAAGGCATGCAGGTTATGATTATCACAATAGCTTTATTAATCTGTGATTTGCCTACTCACCACTGTGAACCTTTTCCCACCCCACATATTATCTGTAATAGATAGATCTAGCAATAGACAAGCAAGCAGTTAATCTGTCCTCCGATTTGTATTACTTGTGTGTTGCCTCTAATTACAATCCTTTGTCTCAGTTACCTTTACCACAAGCTTTTTAGACATTATCTCCCTATTTTTTCCTGTATATGTTCTTCTATTTACTCTCATGCCACAGTAACAGACTTCTCAATTTTATGAATTATCTTGCCTGCTTAATCCAAGGGCCACCTACTCTGAACCTATCTGACCTCCCAAACAACTGCGTCCTTCTTGCAACTACCTTCCTGTGGTTGTAGTTTTCCTCCTCTTCCCTACTCACTGAGGTCTCCTGACATTGGTGTTCCCTGAGATTCCCTGCTCACCCTGCACATGCTTCCTGTGACCTCACCCGTATCAAAGACACCACTAGGACAGTAATTCGAAATACATAGCCCTAATGAGGACCCTATTTCTAAACTGCTGCCAAAGAAATAATCTCCAGTTATCTCAAATTCAACACATCTAAGACTGGCTTTCACAGCTTCCCTTCCAAATGAGCTCCTCCCTTTGTATCACACTTTTCAGTGAAAACTACCACTGTCTATCCATTTCCAAAGCAGAAAAACAAGGGTGTCGTCCTTGACTGACAGCTTGAATCTCTCTCTGTCTCCACTGCTTTTGTCTTCAGAAGGGACGTTTTCATCTCTCCCTTTGGATTTATCATAGAGGACTGTGCCGTATTCCTTACCGCAAGGCCTTCCATGTGCCCACTGCCCAGAGAGCCCGTCCCCTCACTCCTCCTCTGCCTTGGGCCTTTCACATTGCTTCTTGAACAAGGTACCTCAGTCACTGGTTTCCAAAATGTCTTCCTTGGACCAACAGCAACAGCATTAGCTGGTGACTTGTGGGACGTGCAAATTCTCAGGTCCTGCCCCAGACCTACTGAGGCAAAACTCTGTGGGTAGGGCCAAACAATCCATGTTTCAACAGTCCGACCAGGGAATTCTGGGTTCGTGCTGAAATTTGAGAACCAGTAGCCTAGACAATGAGTTAACAGACTTTCTCTGTTCAGATTACTGTAGTAAATATTTTAGGTTTTGAAAAATAAGAGAAAAAATAAAGGATATTATGTGGGTACATCTATTTGGGGAAAAAAAATCCATGATATTTTTAATGACAAAATTCTGAATTTTATTTATGGACAAAGAAATTTGAATTTTATATGATAGTCACATATCATGAAATATTATTTTAATTTAAAAATAAGAAACATTCTTTTTATAATATATCATCTATGTATTGTATTGTGGGATCACGCCAATAAATTCAATACATTTTTTTTTAAAAATGAAAAGAGACCATTAAACAACTTCCTAACATTTCTAACACAATCAGTAATAAATTGGCAGTAAAAAATTAAAATCCATTCTTAATTTATGACTGTATGAAAACAGGTGATGGGTCAGATTGGGCCCCAGACTATAGTTGGCCAACTCCTGACCAACTCAGCCAGCATTCACTCCCACTGCTATTGTATTCATCATAGCTTGGACACTTTGTTTACTTCTTCCCCATCTCCTCATTTGCCCCCCTCTCTATCTCCTTATGGGCTGGAATTACATCATGTATCAATTTTTGAATTATCAGCGGAGAGTATAGTACCTGGCTCAGCAGCTGTATGTTCAGTGGATAAAGGAAAGAATGAATACACTGAGAAGCAGAGAATGCCATATTTTTTTGTAAATCTTTCATGAATTTATTTGATATGCTTCCAAATTTTTTAATATTTTCATTTGCTTATAGGAGTTCATTTTGGCTTATAAATATCCAAGTGATTAAAATCATTTTATTCTTTTCTTTTTCTTCTTTTAAGAGCATCTCCACCATCACACATCCCTTAGGCCATGTAGGCTGCAAAATAGATTTTTATTCGCGTGCCGTGTTTTCAGTTAACATTTCATGGGTTAGTTGCTAAGGAAGAAGAGGGAGTGGTATTGAGTTTTTAAAGTTATTTTCACACCTGAAAAACTTCTGCCACTAATTATAATTCTACTGAACTTCTTAGTCACATCTCATTTGTTTTGATCATACATAGCTTTGCTTAACTTCTTATTTTGACATAATTTTAGACACCAAAAAAAAGAAAAACAGTGCAGAGTTTCTGCACACATGTTATCCAACCTCCTCTAATGTTATCCTTTTACATAACCAAATTAGGATCATCAAAGGCAAAAAATAACATTGATGTAATGCTGTTAACTAAACTACTGACTGTATTCAGATTTCACAATTTTCCCCCACTAATACCCTTTTTTCTATTCCGGTATCGCTCCCTAACTCCCGTTAGACTTTGTAGCTCCTTACTTCAATCTGTAGCAGTTCCCGAGTCTTCCATTGTCTTCCATGACACTTTTGATGACTAATGCTCAGTGATCTTGTAGAATATCTGTAAATGTGGATTTGTCTAATGTTTTCTCGTGACTAGATGGAGGTTATGCCTTTGGCAAGAATACCAGGAAGTGATGTGCCTTTCTCAGTGCATCGCATCAGGCAGCATACAGTGTTGGTGTGTCTTATTTCTGGTGCTGTTGAACTTGATCATTTGACTAAGGTGATATCTGAAAGCCAAGCACTTCATTTTAAGGGATTCCAATTTAGTTGAAATGTGTCTTAAAGCACTTTTATATTAAACTTAATCCTGAGTAACATGATACATGATCAAAAGTTATGTCAAAGTTAGCAAAGAGATTTTAGGGAGAAAAGTAAAATAAACAGAAGGATAAATAATAAGAATTTGGTATCATCTGGCTATTGTTTCAGACACATGGTACTGAAAATAATTGAAACATTCTGCCAATATTGTCAAGATACATCCACGTTTAGTTGGGCTGTTTGTGTCCACGTTGGGTTCATTTTGGGAAAAAATATACCAAGAGTTAGTCTTTTTTTAAAAAATATTTTATATTATTTTATTGCAGTTGTCCCAATTTTTCCCCCCTTGCCCTCCCCTGCCCAGCCCACCCCTGACTCCCTCATTTTACTTAAGAATTACACAATACTTTTTATCTTTTTTAGCTAGCCTGAGTAAATGAAGGAAGAAGATTGTAAAAAGAGGAACTTACAAGCAGATAGGGCTGTCATTGAGAAGAGTTTTGCTGGAGTGGAGACATAGCTAGGAAGTTGAGTGCACATTTAAGTCTGCATTTCACTGTTATATATTAGAATACTGAAAAAATAACAAATACACTTTCAATTTGCAGGTATGTTGAATGAAAGAATAATGAAGCGTTCTTTATGTACATATATATATATATAAACATAATATACACGTAGTCTAAAGAATAGTTTGTGCTAATGAAATCAGTTATATTTAAAGAGAGTTTTTAATAGAAGTTCCATCAGATTTTCTTTTTATTGTTTTCTTCACTAGACGTGTTCATTGGCCACCTACTGTGTGTCCAGTGTGGCATCAGGTGCTTGTGTTCCTCTAACAAAGGCGGCAATGATATCCAGCAGAAGAGTTAGGAACATCTTATGCCCCAATACACATTGTGCAAGTTTGAGTTTAGCAAGTACTACTGTTTTGTAGTTTATTTACATAGCTGTCTTTCCACTGCCTTGAACTCTAAGCCCCTGTCTTTGTTTTTATGTACCGAGCATCTGCTCTTGGCTGTGCAGATGCTGTGTCTCCTCTGCCCTTCCCACCTGTCCCTGATGGTGTGTCTCTTAGCCCTTCTTTTCTCCTGTCCCCAAGACCCGGCTGCCACACAAATATCATCCACTTTTTTTCTACCACAATCCAGAGAATGTGACTCCAGTGCAAGATTTGTCTACTAGATACTAGGAAGAAAAAATATAAAAGGTGGAATGACTGATAGTCACACTGAGAGACTTCAGTTACTTTTATAAAGAGGATTGTGTTAAGCCAAAGTAAACTCCTAGTAGGTGGAATTTCAGGCAGATATTGTCCTTAATTGGAGTAGAATACATCTGAAAATGAGAGGAGATTCTATGGTTTAATGAAGGAGATCAGATTCCCTAGCTGCTCCTATTTCCACACTTACTTTTTCTTCCTCTCTTTTATTCCCTGCAGATGCTCTAAACTTGAACTTAATTCTTTAACACTCATTTATTCAGCCCCTTCCTCCTGTAAAGATTGTCTTATTTCCAGCTAAAATCAATTGATTCAGAAGGGATTTAGAACTTTTCATAAATGGCTGTTGCAAAAGCAGAACGAAGGAGGCTTTATGGGGAACAGGTGAGCATGGGGGGTTTGAAACAGGGGGTGGTTAGAAACGTAGGTTTTGCAATTACAGGATTAGAATCAAGCCTTCAGTGTGATTATGAAGCAGGTCTTACCTTAAAATTTTATAAGTAAAAAATATAGTCACTTGCAGTTCCAAGGCACCAAATAATGTTGGATGCACTTTGCTTTGCATTGGTGAAATATGACTAGCTACTGTTTGAAGAGAAGAATAAGTGTAATGATTTGTCCAAAACCCTTTAATTCCCAAATTTTAATTTTCATAAACTGTTTTCTGTACATTTTTTTACTAAATATTCAAAACCTTTTTTTATACTGTGAGTTTACCTTTGTGATACTTTGATTTCTCCTTCTATCACCTTTTTTGAACCAGTAAGTAGTGTATTACTTAGTCTGAAGAATAGCATGTTAAATATCAGCATGAGAAGAATATGTCTTTGGAAATTATTGATAGATTAGAGAACTCTTTAAACCGTAAGATAGGGAAGTATCCTGCTTAGATTTGAGAATAAACACAGATTGGTTGAATGCCAGTATAAACTAAACACTTAAGAAATATTTATAAATAAAATAAGTGCATGGCATTTTTATATTTACAACTAAATGAGGTGTCATTTCTGGCCTGAATCCACAATGTATATAGTATTTTATAGTTTTTTTCCAAGAACAATAACATTTCTGATGGGTGAAGAATTTTGACAACCATTAACAATGAATGATAACACTGATTTTTTTCCCCTGGATATAAAAATAAAGAAAGAGACAGAAGTTTAGGTTTTTGAAAGAGAAAATATCTGGGCTATTAGCTAAATATATTGTAATATAAGCATATCTAATTTTATAATACTGAAGACAATATTTTAATCACAAAATCATTTCATCTAAACATAAACTTATGTTGGGTTTTAAATCATTTTTTGTTTCATGAATTCTCATAGGAGCATTTGTACCAGTAAAGTAATATTTGCTATTTGTGCTTCTGTTAAACTATTAATTAGAATTCTAATTTGAAGAATCTTGATACAAACAAAGGCTAAGACAAATATACAGGTAGGTGATATTTTTTAACAACTATGATGGCTGATGGAATTGAAAAAAATGACTAAAATTAAACAAAATTAGTTAATCATCTCTTTACTACTAGAATGATTGTCTCTAGAAAAAAGGTAAAAGAAATTTAAGAGAAAGTGATTTATTGATAAAAAACTGTCCAGTCTGGACTGATAAAGACAATTGTATTTATTGTAAATTTAACAGTTTCTAGCTGTAGTGCCTAGCCGTGAATGTTCCCCTTTCTCTGCAAAGGTGTTTTGGTAAGGGCCATGTTTTGGTTGTGGAGTTTGAACAATATGAATTTACTTTTCATCAAGCATTGATAATTGAACTGTAAATTTTCAGCAATGAGGCAATTTATGGAAACTTTATAAAAATTTAAAACAGCTCTTACTAATTTATTATATAATCTAAATAATGTTCTTTTTAAAAACTGGGTAAAAAGATGCATAATGTTAGGTAAGGTTTAAAGAAATTCAACCACTTACTACAATATTGTACTTAATAAATTTATTAGTATAAATAAATATTAGTATATATATCCCTTTTGATACCTTCTTTTCTATGTTCTAATATATGTCACAGCCTGTTTACGTATATTTCTGGGGGTTCTGCTTATTTTCTGAGACTTTTTGGGTGTTTTAAGACTTGCAGCTTTATAATTATTTTGCTTTGAGAATCTTGATCGCTTTAACTCTTCTAATTGCTCATATTTAAATGCAGTCTATTTCCTGCAGTCTAATCTCTTTTTAATTGGGTATAAACTACTGTCTTACTTATCGGAGAGTATGAACAAGGTGTATGCTGCATCTGATCTTACACGGACTAAAACTTTTCTGAACTTTGCCATCAGTTCTATTGACTTTCAATATATTCCTTTAAGAAGAGAATCATTACATTGCTGTTTTTATATTTGCTGTTTCTTTAATTTAATTCTAGTTGCCATCTCATTTGTATAACTTTATTAGCAATAAATTTCTTAATTGACTTTTCTTTAATTTACAATTCTGTGTTTTATCAGCATTAACTATATTATAAAATGACTTTCTTCTATATCCTTTTAAAATTTTTAAACATATCTTAAACAGTAAAATTAAGAACACAATATTTAATTTAAAAAGACAATATATTTTTCAACTTGTTTTCTGGTTATCACCATCATTTATGCCATTTGGCATCAAATATTGCTATATATAAAATAAATATGCATTTTTCTTAGGTTAAGAATGGAAAACATGACATGAAATAAAAATTTAGATAAAAAGTAGGTATAGGATAATACATCAGGGAAGAATGATGACCTAGCAAATCTTCTTAAGGACAGACTTTCTTTGAGTAATATTTTAATTACTCAAAAAAGGTTCAGTTTTTAATATGATGAATTTAATTATACCCATTTTGAAAGCATGGTAAATGAAATTAGATTAGGAAAGTATATGAATTTTAAATGAGTAGACATGATCAAAATTGTAGGAATTGAACATATGTCTGCTAAGTATATTGAAGGCTTGAAATTGAAGCATTACTAATTAATATGTGGAAGAATGTAAAAGAGGCAAGAAAAAAGTTATTATTTATTGGAAAAGTAGTGACCATCCTTAAAACAGAAAAAGAGAAAAAAAGACAATCCTGGTAATTATAGACCAGTCAACTTAACTTTGATACCAAGGCAGATACTAGAGCAAATTGTCAAACAATCAATTTACAATCATCTAGAAGAGCAAAAGTTAGTGGGTAGCAACCAACATGGTTTTGTGAAGAGCAAATTGTGCCAGGCCAATTTAATTTCCTTCTATGATAGAGTGACAGGCCATGTAGATAAGGGCAAAGTAATAGATGTAATCTATCCGGACTTCAGTAACACTTTTGATTCCTCTCCACATGACATTCTCATCAACAAGCGAGGAAGATACGGTCTAGACCATACTTTGATTAGTTGAGTGCACGGTTGTGTGTGGATTCATACTCCACGGCTGATTATCAGCTAGTAGTCATCATCCGTAGGGGCCCTATCGATTGGCATAGGAGCAGGTTGGTATCATTAATCAGACCAGTTATGTTTCCTTTGATAAAGATGGAATTGGACTGGCATAGAGGCACATTAAGCCAAATCCTTTTTATGCTCAAAAGAGAGAGTCCAGCTTCACTAGCTTCTTGTATCTTAGGGGCACATCTGAAAGGTGATGGTCCAGGGAATGAATGACAGGCAAACAAAGCTATTAGCAGCATTATTATAAACTCATTATTACCCATTCATAACTGTTACTCTAAGGTGTATAAGGGGTGTTGTCCAGTGACTGTTGGTATTTTGCTAGGCTGCCTCCTGGGAACAAATTATCTTCTTAAAATCTGTAGAAACTGTATTCAAAGGGAGCAACTAGAAGAAAGGAAGTAGAAGGGGGGCTTTTGTATTAAGCAGGAAGGAATGTAGATATACAGGGTCCAGCAGAAGTAACACCTGCTTGAGTGTAGTTGGTAGGGTAATGATATGGGTGTAATAATGTATAGTTTTAATTAGAACATTTTACTAAAATGTCAAGTGATGTGCTTCAGTGTGATATTATTATGTTACAGAATTACATGCTTATGATTTTATAATAAAATATTTGTAATAAAAGGGGTATTATTTGTGCCAGATCCTGTATATATCAACCCAGAAATAACTGAATAGAGCACCTTTATCCTGACCTTGATCATAGATTTGAGGACATTTCATTTACACATCATATGATGGTGAGCAATTTAAGAAATCGTTAAGAACTTGGTAGATAAGAAGAAATTTGCAAACATTTTTGATATTTTGGGAAAATAGTCTATGGAAAAAACAAGATAAAGGTCATGGGAATGAAAGAGATAACAGATAGGGAGAAAGACCGGCCTGGCTCTTCGCATTGGAAACAGACTCCAATTTACTTGGATGTCTGTGAGCAGGGTCATGTGACAGCATTATTAATGAATTAATATGAGAGTGCCACGAACGCCAAACATTCTCAAATTTATTTGTAGAACTGGGAAAAAAGTGAGTATTTTTTAGCACCCATTTCCACTCAATAACGATAAGCATTCTAAAAAAAGCTATTGTTCAGCTGCATTTTGTAATGCCTCATTTAAAGCTATATGAGCACAAAAGTCATGTCGCAGAGGAGGGAAACATGTTTTTATCAGAACCCTCATTAATAATGACCTAGAAAACAATGGCTTTTAAGTGATTCGGTGGTTAACCTGATTCCTTAGTTCTCAGTATATGAATTTTGAGGCTTATTAGTCTGTGCTGGGTATTCATCCTGTTTTGTGTGGCACCATTTGGACCCCGTGATTTTATGAATAACATTCCCCTGCAGATAGTTGATTAGGGCTGCCCTTATTTTTAAAAACGTTTGTATTCTGTGGATTCTCAAGAAATAACCAGCAGGGCTTTCTTAGAGATAACTCCCCTAGGATTAAATCCAAGGGAGTGGTTCTTAAACATTTTTCTTCCACATCTCCCTGAGAGTTCCTGCCAAGAACACTGCCCATTTCATCCCTCTTAATTGCATACAGGAAGACAGAAGAGGATATTATCATCTCCTCTTTATTTAGTCTGGGGGAACACGAGATTGCTCAGCGAGGATGGTTGACTGGGAGTTGATAAGCAGCGGTGAGAGCAGAGGAGAAATGGAAGACCTTTTGAGACAGACAAGTCCTGCCACCACTATTAACAAGTGTGACAAAGTTTGGCTCTATTTCTCTCATATAATTTGGAATTTCCTAGTGATGTGTAGAAAAATTACATTGCCTAAGTTTACGAAACTCTTCACAGAGAAATCACAGAGGGGGATGGCATCAGAAATGCAAGAGCCTTCTTGCAGGGGTCGCTACCCTAGCAAGGCCATAGTGCTTTGCAGTGTGACTTATGATACACGTTCAGTTCCTGGCCTGAGTTAAAACACTGTACGTTAAACTGGTGTTGGTAGAACCTGTACAAATAGGGGTGTTGTGACAATGCAAAGTTAGTGACTACTTTGGGATCAAGGTATGGATTTAGCACATGAACTAACTAGAAATAGGCCATTCTGGTGCTTACATTAATACATCTCATTGAATCCTCCCTTATCAAATTTACTTGGGTTACTAGGGAAGAGAAAAATTAAAAGAAAACAGATTTATAATATCTAAGTGTATTTCCCATAGATTATTATCAGAAGAGTATTTTCTTATGGTGGTTAATTTATAAAATTTTGAAAAGCAAAAGAGTATTAATAATAAATGATTGCCAGTGGTTGCTTTGAGGCAAACATATTTGACTGCATGCAAAGTGGTTAGTCTAACCTGTGTATACGCAGAGGCTCTAGAGAGCAAGGCACATAGGAAAGAAACTGGGTTGGAATCACAGACCTGGGTATGAATTCTGATTTTTCATCATTATTTAAGCTCTCTGAGCCTTAGGTTTTTCAGTTGAAAAGTGAAAGTAATTGTATATATTCTGCAAGGTTGACTGCCATGAAAATTAAAAGACATAATGTATTTAAGAAAAAAGCAAGCCTCTATAAATGATTTCTACTAGTAGTACTGGTAGTAGCCACAGGTTTGTTACTGCGATTGATTTGGATCTGGACAAACACAGAGACAATGGTATCGTACTGAAATGAACCAGCCATTTAGTTTATTTCTCCAGTCATGTACCATATAGACAGATGTAAACTCAAAACAATGTTTGCTTTAGGAGATCTTTAACTTACAGAGGAAAAGAGCCACAATAATAAAAAATGCATACTAAATGATTTCTAAAACATACGTTTTTTTTCTCCAGATGGTATTTTAGTAAAGTCAGTAAGATCAAAATATAATGGTTTCTAAAATTAATCAAATGCTACTTTGTCATTAAGATTCTAGAATTCTGTTATACCTCATATCTTATTACCACTATTTTCAGAAATTTGGTAATGTCTAAGCTAAAGATTAATCAGGGGTAATCAATGATATATATGTATACATATATAGCAATTCATACACAAAACACAGTAAATGTTATATCATAAATCTCTTTTATGTCTACTGTATAAATTTTAAAGTTTTAAATTTCAATAATAGTAAAATGTAACATAAAATATATGAAGAATATTTTAGCCTGTGTTTGAGAGAAATATTTTATGGAGGGAAAACATACTGTAACTCTTTCTTTAACTGAGTGATATTTTAAAAAAATAAAGGATCAAATATCTTTCCAAATCATATACAATGAAAAAGCAAAAAGAAAAAAAAAACCTTCCCCAAAGTCAACTGTAAAGAAGCACTGTAAATATCATGAATAAATGTCACCCCCTCACAGTATTAATAAATGGGGAAATAAAGCATGTCTCTTATCTTTTTTGGCATAATTTAAGATAGTTTATTATTTTTGAGCAGCAAGCAGTGAGCACTTGTTAGATATCATCATTTGGTCACAGATTTGTAAATATATCAATTCTGTGCTGAGAGAAGGATTATCCTCAACCTACTCCATTGAAAATAATTACAGACATATAAATAAATGCTTTGAATGTGCAACTTCCATCAGGTTTTGGTCTGTATTCACACACACAGAGTTTACATTAGGAGTTATTTTCCAAGTGTCCTGTAACATTACGCTCTAGATTCTCTCTATTGTAAGGTAGAAAAATCTATTATAATTAAAAATCTAATTCAGGTTTTTAAAAAATATATAATATTTAAAAATTGCTTTATAATCAAATTGTTCTCTTTACCAGCTTCTGAGCATCTCCCAAAGATTCCTCATGTTAGCAATATTTTGTTCTGTTGTCTATTGCTTTTAGGATGGAAACTTGATTGAGAAATATTATAAAATAAAATTACATTATATTTTATTACTATAAAGACTATGCAAGATTTATTGAATTATTTGTATATAAGTATTTCAAGATAGACATTGAAGAACATATAAAACATAAGTAATGAGCAGGGTTGAAGTAGATCTCTTGAACGGATATTTTGGAAAGGTGGAGAGACGAGAGCAGAGGGATCCATGTGTATCGGATGAGACCCCCATTTAAAATTCATTCAAACAGATGTTTCGTCATTACTTTATTGATAAGATTTTTAAATACATTTTAACCTTAAGAGGTCCTGAATAGAGTTCACCTGGAATGAAAACACATCCATCTGCATCAATCATGCCACACATTTATATCTCAAAATGTATCATGCGTCTCTGAAATACTGCAGATCGCACAAATCCTTTGCTACAAATGATCTCAGACGGGGGGTGAACGCCTGTGTCTGTCATCAAATAACTCAAGAACTTCCTTGTGAGCCCTTTTATCCAAAGATTAGGAATTTAATTCAGCAATATCACATATTGCAAAGGAATTACTGGGTTTGGTTACAAGTTCAGACATTGCATTTTAGCCAACCCAGTGATTTGGGGGCAAGTCATTTAATCCAGTTGAATGTCAATTTACTCATCATAATTTTGTAGCAATATTACGTATCTCACGGTGTTGCACGTGAAGTTCAAATGTGAAGATATAACTGACAGTACATTGCAAAGGGCGATAGAAATGTTATGTGCTGTTGGGCACAACAAAATGGCTTCTGTTGGAGTAGAAAGAAATGTGTAATGCTCTAAGGAATTATACACAGTTTCATTCTCAAGTGGTTTTACCACAGTGTACAGAATGGCCCAACCAACAACATGAATGTCTTGTTTGTTTTTGGGGAAACCAGCTGACTACCTGTTGAAAGGAAACAGTAACCCTGCTCGCTCCCTTCCATCACCACCACTCTATTTAATCACAAAACTGAATTAGAAATGCATTCTGAGACTAGTTGAAATTGATGAGTAGGTTGGGTTGATTGCAGTCTCTTTTCCTGGTGGAAAATTGAGGATTTCCTTGGATTGAAACAAGGTATAAATAAAATTTATTGGAGAAGAAAAAGTTCTTTGTCAAGGAAGGAAAGTAGGGGGAGTTTCCAGGCTGCTCAGAGTGCCAAGGAACAAAAAGCTCTTCACTGAGAAGCTGCAGAATTCCAGAGGCGTCCAAGAAAATCTGACACCCACCTTGTATTGTAGTTTAACCATTAATCACGTAGCATTTTGAGAGCATCCAGTCCAGTTTCTCCTGGAGACTACCTCACCATTTAGCAGCGAAATCCCATCTGATAATTCGAGAGGTTCTTTTGGCAGCTGCTAGAGCACCAGTGCAACCAGTAACACACAGTTTCCTGGCCGCGTCACTAATTCCTGTTGGAAACTTATCAGCTTCTGTCTCTAGCAGCAGAATCCTGACTGATAAGAGAAGAGGCTCATCTGCTGGTAGCCAATCTCCACCCCCACCCTCCCAGTTTATCAGCTTCTGACCAGTTCATAAATCAGTCTATGGGATTTTGAGAGTTGGGGGGGGCAAGGGAAGGGGCAAGAGTGTTTGGTTTTATCAAAGTGTATTTCTCTCATTGTAACAGTTAATACTTTAATAAGAGAACTTAACCAGGGACATTAGGAAGTTAGTTAGAGACATCTTGCAGGCGCCTCCTCTCTTGTCAGTGACAAGGTAAGGTAATCCTATACACAGGCTGCTATTGTGAGCCGAGAAACTGGCCTCCTTCGCTGCCAGAGACCAGATGCACCCCTCTCTATCCTAATCTGTAAACGACTTAAAGGAGCCTTATCTCGGGGCTCTTCGGCTTCATTTCATGCTTGATTTACTTTAATTTGTCTGATAGGGCACAAGGATTTGGAGACAGCCCATCTTTCTGCAGAAAACGTTCCGATTTTTTTTTCCCGGGCATTGTTGTGTTGAGGTTTGGGATTTTTTCCTTTTTTTTTTTGAAAAAAAAATTTTTTTGAATGTGGAAGAAATCTTGCTCCGGTGCAGCAGGCTGCTTGAGTGTGTTTGGATTTAAGCTACCCCAGCAGAAAAGAGTTTGTGAAGTGGTATGATTGTGCAGTGGGCCCCATTTACATTGAAATCACATTACGCGATATATCAGGATTCCTGAAGGGAGCGGTGCAGTAGAGCGCTGGGCCCACAAGATTCTTTGAAAGGCCTATATATAGCAGCAACAATTGATAGGAGATTTTACAGGAGACTTTATAAATATGTAAATAGGCGTTATCTGATTGGGTTCCGTGGCTACACATCTGTACCTCAAAGGAAGCGGAGCTGTGAGAACTACCAGGAAACAGTAGTTTGCATTCTAAGTGAGTCGGAGAAATAGAAATGTTTTCCTGGTTGACAGCGGGTCAGGGTGGAGGCGCTTTGCATACCTGGGAGGGGAAGCTTCTCTGCCAGGGAGGGATCCCTTCTTTCTCCCAGAGAGGGAGACTTTCCACTCGCTGAGTTTTCATTCATTCGGTAACAGTGCTCAGATGGGTAGCTGTTGACCTTTCACCCTTCTTATTTCTCTAAATTGTTCACGCGATATGGTGCCAGGGGGAATTGCTCTTACGTTTTTTGCATTTTAAAAAATGTACTTGCAGTGACCCAAGGGAAAGAAAATAAAGTCTCTGGTACATTGATCCCTTGATTAGTTATTTCCTAAATGAAAATGGAAATACTATTAAAGCAGTAATAATGTTCCATCTTAATAGTTGAGGAGTCAATAAATGGCTCCCATGTGCTTCATTAAGGATCTTAATGAAGCCATTTTTGATGGCTGAACTTTACATTATCCATTTTTCTGTTTTTTTCTCTCTTTTTATTTTTTTTAAGCTAGGAGTCCTTTAAAGAAAGGAAATAGTATGAACTGTTTTACAAATTTTCTCTATAGTGATATGATTGCCACTGCTAAAATACAATTAATATAGTAATTTTTGGGGTGAAATTCTTGTGCAGAATACAGCACAATAATTTACTTTTCACATGGGATGTATTTAAAATAAAATTGGTATTTTTGCTCTGTAACAAACTTATGGAGTTAGCAGACACCTTCTTCTGTGGTCATCCAGACACATGGTATGTGATCCGACATGCCTCCACTTAGGCCCAAAGCAATAACTAAGATTAAGCAGTTCAAGTTCTATACCTTTCCCTGCCCTTTATACTAAGCTGTTGTTACCCTTCATGTAAGCTTATCCTTCTCTTCTGTTGGCCCCGCGGTAGTTATGGCTGCAGCCTTCTGTGTCTAAATGGGCGGCCTTGACGCCTGCTGAAGAGCCAAGCCATCTCACTCCCCTGTGTCAGATCTGCGTAGACACTGATTTTGAACAATTTACTTTCAAAATTCAACAAAAACAAAAACATCTTTATTGTTGGGGAATGGTACCTGTGCCTGGGTTCATTGGGCTATTTTGTCATATTCGAGCAGGTGGGTGTGTGTATTTTTTTAGTTTCCAAGGTATCCCTTCACTTTGGAATCTTATCTTATATGTGATTCACTATAATGAAATGACGGCAACCACTATCCAGTTAGGAAATACAGTGATTGTGGTTGAAATATGCAGAAGGTATTTTATCTCTGTGCTTTTCATCTCCCTCCATCCCCAATTCTCAGTAAAGGTCTCTGGGTGTAATGACATGATTTAAAGTGATTGGAATTACTTTTGACTTCTTTAGAGACTGCAAAACAAATCCGACAAGAATTTATTGATTATTCAAGTCAACAGTTGTTTAAAGTACCCTTTCCAATGATATTGTAATAGTCGAGTTGCCAGGTAGGAAGACGTGGATTGCAGACTCAAGCCCTGGGGTGGGAATTATGGGAGACTGGTGTATTGCCTGATGTCTGAAGGTTGCTCATCCCTTTGTGTTCCATCAGCAGGTCTCCAGGGATGGAAGATTAGAAGGTCTCAAAATATGTTCATTGCCTGAGAAATTTTACCCTTGTCTTAGGGACTTTTGTACAGTGCTTGGGTGTCTGTGGCTAGTCTCATGGGCAGTTGCATGGTGTCTGAGACAAGGCTGCAGAGAGGCAGGGCCCCTTCATTCCAGCCTGCCAGTAGCACCAAGGAATGCTCAGTCCCTAGGTCTGCCGCTAAATCTGCTACAGAGCTGGCGGGTGACGGCCATACCAGTGTGGAGGGCGCACCGGTCACTGCTGCTTCTCACCTCTGCAGCGACAGCTCCTGTCCTTCAGCAGCTTCCTCTTCCTCCTCGCGCTGCCAGAGGCAGAGCTTCCCATCTTTCTTTCACCTTCTCAGTTATAAACACGCATTCCAGGAAGGAGTCTGATACACCTGTCCATACTGAGTGGGAAATAACTGAGGATGTGTAAGTTACCATCTCTTCCAGTCCTTTTTGCATTTTAGCAAGAATCAAAATGAAATGACGAAAGCAGATCCTGTTTCTATGGTAGGGAGATGGCAAGTTTCCCTCAGTTTTCTCCCTAGACAGTGATGATTGTCATGAACCTCTGCTTTATTTGGATTCTGAGGAACTCATCATTAGGTGGGCAGAAGTATTTAATTTAGACACCTTCAGAACTCTTTGCCCTATTGGTCTGATAGTGACTTTTTTGGAATTGTGTGGCTGAATTATTTCAGTGGGTAAGAGTTTAGCATCAAAATGTCAAATAATCCAATGTAGACGAGTAATTCCTTCTTGAGGAAAAAGCCCTTCTTTTAAGGTCACAAAATTATACCCTAAACTGCTGGCTCCCAGTGGTGCATGCTATCCATCGCAGTGACCCCTCGGTCAGCGCAGACTAACCCAGTCGTCCAACACCAGCAAAACCATTGTCGTAGCACCCAGGAGTGACCTTTGGGCATGAAAGGCCACAAATGTGTATCTTGAAGTGACGTTAAGGGATTGGGAGTACTATCCTAGGATAAACCACTGGGCTGTTTTGGAAAATAATAGCATGTATGTATCTTACAGGTGAAGAGCATGGATGTTGAAATCGGATTGCGATGTTCAAATTTCAGCTTTGACCCTTGTAAACTGGTTGACCTTTGTTCTTAATCTCCTCTTCTACAAAATGGGAATGATAAGTACCTGACAGGTTTATTTTTAGGATTAAATGGAGTATTATTTTGTAAAACATTAAGTACCATGTGTGACACATGAAAAACATTCAACAAATAGTGGTTATAGTAGTAAAAAAATCAGGTTTTGTATTTTATATCACTAGCTACTCATTTCCACATAAAATCAAGAGCCAATCATGTGTTGTAATTATTTTTATTCTGGCTTTTAACTGGTCTTTGATAAATGGTGGGACCACAGAGATTTTATTTATGTTAAAGGGTGTATATGTTTCAAAAAGAACTATAGAAAGAAAAATACACCCTTAAATTTTTAAATGATTTAATATGAATGATTAAATTGATAAATGTCAAAGGAGTATATTGTCTGTTCTGTAAATTAATATGTCAAATAATGATATCTTTAATGTAAAATGGTTAAGCCAAAATAATAAAATACCATTTGTTCTAAAATGGCTCTCACCTTAAAAATTGTAATAGAGAAGGCAGTATCTGGAGATTTTTAGATCATTCCACATGACATATGCCAAAAGTACATATATGTGTATGTGTAGGCTATAAAATTTTTCTTTTTTCACTTTTAAATATAAAAATAGCTTCAGTTTCCTTGTTAAATCATGATGTTGTGAAACTCTCTGAGGCTACTACTATTCTAGTTTGTTTTAAGCATTAACTCTATGTAATCAGTGATTTTATATTAAATTCCACTTTCATGATGAGTGAGTTTCAGCATGCTAGTTATTTTTTGTGTCTTCTTTATGAAATAGAGAACCCAGCATGCAAAATATCTAGTAAATGAGAACAAGTTTCTACTGTTAATAGACAGAAGCAGGTAAGTCAGATTTGGTCAATTACATTTTTCTTCAGATTAGACATAATTTTCTATCCTTGATGTTTCTCAAGGCCCTTTCTGAATTTCAGCTTCTGTCTTTTCTTATATTTATGGTTTCACTAAAATCCTCAGGTAGCGAAATACCTGCACTCATGAATCATTTGCAGATAATAGTGGTTCAGACACTCTCTGTCCAAATTGATAATGGGTATCTGATCCAAAGCGATGCCTGTTTTTTAAGGTCTATATAACGAGTTCATGGGAGAAAAATCCTTTTCACTGTGATCTCATGTTCATTATCACATCTAATAGTTAGTGTCCTAGATGTAGAAATGTAGAATAAGGCAAACTAGAGAGCCCCTCTATTGTTTGTGTCTCCAAATTACTTTATAAAAAGCACATCTCTTCCAGACAGAATCCCCATACACTTTGTGCTGTTAGTACTCTTAGGGAAAATGGAAGGTATATTTATGTTTCTTCTTTATGTTGGCATGCTTCCTCAAATATTTGAGTCAATAGTTATGAAACTGCATTTTTAAAACTTATATTTTCACCTATAAAGGATTTAATTTGTGCCTTACAAAAAGGCTTGCATTTATTTATAATATTTAGTATATTTGTAAATGAGCCAATATCCCATTTCATTAAGGTGTAGATTGATTTATTTGAATTATTTTTCTAAGTGTAGTTGAGATAATTCCTTTCAGGGAGTAATGTTTTTTTAATCACTAGCTCTCAATCTGTAGTGTGTGTGAGTCACCTTGGGAAATAGTGAAAAATGTAGGCTTTCAGAGTTTACCCACAAAAATTAGAAGTTAGTAGGCCTCAAGTGGTGCTTTTAGGTAAGTACGTAGATAGATAGATAGGTAGATAGATAGATAGATAGATAGATAGATAGATAGATAGATAGATATGAAATCCAGATAGTAGTGCTGCTGATAGAACTTAGAGAAACATTGAGGCCTTAAAAGACTCCATTGACTTTCTGACAGAGAGTAGAAGCTGGCCAGTTACGGTTTCTGACTTACACATGAAGCCCACATGTATCCAGCATCAGTCCTAAGTGCAGCCCCAATGAGTAGATGCCTGGAGTGTACGGTGTTTGCATGGACAACATGCATTCCTCACCATCTCCAGTCTCTTATCCAACTCTGTCGGTGGTTGTGGGAAGTCTCACTGTGAACCATGCTTTGGTTTTCTCTGCCTCATCCCATGTTGGTTTGAAACACATTCTTCTCTCCCGCTCTTGTCTCTCATCTCAGCTATCATTTCTCCAGGAAAGCCCTTCTGACCTCCCTAAAAGTCTCCATCTTATGGCTTCTCCCCTACCATGTACTCTTGGGTAAAGCACTTGTCACATTGCAATTCATGTCTGTTAGTGGGAATGTTTGGTTATTGCTTGTTTTTCTCAATAGACTCAAGGCTCAATAAGACACAGACTAAGACTTACCTTTTGTTTATTTCTGGCTGTATCCACAGAGCTTAATACAGGGCCTGCGTATAGTAGGCTCTTAGTCAATATTCATGTGAATGAACACATTGACGTTAAACCTTCACCTCACCCTCTGTTAAAGAGACATCAGTTTACTAAAGCTAGGCATTAAGCAGCCAATAAGTTACTGTGGATGATTGTTTGAAGGACCAGGGGTTACCTTAGCATCTTCAGTAGCTCAGGAAACTGGAGAATCCTGGAAGATAAGTGCGGAGAGGTAAGAGGGGGTGCATGGAATAATATCCTTTGAGCTGTGGGTTACAAGAAAAGTTAGAAAGTTTTCAAAACTGTTGAAATGTTAGTGGCAAATATACTTGACTATTTATTAATTTGAAATAGGAAGATAATATATTGCTAACGTAAAAAGTTTTAATAAATTTATTTTTTCTCCTATAACTCTTGCTCATGGCATTGAAAATGCTTACGTGCTACACTCCATATTCTCCTTGCAGGGAAAGCGGGTAGGTATAAACGGGAGGATCGGGTGTTTATTGTGTGTGATGCATGCGCCAGGCAATGTGTTTATACTTTGAAGGCAGTTTCTCATTTGCTCTTCACGACTACCCTATGAATAGCAAGGATTAAGATCAGAAACCCCGGGGAACATCTATCTACTCAAAAATCATGCCCAACATTTTTAGCTAATTTTTTTGTTTTGTTTCAGATACCAAGGCTAGGATCCTCAGCTGCTGCACTTGCATTTTTGTATTGTTTAGAAACCTGTTTGACAAATGACAAAGCCTAATATGATTGATATAGAGAAAGGATTTGCTTACCTGTCTGAAAACACCGAAGGATCATGACGATGCCTTTAAGGTTCAGGCTCCGGTTCTTGGTCCATCTCCTGTCTCTGCTGTAAACAGTGTTTCTGCTTTCTTCTTAGTTTAATTTCCCCCATAGTCAAAAATATTTGGACCTTCACACACTCAGCACATGGCCCAGAGCTAAGGAACTCATATGTCTAGGTATTTGTGCAAAAGACTTGACAGTAATTTTATTGCTTTGGTGTGAATCTCATGTCCACTTCTTGAACCAATCTTTGAGGAGAAGAATAGAATGAATAGTGTTACTCATGCACCATGTGTTACCTCGCAACACAGGAGAGAGTCCGTTTTTCTTAAACTACATAAAAATTATTGTAAAAGAGATAAAGAATGGATTCTGGGAAGGCAGCACTAGCCTCCTCTTGAAAAATGCTTAATTAGTGGAAATGTAAGCAATGATGCTGGGTAAATATACTTGGAGAAAATTATTAATAGTCTATGAAAATGATGTTCTTATCTGAATATTCTTGTAGATAGTCCTAAATAATACTAGTTTTTTTAAAAAATAACTATAATTTTAATCTTCAAGAAGGATGGTCTGTTAGCAGTTGAGATTGGGCAATGTTTAGGGAAGACATATTTCTGATGACTCAGGCTGTAGTTAATGTGGCCATATATTTGAATATTTATAATAATGAATATTTAATAGCACATGGAATAGTAGTATTGGACTCACTGCTTCTCTTTTCTCTCCTTTGACAATAATGTTTGCTGCTCTGTATGGCTGATATAGTTACTATACCATTGATAGGTCTAGTGGTAAAAATCTGCAGAAAGCTGACTGGGTGCAGCATTGCTTCAGAGTATTGTCTCTAACCTTCCCCACAACCCAGTGGGATAGTCCCAGTGATCCCCATTTTCCAGAAGAAGAGACTTAGGTCCCACAGTGAGTAAGTGGTAGTGTAGAGACACGAACGCATGCTGTCTGCTCCGGAGCTCTTGCTCCACCACTGGAAATTCTCAGTCTAGGGTCATACAAATGAAGATCTTCATCTCAGTGCTTGAAGAAAGTTCATTTATTAGGTGAATTTTTTTCTTTTGATTTTTAAAACAAGTTTTGGAGGGCCACTTACTTCACTTCAGTAATTTACTTCAGAACAAAGAATATGAAATAGAATCACATCATCGATTTAAACATGTTGCAATATTTACACTAAATCAGGGCAAGGTTTATAATTAGATCATATCAGCATTGTCAAGGATAACAATTGTTGAGTCTTAAGTAACAAAATGTTTTGATTGAGACCATTAGTCTAAGTGAGTGAATTCTTTGGCAAGAGGGGTCCTGACTCAGTAGTGTTAAATATAATCAGAATGTACTTTGTTATTCTGAAAAGTGATTCTCCTTGACAACTTGATGATAATAAATAAAAAACAGCCATTCTTTCTAACCTTGATCATTGTTTGTCCTTCTTTTGAAATTATCTAATATTTACTCTATTACCATAACACAACTAATAATAAAATAATTGATGAAAATGTTTTCCCTGAAAATTTTGGGACCAACTAGATTTTATCTCAGTTAATTTCGTCAGAGGCAGTCTGGGTATCGATAACATCTTTGTCATCTCATAGACACCTCTTTGTAACTCTCCGAGGACTTGGAAAAATATATGCCATCTTTGAAGAGAGGCAGACCACAAGGATAACTGATATATTCATCTGTTTGTCAGCCTTTCCATCTGCGTTTACAAACCACGCCTACACACCTGTGAGTCATCAGCGTGTTCGTGCAGGAGCCTCTGCTGAGATTTCCTCGTGCTCGCTGGATCTATTAACATAGATACAATTATAATTCATCTTTTAGCTCAGATGGATGGCAACTCCCCTTTCATGGCACAGTTTATTTATTCAAATTAAAGTTTAATTTCACTTGTAGATTTGATAAAACGCTTGCTCTCTGTTGATTTAGTCTTCTCGAAGTCCAAACATTTTTATAGTTTCACACATCTCTCATGCATGAAAAATTGAGAATGTGTGTTGATTTGCTGGAAATGAGTCATGTACTAAAATCATGCAGATTCCTTTGTGCTATTAAAGCCACTTAAGTGCCATAAGCAGAGAAGAAAAATAGGTGGTGTTTTCAGTGGCAAGAAGCTCTTTAAAATGTAATTGTTATGAAGGAAAAGCCTGGTGGAGCATTGCATATATTTAAAAGATATGTGCTAGGCCAGTGAGACGCTATAGCACTCCTAACCTGTTTGTGATTTCTCTGTTGGAATGTAGACAATGCTGGGTTATTTCGAGTTTGAAATAGATCCCAATTTTAAGGAAAGTTATATATTGCTTTGTCATATACCTGATGACAACTATATAGACATTTATGGATACTGAGGAAAAATAGTGAAGGAACAAAGACTGTTTGAGTATTTGTTAGTTACGGGCAACCTTGCCTAAGATTTTGGCACAAGAATAAATATAGCTCATGTATATTAACTGCTTACTATGGACCGCACACCATTCTACAAAGCAAATGTAAGTAGCGAGTATAAAGAAATCATTTAATCCTCTCAACAACCTCCTGGGGTCAATGTGATTATCACGTCCATTTTATAGATGAAGCAGCTGAGGCCCAACAAGGTTCAGTTACCTGTTCGATGTTGCATAGCTAGTATATGTTCAATCCAACATTCCAACCCATTCCTGGATGCATGTATTTAAACTATTATGTTGCACTGTATAATTGGTATGATCAGTTACAAAAGGCATGCATGCCATTTTCATCATGGGTTTGTTGTGAAAAGTAAGGTAATATATGTAAAATGCTTAGCTCAGTATCTGGGAAATAAAGGAAAAAGTGAGAAAATCCTAGAACATCCTCCCAAAGATTCTTATTTTAAAGAACCTCAGGTACTTGGATTGAATTGATACTTTTCTGATCCTCTATGTCCATGGACTTTTTGTGTGAGTTTCACAACACAGACTGGAGATAATATAGTTCACAAATTTGGGAACTTGTTGACACAATGCAGACATTTTTGAGTTATAGTGAAATTGGGTTTAGAGCTCACACACATATGAAAGGACATGTTTTCTCACACACACACAGCTTAGGGTCACCTGTCTGTGGGGTTTGAACTTATCCTTGATTTAGTTTCTTGTTGATGAACTTAACTGTGTTGATCTTACAGTTGGAGACCTAGATTTTGGTTTCTTTGTATGTTTTCTCTTTAGGATTTGCTCAGGAATGGTTAGATGTTATTTTGTACATTTTGACTAGCCAGTTATCTTGCCATAACTATCAGATATATTTTGCTGTAAAACACCTTTGATATTGGAATTTTTGCTGGGAGAATAACTTTATGCTGGCCTATGTTTTTAGGAATACAAATAATCTATTATTGTGGAAGAGAGCATTCCAAAAGGAAAGAAAAGAGAAAAATTTACTATAAAATTGATATAGAAGGATCAAAAAAATAGATAAATTTAAGTGTTAAATTCATTCAAGGTAACAGGACATAGCTTCAGAAAAACAGTTCAAGACAAAATAAATTTGGCCAACTTATACCTTAATATCAAGAAAGGAGTAAGAAAGTTAGAAAATGTATTGGAACAGAGAAGGCATTTAATCCAGTATGGGAAGGTGGTATATGAAGGGTTCACAGAAGTATTTAAGTGTCATATTTGAGTGTTGGCTTCTCCAGCAGTGCTAAGCACCAGCTCAAACATGCTGGTCAATTAATTATTAATGTCCATAGTGTATGAAGTCTCAGCATGGAAAAAACAGAACAAAATCACCATTCTGTTTTAGAATACAATGATAAGTTTTGTAACATTGTTTATGAGAAAAATAAAAAATTCAACCAAATTAAGTTACACATTGTAAGAATACACACACATATATATGTGTGTATATGATAACCTTTTTCCTATGGCAGCATTAATCTAGTTAGGAAGGTAGACGTATGCGTAGGAGCAGATGGTTTATTGGGATGAGCATTGTCATGGAGGAGCAAAATATCCTAGTGATGTAGTGGGAGTGGACGGAGATTATTCCTGGGTGGGAAGATATGTGGAAGCTATTTGGAGTAGGTGGCTTTGGAGATGGACTTTCAAGTATAGATAATTGATGGGGAGATATTTTATGGCATGCAGAGAGTTTCCAAGCTTAGATAACAACTTCAGAAAAGATTTATGGACAATTTCAGAGGGCAAGAGATATAAGGGGGTGACTGGAGCTGTAAGCATGGAGATAAATTGATAATAGAGATATGCAAGACATCGCTGAAGACTTTGACTGCCAGCCTGGGCACTTGGGGAAGTCACTGTGTTATAACAATCACAAACAATGTGCATATCTATTAAAAATTTGATGTTGCTAACAGGATCAAGATGGTAGACTCCGAATATGTGTCACAAACCCTGCTGTGTCAGATCCTGTAAGATGTCCCAAGGAGACCTGCCTGTACACACAGACCCACACACACAACATGGTCTGGAAAACAGAAAAGAGGGCTCTCAGTGAACACACACACTGTGAGCAATTTCTAGAAAATAGAAAATATATAGAATTGGATTCATGAAGGCGAAAAAACCCACACAGCTCCAAACATTAGTTTTCGAGGAAAACTAATACGCATGACAAGAGCATTTTAGTGAAACTTCTAGCTTAGAGAAAGGAATACATTAAAGGGGATGGGAGGATAATGAGCCAGTTGCACAGTATGTAATCAATGACTTTAGGAAATTATATAAATATAAAATAAACTGCATTTAAGACATTGAATTGATTTTAAAACCTCAAGAATTTAATATGGAAATAAAAAACTGTAAGGATTACCATGAGAAAAATAGTAAGAAAATGGGTATCTTTTAAATAACTAGATGAAGAACTTGCCCACCACAGATATAAAATCCTATTATATAATTATAATAATTAGATCACAATGTTATATGATATTAGTGTAAGAAAAGAGAAATGAAAGAGTACTGTAAGATCTATCCAGAAATTGATTCATATATACATAAGTATTTGTTGTGTGATAAATACATATAAAACAATGAACTACAATGACCTATTTAATATGTGATTTGGTCAATTGACTTCCCATTTGGAAAAAAATAAAATAATATTTCATCTGAAATTATTAACAATGATGACCTCTGGTAAGAGAATCAGAGTAAGGAAATCTTGAAGAGAAACATATAATTTTCAAAAATATATGTTTTGTATGATTTTTATAAGACTGTCATTAGCCCTGGACTGGTGGCTTTGTTGGTAGCTCAAGCATGATCCCCATAGGCCAAGGTTGCAAGTTTGATCCCCAGTCAGAGTAAAGAATCAACTAATTAATGCATAAGTGGAAGAACAAATTAATGTGTGCTCTCTCTCTCCCTCCCTCCTGATCCCTTCCTCTCTCTCTAAAAGCAATAAATAAAAAAACAGTAATTTTGTAAAAAGACTTTTTGGGCTTACTTAAATAAAAATTTAAAAGAAATAATAAGGAACAGTGTTTGAGAGAGCAACATCTTTTGACTTTTCTCGCATGCCTAAGCTAAATATTTGCTATTTCTCTCAAGGAACACAATATAGCACTGAAAATCAGAATAAAAATATTGTGCTTTATGGATTACCAGAGTGAAAGTTTTATATAATCTTATACTGGAAAATGGTATTGAAGGTATATTTACATGTAGAGTTCAAATACTGTTATTTCATTTGAAATTATAGTTTTTTTATGTTTTTATTTTTTTTATTTTAGTTTATTTAGTAGTTTTTATCTCTAACTGGCCATACAAATGTGGAAATTGAAAAGTTTTGCAAGAATTCCTACTCAACCCCACTGCAAAACATGTCCTCTTAATCCTTAAGTTACCCTCTGTGTAGCTCAGTGGCTGCCATATATTAGGTACTCAGTGAATATTATGAGACAGTCCAGAGGTCTGTCCAGAAAAAGTCCAGCCATTAGCCATTGTTCATGTAACGAGAACAGTTTGTGCAATGTTGATGTAACCTGGCAGCTAAGGAGAGAAGACTGGAATGTGCATGCATGAACAATGATGACTTCACTGTACTAGTCAGTGGGGGTGGTAGATGCCATTGAGTGAGCATGTGTACTGTGTGGCCATCACATTCAAAATTACTGAGTAGAGCAATTAATCCGCATCAAATTTTGCATTAAGCTTGAACATTCCTCCATGGAAACAATTCTGATGATTCAGAAGGCCACAGCTACAGGCAACTGGTGATCAGCAGCTTCATCATGACAATGCATCCACTCATGCATCACGTCTTATACAGGGTTTTTTGGCGAAACATTAAATCTCCCAGGTGACTCAGCCCTGCTACAGCCCAGATTTGGCACCCTGTGACTTCTGGCTTTTCCCCAAACTAAAATCCCCTTTGAAAGGGAAGAGATTTCAGACCATCAGTGAGATTCAGGAACATATGACAGGGCAGCTGATGGTGATTGGAAGAACTGTGTGAGGTCCCAAGGTGCCTGCTTTGAAGGGGACTAAGGTGTCATTATCCTATGTACAGTGTTTCTTGTATCTTATATCTTTTTCAATAAATATCTCTATTTTTCATATTACATGGTTGGATGCCTTCTGGACAGACCTCATATATCAAAATGGTCTGATAGAATTAAATGTTAGGTCTAAGTGCTATTTTAGCCCTTGCTCTAGCTTTGAGCAAATTACTTTAACCTCAGTTTTTTTTTCATCTGTAAAATGGGGATAAAATTACCTCTCTCATAAGATTATTTTTTGAAATGATAAAATGAAAATAGTACCATATTTTTTACATAATATATAAAATTCATTAATTTTAGGTACTTTTGGAAAAGGGTTATCCTATAAAGTTTTCAAACATGGACAAAGAAGCTTGAGTCTTCTATGGTCATATTGTGTAGGACTTCACCTTTACATCAATGTCCCAGAGAATATGAGCTTGATACCACTTGGCCCCTATTAGGAGATGTGAAAAGGTAGCCCCAATGAACAAATGACAAGCTTTTTCCAATCCACTTGTTTGCATTCGCACATTGCCCTAGAATTCTGCAGCCACTTTGCTTGTCTCGAACTTGTGTCCCCTTTCACCATTGCCAGGATTGACAGCATGCAGTGGCCTAACCAGGAATGATGCTAGGGTTATGCCTCTTTAGATGTCAAGAATTACAGCCTCCAGAGCTTTGAAGTAAATCCTCTGAAAGAGTAACTTCTTTGCTCTGTTGCATCAGAAAATCACTGCATCTCCCTCCTTCCCCACTGGCGATGGCTGCTACCCTGCTGGCAAAATCCTCTGCAGGTAGTGACCTGAGAGGAGCTGAGACACTGAAATGACAGTGGCATTTAGTTGACTTACTATACAGAGGAGATCATCAACTAATTGACGACTTGGCTCTTCAGCAAATTATTTTTGTGTGTGTAGGCTTGACATCAACTGAGGGTAATGTGTGGTCAAAAGCAACCAGGAGAAGACAGGGGCAGAACGGTGAAGTACATGGACCATGCACAGCAGCCCATGTTCTAGTCCTGACCAAATCAGATGGTTCCTTGCATAAATCTCTTAACTCTACCTGTTTTATTGCTCTCAAATATCTCAACTATCTGCCTAGAGTTCCTGTGAGTGGCAGATAAACTTGTGATGTAGAAATACTCATAGCCTCTAAACACTTATTTGTTAAATATTAACTCTATTAAGGTCTCAATTTACATGAAAGTGCTTATATTGTGTCATTAGGGGGCGTTGGGCAGGTGTAACTATGTACAGTTGACCCTTGAACTATTTCAACCTTTATGAATCCACTTGTGGATTTTTTCCAATAAATACTGTAAATGCATTTTCTCTTCCTTATGATTTTCTTATGTTCTTTTCTCTAGCTTACTTTATGATAAGAATACAGTACATAACACATATAACATACCAAATGTGTGTTGATAGACTGTTTATATTATCAGTAAGGCTTCTGGTCAACAATAAGCTGTTAGTAGTTAAGTTTTGGGGGAGTCAGAATTTATACAGAGGTTTTTAACTGCTGGGGGTCAGTGCCGCAATAACCACTGCATTATTCAAGGGTCAGCTGTAAACGCTAGAAAGTTTACTAAAACGGATTAGATGCTGAGCAAAATGTAACCTTCTCTTAATAAATTAAGGCCATTGCAATCATACATACTCATGAGCCTAAATACTGTAAGATCAGGATTTTTGATTCTGAATGGTACCCCGGTGCTCAAAGTTGCTGCTTATAAATGAATGAATTTTGAAAAGGTATCTAAAATATATTTATCACTTCCTCCTATTGTGTGCCATCTAATTTGTCATGCCTTTGGCAATCGTAGAAACATTGTTTTGTGTGACATGCACACACACACACACACACACACTTTGACTATTCAGCTTCAGCATCAAGCAGTGTTCAGGCCAATAATTTGAGCAAGGTACCCTTTCTTTACTCGGTGGGTAAAGTCAGGAAAAGAGTCTGTAAAGCCTTTGGTGCAGAACAGGATTTTCTCTCCACATCAGTTTTAGATGATATCTGTGATCAAAGAGACATATGCTGTTCGTGCGCTTCCTCTGTACTTCAGAGCTGCCTGTGACCTGGAGGGTGTAGGGGCCCTTCTGTGGTTGCCTAGAAACTTTGCTGCACAAGTGTCAACTTTCTTTCATGGCTCTCAGGGAGAAGGAGCCTCACAGAGAGCTCTAGACTTTGTAGAGGGGGAGAAAGGTCCTTGTGTGTTTTAAAACAAGTGTCTCACCAGGAGATAATGGCCGAGCTGTGGGTTATAAATGATGCATTTTGTTCTTTTCGTTGTGCTGATGGCACAAGGGGAAAAAGAAGTTCATCTCTCACTCATCAAAATACTGTGACATTTCTTCTTCCACGGGGATATTTTCAATCACAACCTTCTGCAGTAACCCACACCAAATCGAACAATTGTAACTGCAGCGTCTCATTAAAACCTGGTTTGACCTCTATTCTTTCATGTACCTCACTCAAACTAAAACACACACACACACACAGACCCTCGCTAAAATTTGCCATTAATTTCTCACTTCATTTCTTTAGGAGCACATCTACTACTTAGGATGCAAATAGTCTTTGGTTCTTGTTCCATTAATAATATTTTGTGTTGCCAGCAGCACAGTTACTTCTAAGCTGTCAGTTTTATTAGGTCTCTAAGCTTTGAAGAAGACAAGCTTCACAAAATTTCCTTGAAAATGAATGTATTTTGAAGGCTCTTTGGAAATAGGATCAAGGTGAGAGGGCCTTTCTATCCTGGTTACCTGATGAGTATGTCATGAGTCTTAGGTTTTAATTAAAATCATGTGCCATTTAGGTTTAGCTAATTATTTGTCAGGAGAGATTTTTGCTCTGCAGGCTGAATGTTCTGTGTGTAAAAACTAGACTTGGTCACTGTCAAATCAATAGGCATAAGGATTGTGTAACTCAATTTTCAAATGTACACTAGTAGGTGGTTAGATGATATGATCCCCATGTCCTTACTAAGATTAAATTGATTTTGTAATTTTTATGAAAATAGGCATAGCATATAGAATTTAATATCCCTCAGTTGCGACAGATATGTCACATGAAACATATCCCAAGGTTGGAAAGGACAAACTGATAGGGTGCAGTGATTAAGGGACTCCTAAGAAAACTGCCCGAATAATAGTGTATGCCTACAAGCACAGTAGTTAACTCACAGATAAAAGAACATTTTTAAAAAGTGAGCAAAATTTATCAGAGCAAAGGTAGTAATACGTGCATCTTCCATAAATAAGTAAATGTATGTATTTTCTCTCCCTTTCTGCCTTAGTAATGTGGACTGCATCGTGTCCTCTATGGATATACTGAGTTGCCTTCCTTTACCAGCTGTGAGACCTTCCCTGAGTTTTTAGTCTCTCGGTGTGTCAATTTCTTCATCTTTAAAATAGTGACAGTAGTATGTATTTCATAGGGTTGTTATGGGGATTGAATGAATGAACATTTGTGAATTTTACAGAATAGTGCCGGGGCATGGGAAGTGATATGAGTATTTGATGAATAAATAAAAATAACATTTGTCAGTCCGAGCATACTTCAGACTTCAGAAACCCCACACCGAGTGAACCTAAGGACAAGGAATGATTCAGCTTATACAGTTCCTCTGTGATTTTGAGAGTACATTCTCCTTGTTCAATCTGTACGAAGCCAAGGGTCTTACTTAAAACTCCAAAAGAGCCTCCACTTTCACAAAGGCTACCTGGAAAATGGGAGGGCATAAAGGAACATCACCACTTAGTCTCAGACAGAAGTATACATTCTAAAAATACTTGAGCAAAGTTCTCCTGTTTTTGCAAAAGGTGAATACTGAAAGGGTCTGCATGGCTCCAGAAAAATGGGCAGATTACAACAGGGTAGAACTTTCTAAAGTTCCACAGTGGAATGGATGAATTAGAGCTGAACCCACGATTGAGTCTCACCGGGGGGTCAATCTTTGGGGGGCCCAACTGAGGGTGCCTCCTTCTCATGCCCTGTATTAAGATGGTGCAGTTTTCAAGATTGGGACTTCAGAGATCCAGTGCTCTTTTTTGGATTTATGCTGGACTTTATACTTTACTCTTCAGACTGTTCCAGCATCAGCATCACCTGGGAGCTGATGTTAGGAACACAGAGTCCAGGACCCTACACTGATGGAAATAGTTTCCAAATTTTAAAAAGATAGAACTGGGACTTCCCATCAAGATGGTGCCATAGGTAAATGCTGTTCTCACCTTCTCCCACAATCACATTAAGATTACAACTAAATTATGGAACAACCATCATTGAGAACCACCTGAAGACCCACTGAACTGAGATCCTACCACTAGGGATATAAAGGAGATGCCAAGACAAAACTGGTAGAAGACTGGTAGGAGACGCGGAACAGGCAGGTTCCACGCCCCTGGTGTGGTGATTAAGAATTGGGAGGGATATCTTGATTCAGTCACGAACAATGTGTGACACCTCATATAAGAATTAAAGTTATGTGTTTGCAGAATTTTAGAGCTTTCAAGGGCTTTAACAATCAGCTAATCCATCCCTTTTATTTCCCAGTTTTATTGCTTTAGGAGATAGTCGTTCAGTACTTGCTCTGTGCCAGGTTTTTAAACTCTCTTGTGTTTACAGAGATAGACAGGATATGGTCCTCACTCTGGAAGCCTCTTCAGATGGGGGATAGAGTAAAACAGCAGGTTAAACATAGTGTAGAAACTGCTCTTCTAGAAGTAGATGCAGAAAGCTGGGAGAATCCAGGAAGCCTCTGCAGACACAGTCACTTTGAGTTTGGTTCTTGAAAGATGAGTGAGTTTCTAGAGACCTGCAGTGACCCTGAGACTGTGCATTTCTAACAGGCTGATAGGGCTGGGAAGGAAACTTGCAGCTTTGCATAACAAGAAGGCTAACTGATGGCTTAGGTAAGTACTTATTTTCCCATGATTCTGGAGGCTGGAAGTCCGAGCTCAGGGTGTCAGTGTGGTCTGATTCTCATGAGGGTCCTCTTTTGGTTTGCACACAGCTACACTGGTGCATGTGGGCAGAGAAAGATTGATCTCTGATTTCTCTTCCCCTCGTTATAAAGACACCAGTCCTATTGGCTTAGAGCCCTCCCCTTATGAACTCATTCCACCGTAACTACCTCCCAAACATCCTATCTCCAGATATGGTCACATGGAGGGTTAGCACTTCAGCACGAGGTTCATGGGTCACAATTCAGTTCGCAGCCACCAGTAACTGTTCACTGAGACACCGGTAAATGCAAGATGCTGTGCCGGGTACTGCGCTTTATGATATGCATGTGCAAACCTAGGCGGCAGGCAAGCCCAATGTGTTAGACTGATGTGTAAATATGATGGTGTCTACCACACATTATATGAAATTTTATTTCAATCCCCTGTTATTATTGCTTAATATATTTAATGAGTTTTTTTAAAATTTAGTTTTGTTTAAGTAGAGTTGATATGCAGTTTTACATTGGTTATATAAGTTTCAGGTGTACAGTATAGTGATTGAGCATTTTTCTTTTTTGATTCAGCATTTTTATACCTTACAGTGTGATCATCCCACTAATTCTAGTGATCATGTGTCACTGTGTAAACTTATCACAATATTGGTGATTATATTCCCCTTCCCCTTTTCATTCCTTATCCCACCTCTGTCCTTCTGGTAACCATCTTTTTGCACTCTCTTTCTATGCATCTGCTTTTCTGTGGGTTGTTCTGTTTTTAACATTTGGTGGAAAGTCCTTTTGATTAAAAAATAACATGGAAAATTGGAGAATTCTTGCAGTGGTAGTGGTCTGTATGGTGGAGATGCTTACAACAGCTCCTCCTGTGGTTCAGTGATGTGGATTACTGAGACTGCGCAGGAAGGTCAGTAAAGCAGTGTTGACTGAGGGGGGTCACACTCTGCACATGCCTCATTTCCCACTGGTAGTTAGCTTCCTGTAGTTGCTTTAACAAAGTACCACAAACCAGGTGGCTAAAAGCAGCAGAAGTTTATTTTCGCGCCATTTTGGAGGCCGGTAGTCTGAAATCAAGTTGTCGGCATGGCCATGCTCCCTCTGATGCCTGTAGGAGCATCCTTCCGTGCCTCTTCCTAGCCTCTGGTACTCCGCTGGCTATCCTCGGTGTTCCCTGACTTGTAGATGCGTCACTCCAGTCTTTACTCCAGCATCACACAGCCTTCTCCCTGTGTGTGTCTGTCTTCCGTGGCCGTCTTCCTATAAAAACACCAGTCCTGTTGAATGAGGGACACACGGTACTTCAGTGCGGCCTCATCTTACCTTAAAGACCCTATTTCTAGATAGGGTAAACATTTTGAGGTAGGTGGTATTGGTATTTCACATACCTTTTTTGGGATGGTGGCACCGTTGAATCCATAGCATCTCTGAAAATACCTTAAGGATCATTTTTTGAAGATGGGAAGATTTTCTGTTTTAACAAAAAAATGCAGGACAAAATAACTACCCATTTTTCAAAAACTAAAAATTGTAAAGAACATAAAACTAAAATTCTAAAGAACTTTTCTCGTGCTATAGTGGATCATAAAAAAGTTCATTACTGTTTCTGTTCATATTTTAAAAATCAGATTTGTTTTCCATGCAATGTAATTGTGAATAAAAACTATTTACAGAAAGAATGCCTTTTTATATATTAATGTAGTTCCATAAGTCATATGAATTTTCCAAAGCCACATTTTAAAATAGCTCTAGATTTCTTGTCACACAGTCAGGATTGAATCCCTTCTAGAAAACTTCTGTTTCTCCATAAAGTGGTATAGAAGGTTAGGTGTGAATGTGACAAATTCAAATGCTATTGAGTTTTGAATTTTATTGCTCTAGAGGCATGATATGATTCTCAATTCTTCTAAAGGAAATCATTATTTACATGTTTTAAAAAGCCACCAGCAGTGTTAAACTTTTTCTTTCAACATGATAATATTTTCCCTGATGTTATTGAAATTAAAAAAAATGCTTTACCTACATGCATAATTATTTTGCTCGACTTTCTTGTGGAACAAAGACAGTGCAAAAAGAAAACATTGACACATTCCCATTGACTTACATGCAGTGACTGTGCATTCTGTCTACATTTCTGTTATATAATTGCACTGACTGAATGGTATAACGAGGGGCCCGAGGTACCTACTCTGCTGGGCATAATTCTGACTCATTATGGCAGGTTCACAGGAGCTATGGAAGAAACTAGAAAATAAGAGTAATCGCCAGTGGCATTAAGTAGTTATGGCAGTAAGAGGCATAGGATGTAGCTGAAATTCCGATGTCGGGAGATTTGTGTGTGCATTAAGAAAAGAGGGATGTCTGTGCGTTGCATCAGTATTCAGAACCATACCTTTTTTATCGTAAATTCTTGTAATGCTCCAGAAAATTGAAGAATGTGTAGAATTAACTAATCTGATTCATGTGTAGAAGGAATAAATGAGCTTTGAATATATTTTATGACATTTATATTACACAAACATAACTAGGTAAAAGACTCCACATGAAATACAGGTAACCTGAAACTGCTTTCCTTAAATACCACTAGAATAAAGAAGATCTTAAAACTCTTGTAAACAGAGTTTAATCAGACCAACCAAAAAAAATTAACAGTTTTAAAAGGAAGGTGTTTATAGGTTTTGGTGGAAGTTGGAACAGTATGGACAAGACCTTCTCCGGGTAGTCAAGGTGTACTTCAGAGTTAGTGAGGGCTAACCAGAGATGTCAAATGCCAGCTGCTGATTGATGAGAAATGTGTGACTTCTTAGGCAATCTTCAAAAAATTTAAAGAACTTCTTATGTGTCTGGAGGCGTTCCAAATAAAGAAAACATATAACATTTCTGGAGACTTTAGAAGCTATATGATACTAGTTACCATCATGGTTTGTCTCATAAGATTGGTAGACCAGAGAAAAATGTATTAACCCTGCAAACAACTCCCAGGTATGATGCCCTAAGCTCCTTCAGCCCTTGATTGTTTCCTCTCCCATTTCCTCCATCCCTCCTCCTTCTCCTCCTGTCCTCGCCTTTCATTCTTTCCAGCCTCCCAACTAGAGAAGGTAAGCCCTATAAGAAGGGATAAGTTTCCTCTGAGGGAATGGCTTGGGGATAAATAAGAGGTAGTCAAAAAGAGAAAGAATATTGTCTCTGGCTCATGTAAGGGGCTCAGTGAGGATAAGTGTGGCTGAAACACAGAGAACAAGATTATAGGGGAATAACCAAACCATTTAAGAGATGTTAAAGATTTTGCTTTTGTCTTAAGAGCAATAAGAGGACGTTAGTTTTTGTTGAGCAAGGGGTGCTGGAGATGATGATACACACACACACACACACACACACATGCAATTTGAAAATGATTGCTTTGGCTCAAGTGTGGAGCACAGAAGGGAGGGAGTCATAAATATGCCTTCTTCTAAATGACCAAAGGAAGATGTGTCTATAGTAACAGCAAGTTCTCAGAGATCGGTAACATTGACATTGTAAGATGGCATTCTTCGAATTCGTGCTGTATCTCCTAAGACACATCATTTGGCTCTTATAATTTTCCCCACAATGTTCAAATAAGGTCTTGAATCAAACATGGGAAGGCATATCATTGGGGAATAAATAGACTGGAAATTCCGTGGCTTTGTCATTGGCCTCCTTCCCATTCAGTAAATAACTACTTTACGTTATGATCCAGATTTCCATAGAAGCTTCATAATTCATAAAGTAAAGACAGTCTGTTTCCCAAGTAACGTTGTTTCTGGGTAGCACACATACAGGCCCGTAGCTGCAGTTTCTTTATTAACTCATGCTGCTTGAGGCAGACCTACTTGATACAATGCTCTTATGAGCCAGTAATTCAAAAATTAGTCCTAATCCTGAATGAGTAAGGTGACAACCACTGTTAAACCCAGATATGGTTGCACATCAGCAGAGAAGACTGTTAAGGACAGGTTTGTAAAATTTACTCCGATATTGCATGCAATAAACAGGATTTCAGCATGTCCTTCATCACACAAATGGAGTATTTTGTTTGCTTTGGAAACAAGCTGACCTTTGTGTTACAGTCTACAGTTTGGATTCTCTGGATAATAATCCTCTGCTTTGATTTTTCTGAGCTTCTTTTCAGCATATTTTAAAGTCAGTCTCGGGCATGGAAGGGCTGACAGTGAGGTTCTCTGAAAATGATGGTGTTTCTATTCACCTGATTATTATAACCTCCCAGCTTACTCCAGCCATCCAACCCCGGAGGGAGGGTTCAGCTCTGTCCGCTTTCTGATTATAGTCACTCGTAAGTATGTTACATGGGATGCTGGAGATTTATGTTCATGGACGTCAGTATTCACAAATGACCACCCTGTGATGTTACTTTGAACCCTTTATGAATGTTTTCAAAATTAGGAATTTGATGTTACTTTTCATCTGTGTTATATTTTTATACTGTGTGGCTGTGCACAGTTTTATAAAATTTTAATTAGAAATGAGAACTTGTCTGTACAGGCAGTAGGTCTTGACAGAGGCTTCTGAATTCTAGAGAGTTATGAAATATTTCAAAGTTTTAATGAGCCATAGATTTGGCTAAAAGAAAGATGCAGTTTGAAATCACAGGATAGTTTAAACAAAAGTTCTACATAGTAATAGATCTTGAATAAATTATGTATTAGCCCTAAGTTCTTAAAGAATAAAATGTAACTTGACTTCCAAGGACAGCAAGTCATATTGGGAATATTGCCATTTTAATTTCACTATTTAATAATAAATGTGGTCTGTTTTAATATTGATGTTAACTTTCTCCACACTGCCTATTTCTTTAGTCTCAAGGTGGTATTATTGGTAGTATATTTCTGATTATCTTAAAAGGAGAAGGGAGTTGTTTATATGTAAGGCTTGATGTTTTCTTGCCAAGTTTCGTTTCTCCCTCCTGTAACCTTTCTATTTTTCATGATTGACTGTGGAATTTTATCCGTGTTTTTAAATGATATACTCCTCTAGTTGAAGGTCGGTGGGGGGGCTTTCGTACTGTTCAGTAAAGAAAAACAGATTTCTGTTAGGAACTACTTTTATTTGCACCAAGATGGGGGCTCTGTCCCTGTTACCAACAATGGAAATTCCTTGAGATGGTTAAAAGACATATTTATGAACAGAGGACACATTGTTGGCGTTAAGTGTGCTTTTCAGTTGTGAACCCTGAATGAGATAGCCAGCAGATCACATACCTTCAGCATGATTAGTGCTAGGGAGACTCACCGTGAATTATGGGCAGCCAGGGAAGAGCGGGTGTTAGAAAAGAGGAAGACAGGACCAAGGCTCCCCCCAGAACTTGGGAGAGAACTTAGTAATGCACCAATAAAATGGACCTTTGAAAGTGGCCAAATCAGCCTGTTCCACGTAAAACATCAGCCCTTGGGCTATAATGTGTCAGTTGTAGATATTTTCCTGTTGACCTTTATTATTGTATTTTTGAGATGGAAACAGTGGGTGACGGTCGTATATTCTTAAAATCATAGGGCTAGACATGATTTTCAAAGTTCTTTGAGTTGCCAACTTGGATTACATAAAATCATGGCTCAACATTGTTCTGTTATAAAATCGTTAAAACGAAACTATGTCATAATCTCATTTTTGAAGATGATAAAATATTTTAGTTCAAGTCTTACTGTGGTTGGTCCGGTGAGGCCAGTGGTAATTTTGGTTTTTCTGTTCCTAGAGGGGCCTGTTAGCAATTCTTCCTTTGCTTAGGTCCGGCCTTCTAAACCAGACGACCGAGGTATGTAAGCTTCGTTCTTCACTTGAACTCTCAGATGAGGATGGATTGTCCATCTCTCTGGTAGAAAATGAAAGACAAGGAAGCTTCATTGAAATCTTACCTTTGATACAGGCTCAGTATTGACAACAAGTCTTTGCAAATGAACAAGGAATCCATTGCTAATTTAAACACTAGACATGTTATATTTTTAATGATTTTGAGAATGATATTAAATACACATCCCTCGATAGGAATGGGTGTGGTATACACTGCAGGCACCGATCCATGCCCGCACAAGTTACGTAACCTCCACAAGCCTTTGCTTCTTCATAGGTAAAGTAGGTATGATGATACTCACCTTATAAGATTATTCTGAGGATGAGGTGAACTGTATGTTTAGATGCCTAAACACCCTTGATAAATGGGAGCCTGGCTTCATCTCCTCCTGCTTCCTTTACTTCAATGAAAGGAAAACTATTCCTATACCAAAGTGATCGATTTTATGTACTCTGGCTGGAAGACACTATGTTTAGGACACTATTGAAGTGGTATTACCTTATCTATGGAAGTAGCAAGTAGCTCCTGTCCATTAGGGTAGAGACCTTTCCACTTTTCAATAGATTAACATATTTTAATTGAGAAATGTTGCCTGTCCTATAGAGGCCAGGAGATACTGGAGACTATCATCAAAAGTTCAAAATTTCATCTGCGACTTTATTAATTATTTTTAATGCTCTTTTATTTATTTGAGAGAGAGAAAGAGAGATAAACACCAATTTGCTGTTTCACTTATTTATGCATTCATTGGTTGATTCCTTATGTGCCCTGACTGGGGATCAAACCTGCAACCTGGGCTGTCGGGATGACACTGTAACCAACTGAACCACTCAGCCAGGGCCTTTATTTATCATTGTTACAGGCTTTTTTAGACTTCCAAGGTCATCGCAATTTTTTTATCTCTTTAAAAATAGAGCTTCATTTTGAATTAAAGCAATGAAATGGTTCATATTTTCTCCCACCTCTTGAACCTTTTGTTTATAGATCTAGTCCAGGTATATTTTCTGTTCCCAAAGAGATATTTTAGGATGCCTAAATAGATCAATAATATTATGATCTCACTGCCAATATATATTGTTCATAAAATGTCTGTATTCTGGTCAATAGTAATAGATAAATGACATTTTATTGAGGCACCATAAATGCTAACATACCATGGCTTACATAGCTGGATTGATTTATTAAAAGCTTTCTTTTGACCCTAAAAGGGGGATGGTGACACACAAATTGCTGAATACAGATGCATTGGAGAATTGTGGATGACAGAGACTGCCTGTTCTAAGCAAACACCAGGACCACCCAAAGACAGACATTTGTTTAGCATAAACACCTTAGGAGCGACTTTGCAAACCTTTCCTACTATGGACATTTGAATACACTACTCATCCAGAGCCGTGGCTTCATCACAGTGGCTACGCTTGGTAGAAGAGGGTGAGGCCTTGCTGTGAAGTATTTATTGTCTGCGGGACAATTTTTATGTGTAGTCATGACGATGATAGATAGTAAACGAACCCATAAAACTGACCTTCGGCAATTTACATGCACCTTTGTGAGCTGCAGGAAAGAGCCTTGGATTTATTATATACCTCTTTTTATTGCAAAGTTATAATTATATTGGTGTAGGAGATAGTCACAGGGCCCTAGACACAAAGTTGTCCAACGCTAGCCAGGCCGATCGTGGGACACTGGTATCACTTTGCCAGTGTGAAATCCCTTCATTATACCTGGGAGGGTATTTAGACATTTGGCCTTTATTTTTGCTGTCCAGTGATTTGTTATCATTCACGTTCACCTGCCCAAAGAATCTGGGCTTTCTGTAACTTTAAAACACAGAATATTCACAGAGCTTATTATTTTAACATTCTCAGAAATGGTATTTATTAAATCTAGTTTTCTTCAGTATTTTCTCTTAAACTGTACTTTGATAATTATATCCCAATTATTGTATCCATTATTACTTATTCTTTCTTGTTCTCCCTGTCTCAGTCTCTCTTCCTCTGGCTTTTTTTCTTTGTCTTATCCTACTTTTGTCTCTCTCCAGCTGCCTGTTTCTCTATGTCTGTACCCTCTTATTTTATTTCAAGATGAAAGACTATTTTTACTAGGTAGAATATTTTTATATAAAATAATATAGTAATAAATTCTCACCGGAGACTTTGAGAGGGCTCAACTATATTCAGAGGGACATTTTGGGGAGGATATTTAGCACGTGGAGTTCTTATTTATAGATACCTCAATGCAGGCTCTGCTGCTTGAGCAAGGTTTTGTGAACACAGTGAAATCACTTAGTCTCATACAGCCTCAACCTTTTCATCTGCTAAGTGGATACAGTATGGTTTTGTAACAGTTAAATGAGATAATACAAGAAAGGCAAGGATCTTACATGGCCCATAGTAGACACTATGAAGGGTTATGATATGATACATTAATAATAATAATAATAGTATGTTTGTTTTACAATTAATAAACTATGTTAAAATTCATAGAAGCTAATTAAATGAAACACACTTTTTATAATAAAGGTAAGCTAGTGAATTGAAATCCTCTCCTTCAAATTTAGTTTCAAGACCTTGCTTTAAAATATTTCATTTAAAAGAAGCAATGTAAAATACATTTTAACGTTCAAGTGAAAAAAAGTGGTCACTGGATGTTGCACAATTATTTTCAGCAGACTGCATTCTCTTCGCTCTCATAGATCTTTTCTATGAAACTTCCTAACAGCACAAAGAAGAAATGTGCACATATGGTTGAAAGTAAGAAATCAGCAACAAGTTCCCACATTCAGAAAGATGCAGCTGGAAGGTTTTTTTTCTTTTGCTTCCATTTCATCAAGTTATTTAATGTGAAAAAATGTTTATGAATGTGGAATTTGTTTTTTACATTATGCATCACTTTTATCTCAGTGCCACTGTATGATTTTGAAACAGGTCAGCATCAGAAACTAGCAGCATCAGATTTGCTAGTTTTATTATTGCAGGCTGACCCGCAAGTTGAGATTTTTCTCCAGAGTTAAAACCTGAGCCATGTCTCAGAATTAGGCACCCTGTGCTTATTTGTAAATCAATGAAGGTGGGCAACCACCTTTATTATTTCTACTCTATAGAACCTATACGAAATTTTAACATTATTCCTGATAATGGTATTCTTTTTGAAGTACATGCTTTATGTTAGGCCTTATCATGCATGTTATACCATTTAATTACTACCAGAAACTCAGCTGATAGATAATACTTCTCTCATTTTCAGAAATGAGGACTCTGAGTTTCAGTTTAACGAACTATTCTATTACACAGTTGAGAGGTAACAAAGCTCGAATTGAAACCTATGTCCTTCTGACTTCAAAACATATTCTCTTTCAAATCCACCATGCTGTGCCTGTACTTTTAAGTGAAATATCATGAATACTCTGGGTCAAAGAAGAATCTTTATATTGCAAGAAACACTTGACTTATTGAACAGAGTTTCAGATGTGTGTGCCCATTTAAATGCATTTACATCTTGCTTAAGGGCAATACTTTCCAAGGAAACGTAAAGTAAGCAATTAGATTTAATTCCCTTGTAGGTATACACCTAAGGCCGTACCTACACCAACCAAATAAACAGAAACTTTAGTGTCTTTCACCAGGGAGCAGTAATATCCGTGTTGCCACTTTATGAAATATTTAGTCTTACAATATATTTCCATTTAAAACAGTGCACTGGATTACATCTGTTTTGGCAGTGTATTTCTCATATTTCACTACTTTATTGCAATATTGTAATGACTTTATATGTCCCAGTATAATATCTGAATTTCACACACACAAGAACAAATGAGAAAGTAGAAACCAAATACCATTTAGATCACCTGCATTTTTAAGAAATTGCTAATACTTCACAAATGTAGAAAATAATTTTTTCAGAAGTTAATATTTGAAGATAAATGTGAGTATTTCTAAGTCTGTGTATTGGGAAATTAGTAATTAGTATTTTAAAATTAGTATTTTGAAAGAAAAAATCAAAAACTGTTATTGTCAGATGTGGCAGGAATAAAATGAGGCTCCAAAGAAGGCATACTTTATTATTTGTGCACTAAACAATATGACAAATAATTATTTTCTGACAGCTGTTGTAATTAATTTTTACTTATTTATTGATAGTGAATTACAAATATTATAGTGGAAGTTCTACAAAGAAGCAATAATACTGAAAAGAGAAATGTCATATTATTCATTTTCAGTTTTGCAATTAGCGAGTTGGTATTTGAATATTCAAGATAATTTCTCTCTGTAAAATCATGTAAAACCTAAGGATATAGATTTTATATTTGTTTTGATTGCTGACTATTTTATTTATAGTGGCATGGGTTAAATCCAGTTAGCCAGCTTTGTTTTTTTATAATTATAAATTAATCATTTAAGGTTTCTCAAGATTATAAGTTTATATTTTAATGGAAATTTTATTGAGATAATTATAGACTCATATGCAGTTCTAAGAAATAATTCAGAGGTATTTTTTGTACACTTTGTTCAATTTCCTCCAATGGAAACAATTTGCAAAGCTACAGTATAATGGTACAATCAGGAAATTGACATTAATACAACCCACCTATTTTATTCTGATTTTTTCAGTTTTATCTGTACTTGTTTTTCAATGAGTGCTGTGTGTTGACTCTATGATGTGTTTTAAGAACCAGAAGTGTTCTCAGGAAATCAGAACGTTCCTTAGGCTGTGTCTGGTGTCCAAAAAAGTGTGTTCTGACTAGGGATCTATTGAAATGTATAATGAAATCCAATAAAAGATCTTGGTTATGTTAATAGACTGTTCAGCTGGATTTGCATTTCCATGATTAGAAGTTAAAAAGAACATGGTTTTAAGCTGTCTGAAGAATTTACCTCTGTTTCCTTTCAAGAGAAGGGAAACACAGTCCCCCCAGCCGGCCTCCCCCGTGGATTAAAAGAGCGCTGTATCACACAGGGTAAAGACAGAAATGCGGCAGCAAGGGGGGCTTTATCGTGTGACTCTGCCTGACTCAGCCAGATTATATACATTTATCAACCTCTCTCTTTTATCATTTCCTTATTCATATATTTATTTGTAAGTAATTAAACCTATTAACAAAAAACAAAAGGAAGAGTTTTTCCAATTTTAAGTGTTGTATTCTTTCCCTCCTCTATTATTTTCACGTTCATCTTATCCTGTATAAATGAAGTTACTCTCTATATATGTTTTTGCAAATAGCATTCCCACATTCTCTTTCCTCCCTCCCTTCCTTCTTTCTTTCCTTCTTCTCTCCCTCCCTCGGTCCCTTCCTTCCTTCCATCTTATGTGTATTCAACTATTTATAAAATCCTTACTGTGTTTGAGATATAGTACTAGGCCTGAGAAGACATGATACCTTGTCTCCTGAACTGTGTAGCTTGGTGACAGTCAGCCAGACATTATCGTTGACATTGGTCAGGCATACATATGTACCCATGCTTGCGCTACCCTGTGGTAACTACTTTGATGGATGTTGGTGCAAAGGAAGAAAGGAAAATATGGCTGGTTATCAAAAGATATTTTAGAGAACTGCCTCTTTGTATCTATTTTGGTACTATACAGAATATTTTCACAGGAATTATAAAATCAGGAACCTTTAAGTTTCTCAAATAGTAAAATGCTTGAATAAACTAACATGTTTTAAAAATAAATTTCTTAATTGTAAGAGTGAGAAAACCTCAGTAGTCTAAAATATTTAGGAAATGATCAGTTCTAGCATGGATATTGGAATATTTATAACAGAAATGAAGACCTGTCATTTTCATTTCATGCAGTAGAATGTGTTTATGACGCACAACGTTCTCGGTGAGGTTGAGTGGGGATCGCCATGACTTGTAATTGGAGCCTTCTTTCACCCCGCCCTACTGATGATGGCTTCTTCTTTTCTTGTAATTGCTCTGTGTTTATGTAAATTAATTTCTCTTAAGTGCTTTAGAATTTATTCTGTTAAGTAGTCTCATTTCAAATCTTGTTTATATTATTCTCTTGCTTCTGGCTCTTGTTTCAAATTTTAGTTCTGGTCCTGCCATCTTGATTATAATTCCATATAATGAAGCTGAAACTAAAAACCTTCTACTCTAATTCTGTGTTCTGGGGGAAAGGAGGTGTGTGGCTCATATGGTTGTGATTAAATGTAAAGGTGGAAGTGTTTGCTTTGCTGTAAGACACAAGTTGGATTTGAGGTATTGATTTAATGGTCTGTGGGTTAGCAAAATTTAAGAAAAGTGATCCCTCAAATGCACAGTGATTACAGGGCTGTACACCAAAGCAATGCTCATCCATGTTTGTTCAGTGAATGAGTCACAAATGACTTGGTTAGGACTAAATGCCACATGCTTGTCCCATAATTTGTTTACAATATCATAATTTTTCCTGATGTGCATAAGGTTAGTAATATGTAATGGTAAATACAGCCATTGTATGCTAGCCATGGGTTTTCTTACTTTGTTGGCCATGAGAATTCGAAAGAATAAATTAATAATGTACTTGAAAAATATTAACTTTTCCTGTAGACGTTTTATTTAACATCCTTGACTTAGAAGCTCAAATTGTTTATCAGAATGGCCAAAAATAATGATGACAGTAAAAATAATAATAAAAAATCTGCATTTTTACAGGATTGTGGCTAAGAAATAACTTTTGATTTCAATAAAGAGAGATATACAAGTGTGAGGAAAATATTAAGGAATGCTTTTGAAGAAATATTGGAGGCAGTTTATATTTAGAGTACTACTACTTTTCCATCAAGAAACCAGGATTATTCCTGGCTTTAATACAACTGTCCACTATACATTTAATCATTGCTATGCCGTATAGCAATGTTCCTCAGGGACTTCTGTTTCTTCTTAGTAACCGTCCCTCATGCATTGGACGATTGTTATTCTTTTAATCCTGATCAACTCTTTTCTCCCATGTTGTGACTTATTTAACTGCATCAATTTGAGTCCAAGTATTACCACTAAGTTAAAAAGAAAAAGGAGGTAATAGGTACATGTACAGTAAATAACATAAAAATAAAGACCACTATTCTCAAAAATAAAAAAAAGATTATTGTAACTAATAAAGATGTTTTACTTTCATTTAGGTGGTTTTCCATGGGTGTCAATTTATTTCCCAGTTGTTTCTCCTAAGTTGTGGAAGTGAGAACATAAGATACAGGACTCAATGTAATGTCTGGCTTAGTGTGCACTCAATAAATGTTACAAATTTTATCTCCACTATTTTATAATTGAGAATATTTGAGAAAGAATTAAAAAATCTGATGATGGACGGTAAAGTAGGATAAATGTTTTCTATTGTTTTAAATGTGGTTGTTCTAGTATTTTGTTGTTGTTTTTCCCCTGATATGTAACGTATTCCCTATTTTCTCCTCTCCGGACCCCTGTAGTACCAGGATAATGTCAGTGGAGCAATTAATCCTGGCTATCTAGAAATGGAATGGGCCACTCACCTTTGATATTAACCTTCACTGCTACAGACCTTCATCTGCCTCAGCAATGAAGTAAACACGAAACGCCAGCTGGGGTTACTGTGGGCTGAAGCTCTCTATTACCTGTGCAGGTAGAATCCGCTCCTGGTCCTGTTACTGTCACCTTTCAAATTCAGCGTGATCTTTTCCACCTCCATTTTCTCCCTCTGGAGTGAAAGTGGTTCTGGACAAGGCCTCCTTTCAGTTCGGATACGGTAATCACGCAGCTCTGCATATGAATGCAAGGAGCTTCTGTTTACATGCTTCATGTTCCTTCTCAGTTATATAATACAAAGATAAAATTTGTAAATTTATTAAACACTTACCATGTGCCAGATACTACATTGAGTTATTTACACATACGGTCTCGTGTTTACAATGAATTTAGGAAAAACAATTAGAGAGTTAAATTGTTGCCCACAGGAAATCGCAATAAGCCAATGCGTATATACAGAATACAAGTGGGTGCTCAAGATGGTTAATAAAGATTTTTTCATATGATCTGAATTATTGAATCCCAAGACTGTGTATAATCCCCATTCTTAATGTTTGTGAAACCGTGGTAAGAATTTTTCAAGTCTAAGTTAATAATGTTTCATTGGTCATCTCCTTATTATCTGTATGTGCAAGTATTTCCTACTATGCTCAAAAAGTATCATAGTTCCCTTTTTGTGGTCAAATTTGTCATATAAGAAAATACAAGACTGTGGGACATTCATGCATTTGGGGAGACAAAACATAGATTATTATTACAAATTGAAAATAACGTGCTTAGCAATGGAAAAATCATTACTCTGACTCTAGTTAAGAATTGTGCATAATTATTTTTATAGTGCAACATCTATTGTATTTTAACTGTATTCCAGGCAACTGGCATTTAAGGTGAACAATATTAAGACAAACAAACAAACAAAAAACCCAGAATGGAACCACAGAATGCTATTTACTATCTATGGTTTTAATTAAGTTAAAACCATAGTGGAGCTAGAGAGAAATCAGACCTTATTTATTTATTTGATAGCTTAGTGCAAGTTCATCTTACATTTATATCCATCTTCTTTAAAAAACAACAACAAAAAAAGTCTTTTCAAAGGATAACACCAATGGACATATTTATACATATTTGACCAATATATATTATTCCAAACATATTTTCTAGCTTCTGATATATATTTAGAAAAGCTCTTGGTATTTGTAGGCAACATCTATTTATTTATATAGTGAATTTTACAAGTATTCTTTCAATTTAATAACTTCTTGCCATGTGAGTATTCTGACATATAGTCCTCAAATAATAACGATGATGTTAAATATCTAGAAGTTTTTAAATAAAAAGGACAGTTTACACCTTGTATCAAATACAGAGTTTAGATCATTGTGGTCACTTCTGGGTGTCTTAGTCTGCTACCGAGAGTCACACAATTAGTTCTGAATCTACTCATCTGATGGAGAATAAATAACTTCACCTAGTCTGTCATAGGAACAAGTAGTAAAAAGGGTCCCTTCTATCCTACAGCACTGTCAACTGAGGGAACGTGATAGACACACTCATAGATGAGCTAGCCTCTCTGATCTTTAGTGCTTGAGGACATAGCTCTAGTGTCGTTATCTCAATTTTAGGAGTTTATATGAAATTATTTTTAAAAGTATACACTTTTGTAATATGTAAAATATTTTATATGAAAAGGCTAGTATTATTTAAGATGAAGGCCGTGTACAAAATTTTTCCCAACAATTTTTAGAAATACCATTTTGGCTAAAATTAACATTTTTACAATACTGTACAACAGAAACTCTTTCTGTGGTCTTAAAGCTTTTTTAACAACAAATTCCAATCCTTTGTTTCTGTGAATTTGGCAGTGATTTTATCTCTAGGCATTACTTTTTAGTTCATTGAGCCTCTGCCTTACAGTTTTATTTGTAACATAACAAATGTGTTTAAATGCTCATGTTCACATTGTATTGTGTTCATTTTGAAAGATATTATTTCTGATTTAAAGAGATGACTTAAACTGTCCTTCGCCAGTTTTCCCTCCTCGGAAATCTCATTTCTACTTTCTCTGAATTTCCTTAGGAGGCTTTTTCCTGGCTGGTCAAATTTCATCTTCTCCCTTTACCAAAAACTTCGTATGCTGGGTCACCTGAGGCAACTCTGAGATAATTATGCTTCCCTCGCCAGCATTAGATTAAGTCACGTAAAGAAAGGACCTACGTGAGATTCGCATTTTTATCTCCAGTACCCAGCACTCTACCTGGCATTGTATGTTCAACAAATAATTTTGAATTTGTGAATAGTTTTCCAAATAAAGTTTCGTTTATGTGGTTTTATGAGTAAAATAGTCCTGGAGATAACTCTACCGTCAGAAGTTTAACACCAGACGAGCCACCGTGGCTGCACCGGGCCAGACCCCCAGTGGGTACGTTAGGGGCCACGCTGCAGAAGTGGTGTTCTTAGGAACAGTTGCGCCTGTGTGGAGGGAAGGGTCAAACCTTAGATCTGTGCGGCAAGCCCTGAGTTATGTAAGTCATGCTGAGTAATAATGTTAGCCTGGCTGCCTGCTTTCTTCCTTCTCTCCCTCCCTCCTTCCCTCTCTATCTTCTTTTCTTCCAAGGCCTGGCATTTTATATCCCATATTTATGTTGGAAAGAGAAAGATCCAAGCAACATTTGAAGAAAATAAGAGCCAAAAGGAAGAGGAATAACGTGTGTGTGCGCGCGTGTGTGTATCCCTCCTTAACCCACTGAATGTGTTAAATGTGTGATAGTGGAAGATTTTACAAGTCGAAGACTGAGGGCACCAGATTTTCTAGTTTGCAATCACTTTGTACAACTTCACATCAGAGTTTTCTTCGGAAAAGTGCCATCAACCAAATGAGAAGTTGGGGCGCTGTTTTGGAGCGTTCAAGATGCTTGAACTTTGTGTTCTTGAGATGAAAAACATGTCATTTCTTATACTAGTAATAACCTGCTATATTTAATCAGACTTCCAGTTTTTTTTATTTTAGCTGATTTAATAACTAATTATTTTCCTTGAAGAATGATCCTCAAAGGAAGGGAAGAAACTGTACTGTTTTAGAACTATATATCTTAGATTTTCTCTCTCTGAAATTTTGGGGACAGAAATGTAAAAGTTTACGAGGATATTGTGAATGCTGATAATCAACCAGTAATTTTGCTACTCTCCCCGCTGTAATACTTTCCAGTGCTGTGTTTGTTTAATCTTTCCTACCACCCTGCCTTCTTCAGACCTCGCCCTGTGGCCCCGTCCTGCAGGCATTCACCTTCTGCTTTCCACATTGACTGGCAGCTTATCTTAGAAATGAATCCACTCTAATGGCTGCTGATATGATACTGGGGCTTGAGGTCAATCGTTCCACCTAGTTGGGTTGTTAAAAAAATTTTTTTTAAAGAGGCAGTTTGATAAATTAAAATGAGCATGAGAGTGTCAGAAAACCAGGGTCAGAGTCCTAGTTTCACTTCTAATTTTGTTAACTGAAGTAAGTTACTTTAGCTTTGGGTCCAGCCCAATAAATATGGTAAAGTAGTGAAAATTATACCTACTCTGTCTGCTTTCTTCTCAGGGAAGTAATGATTGAAGTGTGTGTTATAGAGTGAAAAAGTAGCCCTGACTGGTGTGGCCCAGTTGGTTAGAGCAACAGCTGGTAACCGAAAGGCTGATATTCAGTTCTTGTCAAGGCACATACCTGGGTTGCAGATTGAAAGTTTGATTCCCGGTCTGGGTGTGTGTGGGAGGCAATTGACTAGTGCTTGTCTCTTGCATCCATGTTTCTTTCTCTCCCTTTCTCTCACCCTTCCTCTCTCTAAAATCATTGGAAAAATGTCCTTGGGTGAGGCTAAACAATAAAGTGAAAAAGTATAAATGTACAAATTGATTGATTTAAATACCTTCTTTAACCCAGAGTAATGAACACACATACATACACACACTTTTATATTTTTCTGCAACTCTGCCAGGTATAGATAGCATTGTGGGGTATCTGGAAAGTTTCATGAAGGGAGCTAATAAATACATACAAATCACCATGATTAGGAAGAAAATGATGAAAAATATTGGAGTTAAAAATCAAGTATTCTGAGAGTTCAAAAGGAGAAACCACGTCTGAACTTCTGGCAAGGGGAGGCTGTATGAATCAGGGACGTATTAGCAGGAAGTGACAGATAGACTTCAAAGGATGGCGAGGTTTAAACATACGACTAATGATGACTATTTTGGGTGGAATACTTTCAGACCAGTCTTGTACACATTTCTGTTACTGACTGAGGGGTACTTTATAGTGCACTGTTACATCCCTGGTTTAGATTAAAAGCTTTAAAGTACTGCTATAGTTTTTCTCATGCTATTTGTTCATTGGTCAACTCATTCTGGCATCCTTTGCTTTTCACATGTTGCAACCCCAAAAGTTCCATTCCCACTCCCAAGTGGAGGGTTTTATAGACCTTTCCTTCCATGCAAAACTCATTCTAAACACAACTGATGCTTAATAATGTTTACCTGTCAAAACTGGTCAGTATATTTTCTCTTATCTCCATCTATATCATCTGACTACGTGAAAGTGACTGTATCTGGCTTTCTTACAGACGTCGAGCTAAAGAAGTACCTTGTACATCAGTAACTCAGCAATGACCTGTGAAAAGTTTCAGTGTGTGCCCACTGTCTTCTTCTAAATTAACAAATGTAACCTATGAGAAAGCTTGCAATTCTGAGATGAAAGTAAGCGTTGCTTAAAATTTAGAACCATCAATGTCAATGAGGTCCATTGATGTTCTTTATTAAATGTTCTTTAAAAGGCGTTCCTTGCTTCTTTCTTGTCGAATAGGATTGGTGGTTGATTTTTACCCATAGTCTTTCCTTTGGAGTTTCTCCTCCTGGAGAAAACCAGCCTTCCCTGACCAGTGCTCTGCAGATGGTGACCCTCTGTGGCCCTCCCACCAGTAGACTTACTTCTGGCTGTTTCTACCCCCGCTGTTTCCTGTGTCTGCCAGCCCAGACCTCTCACATCCATGACGATTCTTCCGTAGCCATTCACTCCCTCTGTGTCTCAAGATTTGAATCAGGAAGCGGTGCTGGGTCAGCCTGTGACGAGGAATGTTGTCTGGAAGGTCAGGTAGGGTTTCTGGCAGCGAAGAAACACACTGGGCCAGGAATCTGGAGCACAAGACTCCCGCTCCTCCTCCAGTGGCTGCACCGAGTCCAGAAGCTGCAGCTCCTCCCTCCAGCGACTTTTCCAAACATTTCCAAAAGCTAGTCAGACTCCAGATGAATATTTTCAGATACCTGGTGTGAGCTGGGGATTTTTTTTGGTTATTCATATAAATAAACCATAGAGGCAAGGACAGAATATGGCGGTTTCTTTCTCCAATCTTGAACATGATCTCTACGCACAACATTTATTTTGTGGGTGATTATGCAGATTGTGGCCTTCTGTACTTCGGATTGTGGTGTTGTTCTTTTAAAAATCCTGAATTTTCTATTTTTTTCCCAGTAATATTACTACCTAGAGCCATTTTATCCCTTCTATTTCCCTATTTTGAAAATGATAATTTGTAGGTATCTATGGGCCTTCGGATAAAAAGAATACCCATCCACAAATGTTTAAGGTTGGCCAGAGTAATAAAGGTCCCAGGGTTTTTAGTACATGCCATGATTCGATAGCACGTGTGTGTTGCTTTGCTTCTTAAACAAAGCCGCGCACACTGATTTCTATAACTTCTTAGAGACGGTAGGCAACGGGTGTAGTTTGCATTCTGAAGAAATGCAGTGATCTAACTGGCTCTAGGTTTCGGACAATCTCAGGGTCTCATTGCAGAGTTTTCAGGCCCCGAACGCCTGGCGCGAAAAGAGGATGTTTCTATTTTGCCACCACCATTATGTTATCTTTCCCAGTGCAATTACAGGCTAATTCGGGGTTCTTTGTGTTAGACTAATAGCTTCTGATTCGCTGCTGTCACCCGGTACCTCTTCATGCACTTTTAATACCATCTGCAGTGCCCCCAGCACTTACCTAGGGTGAGCATTTTTCTCTAAGGAGAGGCTCATCTTTGGCAAATCATTAATGGAACATCAAAAAGATCCCATCTGTTAGAGTTACGTATGGCTGAGATCAGAATTATCAAATATCTCATTTTTTTCTTTATTATTTCTTCTCTTTTCCCCCTTTCTTATCCACACAATAAATGTAGTTGTCAGCAGGATAAGTTCATGTGCCGGATAAGGTCACAATTTCATTTAGTGACAACTTCCAACAGTACAAACTTACAAGATTCGATTTATTAAAGAGTCAGAAGGGATAAGATCACTGCATGGCCAGCCTGATTTATCAGGGTTTGACTGCAGTACTTGAATAGGGAATGTCATATTTCAAGTTTATGTTCAAAACGGTAGTTTAGTGTGTGTTATGACTGTATGACTCAAAAATTGAGAAGGAAAATTAGAAAAGGTATCCCTATAAGGCGATTTTTAGCCACTAACCAAGAACTGTTGTTTCCTTGCCAAACCATGCTTAGAGGTGGATCAGCATAGCATCACGTAAACGGCACTGCATGTCTTAAAATGCAGATGAGAAACGCTGTTACTGATGCCTGAGGACACACACAGAGTGGCAAGTCTGCCGTTTGGCTGTGAAGATAATCAGCAGTAAAATGATCATATAACCCTCCTACGTGTCTGGCAGGCAGCTGTCAAATGGTTAAACCATAAAATAGCAAGAGCTCTGCCATACTTTAGCCACCTTGGCTGACTTTGAACTTGTTTTGAGATTTTTAGAATCTTTGAGCGCTTTTTGAACTCAGCATGACTTCAGGGCTGTCCATGTTTGATACCATGATGTATAATGTTTTCCAACCACGGAGAAAATATAAATACAGGTTCTGATGCTATAGCCCTCTACTACAGGAAGCCCCAACTAATTCATGTGGTCTGCTTTAAAATTTGGTCATATATATATATATAAAAGCAAGTTCAAACCAATCCAAAATTTATTTTCAGCAAATGAAATATGATCTTCTGTCATCTCATTTACTTGCAGCCATGTCCTGTGAAATCTGAGCCTGGAGTTAAGGGATGTTCTGTAAATACCACATACATTTATGTCATCAACTTAATGCCAAATTCAGTTGAAGCGTGATTGCTGATAACTATGCTAAAAGGCCCACATGTGTCTGTTCCCCTTTGGTGTGCTGCAATTTTCACATACTTTGCTTTCTAAAGAGCCATCGAAAGGACCCTATTAAAAAGAAACAAAATGATAGCTAGATAGTACCTTCAGTGAAAAAAAGATTTGAGTATCTCTCTCATGATTTTAAATATTTCTTTCCACGAGTAAATTTCTTTGGGGAAAAAAATGTAGGGTGATATCTTAAAAGCTGCAGTATGTTTGGTAGTGATTTCTGAGTTAGGACTTTTTTTAAGTGAAGCTATCATAAGTCTTTGAGTAATCACAGACTTTTAAAAGTATGCATTATCAAGAAGATAAGAGAAACAGCCCTCAGCACTAACAATATTATCTTTTACCAAAATTGATTAGTCCATCTTATGTGTCTCAAATATTTTGTGTCAACTTACGCAGCATGTTTAAAAAAAAAGTAAGTTTTCTTTTTGAAGAATCACTGCGAAAATATGAACTGGACACAGAAGAAAAATCTTTATTTTTCATCCTGCTTCATATTTCACAAATGAGGTAATGTGTTAATGTAATAAAATGTTGAACAAATGAAACATATGATTGTTGTAATTCAAAGAGAAGATTCATATTAAGACACATTTTTGGCTTTAAAATCAACTTTTACTGTACTCAAATTGAGTGTATGATGTTATGAAAATCTTATCCAATCAGCTATGTTCAATTGGTGTTTTGCAATTACTGCATGTCACAACCCATATTAATTACCAGAGGATAAATAGGAATAAAAATATACGTGTAGTATACTCCAGATGGTTTTACTCCTGTTGAAGTGGAAGAAGTTACCAAGGGAACACTACTATGAAATAATTAATGTGAAACTGTGTGATATTGGACTATAATATCATTGGAGTATTAGGGAAAGAGAACTCAGTGTTTTCTGGAGTTCAGGGAAGTTTCTTCAAGGCACCAGGTGGACAGTGTTTGGCTGGTAGCAGGGACAGTTCTCGGAAAGGTGTGGGGGTTAAACTGGAAAGGATGAGGAAGGTACAGTGAAGACTTCCCTGACTAGAGGAAGGAGGAACATATGGTGGGGAGTAGAACAGAAATGTTGCGAAAGTATGATTATTCAGACATGGAAGTTCAAGTCGGGAGGATCGAAAAGGAGAAGAGACTGGTGAAGAAACTTGCACAAATGAGTGACACAAGGAAAGGGCAGTTTTAACAAGTTTCTCCGGGTAGGGATTTGGAGCCTGAATTGGAGTTGAGTGCATTGAGGCCGGTTGGTCATCTACATCTGAATTGATAAAATTCAGTGTTAGAGAGAATGTGGCCACAGACCTGGGTAAAGGTTAGATATGATGATGGAAATGTGTGGACATACTCTTAGAATGCTTGGATTTCTTTTGGGTGAAGCAGTAAATATTTATTAGGTACTTTATATATGTTATCTGAGTTAATCCTCATAGCAGCCATGTGGTATTATAATTCCTATTTTGTATGCAGAAGTGAAGAACAAAGGATTAAAGAACTTTCTCAGGAACACCTGACTTCTTCCGTTTACTCTTTTCTAGTCCATTTTTTACCCTCTTCCCATCTGTGTCCTGACCTCCCATTCCACAAAAGTCCTTGCACTCCAGATACCCATGCTCTTCATCTGTTCAAAAGGTACCTTCCAGTCCCTTCCTTATTTTCATAGATTTTCAGATTACTTGATTGATCCCTTCTCCTTTAAATTCTCAATCAACCCATTGCCTGCTATGGTACTACATTCAATTTCTTTACTATTCTTTTGCACTTCTTAATTTTCTTTGCCTGTTCATTCATCACTCTGCCTTTTGAAATCCTCAGAACCCTGTCTTAGGTTTTCTTATTTTATCATTATACATGCTCTTCTAGATCAACAATCGTATGGCTTTTATTACCATATACTCATTTTTAGTTAATGAATAAATGTCCATATTTAGTATTCTGGCCATGACCTTGCTCCTGAACTCCAGGCTTGTACCTGCTCATCTAGAAATCACCTCCTGTTTTTCTTACAGCCCCATCTACTTCAACATTTTCAAATTATAACTCTTCATCTTACCCCTAAATCATTTTTGTTGTGTGTTCCCTATCTCAACACATGACCATTGGCCCCCTTGCCCAAGCCACATACTTGAACATCATTGTTGTTCCCCTCCTTAACTCAAAATCTGGACAATCACTAACTTCTATAGCTTCTACTTCCCAAGCCTTATGGATTACAATTTCAGAAATGTATCTAGGGTCTAGCTTTGTGTTTTTTTACTGTATGCATGAGTGTAACCCACTGTCTGGTATTTCATAGATAGCTACTCAATATATGTTGAATAAATGTCGTGGCTGGTAAAACTCAGTGGATTGAGTGCTGGCCTGTGAACCAAAGGGTCACTGGTTCGATTCCCAGTCAGGGCACATGCCTGGGTTGCTGGCCAATCCCCAGCAAGGGGTGCGTGAGAAGCAACCACACATTGATGTTTATCTCCTTCTCTTTCTCCTTTCCCCTCTCTCTAAAAATAAATTACTTAATTTAATTTTAAAAAGAAGCAATGAATGAATAAACTAATGAATGTAGCAAAAAGAAACAAACAAGTCAAATAATAGCTAGAGCTTTGCTTTCTGATTTTGGTATCTCTGATCTTTTCAAGTCAATCATTTATTTTATGATACGGTGGTCCTAGAACCTGAGTCTTTGACTGTCAGCCCATTACTCTTTCTGTTCATCATAACATATCTTATCTGGGGAAAGAAACTCATGGTGTCATGATAACCAAATGATGAGTACAAACCCCTCGTTAACAGTGATAAACCAAAGACTCAGAAAAGATTTCATATATTCAAGGCCATTCGGTTGGTTATTAGATATTATTGGGGCTAAAAATCAACCTTACTTTTAATGCAATAATGTTTCTTCTATTTTATGACACTTATCAGTAATTGAAACGATTAACAATAGCATATCTTAAGCAATATGGGAGTTAAATTACATATAACTTCCTTTTGTATAATGTCTTATTTCTCTTACTATCATTAACCCATGTAGCCTTGTAGTATCTAAATGCTGATAATTCTCTATTTGTTTGTAGTTCTATAATGCCATTGTTTTTCTTTTTTTATTGTTGTTGTTACAGTTGTCCCCATTTTTTTCTCATTACTCTCCCCTACCCTACCCACCCCCACCTTCCACATTCAGTCCTTGCCCCCCATTGCCTTTGTCCATGGGTCCTTTATACATGTTCCCTGCTGACAACCCTTCCTCTCCTTTCCCCCATGGTTAATAAATAAATACTTTTATTTAACTATTTCAGCAACAGGAAGTATTTCCCCCAAACCTTGAAATAACTTCTTGACAAGCAAGAAAGGAGACTGGGTTTTTCTGCTTGTCTAATAAAGTCGGAAGGATTGACCTGACAGCTTGCACGGTTATTGGACTTTCTGTTACGGTGATCTCTAAGAGCTCATAAAAATATTTGTGGTCTGCTTAAATTTTTAATGCATAGTAGAAGACACCTCAAAAACTTTGGAGATACTTGGTTATCACTTTATGATCTGCCCTAAGTTTGTAATTCTTAATCCACTAAAAGACAGACTTTCTTGTAAATCCACAGGTATAGATAAGAAGCCACTGTAGACTGAATCTGAACCCTTTTCAAATGAAAAATGTCAGTGGCAGAAAGAGAGGATGAATTACTTTTTAAAAGGGTTTTCAAAGATTTTCATGATTTCTCTGATGTCACTTAGATGTGACATGACTATTTCGAGTATGTAAAAATAAGCAAATTATTTGGACATCATCATTATGTAGAAAAGAACATTGTTAACTTGTGTTTAGCTAAGGAATTGAAATATATTTTACCTTTAAAATAGGTAAATTGTACAGAAATTATTTAAAATATAAGTAAGTATGTTTGAAAATGCTAAGAACTTCTATCAGATAAAAATAAGAGTTTCTTTGCTAACAGAAGAAGTATTCTAAAGATTTAAATAACTGCATTGTCACGTGACTGTGCCTACACTGAGGGACATTTCCCACTGATTCCACTTTGACATCACAATAGATTGTTATTTTTGCTCTGTCTTTGAGAATGTTTCTATACAAGGCCTCTGATTCCAATGCATTAATAAAAAAAGATTGTACAAGGATGGAAAACAATTTCAGGGGCAAATCTCAGGCATGGGTTTGTTATTCCACACACAAAACCAAGTTTCCATTATTCCACATTCCCCTGATTCTGAATAAGCATCATGATTTGATAATTAAGCATTAATATGTTATTTAATGTAAATATACTACTTCTAAAGCTGTATTTCAGAAGCTCAGGCCTATTGAATCTTTCTGGGTCCATTTCTTTATTGCCAATCATATGAGCTACTGATACATCACAATGAAAAAAGGTTGGGGGGTGTGTACTGATCTTAATTTAATGAATTTACTGAGGTGTTCCATGTTGAGCATATTTGACAGTTAGAAGAGGAATGGAGTGTGAGGAGGGAACTTAGAAGTATAATACTAAATTAAAATTTTTTACTTTGAATATAGAATTATTTTCATCACATGTTCTTGTTCAAATACAGATATATTTATATTTTATAATAGACACAATTTAACCATTCATTACACAATATTTTAAATGTTTATGGTTTATATACTTTGACTTTGGCTTTCGGGATAAGCAATCATAAAAACATGAAGTGTCATTTTTGGTTATTTTAACTTTTTAAAGGAAGTGACACAAACACAGAGATAGAAAGAGATATAATCGAGCTCAGGTTAATGATATTGCTTTTGAAAATATCAAGATTGGATGTTCATATTTAAAGATAGTAGTTAATTTGAAAAGAAACTAAGGCCAGGTTAAGGCAAAGTTTTCATAATATGTTACCTACCATGACTTACATGTCATGCAGAAAATTTAATTACTGAATACATTCTATTCTGTTTAGAATTGTCCTCAACTTTCTATTCTCCGTGGATTTCCACTCACACTTCTTCCTATTCTATACCTTCCCATTTCCACATCTGCCGTTGAGCAGGCTGAGGAGAAATACTATTTAAAAAAAACTAATATATAATTAAGATTTATGTTTTAAAGTATAAAATTTTGGTATAATATGGTATGGTATTAGTATCATGGCATAAATATTTAATTATTTAATTATTTTAATTATTTAAAGAGCGAGGTTCCAATTTCTGATTGAGATTTTTTTCTGTTTATTTCCCCCAAAATGTTTTGGCTGATGGCCATTCTTTGAAGTTTTGAAGCCCCCCTGTATTTTTATTAATTAATTCATTTCTTAAGCAAGCATTTGAGGAATTTCAATTTCTGCTTTATGCCAATGTGTATACTGTCTTTGCTTCCTATTTCTCCAAAGTATTTACTTGGTAAAAGGCAAAAGATTTATATGATCTGAAGAGAAAGCAGAGTATAATTGGAAAAAAGGGAAGGAACATCCTAAACTGGCTCTCTTGTGAGTGTTTTTGTCCCAACTCTTTTGGTAACATGGAATCTTATCTTATTACCTACAGTACCAAATATAAAAATGACTTTGACAAGACATTTTTTACTTGAGAAAACATATGGCTGTACTTTCTGTACTTACAGACATTTTATTCATTGAAACTAGTAAAATTTCAGAAAATTATCAAGTACTTTAAAAAACTCTCCTGATGCTGTTGAACACGTCTTGAATAATTACCATAAAGTTACTGCTTTAGGCATATATCTTTAATTGCAATTTTTGACTTATACTGGTGATCACATGTAAGAATTTTAACTCTAAATCATCGTCCTAATGTTTCTTGTCTATCTGTTTTGGCCTTGGATCAATGCATTTTGAGGAAGCGTTATTTCTGGTTCTTAAGGACTTGCTAAATAGAATTGACTTCAGTAGATGATGTGTGTGAAAAGGTGCAAGAAAAAAATGGGACTACATTTGAATACAATTATAAGGACAAGTTTTATTTTCCTCTTGGGATAATATGATCAGTTGTTTTTCAGACAAGCCTAATTAATTCTCTTGATATGAGTGCTGAGAATATTGTGAACATAAAGCGCACACACAGAAAGAGGTGGCTGTTGTGAAAGGACAAGTGAAAACACTCTAAACACCTCTTGTTTCCATTCTCTGCAGGGGAGCTGGAGGTATTTCAGAAGGATGGGGAACGGAAGGTCCAGAGTCGGCAGCAGCTTCCTGTGGGCACAACCTGGGGCCCGTTTGCTGGGAAGATGGACCTGAATAATAACTCCTTGGTATGTGGATGTTCTCACGTGGGCGGCTCAGTATTTTGTCATCGCTCAGAAATTATCTCTGTTTGCTTCCCTGTGAAATCACTAAAAACAACAGTATTTTTTTCATTTTCATGGACACAAAACTTGGATATTGTCCAAGTGGTTTGTCTCTGACAGTAATACACGCAGAATTTAGAACGAAACAGGTTAATCATACTAAATGGTTGTTCCGTAAGGTAATTTATAAGGTTGTTGCTTTATCTGCTTAGCCAGGCTAATACTATTCACATTTAATAATATATACAAATGCTTTTATTTTAAAGATGACACATATTAATTGTCATACATTACAGGTTTACATGAAGAGCAAGAAATAAACAACCTTGTTATTCCTGTTTGTGGCTATAAGAGCAAGGATGAATGATTCACATTATTGTCTATTGTTAACTTTTTTAAAAAGTTCTGAGATCAGAAAGTCTACCTGTAGGTAAAAGTTATATAAACAACTGATTAATTAGATAGTTTTAAAAGCAATAGAAAGATGGGATGTTAGTTACGTTTGTGCTTCATTTCTTAATTGGATATATTAGTTTCTTTTGCTGCTATAACAAATTGCCACAAGCTTTGTGGATTAAACAATACAAATTTATCATCTTGCTGTTCTGGAGATTTGAAGTCTGGAATGATCTCACTGGGTTAAACATCAAGGTGTCTGAAGGACTAAGTTCCTTTCTGGAGTCTGTAGGGGAGAAGCTGTTTTGCTAGCTTTCCCAGCTTCTCAGGGCTGCCCACGAGCCTTGCCGTAGGGTCCCCGTCCATGTTCAAAGCCAGCAGTGGCTGATAGAGCCTTTCTCAATTGCACACCTGGACTCCGACTCTTCTGCCTTCCTCTTCCACATTTAAAAACTTTTGTGATTACATTGGACCCACCTGGGTAATCAAGGCTAATCTATTTTAAGGTCAGCTAATTAGCAACTTTAATTCCATCTACCTCTTTAATTCTCCTTTGCCATGTTATGTAATAACCCAGGCTCCAGTGATTAGAACATTAGGACCTCTCCTATTATGTGGTAATACACATGATAACACTTGGGGAGAAAAATGTTTTATATTCTCTAGGAGATCCAGAAATTATATTCTCTCTAAATTCTGTTTATGTAGGAAGAGACTCCTGGCTACCAAATGACTCTATCTACACTGTAGGGACATAAAAACCCCAGAGTGCATTTGACAAATGCACTGGACTCCCCAGCATTGCATTTCTTCTTCAGTTTATTACATAAAAGAAATTTCTTATTCAAGTTATTACATGAAATAAACTGATATGATGGGTCTTTGCTTATCCCATGTCATGCAGATGAGACAGAGGTTATTGATTCAGCTAAAAGGAATGAATGGAATAAATTGGAAATATTTATGTCGCCAAGCTTTTAATTAACATGTGAGGTGCTGGGGTTGTGCTTTTTACTTCCTAATCCATGTATTATCCATAGAAGGATGAAGGGATTTTATATGCATTTAAGAAACAAATAAGTTGATAGGCCAGGCTAAATATTTAATAATCTGGGCAGTTTAACTCTTGGTGGTCCGGTGCACCTACTTCAAAAAGGTTTTGAGGTGTGGCCCCCATACGCTGCAGGCCTTGGTTGGTTGAGGTGTATTAATAAACTGTTCTGTTGATTCCTTTGAGAGAGCAATATTAACTTGCTGATTACTCAAGCAAATTCAAGAAGTATGAAATTGTCTAGACCACAAAGGTTGAGTTAAATGCTATTTTAAACCCATTTATCTGGGGGTCTCTATTTGTTCTCTCGCATTGTTTAAAAAAATGTTTTAGGCCAGAAGATATTTATCTTTTTTATCAGCACGGATCAGACACAGGACAACCTTCAGTGGTCCCTCTGGTGTTCCTCCCACAGCGCACTGCTGCCGAGGCGGCACCTGCTGCTGATGCACGAGATGAGCATTTCCCCCTTTACCACTTCAAGATAATGCCTATAGAAAAAATGCGGTTTTCGATTAGTCTTTATGCCATTATCTGTATATATGTAGAATGGTACTTTTATACACTTTCAGCATATGCTAATTTGGGATGTATGAAAAATCTGTCTGTGAAAGTTTAATTTGTCAGTGAAATAATTTACTATTTTTTGACAGATGATATGTCTGCATTTTTTCATACTCCTATACCACTCTAAACCTACTTTATGGCATGTTTTATATTTCTGAAAGGATTTTCTTTTTTAGATAGGAAATTTTCAGAATTTCTGATACTCTTTGAAGTGTATGGATACTCATTAGGGTATCAAAAGCCAGTAGTGGGTAATAGTTCTTTGTAGAACACAATCTTAACACCCTAGTTTTCCTCTTTTGTCGTTGGATTTATATATACTGTTTTTTCAGACTATAAGATGCACCTCCCCAAAATTTGGGATGACTGGCTTGCTGCGGGGGAGAGGGGCAGTGGTGGAGCAGAGTCACAGGTTATTAAATTTTTTACCACATTCTTTGCTTCAAAAATTTTTTTCCTATTTTCCTCCTCTAAAACCTAAGTGCATCTTATGGTCTGGTGCATCTTATAGTCCTAAAAATACGGTAATTCATGTTATTTCCTTAAACTATAGCATTTTTCTCTACTGAAAAACTTAGTTATTCTGCTAAATTATGCTTTAAAAATATTTTTCTACTGCAATGACATTCTTTTCCAGAATTCACTTCCATTTTGTGTCAGGGAGTACGCTGTAGGCAGAACAGTTGGTTAGCATGTACTGCACACACATTCTTTTCCAGACACTGTATCCTCAAAAGAAGCCTGTGAATTTCTTCATTGTGTTTAAAAAGTAAGGGAATGAAAGCTCAGGCCTTTTGCTTCCAGAATCTGCGGTTTTAAAGACCATGCCACACTGCCTCCTCGGCAGCACCTGTAACATGATTTGAGCATGATAAAATCGTGGGGGAGTTTTGCACCAGGATTCTCAATTTATAAAAATCTCTGGGAGAAAATATCACTGATTAGAGGGATGTCTTTTTTTATCTGACTTTGGACAAAACATTTGTTATGATATTTTACAGTATATTTGAGAAGTTATGAGTTAATTCCAAGACTTCTGCAATTTTATTCCTCTTTATAATGTGGACAGCACTTTAATATGTATTTTATATCATGAAGATAAATTTTTCTTATTATAAAATATGTAGCCTGCTAACCCTTCCTTACCCAAACTTGCATCAGTTTGGACTTAGCACACTCTTATAAATTATTTATTCACCAGCTAATGTAATATCACTGTGGTGTTGGCCTGACTCATGGTGTTGGCCCAGGAGACTCAGCACACTAATTAATCCAACACTGTAATTAATTGAGTCACCATGCCAGATGTCATATCCTTTTTATATCTTTCAAGTTCCCATCTTGAAGTGCATTAGCAATATGCCACCTTCTGTAGGATGCCTTTGCAGACCAAGCATTTGGGTATATATAGAACATTTCAAGAAATATATGCTATATGGAAACACCAAGTAGATTTGACAAGAACTTATTATTGGAATCATATAATACTTAGAACATAAAAATAAATAATCTTTTGCCTACATCTCATTATCTTGTTAAATACTTCATGCTTTAATGGTTTAATAATAGCAACATATAGTTAATACTTTCATTGGGCCAGCTATGGGTGAAAGTGTTTTACATGTTTTATATCTCATTTAATTCTTACACAAGCCCAAAACAAGATAACATTTATCTCTTTTGTTATAGTGAAGGAAACTGATGCTTTGGGAAATTTAATAACTAGCCCAAGGTCAACCTAGTGTGACTCTAGAACTCATGTTGCAATCAAATACCGTCTTAGAAATTTTATCTGTAACATAGGGATAATAATATTACCTAGTTTATAGGTAATATTATTGTGAAGACTAAATGAAGTAGCATATGTGAATTATCAATAAATATTAATTATTCTTACTGCTCAGTTAGCCATTAAAGTGGACCTATTATAATCTATCAAGTTTAAAACCAAAGAGACTCTAAATTAAACAAGTAAAATTGTAGACTTTGGTGTGTGATGAGTTTACATGCCTAAATTTGACTATTTGCAAGGACTGTATTAGGCAGGCTTCTCCAGAGAAACAGAAGTAGAGAGTGTGTGTGTCTCCACATATGTCTATATAGACACACACACACACACATTCATATGTGCATGTACAATATTTGTTCAGAAGGTATCCAGCCATGTACTATGAAAAATAGAGATATTTATTGAAGAAGATACAAGATACAAGAAACATTGTACATAGGACAATGATGCCTCAGTCCCCTTCAAAGTAGGTACCTTGGGACCTCACACAGTTCTCCCAATCACCATCTGCTGCCCCCTTGTATTTCCCTGAATCTCACTGGCAGAATGTAATCTCTTCCCTTTCAATTGTGATTTTAGTTTTAGGAAAAGCCAGAAATCACAGGGCACCCAATCTGGGCTATAGGGGGACTGAGTCGCTGGGGTGTTTCACCAAAAAAAAAAACTCTGCACATTGTCATGATGAAGCTGCCAATCACCAGTTACTGATAGCTGCGGCCTTCTGAATCATCTGAATAGTTTCTGCAGAGGAATGTTGAAGCTTAATACACAATTCATTGCCCTACTCACTCAGTCACTTTGAATGTGACAGCCACTTGGTGCATACACTCACTCAATGGCATCTACTGCCCCTACTAACTAGTACAGTGAAGTCATCATTGTTCACGCATGCTCATTCCAGTCCACTCTCCTTGGCTGCCAGGTTACATCAGTGTTGTGCAAACCCTTCTCATTGTATTAACAATGGCTGGACTTTTTCCGCACAGACCTTTATACACACACACACACACACACACACACACAAGCACACACACACAGATTATAAGGAATTGGCTTACTTGGTTTTGGAGGCTGCCCAGTCAAAAATCTACATTGTGGCACTGTGTGGGCCAGTAGGGTGGAGTCCCAGGAGGACCCATGGCGCAGATGAAGCTTGTAGTCTGGAGAGACCACAGATTTTGTTCTGTTCAGACCTTCAACTGATTGGATGAGGCTATCCACATAATAAAAGATAATCTGCTTTACCCAAAGTTCATTGAGCCAAACATTAATGTCAGGCAAAACACACTCCAAGTTGACATATAAAATTAACCATGACAATCCCCAAAGGTCTTTGATCCATTGTAAGCCTCAGTTTTTCATGTACAGTCTTGTACTCCTGAATGAGCTATTAGCCAGTGAGTGAGCCTAGCCTTGTCTCCGACAACCCCCTCCGTGCCAAAGAGGAACTTATATTAGGGGCTGTCATGGTGATGCAAACATCACGTTTCTGAAAGTTTTGCAGTCTTGTTCATTGAAAATATCGAAAGGTTATTGATGAGGAAAAAAATGTTTTAAAACTTTAAAGCGTGATCAGTATCTGTTTTGGAGGTGTTTTAGAATTTCTACATTTATATGTTGTGCCTTCAAAGTTTTCCTATTTTTCTCCTGAGGACAAATATTTTCATAATATACTAAATCTCTGCTATGTGAGCACATGATAAGTGCTAAATAAGTATCAAATAACAATGATTTTATTTGGAAGGTTAGGTGTCTGAAATTCAGGTGGCATTTGCTTTCTCTTGCTATTGAATATATTTGCTTCCAGTAGCTAACTAGTCTTATTCAGCCAATTGCTGGAATAATGCAATATACATAATTAATTAAATAGAATATAAGTAGAAAGTCCCAGGTTACTTGCTGCATAATAAAGAGAAAACTCATTTTACTGATGCTGTTCAATCAGAATTAAAACTTGTTTTATTTTCATGTGGAGCATATGTGACATTGGCTTCTACAAATAGGAAATACACATAAAAAAGGTAAAATAGACATTTTATTGACATAATAATGAACTAATGTATGCATTCAATTGCACCTTAAGATTCGAAGATATCATCACCATAGAAATGTGGTTGAGGAAAGAATTAGTGGTTCCTGATCCACATCATAGGAAAATAATAGAATTCTTAGGTGTCTCAACTTTTCTCCTTCCAGTGCTAACTCCTTCAATACCAGTCTCTGATCCACTTGCTGCCCGAGTCTTCAAGCTTCGTGTTGTATGCACCCTGTAGCAAATACATCCCTACCCACATGTCTCTAGCATTCACCAGTATTCCCTGTCAAAGGCTGCTTAGTGGAAACATCTGTGACTTTCTATTTGAGGACTGTTTTTCCAGCCTCAGGAGAAAACTCATTGAATGCAGGAAAGCTGGAAGTCTGGAGAATTACTGCTTCCAGAAGTTGTCCAATGATGGATAGAAGTTGGTGGATAGCTATCCTTCCTATTTTTGCTTCTCCATTAGGATAGGAGAAGGGTTCTACCCTGTCTCTGGAGTTTGCCAGCAGAATTGAGCTCTAGTTGGCTTTTAATATACCTCTATGGGCTTTTTTCTCTTTCCTGCTCACTTTACACCTCTACTGAAATTTCCTGAGACCACCTCTCTGATGAATTACAGGGACTTGAATTAGTCTCAGGGTAAGCTTCATGGGAAGCCATAGCCAGACAACCTCTAAGATATAATGATAAATTTGAAAGTAGCATCCAAATTATGTTGAGATTCTAGAGGACATAGCTTTGTATAAAATCCTTATTCAGTTTTGGACCTCTGCCTCTGGCACATAATAGCTATTCAATAAATGCTTTATAAAATGAAATTCTAATCTGATTGAATTTCCATACCACTGGCATTCTCACTGACCTACCCATTTCCTTCCATCTTCCGAATCCCAGTGATGTAATTTATAATTTTGCTGAGGCATGACTTTTTATTGGGTCTTATATATTTTTTTGTTTTTTTAAATTTTATTTTAATTGTTGTTCAAGTACAGTTTTCTGCCTTTTCCCCCATCTTGTATTTCTTTTCATTGATGTTGACATTGTAAATTATAGTCTCCTTCTTAATATTCATTCTAATCTGGGCCCATAACTACCATACTTCCTCCTTCTCATATCTCTCTGGTCTTGGCTCTTTCAATTTAACTGTGCTGGTTTCCCAAAACACTCTGGCCTTTCTTCTCTTCTCCCTCTGTTCCCAGTGCCTCAGGGAGCTTAGCCACTTGCAAAGCTTCAGCTACTAATTTACAAATGACATTTAAATTAAAAAATCTCTAACCTTGGCTTTTTACCCTTTATCTAATAGCACATTTCAACTGCTCTGCAAGTCTTTCCCACTGACTTCCTCCAAATAAGCAGTCACAAGGAGAGTTTATTACTGTTTCCACAGGTTATCACCCATCTCTTCTCCCTGACTTTCAACTTTTTAGTTTTCTTTGATTCTAAACCTGTGCATCTCCTTTCCTGCCTCAGCAGGAAGCTCGCTGTATAAGTTATTCAACATTGTCTTCATTTCTTTTTTTTTAAGATTTTATTTATTTATTTTTAGAGAGAGGGGAATGGAAGAAGAAAGGGAGGGAGAGAGACATCAATGTGTGGTTGCCTCTCACGTACCCCCAACTGGGAACCTGGCCCACAACCCAGGCATGTGCCCTGATTGGGAATCGAACTGGCAGTCCTTTGGTTCCCCGGCCCATGCTCCGTCTGCTGAGCCACACCAGCCAGGGCTCATTTCTGTTTCTCCTTCTCTCACATTTTAACTGTCCATTTACATGTAGTCACACACACACTACTCTTTTTTATTACCTGTAACGACTACTCTGACTTCTTCCTTCTGCTCAGAGTTGAGCATGTTCCAAGATTATCCTTTTCATTTTCAGAAACCAGGTACCATAACTCCAGCTCTCTTAATGTCTTTTCTCTTCTTTCTGCTTCTACTACCATTGCTTTAGTTAAAGCCACCATCATGTCTTCCTTGATTATCACAACACTATTTTTACTACTTCTTCTCACTTTCCTCTTGTGTCCTCTTTCTTTACCCAAATTATAGTGTACTAAAATCAAAACCAGTCCCTTTCCTTAAAATTCTAAAGGCACAAGAGAACCCAAACTCCTTGTCAAAGCATAAAAGGGCCTTCATGAGACTTCCTCAGTTCTTGTCCCTTTCTGACTACTGTGTAGACTTCAGCGACCTCAGCTTCCATAGTGCCCTGAGTGTACTCTTGTCTCACATCTCTGGGCTTGGGGCATGTCATTGCTTCATTCTGGAAAACCCTATGCTCCCCCTCCTGCCTGTTTTTACTTAAAGACTCTTCATCACACTAACTCTAGTTTTTACTTAAAGACTCAGCTCAAGGTCACCCCAAGTAGACCTTCTCTGAAGCCTCCAGTCTGGAATAGATACCCATTCCTTAAGTATTTCTGTGGTTCTCTAGGTTTCCTAGGATAAGAGCAGTGATCACATAACTGTATGTGTCTGTTTATTCATCTGCTCTGCAGACTAAGTGCTAATTGTCTTTCCTACCTTGAACAATTGTGGCTTATAGCAGGGACTCAATAAATAACCATTAAAGAATGAGTAAGATATTAGATTTTAAAAGTTCTTATTACAACTACTTATTAGAACTACTTCTTATTAGAACTTTTTAGAACTAGTTCTTATTAGAATTACTTCTGTTGGTGGATGTTAATTATTATGGTGATCATTTTACCACATATACAAATATCAAATCACTATTTATCATACCTGAAACTAATATAATTTATGTCATTATATCTCAATAAACAAGAGGAATAAATTAATTATTTCTGTCAGTGTCTCTCCAGCATTAGTGAATGATGTAAATCTGTCTTTTTTCAAGATCCCTGCATTCTCCCTGAGTCTTTACATACACTTATCCTATTTCCTTTGAGATCTTAACTTCATCTTCCTAACTTAGCAATACATTTACCATGGCCAATGCCATTTTGTGTCTGTTTTATGTATTTGTGTTTTTTTTCTTAATCTCATTTGAGTATAAGATTAAGCAGAGCAGGGTAGCTATATTATTTCTTTAGTTTTTGCCCAATAAGGAGCTATGCCCATGATGGCTTCTTGATAAATATGGACTAATTTCACTGTGAAATTTGCAACTCTTTGAGACCTTTAGGGAGGACAAGGTGTTGGGCCCTTCGAGGCAATTATGATTTGTTTACAGCAGAATTGGTTTTAGCTCCCTCACTATGACATGGGTGGAGGCCAAGAAGGTGTTCTGCTCTACCATGCTTTCTGTGAAGTCTCATCCAGCATCACGCTTTCCAGTGACAAACCATCTGGGAAATTCCATCTGTCTCTGCTTGGAAACTGAGGTGGCAGTCGCCCACTGCGAGCAATTTTCTATTAACTTCTTGGATAAGATCAGTCAGATTTATACTGAATTGATGGGAACCGTAAGAGCAGGGTTGTTCCAAGAGAAGACAAATGTACTGATTCCTCTAATTGGCTTAAGCCAGTTTCATTCACAGATGCCCTTAGGTTCTAGTAGTGCAAGGACTTATAACCTTTTTAATTGTACCCTGTTCCTCTTGGGGAAACGTTGGTGAAATTCATTATTGATGGAGGTTGTAGATGTGTCCCTTAGGGAGGCCAAGATCCTGGCTCCTCTTATACTCTGTCTGCTATGTGGAGAATTAATGGAAACTGAGTGGACAGGGAAACTGCTCAAAGAAGACATGAGATAAGACATTTAATGCAGCAGAGCCTTGGAAAATGATGTGTTGGTCTGCTTTCTAGAATTAGAGTAGTTTGTGTGTGTGTATGTGCATGTGTGTGTGTGTGGAGGCAGGGGGTAGTGTTCAGGGAGAGCAGAGAAGTTGGTATGGAGACCCAGTAAGTAAAGGCATGGTACAGATTGTGAGTCAGGAAAGAGGAAACCAAACACCAAAGAATTAGTTTATGATTCAAATCTGTAGAAGCCAACCAGAGAGGTCAGTTGCATACTGATCAGAAGGGACTGATTGTATTACAATTTAGATGTAGTTAAAATGTTGGCGGTGTATGCAATTATATTTTAATATGGGCCAATACTGTTGAAATAGAAATTGAAGTTGAGTCTTTCCTGATAATTTGGACCTGCCTCCAAAGGACACCTTTTGTGCATAGCTGGTCCATCTGCTAACCTCAATCTCTCTTTGACTTACTTTTCCTTCTGATGGTGAAGTACTTTGAGATTCTTTATGTTTGGACTTAATTCAAAAGGGAGGGACACAAATACACAATTTTTACTGTGTGGACAATTTTATTTATGGTCCTACCTGACTCTCCTGTGTCTGAAATTTAAACAGTTTTACCTTTGGATTATGACATGTGGCTAAACCTACTTACCTATACTCAGGCCAAGTTTGAATAAACAAAAAGTGTCTTTGTCTTTATTAAGGTTTTTCATTGTTCCCTTTTCCTACAACTCCAAGGAGAACTTTTATTGAAGGTGATCTTTTTGCAGAGGAATAAAACAGACACCCAGGCATGTTGTTAATTTAATCAGTATCCAGAAGGGGTAGTTGTTCACAATACAGTCAGAGTTGCTTCACTGAGAAGAGCATATGTATCAAGCTTTAGAGACTAATCAGTAGCACTACCTTTGGGCAGAGTATAGGCATGAAAGACAAAGTCTAGGTACCGGTATGTAGCTCCATATATTCTTCATGGGGTTGGTTGTAGATCATTTTTCACATTTCAGGGTCCCTGGAGGCATGGGGATAGACTTTGCTCCCTAAGGAGAGTTCTATCAGATTCTTGGGTGGTGAGGAACTGTTTTGCAAAAGATAATTCTATTGTTTTTAATCATGCAAATTATAGAATATAAAGCTCATAACATGTTTTTGACTAGAGAAGAAGTTAAAATAAGAAAGCATGGTGAGGAGCAGTTGTTTGAAAAGTCGACCAAAGCGTTCTGTTACTTGCTGATAAGTCTGGCATGCCTTTGAAAGTCTTTCTCCTCGACTTTCTGGAAGACTTACTGTTCCACAGGTCTTTCTGAAATAATTGGTTTGGCACTCTACACCTACCTGTTGTGTCCGTGGTCAGAATAAACGTTGCTGTTCTGATGTTAGGAGGGTTTAGCGGTGATCCCAGCAAGGAATAAATAATAAACACCGTCAGTACCTTGGAGATGATAACTGAAAGAATGGATTTAAGTAATATGTTGTATTCTTTCTGTTTGGTCTTAAAAATTAATATTACTTAGGGATAACTCTTTAAATGTATTATAAAATACCGGACTCTTTTAAAACTATGGGTATTCCCAGGACACCATTGGTCAAGTATCATGATGTAGCAGGAGCTCTCAGGTGGAAGTGACAGCCTTTAGTGTAGTATGAGGCTTTCCTGGCAAAGGCAAGGTTGTGAGTGTGACCTTGTGCAGGGTGCGGCTGCAGGGCTCCGTGTTGACTGTGTGTGAGGCTCCAGAGTCAAGAATTCCTGCATATAGTTCTAATAAGAGAAAAATAATGTGCTGTTTCTTGAATGCTTTTGGAAACTTATGGAATTATTTGAGAAACTCTCTTTTGGAGATGAACATCTCTTTTCCTTGTTAAGTATCAAATGTAAAGTTATTTTTATTATTTCTTTACTCTCACCTTACTTTTCTCATAAAATCCTCTGGCCTACTTTGACAAAACTGTGATTTCTCAACTCTAATAATGTGGATGTCTTTTGTGCCATTTTATATGTTTTATATCTGTTTCCGTTTTAAAGGTCAGGAATGCAGAGTCAAGCGTAGGGTTATGTGTATAAGCCTGTGGTTATTCTCGTGTTTTTTTTTAATTCTCCATTTCTAAGCTCAGAAATATACGCACAGCTTATCTAGGTGCCTCTGGTGCAGTGTCCCTCACAAGGCTGCAGTCAAGGTGACAGCCAAAGCTGTGCTGTCATCTGAAGGTTCAACTGGGGGAGGATGTGCAGGCAGGCTCACTAGCCTGACGGCTGACTCATGGGCCTCTGCAGAGGGCAGCTCGCCACACGGCAACGGTCTTCTCTGTGAGCAGCAATGAGAGAGCAAGAGAGGGATCCTGAGGTGGAAGCCGCGTTGTTTGTGGGACCTCATCTTGGTAGTGGCGTCCCATCACTGCTGCTGGGTTCTCTTCAGTAGAATTGAGTCGCAAGGTCCAGCCCACACTGAAGGGATGGGAATTTTGCACAGGGCCTCAGAACCCAAGGCTGGGATCACTGGGGGCCATCCAGAGTCTGTCTGCCACTGAAGGCAATTGGCATAGATAGTTTCCTGACCTTTGGGTAAAGGACTCTCCAACAATAAGAGCAATGGGAGATAATCTCATAATTTGAGTAGAAAAAGCTAAATCATATGTTGTAAAGCATCAGAACCAAAATGAAAGATGAACTAATAAATAAGACATTTGAGAAAATGAGATAGATTTTATCCTTATTCCTGAAGATAAGATTTTCTCCACGAGGATGACAGGGACTTCTTGATTCATTTATTTAGAAATCAATTGTTAGGATAGAGAAAGATGATTAAAATATACAATACCCGAGTCATATAAAACCTAACAGAAATTAGGAACCAGAAGCAGGCTGTTTGCTGAGTGTTCTCCTTTCAGTAATTTTGAGAAACATACATCAACACATTGTTAAGATCAGAAACGGGAGAGAAAGTGTGGGAAAGAGCCCACGTTGCAGGCAGAATAACCGGGGCCTGGTCCTGACCGTTATTACCCAAAGTGGATGCACGATCTTGGGTAATCACACATGTTCTCAGTTTCCTCACTTAGGAAATGGAGGTTATTATACCAGCCCTACATCATAGTCATTGCAAAATTATATAAAATTACATGCATTTAGTCACTTTGAAAACTACGCAGATTGTTACACAAACCTAGATTACTTTTTATTATGGCTGTGACGAGAAAGAAAATTATGCATTCCTTTAGTTCCCCAAGCAGTGCATCCAGCTTTTTCTCTCCTGTTCCCTCCCTGAACATATTTTAAAAAGCACTTGGGGTTGTCATCGTACACATCCATCTCCATACATGTGTGCACACATGTACTTATGCACACACAGACACAAGTACTTATTGACTAGCTAGCATGAATATTCTGAGAACTCACAGCCTAGAGAGGTACAAGGTGTGTATTTAGAGGGCTTATCGTCTAAGTCAACAATCCCCACAGAAGCAAAGGACGAGTATATATTTTTAGAAAGAGTAAGGAAGGTTAAGTGGTCAAAATGCTTTTTAAATTATCCTGGCTTCTTTGTGTTTTCTTTTTGCAAGAAGTGATTGTTCAGAAAGCATTTCACAGGTGTGCGATTAGCGATTTCAGAGAATTGGACAAGTAATTTACCCTGTCTGGTTCACTTTTGAGTTAGGTTTGTATTTTTAAATGTTAACTCAATTTTTTTCATTATGGATGGCATTTTAGAGCTTAGTACAGAACGCAGTGAATGAGGCAGCCATAATATGGACAGTGATGCACTGTGAATGTGAAGAAATGGGGACAGAGTTCAGAAGAGCAAAGGCATCTCATATGCCTTAAGTTTTAGCCTCTATTAAGAAGTCAAACAAACGCCATTTGTTTCTCATTACCCCACTTGTAACAGTGTGAGCGCAGCAGGAGTCTCTTAGATTCCGATAGGAATCTCGGATGTGGCATTACCACCTTGTATCTTAAAGCCACTGCTGCTTAGGCAAGCGTCGCACATTAGTCTATATAAGTTGCCCAGTGATGTCTGCATGCACACCTGGTATGAGCATCAGGGCCCGAGTACCTGTCCAGCGAGGTGACCACAGGGCAAAAAAGGAAAAAGAAGTTTCATTAAGGAAAGTCAAGGGTGGTGAGAAAAAAGTTGGTCCTTTATCTGAATATTTCTAGCAGGGAACCAAGGCAGTTTTATTCTTGTTGCATGCCTTCAAAACTTTGTAAAGATGACACAGGAGTGTCCCCTTTTCTGCTGATTCTCTTGGAGGAGAAGGGGCCAGGGAGGAAGAGGGTGTGACAAACCTCAAACCGTGGTCGGCTCCATTCCTTCATTAATCAAGTGCAGGCATTCTGAAAAATGTTTCTCTTTGGTTGCAGTCATCTATTTTTTGGTGTTAATCTGCACCCTGTGGCAGGGTTTTGTGAAAGGAAACAATGAGCCGTTGTAGCGCCCTCCCCCCATTGTTGTAGCCCCTGTCAGAAGGCTGCGAGGATGATGCAGGTCTGTATCAGCCTGATAAGGAAAGAGGATTCAGAATGGCTTTGGAGAGAATCTGTGGGAGTAGAGTGTGCCGTTTTGGACAAGAGGAGCTACGGAATACAGCAGAGGCCCTCGACGGGATCCTAAGGGTTCAGTGTCAAACCTTCTGCTGCAGCCTGAAGATTTTCTAAGGAAATATTTTGATAGTGAAACTCTGTGACTGTCAGAAGGGCTGAGGTTCAAGATGCTGTTTTAAGTTATTTGCTCCATAATCTGTGATTATGATTAGTCAATCCAGGTCAAAAAGACAAAAAAAAAGGGAAAAGACAAAGCAACTCAAGAAACCTGCAGGAGTGTGTAGGGAGGCTACTCATCTGCTGCCAATGAGTTTCCATGCCATTGTCATCAGGAGCATCGTGCAACTGGCCAATACATTCTGTATACTGTAGGTTGCTATTTTATGGCTCGATGAAATGTGAAACTATCTTTTATAATGCGGATTCCATTTTGGCAGGCCTTTGGATCCACATATGGTTCAGTTAAGCCATTTTGGAGCCTAATGTACCTTTGTTATTTACTGGGATTTTTCAAAGGGATAAATGTGCTGTTTTTGCTCTGGATTTTAAACAATAGTCATTAAATGTCTCAACAATTCCTATAGCAAAGGGAATTCTAGTGAGCCTTTGAAACTGCTGCTCCAAGGAGAGCCAAAATAAAATCATTCTTACCTATGAAGAAAAAAAGTTAAAAAAGCAGCTGAAGCTCCAGCAAATTAGAAGCAGTATTTTACAGCACACCACAATAATAAAATCGGAGAGCAATTAGAGAATGGGGGCCAGGCAAGTTGGTATACTGTCACCTGCTGTTAGCTTTAAGCATTTCTAGGCTTGTAAAGGTGGCCGGGATTTTCTTCCATTCATTATTACACTGTTGTTCTGGCATGTTATAAATAAACTTACAGGCAGAACGAGTCAAAAACAAAGTGGCTGTCAGAGGATGAGTGATAGGCAGTGACCTCACACACCACCGTCAGCAGTGTGCTGGGTTAGGAAGGCCCAGTTGCCTAGAGGTGAAGTGTGCCCCTCTGCTGAGGCCCGGCTGACAGAGGAAGATTAACTCCTCAGCTTTAATCTCCTTGTTTTGTTGAGTTTAACTGAGACTCTTAACTTTTGTTTAAAAGAATGTCTGTATGTAAATATGAGGAGAGATAGACTAGAAGGAAAGTGACATGGTTACCAGTGTCCTTTGGAAGCACAACTTTTCCTTCCTAAAAGAAACTTCTGGAAGGACAGCTCCATTTGGATAATAATAGGCATACTTTGCCTTTGTGAAGGCCCTTCATTTTTTTTTAATATGGTCATTTATTTTTATTGGAAGTTAATCGTTAAATAAACTTGCTAGAATGGGCACAATCTAAACATTTGGCCTTTGATTTCAGAAGGGGCTGGATGAGACATGGGAGGTGAACCCATTTGAACTTGTCCCCTAACAAACCCCTCCCAAAATTGTGTACCTTCCAAGATGTATGTTACTTTTATCCTTTTTACAAATGATAGGGTAGTGGAATAATGATTCTTATTGTTTCATACCTATTTGAACAGCCTTCTACTGTTAACTACTAACAATTGAATGACTGAAATCAATTTCTTATTCTAATGTTAGATCTATTGTACTATATGTCTTGAAGGAAAACTGGACTCTGTATTTGCTAAGCATGTACTATAAGCCGGGAACTCTGCTAAGAAGTGAGGGTACAAAGATCTGAATTCTCATCAAATAGCATTACTGCTTTTATGAGTATTTAAACTGAGATCTATCTGTAGCTTTTATTAATTACTTTAAGCAAACCTATCACTCAATGAGCCATATTCACACACACAATAAATGGTTGATTGATAAGCCAACAGATAAGATTAATATTTTAATTTTTTTGACTTATACTAGTAACTTTTCCTAAATAAAACAATCTCATGAAGTAAAGCACACTTCTCTGTTGAATGAGTTATAGGAACTTAGTATTTTTCCTGTCACAGATTATACAGCACTATAAATATTGGTAAGGTTTCTTACATTATTATTTTCATAATTTCATTATGTTATCTCATGGCAAAATACACCACTGCAAATTATCATAAGAATATTTTTAATACCCTGGTAGGTAACTTGTTCTAGTAGAACAAGTATAGAGCATTTAGGTGTATAAATTTACAGGATGAAAAAAGGTTTATAATGCTGGACCACCTAGAGTATTATAGACAGCAGTTTGGTTATTGGCAAGTAATGGTCAAAAAAGAAAATGTGAGAAATGAAAAAAATTTCAAGCAATGAAACTAAAAGTACTTCCTCATATTACTTGATTTTCTGCAAGTTTTTATTTCTCCTTATTCTGTATTCTCCATGAGTTTGAGTTATTAAGAACTCTTTATCTTTCATTGAGATGGTATAAAAAGTACTTTGTAATTATATATGACTCAAAAATTTAATTGAATTATGGATACTGAATTTTACCTTTAGTTTTTGGTATTCATCTCTGGACTTAAGAAATAGAGTGGTTTGTTTATGATTAGGGAGTATTGCTAACCTTTGCTGTGATTCTCACCTACCACTCACACTGTTAGGGACAAAAGACTCCTCAGTCTTCTGATTGACATTGTTATACCTTCTTAGCCACTGAAGGCTCGAAAAGAGAGTCAAGTCATCTTCATTCAGTTGGTCTGACAACATCCAAAGGAAAGGAGAACCTACTATTATTGTTGCATCTTCTCAATAGTTCTTTATTTATCTTTTGTTAATGCATATGCTGTTGTCTCAAAGTTAAAAGAAAGGAAAATAAGAAAAAAATACAGTTCATTTTAACTGATCAGTTACTATAATCTTTTTACCTACCTAATTTCACTGTATTTTTTTACCATAGTTTCTTGTGAAATGCATTGTTAATATGAACTGAATGATTTTTTTTTACCATCAAATAATACTGAGTATTTATAATGTATACATGACTTAAAAGCTTCTCAGTAGTTTGCTTCCATTTGGCAGATGGGACTCATCTCAAAATCTACATAATCCATTTTTTACCAATTTTGAAATAATAGAATTTAAAAAAATTTAGTGAGCCTAACATGGTAAAAGTATTAGATTCCATTGGTACTTTACCTAGCTATTAATATTAATATTCTGTTGGTAAGAGAGAAGTGATTTCATTATTGGGGGATGTGGGAACAAAGCAGATTCCACTGTGAAATGACTGAATGTTCACTAGAGCTGCTTACTTTGCAACTTGAGTTTATTTATAGTTCTTTAAGAAGAATACTATATATTGAATACAATGAAATATGCTAGAAAACAGATAAAAGAGAGGCAATGTCATAACTCCATAGGCATTAATTATATTTTTATAGTGTCAATTGATATTTACAATACTTTTTATGTGTTAAAATGTGATCCTAAACCAAAATGAAGTTTGTTATTTTTCTGTGTTCTTATTTATGAAGTGATAGGTAAGGCTTAACCATGCACTCAATGAAATATAATGACTTTTGAAATAGCTAAAGAAAACAGTGGGGGGGGGTTTAGTAACAGTGTAATTAAAGGTGCTATAGATTTTCCAAAAAAATTGTTTTAACACCTGTATTTCTCTCAAATTTTGGAATATACTGCATTGTATCTGTGATACAGCAAAATTCCAGATCAGATTCTATCCTTTCTTCTACAAAAAGATCATCGTGGTTTTAAGGTTTTAGCATCCAGTATGGCTGTTCCTAATTTGTCACTGGGATTAGAATATGGGAAATTGGTTTAGAAAGTAAAGCTAGCCTTAAGCTTTTTAAAAGAATTTATTTATTTGAATCAATCCAATTCTCCAAATTTCTTCATGTCTTGGCTCCCCCTTCTGTGACACTAGCACTGATTTATAAGGATTATTGCCTTTAGTTCCTGTGTCGGGGAGTTGGGAGGTGAGCACAGTGGGGTAGCATTTTCGGGAAGCCACGTAGGTGCTCTTTGATCTGAGGTGCGGTGTGCCTCAGGAAGTAAGTTCAATCTTGATTTCTTTAGTCAATCATCCACTATCAGGTACTGCTGCACTGATTAGCAGGCTGAAGAAAGAGAGCGAGCATATCATGGGTGTGTGTTACAAAGATGAAAACTAGTGATGAGCCTGTTGGCAACAGAGCCAACCCCTAGTTTTACTATGTGACATTTGCTTTCTCTTTGCATAAATCCCGTTAGTGCATAGAGGAACCAAAACCAGTATTTCCACATATCTTTCTACACACTGATGATTTTTTTTCAGAGATCAGTTCCATTCTTTGTTTAATCCATTATTGCAAAATGGAAACTGGAAAGATAATTAGAAGGATGCATCGTGGGAGTGGCTAAAGGAGATTCAGGCATAGCTTTGTCTGCTTAACATCCCTGCCATTCTGTGAAGCAAGCCAATGGCTATCTCTTATGAAATGTTCTGAGTCTGGAAAACTAACACCACACCTGTGTGCTTCTTGTCTTTACATCCTGGTGTTACCTGGATGCCGAATGGTTCTCTGGACCCCAGCAGGGCCTCAGCATCCCCCCCTTACCCATCAGTGATGACCACCTCAAAAATCTACAGATTTTCTGAATTGCCTCCCATATACTCTCTTTTGTTTGGTCAAAGTAAAAGAGAATATCTTCAAACACATGAGGGCATGTGCTGATAACAAGTGCTATTTTTGGTTTCTTTAGATACATATTTGGGATTTGTCCATGTGTATTGTGCTTTACAATGTTGAAGCAGAAATGGAGGCTCCTTCCATTTAAACAGTGGGTAGATATGCTTTGTATGTTAAGTCTTTGCCAAATTTTACCAGTCTATTTTAAAATTAGAATTATTTGCTGAAAAAGTATTCATTTTTATTTGTGAGTACCCTTTGTGCAAAAATGCAAGGTACAGATATAGTCGTGCCATAAATACTTACGATATACTCATGTGCAACCGAATTTATTTATTGTATTTGACCTTGATGATGGGATTAATTTGATAAGGTTAAGGTCAGTGAATGTATTATTTTTAGACAAGATACAAAGTGTAGAATGTTCTGTTTTGCTTTACAATGTTAACAACTAGTAGTGCTTAATGTTCTCTGTGTACTGCTGATTTCAGCGATGCATTCATCCTTGGTGATTATCCAGAAGATTTCAGCACCTGTATTTAATCACACATTTGAGAAAGAAACACAAAGATAGAGTTTGGCTTTTACCCCCTTCCAGAAAAGTGTGGACAGAGTGTGAATAACAATAATATCAGGGCTAGTAATAATCATAATCGTGCTATTGTGCTTTCAATATGTATGAAAAAATCACCAAAATATTCTTTTGATCATATTTGCCAAATGATACCCTCATATTATTTACTTAACTTTAAATGTTGTGTTATGTTGATAAGAAAAGGACTTGTTATCTCTATTTCATAGAAGAGGGAGTGGGACTTATGCAGAGTTAAGAAGTATGTTGCTGGCAAAAACATTTGTACTCTATGAATTACTTGGACTAATGATCACTATTATCTTTTTTCATGCAAATATTCATTTAGTTCAATGTAAGAAACATGAAAATCTCAGTAAGCAGCAATGGATTTATATAACAGTCCTTATAGGAGATAAAAAATTTTCTCCTACATGCCATTTTGTCTATTAAATTGTCATTAATGAGTTAAAAAAAAAGACATCCTGACTTTTCTGCAGTGTGCATGTTCTTCACTACTTCACTGAGAAGTCGACAGTGAGCCCTGGCTGGGGGCTCAGTTGGTTGGAGCATCATCTCCTACACCGAAAGGTTGCAGGTTCGATCCCAGTCAGAGCACATGCCTCAGTTAAGGGTTTGACCCCCAGTCAGCCTGTGCATAGGAGGCAACTGATTGATGTTTCTCTCTCCATTAATGTTTCTCTCTGTCTCTCTGTCTCTCTGTCTCTCTCTCTTCTGCCTTCCTCCCTCCCTCTCTAAAGTCAAATCAATAAACCTATCCTTGGATGAGGATTTAAAAAAAAGAAGTAAATAGTGAAGTAAAAATTACACAATTTTGTGTACCATAGGATAGGGGCCAAAGAATGAAAGAATCAGTTCAGTACAAGGCTCTTGAATTTAAAAGTTGAAAAGCTGCTTTTGAACTATTTCTGCATTAAGATGCCTTACATGGTATCGTAAGAATATACTAAAGCCAGGCCAAGGACTTAAGGAATAAAAACAAACCTTTCCTATTTCTTGTGATGGAAATTAATTTATCAGATTGATGTCTGGTAGGCTGCAGATAGCAAATGCATTTAACCTCATTTGGTAGCTAGAACTAACCTGTTTATAAATACTCTAATTCAATCAAAACATAGAAATAACCAGCATGGATATAATGGGCAAAAAAGACAAATGAATGCACCTGTGTCAATAACAAAGGGGCATTTTTTCTGCTTTTATGTTCATTGTACTAAAATCATTCTACCTTTTCTTACTCACTTAAAATGTGGTATTTTAAACTTTGAAAAATACCTTCAAGAACACCTAGAGCCCTAAACTGTGATTCTCAGCAACCTGGTTTTATCTTACTCAAATTTGTTTAGACCCTAGCCGGGCCCGTTCTTTCCTGTGCCAGGATCTATTAATGATAATTACTTAGAATACTAGCCCCATTCTGCGATACCATCGCATCATTGTGAGGAAGATTATGATCTTATCCCAGCCTATTCTGTTTAACTCTGACACTCCTTCTATTATGCTGGGGCCTTGATAAGATCATGCCTGTTAGGATCAGGCATTAGTTGGAATCAATATTTGAAAATGTGCCTGTTTTTGCTTAATAGTAAAGTTAGTGTAAGCGTTAAAGTGAGATCATTTGTTTAAAGAGATTATACAACTTCATCTTGTCAAGTGTTCTTTCTGCTACTTCATGCTCAAAAGCACACAGTGAGGTCTTGGGGACACCATCATTTTACTGACCAACCCATCTGGATACACTAGCTTTTAGGTAGGTATCCTACATTGATGAGAATATATAATATTTTTATACTGTTTCAGGTCTGAAAAAGTGAGTTGGAAAGAGTAAAAAGCTATTTTCATTGGTCATCATTAATGAAACACAATTCAGTCCTCACACAGGGTCACTTTTTGCCTCTAAAGGACATTGGACACCTCCTGGAAACAATTTTGTTGTCATAGCTGGGGTGGGAAGGAAGGGGAAAGAGAGCAGTGGTGCTACCATCTGGGTTGTTAAGGCCAGAGTTGTTGCTAAACATCCTGCAATGCACAGGGGGCATCCCACGATGAAGAATGACCTGGCCCATGATGCCAAAAGGCCAGGGTTGAGAAATCCTGACATAGTGTATGCTGTGAATATACCGGAGAGTAGAGATTGGGCATCAAGGATGGCACTTTTTCGTGTGCCTGTTTCTGCCTGGGAGGAGCAGAGGCTGCCATGGCCCATGTTCCTCCTTTTTCTGGTCCGCACCCTCTGTTGGGTTTGTAACTAAGAATTCTGGGCATGCACATTCAGGGCTCTGCGTGGTTTCCTTCGCATTTGTATTGAATGGAACTTCAGGTAGAAAAGGTGAGAAATCAGCCCTGTAACATCTTTGGTCTTAATAAAGCCAGAGCTCTCTAATCCTTATTGGGTTCTATAATCCATGTTTAGAATTTATTCATAATTTTTGAAAGTAATGAAATATGGAATGGAATATCCATATGTATCACTTGCCAACTTCATGAGCTATTTGGTTATATATTTTGTTATGTGTATGATTTGGTTATTTCTTAATTATATATTATTTGGTCATAGGGTCATGCATGAAAAAACAGCATTGAATACAGTCCATCCCCTGTATTCATCTGTTCCGCATCCATGGATTCAACCAATCTCTAATCAGATATATTTGGAAGAAAAGTTACATTGTTGACATGTACATGTGTCAGGTCTACATTGGTTGCAAGTCTGTACTGATTGGGTACAGGACTTTTTTTCTTGTCGTTATTCCCTAAACAAGACAGTGTAACTACTATTCACATAGCATTTGCATTGGCTTAGGTGCTCCAAGTAATTAGAGATGATTTGAAGTACTTGTGAGGATATGCATAGGCTGTATGGGAACACTACACCATTGCATACAAGGGACTTAAGCACCTGAGAACTTTGGTATCTGTGGGGCCCCTCAACCCCCCCTGCAGAGCGAGGGATGACTCTCTTATATTTTTCATTGTATTTGGGTAACTGTTGCACAAAAAAATATTGAGAAAAGGAAGTAAGTTATTTAAAAAATTTAGCTTTTTAATGTTTACAGTTAAAACAATAGGCAACAAATTTATAGCATGTTTGTGAAAAATAGAGGATGTCTTTCTTGTGTTTGTGCATTTTGTGGTTACTGAAGTCTGGGCACCGGGGTGTTGAGACGAAGCCCTTTCATCTGTAGGGCAGTTTAGAGAATCTTTTTGTATTGTTGAGAGTCCCCCAAGCTTTTTTCCTGAATACTCAGATGGGAGCAGCAGAAAGGGTGCTGGAGGTGCCAGTGGCAGGGAAACCCAAAATCAGCACACCTCTTTAGAGGGCGGCTTCCCACAGGGTCAGAGAGTAAACACGAGGGCGGAAGTGCTGATTTGGAGAAAAGGCACCCAGGGGAATGAGAAGAGTATCCCACTGAAGCCGAGCTGAGGGCACAGTAGTCTGAACCCGCACAACCTATGAATTCCTCACTCATTCTCCACCCATTTCAGAAAAGGCATCAGCAGTCTCCATAAAGCCTTTAAGAAAAGATTACAATACCTGTAGTATTTATACAAAGTTGTCAGATTAAGCAAAAAATTTCTGCTTTATTTCTAAAATTCCTCAGAAAGTAAAAAATATTTTAGCCTATTCCTCCCCCCCACCCATTTTGGTTTAGTGTTAACATGTGTTTATGGGGGCTGAATTATTTTTTCAGCCTTTTTTGGCAGCTGAAAAAATAATTTTACAAATGAAAAATTTTTGTTTTGAATTTAGAATATTGAGAAATTCTAAATTATAACACTATTTAGGAATGTACTCTGAACTAAAATAACATAATTATAGAGATTACTTAAAATGTCCAGTTAATTTTGGTAACACAGTTATTAATTCTTTTTACATTTTTCACTATATTTTTTCTCTAAAATTTTCTACACTTACACCTCTATGTCCCCAAGAGAACATATGTTTTCATATATATTTGAACAACAAGAAGGGAAAATGTTTTAAAGAAAGAAAAGTACTTCCTGCTAATAATTCTGGATCTGGATACTACAAGAAAAAGACAAATAGAGTTTGGTACTGGGCACAGATTTCTTTTTCCTCTCATGTCAAAAACAAGGTTGCCTGGATTTGATAGAGTTAAGTAAACTCAAGACAACTCCATTGCTCCCAGCTCTCTATCTCCTGGTACTTCTCAGTCCAACAATTATTTCTTCTTGTAGAATAAGATAAGTTTTCACGTGCTTGTGTTTGATGGATTAACTACAGAAAATTAAGGAATTTTACAAAAATTCCAACTTGGCAAATAGTAGCAAGTCTTATCATCCAGAGGCCTGATAAAACCGATAAAGCAGCAGGGAAACTCGTCTGGACAATGTCTTGAAAAATACTAGGTATCTGACAGTGGTCTGTATCTCCCTGCTCGAGTTGGGATGATCAGTTAAATGCAAACACCACGCCAGATAACAGAACTGTAACTCTGTTTCTGTCTTTAGAGATGGGACATCAGTTATGATAAGGGGCGGGCATGTAGCTGTAAAAATTGTGTGACGGGGACTGTGCTCTTTCTCCTTACCAGTTTCAACTTGAAGCAAACGGCCCTTCGAGGGAAGGAAAAGTGTGATGCAACAGAGAATAGCAGTGCTAGTTTGGGACAGGGAAGCCTTGAGACCTCATCCGCACCAGCCAGCCCTCGGCCCTGCAGGCCTCACAAATTATCTGCTATTTAATCATTGTTACCATGCTTGCTACTTATATGATAGAACAATTTAAAAAATACCTTAATATTCTTTTTGTTGGGATTTCAATACTAGGCATATCATGATGAAAGTGCAATGTTTTCAAAGAAGGAAGCACAAAACAGCTGTGGCAGATGTAAATTTTTGAAGTCTGTGGTTTCAGATTTTTTTCCCTCCCATTGGTATCAGCACCCAGGGCTTTCTGGTGGCCTCCCTCAGGGTCTAGATCCCCAAATCACTTTGACCCTGACTTATTTTTCTTTTCAATATGTAACTGTCTTGTATGAGTCAACTCATATGTGTTCTCTGAGTAGAAATGGATGCATATAAAGTAACCTTATGTATTTTATCTATTAATATTTATTAATTTAACAAACATTTCTTATTAGCTAAGGAGATGCCAGGTGTGGTCACAGGCACTGAAGATAGTTTAGTGTATTTGAAATATACATTGATCTTTTTATCCTGGAGATTATATTCTAGTGGGAAATATGGACAAATGAATGGGTAAATGCTGTATAGTAGGTAATTAGCAATAATATTATAAGTGCTAAAGGAGGAAATATAAAGTGGTAACATATATTTGGAGATAAAAACATAGGTGATATATAAGGGGAGGCATATAGAACAAATAGGAATAAATTAAGATCATTTGTGAGCATGGCGGGCATGGTGTGTGTGTGAGAGTGTGTGTGTGTGTGTGTGTGTAACGGGTAGCAGAAGATGCAGAACATAAAGTGCAAAGGCCAACAGGCAAAAGAGAACATGTTACAATAAATTTCAAGAACCACTGAGTTGTCCAATGGGATAAAATAGCTCTTTAGTCAGTTTTAAAATATTTCAGTGAGATACTAAATCATCAGTCTAGTTCACTTCAAACTGTGGTGCAGATTATTTCTGTGAAATTTTCGTCTTGTTTGGATGAACCATTAGTACTTTTTCAAAATGTCGTCTGAAGGCATTAGGTCTAGAAATAATTCTCCACCACCTTCTTTTTTCTATCACTTTCCATTTGTTAGAGAAACGTATGTAATTGAGTTTTTGTGAAAATCATTAGAGGCTTCTCTGGAAGTTGCTGGATGTCTTAACTGTGACTGATCCAGTATCAAAGCGTATTTAAAATATTTTGACCTTTTAGTCTTTTAGGCCACAGTGTATTATATTTTTGAGCAGATGTATAAAATAAGAAAAATATCTCTGCTCTCAGGGAGTTTCCAGTCTAATTAAAGCATTAGCCAGGCAGATGAAGTTACTCTGAGGACCGTGTGTGCAGGTGGAAGCGCTGGGCAGAGCACCCTCAGAGATGAATGGCTCACACAAGGGATCAAAGTGCAGATGGCATCTCACAGCACGAACATAAAAGGCTACTTTCCCCATAACAGAAGAACTGCTCTTTATTTCGGACTCAGAGTTGTGGACCTTTTACTATGTTTAATTCTACATAAGAATAGTCAAAATGCCTTCTATGTGAGAGTGCATGTCAAATATAAAACCGCAGGAAGAATGACATATTGTGACGATGCTGGCTGCCCCCACTCAGTAAGAGCACCAGCAGGTGCAGCGTCACCCAAACAGAGAGAGCTCACAAGTCTCTTTTCAAGTTTCCACGTGGAACATTTCTATAAAGCACAATTAACAATGGAACTATTCCACAGTGTTATAAATTACAATCCAGAAAGTAGAGATTAGTAAAATGGATTAAAGAGTCTTTTTCACCAGCTGGTGTGGCTCAGTTGGTTGGGCATCATCCCACAAACCAAAGGGTGGCTGGTTTGATTCCCAGTCAGGGCACATGGCTGAGTTGTGGGTTCTGTCCCTAGTCGGGGTGCATATGGAGAATGACCCATAGATGTTTCTCTCTCATGCTGATGTTTCTCTCCCTCTCCTTCTACCCCCTTCCTCTTTCTTTAAAATAAAAAATAAAAATATAAAAAAATAAAATGTTTTCAACCTTGGCACTATTGGCACTACTGTGAAGCAGATAATTCTATAAAGTGGGGGCTGTCTTGTGCATTGTAGGACATTTAGCAGCACCCTATCTATCTACTACGTACTGGTAGCATGTCCTCCCGGTGTGACCACCAAAAATGTTTCTAGACATTGCCACATGTTCCCTGGGTGGCAAAATTGCCTGCAGTTGAGAACCACTCAAATAGAATACTTTGAGAGATTAGGTGTGTCAATTATAAAAATGCAAGACCACAAGTCTTGCAAGACCACAAGACCAATAGTGCAAGATGCACTATTATTTTAAGTTCTTATCATTGATTCCATTGGTTGGTTGGTTGGTTGGTTTTACTGGCTATTAGGCCATTACATTTGGTAATAATATATACATTTGAATGAAACTGAGATATTGGTTGGATTTGAAAAATAAATCTATTTTATAACCTATAGAAGCAAAAGAAGAATTGAATTAGAACATGCTAGGTAATATTTGATCTAAGGATTCATCTGCTTACTTACCTAGGGCAGAGACATGAATTCTCTTGAGATAGCCAACTCATTTTCTGGTGTGGTAAAACCCATGATTGTCCAAGAATACTCCCTTTGCGTGGAAATGAAAAATCCCTGTGGTAAATGCGGAGGAAATGGAGTGATTGGAAGAGAAAAAGTATTTTCTCCTTTCAGTCATGTTTTCCACAGTACTTTTGAAAGCATGTTCTATATGAAAAGCTCACATCAACATAAAAGAGAATATTTTGGTTTCCTGTCTCCCTTCTCCAGGTGGAGAGCAGGCCCTCATTACCCGAGACTCTTCCCTGTTGGCCCTTTGGGGTCTAGTGTAACCTCACGTCAGCTCTGCTGGAGGGGCCCTGAGGGTGGGGTCAGACTTCCAGCCCAGTGGAAATGATGCTGCTGAAATCGAACTTTCAGTCTTTCCTAAGTCTGCTGTTTATTGGCAGCTTGAATGGCCCGCTGTATTCTTCTGCAGTAGGGCCTTCCATCGGGCATTTGTTTTGTTGACATGTGAATGCTCTTTTGTCAAAGATTAACCACACGGCCTTCGTACAGGCAGGATGCCATTTAAGATAGTCCTTTACTAAATTCTTAGAGTAAGGATGGATGTCAGGCCAGTCAGGGGCCAAGTTTAGGTGACAGCAGATGATGGGTGGACTTGGGGATCCCTCCTCATTGACCGGCTGAGAACGTGGTCACAGACTGAAGTGGGGATGTGCCTGATCCATAGGGCTGGCAGCTGAGTGAGATTTAAGGGCCCTTTATCCCATTATGCTTTGAAAGTTTTAGTAGCTCAAAACCCGTTACAAAGCAGTAAGTTCCAGCAGCCTGGAGAGTCTTCTGAAAGTGAAAACTCACTGAAGGGGCCAGAGAAACCCTCCAGGGTCTTAGAATCCAAACCTCATGGACCAACCTCTCGTCCTGTTATTGACTATCTCGCCCTTTTGATAGTTTGTAGTCAGTGTTTATATAAGGATTTTTTTTGTTCCATTAAGCTACAATACACTGTCATTCGTTCACGGTTTGAATAACTGTTCGAATCCCTCTATTAAAAAGGGCAAGCCCAAATTTTGTCATAGCAGCCAGACGTTGTTAGGTGCATGTAGCAGTAGTTCTCTTAAGCCTCAGCAAAGAGACCATACTGGCAGTACCCACCAGCCAAATGGCAATGTTTTATGTCAAATACGAAAAAAACAATTTTTCCAAACAATGTCAGCTACTTTACCAACAAAGCCCACAAAAACTTAAGTCAAGAAAATCTAGGGATTTGTTTAATTTAGAAATTTGAATTCAGAACAGGTAGAGTGTTTGAGATATTTGTTATATATTTAGAAGAATGTGAACGGTACGTTACAGGTGCTGTCTAAATCACCTGTATTTAATGTCAGCTCCACGACTGCCTTTGTTTTATGTCTTCCACTCACTGTTGTGTTACCTGCTTTGTTCTTTCTTTCCTACTTTTCCCACTCCACCATTCATAATTCCCGTTCTTGGCATTTTCTCTTTCACTCATCTTCTGATTCTTATGTTTACGACTGTGCCGTTTCCCCTTTCCTTTTTGAATTAGCTCCTAAGTGGCTCTCTTCTGCTCACTTTTATAACTTGACCTTGACTTTCTCTCAGGCCAGTCTGACGCCTCAGCATACGCTTTTGTTGTGTGCTTCACTTCTAGCACTGCTAGTGAGGGACTGTTGTTTTCTGTTTTGTCTCTGAAGAACTAAATTTAAATTCGGTTCCAGCGATGTCACTGTGATATGTGGAGGCTAAGAAAGCTCCCTCCAGTGTGTTCCAGCCGGAGCCGGTTATTGTCCTTTTGTTGCTGAGAGGAGACCTGTGCAGGATAATAACCATAATAGTCACAGCCGAGATGCCTGAGTGTCAGAGAGTCAACAACCTGTGTTTATTCCATTTAGTACTAATTTCCCAAAGCCTCTGTATTTGAGCCACACAAATACTAAAAATGCGTTCTTACTGAGGATGCTGTATTGGTTTGCTTCCAGTCATGAGAAATGATTGGGGGTCCATAGATATAGCCAAAGGTGCTTCTGAGTTAGACATTTAATGTAAAGAAGAGAGATGTGTGCATCCAAAACTTTCACAGTTCTCTCTGATGGACTTGGGCATGGACATAGGTGGCTTCTTTTCTGGTGGTTTGGAGTAAACCCTTGAAAAAAATCCATGTAACAATATAAGAAAAGTGTGTGTGTACCCATATACACATGTGCACACACAATGAGAGAGGAAACGAAGCTTTTACCAACACCCACTCAATCACTCTACACAAGACACGTGGTGCACTTTAGGAGTACGCCTATCAGACTTGAAAGAGTGTGGTTCTGCCATAGTATTAGAGGAGTTTGGGACCCATCCAGGAAAATAAAAATAGGAGGGATTAGAGGGATAATTCAAGGTTATTATAAGTATTTATCAGTTGTGGGTAGATAAGTTGGTGGGGTAACAACCACCCCCGTTCTCTTAAAATAGCTTCAGTTTTCAGACTTAACTCCCCACTAAAGCTCGGAGCCTTAGCTGAATGTTCTCAGATTAAGAAAAAAGTAAATATAGGTTATGAATCAGTGGGCTGACTCTAATGTTTTCCTGTCCTGTGCAGGCTGCAGACTGGGTTGTAAACAATAAACTTTATATATTCGTGAGATCAGATTTTTAGGACTTCTTAGAACCTTGTGGAATTCTCCTTGAATTATTTTTTTTAAAGCAACAAAAACAAAAGTCATGTGGCACTTAAATGTTAATAAATGATTTGGCTTCATCAGTTGCATGACTTAAGTATTTTTATTCACAAAATTTTCTCATTAAACATAAAATTTAATAGTTCTTTAAAAATATAACACTATTCTTAAAACCATGGAATTTACAAAGATAGTAATGTAATTATAGTTTTTAACTAACACATTGAGAAAATGTTAATGTCTTGAGTCTTTAATGCCATTTTAAACTTTTATGAATGAAAAACTAAAAATCAGATAAATGCTAAAATTTCAATTATAAGAATTCTATTTAAAGGCTTTTGATTTTAATATTATTTGATAAGCTTCAGAAATTAAATTATCTTAATGAATCTGAATGCATGCTGTAAAAATAGTCATATGCATGTTTCTGAGTAGAAATGTAATTGATAAAGCTGTGCATAAATTACCCAGTAATGTTACCATTTATTGGGTTGCCATAGTAAGAACATAAATAGTATTATTAAAGTCCTCCACCACCTGTATCAGCATGCCATCAACACTCTTCCAATTTACAAAATTAACAAGGAAATGATGTAAATGGTGTATATTTTACTTCTGAGCCCCAGGAGTAAAATACAGTGTCAGCTACTAAAAGGTGAAAATAGAACAGAAAAATAAATGCCAGATAAAGCAGAGTTGTTTTATTTGTTAACTGCGAAAAAGAAAAATTTGACAAACATTTTTTTTCTATTCTCAAAACACAAGCAGCTTAGCTTTAAAATTTCATCAGATCACTCTTAGGCTTACCAGGCATTACAGAAACCCTCTGAAAAACAGACCTAAGTTCCATCTCAAAGCACTGTAGTACGCACAGGAAACATGCAACAAGCCTTAAGTATCATTTGGATGAGAAATAAGGGCGACTCAAAGCAAAAATATCAAAAGGTCAAGAGGATTCTTTACTCTCAGTAATTGCCTCGGAGGCTTTTTTCCTTCTCTTTTTTTTTCCCCCTTGATACATTGTTTTTAAAAGATTGTCTGGGATGGGAACATGTAAAAGTGCAATCATAATAAGCATTCAAAAATCATCTGGGAAGGCGAAAAGACTTGCCCATGTTTCCGGTGGCGGCTGAAGGGGGGCCACGTTGGCAGGCCCTCCTGGAACCTCCAAAGTCTTTCACATTTTGGTACAATTTCATTTGAAATGAAATACATTTCCCCCCCCGCTCAAAAATGTTAACTATCTCAGTGCAATTGAAACTTGCCTTGTGTCAAAAACACGAAATTCTAAGGAGAAATAGACTGTGGATATATATGTCAGATGTTTCTCTTCTTTTTTCTCCCTTTCTTTTTAGACACACGAAACCCATATGCACACACATATATTAATATATATAATATATGCAGATATTGATGGAATTCTGCGAGTTGAAAGAGGAGGAAGATGTCTTGAAGGATCCATATCTCTCCCAGCAGATTTGTGCTATTATCACTGAAATGTGGCCTTCAGTCTTGAAACAGTTAAAAGAGTTCTACGGCCACAAAAGAAGAGATGTCTTCAGAATTATCTCCCGCCTCACATTTGCTCTTAGGCAAGCAGTTTAAAAAAGCCCAGTGATTGAGCCAGTGATCCAATTTGAAATGCAGAAATGATTAGAGCTGCTTGCCTCATTTCATATCGAAATTCTCTGATTTATGACAGGGCGGCAGCCAAGATCTATCTCCAAAGGGAATTAGTGTGCAAGTTTGCATATTTTTGTTATTTAGGTTTCTGATAGCAGCTGCTAGCTAGAAATACTGAACTGGGAGGTGGTGGGGCAAGGATTTTCAGCCACTGGAGCAAGAGAAAGATAAGAGCTTTCTGTTTAGGACATTGAGACCCCTTGACCAGCATATATCTGTGTTACATGCGCTTCTTATACGTGTGTGTATTTAAGAACTCGCTAATGGTGTAGATGTGAGTATATGTACACATAAATTATGAGGTTCAGGCAGCCCAGGAATGTGTTGGAATGGTTAATTCTAGTAATGAAGAAAAGAATTACCCAAATTCTGTCTCCATGTTTTAACTAGTGGAATTTTAATGAGGCATAATACTTCAATCATGCAACTGACCTGTGGGGCAGAGTATAGAACATATAATGAAACAGAAATAGAATTCTGAAAAAAAAATTATTACCTTATCTGGAATTTACATGAAGTGTTAACAGGAAATTATGCAGCAGTTATAAATGAAAAATATGGGATTTAATGTACTTATTAATAAAGATTTGTTACATACATGATACCAGTGTCCCAAATCTGCTGTCCGCAGCTGTCCCCAATTTCTAATGTTTCTGTCCTCAGATTCCTCGTTTAGAGTCATCTTATTACCATGGAAGCTGATGCCAGTTTCTCTTCAGTGAGTATTCCATTCCAGGCAGAAAAAAAAAGGAAGGAAACATCTTTGTGCACAATTCAAGGGGTGCAGACCCTCTATCAATTACATTAAAATATTAAACACACACACAGAATTATGCAACTTTCTTAGGCTGGGCAAGAGTTTTACTTAAATTTATAGATCTTAATCATTGTTGGCAAAAAAATTATGATTCTTCAAGTAAAAAAAAATCCCTTGAAAGAAGAATGTGTGACTGTCAGTCCACATTAGTACTGCAAGGAGCAAAGAAATCATCGTGGGAAAGTTTATTACCTCCGCTGCTCTCTGCTCCATATGGACTCATTATGGCCTCCAGTCTCAGCGCTGCTCCTCGGCTGACCTTACTGTAATGCAGCTGGGCTTCTAGGTATTAAAACTGCTCTCATATTTCACTGCGTATTCTCCCAGGGACCCAGGGTTATTGTAGTAAAAACTTTAAATTTTGATTATCTTGTTCGTTGACAAAGAATGCAGGAAGATCTTTAAAGCTAAAATGCCTGGGTTATGCCTTTTAAATCAGCCCATCTCTTTCATTAAGGGGCTCTTTGGCTTCCACTTACTTTGCCTAATTTCAAGACGGTAACTCTTCGTGTGGTTGACATCTCTTGTGTTTAAGAAGAGTATTAGGCCAGTATCTCAAAAAATAATTATTAGAAGATTCTTCATTCCCAAAGGGTCTGGTGATCAATTTTAACTTGATCATATCTTTTAAAATGAAGAATGGAATTTTGTTTGGTGTTGCAATATTTTTATAACAACTTTGTAAATTTTTAAGGATATATTAAGTATTATTTTAAATCAGTCAGTTCTGATTTGTAATAGCTCACACTTCTGACCTAGAGTAAGTCATTTTATTAATAAGCTAAATATTAAGAGTCGGTATTTCTGGTGCCAGGCACTGAGTTTAGTGTTTTGTTGCTTCATATCTCCCTACCTGGGAAGATTTAGTTTTACCATTTTACAAATGAGGAAACTGGGGTTTCAATTACTCCTCCAAAAGAGCTCAGCTAATAAAGTGCAAGCCCTAGATTTGAAGTCATCTGACCTACCAGTTCTTAAGTACTTTTAATTTTTGTATGACTTGCCTATGGTACCGTTCTGATGACCCTCTTCATCACTCCCATAAATCATGATTCACTGATTAAGTCTTTTGCTGAAAGGGGCTGAAGATCTGTAAATGATTTAGATCTAGTCTCTTCCTTCAAGGAGTTTAGTCTGTGACAGAAACATATGTAAATGTATCATTACTGGATGATTTCTGATGGAGGTATGCCCAAGAAGTTGTTTCTTTTTTAAAAAATATGCATCACAACCTCTGGCTAACTTAGGCAGAGACAGAATTTATGGGAAGCTATGGGGGAGCTCACAGAATCAATGGCAGGTCAAAGAACCAGGTTTAGAAAAGGACAAGAACCAAGGCAGTGAGGTGTGAGGGGTCTAATAATGGGAGGAACTGTGGTATGGCCTTCTCAAGGCATTTTCATAGGAAAGGATGAACGCCAACATACTTTGGCCTTTTTCTTTCTTTGTTCAGGATTTAGGTCCAGGAAGGGAGTGCCCTATCCGTCTAGCCTGGGTCACATCTCTGCCACTTGCCTAGGGAGGAAGGGGCCCCAAGATTAATACTCCAATGTGTGTGCACCAAAGACTCAAGAGAGCTGTTAACAGATGGAGCTGGACCAGATGCTGGCCGGCGGTGAACAGCAATTCTCCACCAAGCTTAAGAAGATGAAACGTTTAAACATCTCAAACGCCCAAGAAAGGTTTCTAGAGGGTAAATTTTAGAAGAAAAAAACTTCTAAAGTATGAATTTATTCAGTCAATAAATTGGGAGTGTAAATTGCAGGGAGAAACTACAGCCTGTACAAAGGCGTGAAGTTCTGCAACTAGCCAGTGTTTTAGGGGAAATGCGGGCGGTTGGGGGGAGGTGTGGCTGTTGAGAGGGTTAATGTCCAGGTAACGGAAAACTTTCCATTCCAGGACGAGAAATCTGGGTTTTATTTTCTATTCAATGTTGATGGACTAGAGAACATTAAATACTGTGAACTTTTTTGCCAATGATTTTTAGTCACCATCTCTTTCATTGGCTTTAGCTATAATATCTTCTTTCCGTTTTTTAATCTATGTGTTCCTCATGATTAAATCCTGCGACAAAACTGTGTAAGACTCACTAATATCCTCTAATTGGTTTCCTTTTTTTATTTTTAAAGTATATTTTATTGATTATGCTATTACAGTTGTCCCATTTTTCTCTCCCCTTTATTCCCCTCCGCCCTGCACCCTTCCTCCCACCAGCATCCCCCCTGCCCTAAGGTTCATGTCCATGGGTCATTCATATAAGTTCTTTGGCTTCTCTAGGATCTGTGTATTTTAAAACAACCTGAACTAAGTGAGAGGGAAGTGAAGCAAGAAAAATTAGCTGATATCTTACTTTTGTCGGAAAGAAAAAAAAAAGAAATGACCAGTTGTATAATAATAAATTGACCCAAACGTGTGAAATATTTTGCCATTTAGTAGAGAATTCTGTAAAATCTTATGGCAAATAGCGGTATCCATATTAGAACAGAGGAGCAGGATGTAAATTACATGAGCGAAATGTGTTTGAATCCCTGATTATTAGATGCCTAGTGGAGGCAGATTAAAAGTTATAAAAATGAATAAAGGGCCCTGGTCAGGTAGCTCAGTTGGTTAGAGCATCATCCTGATACGCCAAGGTTTGTGGGTTCAATCCCCAGTCAGGGCACATGCAAGAATCAATCAATGAATTCATAAATAAGTGGAACAACAAATCAATGTTTCTCTCTCTCTTCTTCCCTCCCTTTGTTCCTCTCTCTCTCTTAAAAAAATCAACAAATAATATTAGTTAAAATAATGAATAAAGAGAAATCGCCAAGGGAAAAGAGATAACAATATACTCAAAAATCAGAATAAAGTTTTTTTCCCTTTAACTGTGCATTTTTCTTTAAAAAAAAAAAGAAGGAAAAGAATAGTAACGAATCCCGATTTATAATGAAGGTTACATCTTCCTTATTGGTATCATCCCAGCTGCAAAGAGGTTTTCACTCTCCCTAACTATTCTGCTGTTACCCCTAGGGAAAGAAGGTATTCTGCTTCTCCTGTGAAAATCTCTGCACGTTTAGCATCAATCTTAAAGCTTCTGAAGTTTCTTAATGTAATTTGGGATCCAAAGGTTCTTTTGCATAGCAGTGATGAGAAGAGAGCTCATGATAGTTAAATAATTTACTTCCTCTAAGAATTTAACTGCTCTCTAATCATCATGTAAAGCAACTCATGATGGAGGAGGAATTGGTGTGTCGGATTTTTATCTGCTCTGTGTGTGTGTGTGTGTGTGTGTGTGTGTGGCTGTGAGACTCCTGAGTAGGAAAAACAGTTGGGGAGAGAGGGCCTTGGACTCCATATCTCTGAAACCTCAATTAAGCAAGGTGGTATCTATGGTTATTTTTAGCATTTGGCTCCCAGGAAAACAACAAACATACTCCCTCCATAGCTTCATGTTTGTTTACTCAGAAGTTTAGTAAAAGCTGTTCTTTAGAAAGTATAATTCAGATTGTACCTTGAAATATTTCTATTTTTCAGGCTCATGTATTTGTGCTTCGATTTTCTAGATACGTCTTTGGTGTAATAGCTGCATCCTTACCATTACCCAGTATGTATGGAGGCTGGGTCCTGGTGTCTGTGAAAAAAGGGCTTTGTTAAGAGATGCTGAATTTTTGTTTTAAGTTGAATGCCAGGGTTGTGTTATGCCTGGGCTCTGTTTAACATGTGTGAAAATCAGGGAAAAAACCTTTTGGATTGGCAGGAATTGACATGGTCAGTTTTCAAAATGCTATTTTGTTTTCTGTGTATATGTCTAATAATCTTGGAAATATATATATATATATAATTTGGCTAAAAGTAATGTCAAATGCTGACATTTAAATTATTTAAAATAATATGATGATGATACTTTGGCTACTAAAAGTTGTCCACCAGAAAAAAATTTAAAAAAAATGATATGACGATGATGCTTTTCAAATACTTGTCATGTAAAAGGCTTTGTGTGTGTGTGTGTTAGTGAGAAAAAGACTGAAAACCTCTTACCTGTGGGGTTTTTCATAAACATACCATGTAGAGCCTCACTAACACTAAAGAAAGTCTAGTCATGTATTAAGAACAGTAAATGAAGAGTACAGAAACAAATTTTGTTTTTTAATTTAAGCAATTTCTTTGTCTTTTTAAAATTCATTTCAACACTGAAAAATATTCTAATAATGATAGTGATATCAAGCCATCTTAATTTAATAATCAAAGGATGGAATAATAATATATTTGAGTTATTTTTATTCTGTTAGTAAGAAAATCTTTATATGCTACATCATATTTTAAATGATCTCACTTAATTTTTCCCATGAATAATGTCTTTCATTTGAGAATGATACTGAATCAAGTTACTAATAGTATGGCTACACTGTAACTCTGCATTATATAAGATTATCAATGAGTATAAATATTAAATGTAATAGATATTGCAGGTGTGAGACATTACAGGAGAACTCCAAAGGATTAAATTCTATAGAGGATCATCATTTCTTTCCAGGCCCGCTGGTCTGCTGCTTAAAACTTACTTTAGTACCTCTCTGAGCTGTTGTAACATATGTTGTTGGATTTTGTTTTTTTTGTGGGGGGGGGGAATAGAAGGTTTTTGTTTTTTGAGTTTTTTTGTTTTTGCTTCTTTTTGGTCAGAAATGGCTGTTTCATTCTGCAATGTTGGCCCAGAATGCCTTGCAGGGAGTAAGCTGTGTTCTTCTCGTGTTCTGACTAATTAATTCCCATGAGATCTGCTCCTTACAACCGACTCTGGCTCTGAGTCAGCAGGGGGAAGGGCTGCTTTTGGGAAGGTCACGTGAGAGAGCCGCAGGATCCACACATGACCGTCATGTAAATACGAAAGAGGTAAATGACAAGACAGTTAAAATTCGGGAAGTTTTATAGGAGAGGAAATTGGTGTGAATGATTGCTGTTGTTTTCATACAGGGCTTCTTACCTATCACAAACAGCAAATTTTCAACTGAGAATATCCGCTTGCCAAGTTGTGATTGTTGCCTTTTAGCATTGCTTCAGCAGCTTGCACAAATGTGATTACGTTTTACCTACCAGGTAGATTTTTAAAATTATCTTTTGGGGAAATGATCAACTCTTCCCTTCATCTCCCTTCAATAGCAAAATACGGTAATTCAATATAGGTTCACAAAAGTAGTTTCCCTCACATTGCTGCTTCTTATATTAAATAAACTCTAATTTTATTTCCACGTTGTTTATTTTCTACGTCTTCCCCTTTTTTCTACATCTGCCTTATAAAAGAATTGGTTTTAATTTCTTGGGACTGACCAAGAAAGATAATGATGTCCTTTCACAAACTCTTTATGTGTGACACCCTGGAGGAAAACCCTGGAGCCTTCTTACTTCTAGCAACCAATTACTACATACAAAAAACTTTCCCCAATTATGAAGTCCACTAATGCATCCTGCACAGACTCAATTTCAGGAACTGCGTTGCAAAGGCAGCATTCACATAATTAACAGGAAGACACTGCATGTGGCCAGACCTTCTACTAATTGATTAAATGAGTCTTTTCCTAAATCAGATTCTAATCACACCAGCAGAGTGCTATGGAACATCCCAGAATTTGCAGAAATCCAAATTGTGCCCCTATGAAAAATTTCAGAATATCCAGGGTGCTACTTCACAACTGAACCCAAAAACAAAAGAAAAAAATTGTAAAAAGGGGCTGCATTGCTCTCCAGAAATACCACTCTCCCAGCTGGCTTTAGTTAGTGTTCCCCCTTCTATTTGATTCTTGTCCTTCTGTGCTTCATTATCCACACCTAAGTGATACGGCACATGTCCCACTTCGGTCCTGGCTTCATGACTGTTTTAGTGAACAAGTGCTGGGTAGTTTGCCTGCATTTCCTAGTAAAACACAGAACCTCCCATCTGCTTGTCAGTTTTCCTTTTTCTTTTTTCAAGAAGGCTGAGGTGTTCCCTAAGGGTTGTGAGAGAAGTTCATCCCATTGAACTGGTCAGCAAGATATCATTAGCTCGTTGTGTACATGAAATCCAGGGGTTAGAGCACCAAGCGTCGCCAGCCAGTTTCTTTACCTCCTTGAGCTGATCAGAGGATCAGAGTATCAAGGAAGGATTAGCACTGACTTGGGATTTGTGTGATTGGTTAATTTATTGCGGCAATGGCAGGCCTTTCATCTATGGCAACATTTAATCAGCACAGCCATGGAGGCTATTACCGGTTAGCTCCTTTCTCAAGTCAGCCAGGGCTGCACCATCAGCCCTATCACAGCTCCCCTGAAATTTCCAAATTATCTGGAACAGGCTTTAGCCTCACAGTAATAAAAATTAGAAGAGATTCCTGATAGCACTGGTGGAAAAGGCTTTCACTTGCACAGGGCAAATTATAAATAGTATGAACGTGCACTTTAAAAAAAAAAATTCTCCACCTCTTAAGAGATGTGCAGGACTTATCACCCCTGCTCTGATCCAAATCCTCATGGTTGAAAATTTATATTAGATTTTATCAGTGAGGCCCAAGTCTAGAAAAATCAATGAAGGTTATCTTTTATGTTGCAGGAACTTGTGGAAATATTGATTTTCATTTTATAGTGAATTTGGAGCATGAGTTGGTAATCACTGCTGAGCCGACCACAGTGTTTGCCTACTGTATCTTTTACTGAGTTTTGCTCAAGTATTTAAGATAGTATATTCCTGTTGATTTTAGTCTACGGTGTAAAGACAGACGTCCCGAAAACACAAAGTTGTGCTTGATAATAAAACTGCACCCAAAAGCACGGTATTTCCAGTGATGAGTTCAATATTTCACTATTTATAATGATAAGGCTACAGTTTTTCTATTAGTGGTGGATTTGGGAATAAAGTACACTGAAATTTTCATGAGATTATTTTATCTTTGCTTCCTTCAGGTTTATAAACAAGGAGAGAGATTATTTAAAAAGAAAGAAAACTGGACATATATGAAAAGAGATGATTTGAAACATTATTTCAAATAAAAAAAAAGGATTTCCTTTTTTTTAACTAATTAGTATGTCTTGGTCAATGACATATTGGTCAAAATGTCCCCCCTTTGTATTTTTAATGTTTTTTATGCCTTTGAATTTACTAATTTATTTAATTCTTCTATTACTTAAATGTGTATAGCTGATGCAAGTTAAATAGCTTTAGGGAATTATTGCCCTTTTTTCATTTTTTCGAAATGTTTAACTAGTCTTTATGCCTCATTTGCTAATATTTTTGTAGAATTAGAGTATGATGTATTATTATGGTTTATTTAGAACATAGATGTAAGGTTTTTATAGCAATGGTCTTAATTCAGAAGGAGAAACTCTAAGAAGATTCAGGCATGTTTATTAGTGACTAAATTCTTTAGACTTCAGCATGATTGTTGCAGCGTTTTGTCAGATTTTCTGAGAAGACTGCCTTAAATATAGACGTATTCCTGTGTTTCATTTTGTGCTAAGTCCTAGATCATCACGCAGTATCCAGTTTTAATTGTCTCCTCTCTGCCCACAGAGTTCAATGACAAACTCCCCTGGGTTCCGCGGGTGAGCTGTCTTCCTCCTCCCTCTCTCACTCGCAGTCATTCCCCCAAACTTACGCTTGGCAGCAGGCAAAGAATCATTTCTCTCAATCACCACCTAAAGCCATGCTCCATACTACAAGGCTGTGGGGAATAGCCAGCAGTCTTTTTATTCCTCTGAATGTACCCCAAAGATGTCTAAGCCAAGGAATTAACAAGATAACGTATGAAACGCTGAGCCCAGTAGCTGGCACGTGGTAGGACCCACAGATGGCAGCTACCAGTTCCATTATTGTTTGGGAAAGTCTGTAAGGGCACTCCAGAGATTTCATCACCTGTTCCCGGGGCTTGTCCCCTAATTAACTGGATTTGGACATGCCTGTTCATGGCCAACCTGAGGTATAATGGCAACAAAACGGTTTATGTTTTAACTCCCTCTGCTCTGTGCTCACCATTCTTCTTTCCCATGGTCTTATGCCCTCGCCCTTCCTCACTCTTTAATCCTATACACAGCAAATGCACTCCTTCACTGGAGAGAGTGCTCTGAACTTGGTTGGTCAGAGTGGTGCCCTACAGGATCTGTGCCTTTGACACTTTCGGTTCTGTCATCGGAAACCCTAGAGAAGGGAATTGCTGTTTAACTAGTCCTCATGCCTCATTTGTTAATATTTTTATAGAATTAGAGTATGCTGTGTTATTATGGTTTATTTATAACATATATGTAAGGTTATAGGAGAGGGGCCCATCACTGGAACAAGGCTGGAAGGTAAAGGAGAAGGAATTCTCATAAAAGTGGAGATTCTGGGCAGACAATTTCATAAGTACCCACTACAGCTGGAGAAAATATAGACTGCCTTCTGACTCTGAAGGCCTCTCATGCAGAAAAATGATTGATTTCGTTCTGTGCAAGCAAATTACAGAAAGTTGGGTTTTGGTTCATATAAACATGAGTCATGCTGCCTTGTAAAGAAGCAAGTTTGTTTCTCTGTCTAGTTACTAGAAATATTCAGCTTTGGATAAAGCCTAATAGTTTTATTTGCTACTACTTATATTTCCTACCTGACATACTCTGGGTAAGGTTGTATTAACTTGAACCTGGCCCAGATGAATTTCAAGATTCCCAAATTAAGATTCATGAAGTAGGATAACGGTTTTGTAATGATTGTGTATTTTTAAAAGTGAATTAGTACATGAAATGCCTCCTTTGTATGATACAGTTTGCACATTTTATGTATTTGTTTGCCTATGACAAATTTGACTTTCTTCTGCTAATTTAGGCCACAAACTTGGCATTTGCATGCACTAGCACTGAATATTTTATGTAGTATACTTTAGGCTACATCTTGATAAAAAAATTATTTGGTAGATGACACATTCGAGCCACAGAATTTAGAGGCATTCACAGCTTTCTCATCATCGTTGTTGTTTGCCTGAAGCTCACAGACTTGATACTTTTAAAATCAAGTCACATTTTATATGATATCCAACCCCAGTTGAGGAATTTATTCCAAAAAGCTTCCTGATAAATATATTCAATAAGATTTTATTTTAGTCTATTACAAACTAAACTCTGATAGACTTATAAATGTACTGTGATACACAGAGAGTTACTGATTCATTTCATGATTTTTGCATAGTAGAGTAGCATGCATCCCCTCTCCATATGGCAGCGCTTTTCTGCCAAAATTTTATGGTGCTGGACAATAGCAAAGGGATTCTATACCAAAAGGTGCTTCAGCTTTGGTTACCTCACATAAAATAAGACTTGGCATAGAGCATTTTACAGCAATTGTGTATAAATCTAGAATTACATAGATTCTTTCTCATAGCGTGTAGTAGGGATGGGCAAATGTTTTATCACTCATTTATTAAGATGTATGATAGTTAAATTTTTATAACAGAACAATTGATGTAGTCTAAGCCAGAATCAAAATATATTAAGAATATTAACATACAATGGCAAATAATTGTGCCAAATTAACTATATAGAGGACCTGCAGTAGAAGCAAGTGTCTTTGGGAATTTATGTTCCCCCCCAAAAACATTACTTCATTATTAGATTTTTTTCCATAATAGATATGAGCGCCCCAGTTGTGAATGATTAGTCTTATCAAAGTTTTCCCTCAGTGTGGTTCTGCAACAGCTCCCATTTCTTAAACACCCATACTCTCTTCGCATGGAAACCACAGTCTTTAGATTCAAGGCCAGTAGGAGTCTTAGCTGTATCACTTATTAGCAGTGTGATATTTCTAAAGTGAGTCAACCTCTCTCAGCTTTAGTTTTGTCAGCAATTTAAAGAAAATAAAAGTGGTGGAAGTCCAATTCCCATCTTGTGAGGCTTCAGAGAGCCTCATTTGGCTTAGTCTCTCTCTCCCTTAGTCCACCCCCTGCCTGAAAGACTTTGTGAGTTTGGTTCCCTGACAGGATGCTCTGCTCTTTGCCCTCCCCGTACCCCCACCTTTTGGGAAACACTTTCTAGTCTCCTTAGCTGAGAACTTAACCTCTAAATGTTAGTAGATACCAGGACACGATCTTAGGCTTCTATTCATTTCTTTAGGTGATTACATACATGTCCATGGCTTGAACTAACACCAATTAACTAAATAAAGATTGTTGAAGTCAAATCTCAACTCCAACCTCTCCTCTGAACTCCAAACTCCTATTTCTAACATCTCTACATTATAATAAACATGCAGAAATCAGAACTCCAAGCCATATACCCTGAAACTACTCTTCTCTGAGTCTTCCCAGTCCTTATAAATGTCTTGATTATTCGCAAAGTCAGTAAAACCTCAAACCTGGAAGTTACCCTTGATTCCTCTCTTTTATTCACAGGCTTTATATGCAACCATCCAATGAACTTCACTTTCATAATCTGACCACTTCCCTCTCCCTGCCCCCCAGCAGTTGTCATCCTGATTCAGGCAACTGTCACCTCTTACAATGTGTCCTCCTCAGCAGCCTTCTCCCTTGATTCCTTCTGTTCTTCCCACGTTTGGTCAATAAGAATGGTATTTTTGCACATAAGTCACAGCATGGTATCCCCAAATGCCTCCACACTTGGAGTAGAATCTGAACCCTTTGCCACGGCCTACAAAGCCCTTCACAGTCTGGCCTTCTCCTTGCCCTTCTCATTCACTGCCTTGCTGACTTCACTGTGGCCAAGTAGGTCTTCTTGCTGTTACACAATATGCCAGATTCCCATGGTAAAGCCTCTGCATTTATTGTTCCCTCTGCCTTGGACATTCCACCTTCGAACTTTCACGTGGCTGACTCCGTGGCTGAAGTCAGGGGCATGCTCACACACACTCTCTGCCGCAGGGCCTTCTCTAGACAAGTTAAAAACAAAACAAACAAAGCTCTGCCATTGTCTCTTTGTGTCTTTGCCCCGCCAACGACATTTATTTACTATTTACGTGGCTGTTCTTTTTTCTCCCTAACAAGAGACGGAATCCCAAAAGGACAAGTAGGTTGCACAGTTCATTCTTATTTCACCAGCACCTAGAACGCATGCAATTAATATCTGTTGAACGTATGAAATAACATTTTTAAAAGATTTTAGCATAGTGCTTGGGAAGCACAATAAATGTTCATTTCATCCCCCTTCTATTTTTTAGTAAATTACTTTGTGATGACTTTTGCATAAAACAGTAGATTGCATAACCATTTTGCTTCAAACATTAGCAATGTTCAAAATTCCTGTTTTGCTTTTTGTGGCACTGATGCCACCACAAGGCAGCTGAGACAGTGAGGAAGCTGGACCCAAGTACAGATCCTAACTTCCCCGCTCTTCCTGCTGTTGACCGTGATTGAGTCAATACATTTTCAAAACTTGATTTCATTACCAAAGAAATGTAGTTGTATCTTGGAGAGATTTTTCCTGAAAAAAGAAAATAATACATTTGTTTACCTTATGTAATATTTGAAATAGAGTAGGCATTTAGCAAATATTACGTGTAGCTAAATATACTGATTTAAGTTAATGTCAGTAAATTAATAAATTAGCCATTGATCTATTGTTTCATCTATATCATTAATATAATTGATAAATAATCTCAGACAGGGTGCCAACAGCTATGGATTCCTAAATACTGATGTTCAGCCATCAGTAATTATTCTTTGAAAATCCTTTGTAATTCCTGTGTTGATCTGGAGAAAGTGTCTTTAGTATCTTTTAAGGCTTCTTGAGTATTTCCTATGAAATAGTTTTTTAATCTAATGAGAGTAAAGATTTGTCATATCAGCCTGATTGGTTTCTCATTATTATAGGAGAAAATGGGGTGAGAAAATTATATTGATTTGTTGAGACTTGTCCAATGCAACACTACATTTATCTTTATCTAGTGCCCTTCATCTTCAAACATATGTAAATGAATTTAGTATATCTCAAGAATTTTTCAGGCATTTATCTTGGCTGCCCAGCAGAGTTTTAGATTCAAGGTTATACTTTGCATAAGAGCTTCTTGGTTCTGTTGCATCTCCCGGTGCTCTGAACCACGGTTGCTGGGGTCTGTGACAAAGTTTGATTTCTTCTCAAATGAGCTTATGTGTGAGTGACTTGGCCCTTTACTTGTAAACACTGGCCAATTTTCTCAGTACAATTTCATTTTCTTTTTCTCCCACTAATGTTCCTCTCTTTCCTCCCACGTTGTTGGTATTTATATTCTTAAAAAGTAAATCAAAGATGACAAAAGTTAACAAAAATGGTGGATGTTTGTGTGTAAAAACAAATGAAATAAATACTTTTTTTATGTCTGCTTTCACTGCATTCCAGAAGAGGCTTAATATTGAATTTTTTTATTGAATAAGGTGCTTTTATGTCTTTTAATTTTTTTCTTTTTATTGAAGTTTATTGGGGTGACACTGGTTAATAAAATTAAATGGGTTTCAGGTGCACAGTTCCACAACATGTCATCTGTACCCTGTATTGTGTGGTCACCACCCCTGTGAAGTCTCCAACCATCACCATTTATCCCCCCATGCCCTCCTCCACCTCTCCCCACACCTTCCTCTTCTGGCAGTCACACTGTTGTCCACGATGATAAGTTTCTCTCTCTTTTTTTTTTTGCTCAATCCCTCTACCTCCCACCACCAGACCCCCAACCTAATCCCCCACCAACAGCTGTCAGCCTGACCTCTATCTATGAGTCTGTCTCTAAAAAGTGTGGTACATTTACACAATGTAATACTACTTGGCCATAAAAAAAGAAGGAAATCTTACCCTTTGTGACAGCATGGGTGGACCTGGGGAGCATTATGCTGAGTGGAATATGCCAGTCAGAGAAAGACAAGTACCATAGGCTCTCACTTACATGTGCAAACCTAATGAATAAGATGAACTAAGAAGCAAAATAGAGATGTTATATTGATTTTTATAAAATATTTTTTCTAGTCCTGTTTATGTGTTTTATCTAGTCTTCTCCTTTATATACGTGATTTGATTTTCAGACACTGTCTAATTTAAGTGGGTTTAGTGTGATGATGGAGAACTCAGACACTAGACGCAAATGCCTTGTCTTAAATCAGGACCACCTCACCGAGCTGTGACTTTGGGCCACTTTAATTTTTCGGTATTCCACTTGATTGATGTTGTGAGTAGAGATATTAACATGACATGCACATAAGTATTTTGTGAACTTTAAAAGAGGGCGTGTATGTGATGAGTACAGAGCACGAAGGCTGGCAGAGAGAAGCACTCAAGAATCACTATCCGTTGCTGTCGTGTTGCTAACAAACTATTACAGCCTGTATTCCTTGCCTCTTCGGAAAATTGTACATCATCTTTTGGTAACATTCCCATTTTGGCTTAATATTGCCAAATCACAGAATGTGATAGTTAAAAACAACAACAACAACAACAACTAGTCCAACCCGTATTTTCCAAATAAAAAGAAAATTGAAGCTTTGAGAAACAACTTTGCTGATCACATACCGGTATTTAATTAGAGGAAGCACTGTTCAAGATACCCTGTTCATAGCTCTTTCCACTTTTTAAAGTTTAACCTTTTTCTTAAATTATTTTATTGTTTTTGAAGCACAGTTGTCTGCACTTACTTTCCACAACTCCCCCCGCCACCCCAGCCATCCCCACCTCCCTCTCCTGCTTCCACGCCCCCTTGGTTTTGTCCATGTATCCTTTATAGTTGTTTCTGAAATCTTTATTGTATTTTTATTATCATTTAGTCCCCTTATACCCCCCTCCCCCCAGCAATCACCACACTGTTGTCCACATCTATGAGTCCTTTTTCCTTTTTTGCTCCATCTCTCTTTCGTTTGAATATTTACTTGTTTTGGGCGAGGAAGAGAAAACAACTTATTATCACCTGACATTTATCCCCTTCCAAATTATCCTCAGTTACCCTGCCCTCTGGTCTTCTCATACTGTTTGCCCTCTCCCCTCCTCAGCCATTCTGTAGAATATTTTTCTATAGATTTACAGGGTTGACTTACAAGTAGGTAGGTAACAACGAAAGAGTGTAGTCCAGGGGTAAAGTGGTGATCTCCCTTTCTCCCTTACAAGTCTCTCTTCCTTTTATTTGTTAATAACCTGAAATTTTGTTTTGAAAACCTACCCTTTAAACCTAAGACTTGGTGTATTGATGCAATGCAAATGCCTCCTGGTAAAAATTACTTTAGTATGTAGTAAATTCTATCTTAATTGAAAGAAGCCTCTGAGAAAGGGGACAGAGAAGGGCACTGATGTCTCAAAAGAGCAGCTACTCTCACTTCCACGCTCATTTACTAATATCTTGCATCTCCCAATTAATGAGGTCTGTTTAGATTCATAAAATGCTACAAGAGGACATGGCCTTTGAGAACCGGTAGTTGACTATTTTCACAGAAACAGGAACTATAATGCCAGGTAGTTAAATGCATTTGTCAAAGTCACTTATTTGGCACCATAGGGGCCTCTCTTATCAACCCACTAAGCTGAGCCCTTTCTACCAGGTAACTGGTACCTCTAAGTCCTCTCTACTCCTCAGAGCCTTTACCAATTAAGCAAGCTCCCTGTTCACTCTCCTTTACCCACTGAAATTATAGCTGGCTTTCCTGCTTGACATTTCAACCTCTGAAGTAATTTTTAACACTTTTTAGTTATGTGTAGTTAGTATCTTATAAATACATGAATAGCCATAAAATAAGAATTTTTATGTGTTCTCTTGCACTTCTGCTCTTGTTGGCTTCAGTCATTAATCCCCATACAGAAGGCACAGGACACAGTCTCCCCGAACACCCGACCGAAGTGTGAATCACCGATGTATCACACAGTGTGTGAGTCCTTTCTGTACAATGTCATAGGTGAAAGTTGAATGTTTTTAGAGGCTAAAATGCCAGATAAATGTGAAAGTTTTTCAAATTGGTAACTTTAATAAAAATAGATACATGTGAATGGAAAGTTGGGTTTTTGCAGAAGTTCCGATTTATTTTAGATGTGTTTAATTTGACACGATAGTAAGAGAAAAGAAATACAAACTTCCAAGAAGAAATATGTGTCAAGGAAGACAGGGCTCTGGGAGATGGGCTGTGCCCTGAAGATTTGAGATTTGAGAACCATTTGCTGGAGGGGTTGTTGCTCCACAGCATTTGATATCGAGAACTAAGATTATAGAGTACTAACATGATTTGTGAACGTTAACTGTTTTAAGTTAGCGTTAGAGTATTTATTGAGGAACTATCCAATGTGGGGTACACTGAAGTTGCATTGAAAGGCCAAAATTACAAGATTCTTTGAAGAAGAAAAGAAGGGGCACATGGAAAAAAATGCAGGCAAATGAAATAGAAGCAAATGCAGTGACAGGGACACAATAATAATAAAAAAAAGCAATTACAAGCAATGTATCAACAAGTATAAAATGGCATAGTACAATTATATTCCCAGGGGGCATAGGACGGCGAACTGAGCGAGGTAGGTTAATTGGGAAGTGCTTCCTCGGGGCAGTGAGAACTGAACACGCTCTGAGGAGGTGATGGGTATGAACTGGTAGAGAGGAGCGGGCCGGAAGCTCAGCATGGAAAGAATGGCCTCACCAGAAGATGAAGGGAGAAATCAAGCCAGGTATGTAGGGAATAACAAATGGGTCATTTTGCCTCCAGTAGGGAGACTAGGTGAAAACTATCAAGATGTCCTTCTAGAAAGATTTGGAGGGGGAGTGGTGTGGAGGCAGTGGGAGTTTATAAAGAACGCTGAATGCTAACAATGCTCTTTGAAAGGTCCATTGTAATGTAATTTTATTGCACAAATTAGTTTTTGAAATCTAACTATTAATGAATTTCTAGTGCACAGCCTCCGGTTGTCAAAATCACATGGAAGCATGTGCTCCATCCCCCTCCCCCTGGCTGTTGAACTCCCTTTTTTGTTTAACTGTATGAAGAGAATAGAGTGTGCCTGATGGATATTTGTTCTTGGCTAAATTCTGCATACTGCTTTGAAATATTATTCTCCTAGCAAATGTTAACAGTTGCTAATGTCACTCAAAAATAGTTGAGGAAAATATGTTTATAAAACAGGCAGCTTCTACTGTCAGATCATTTCCTGAGTGAAAAGAAAATACAGTAGTACTCTGCTATTTATTGAATGGGAATCCTGTAATGTTGTCAAGGATTTCATCTAACTGATGCCTTAAATAAGCAGGAAATTGTGTGCCCTCTGTTTTAATGTCTGTTTCCTCATGATGAGGCAGCCCCCCCACTCAGCTGTCGGGATGGGACCTCCACCTATCCCGGTCTTCTCAGATAGGATAACCAAAGCATAACTACTCTGGAGCAATGTGATTATGAATTTCTTGAGGGGGAAAAGGGAGAGATAAGTGCAGGGAAGTCAGCTAATGTGGTACATGGGTAGTTCCAGGCAGCAAAAGGGTTAATCAGATTTTCATTTTAGATAGTCTCCTTAGTAACAATCAGAGAGCCCAGGCTGTATCTTTTCCATTTGTAGGGAATGTTTAGATTTACAGAGTAGCTTAGCTTATTATATACCTGCCTTGATTGCTGGATAAGGCTTGTGATTAAAAACAGAATAAGATCCATTTTATAATATTGTAAAGAAGAGCAAACCATTGAAAATGATGTCGCTGCTGATCTTGGGTGCTGGGAAATTACTGATGTTGGAACTTTCTAGTGGCAACAGGGGTCCTTGAAAAGTTAAAATAATGAAGGTCAGCACCTTTCGCTTAACTTTTAGTGAAAATGAGTGTGTATTCCCCATTTTTAAGAGTGAATCTGAATCCAGCAAGTAACAACTGGTGAACCATGCACGCTATGAGAAATTGGACATCAACCTCATTTTTATGCCAAACTGCACCAAGCCCTCCAAGATACATTTGTTTATATCATGGATTAAGTGTTATGTGGCCCTTAAGTCAGCACTGGAAAAAAATCATGTTTGAAAGGTGCTTATTTTCAGACTGTCTGAAGGAGTGGACAAGTAACACTAAGTTGTTGAGGTCCTCAATTATCTGTTGGCCGAGTAGCAGGAAAACGAACTTGACATTCTGCTCTGCACACGGCTTCAGACCTCACCTGGAGAGACACATTTCCTAAGGGCAGAGAAAAGCATCCAGTCTGTTTTCTAGGACCAGGTCTCTCTGGAGCAGCTGCTGCCAATTAGTGGCAGGTGATTATCTAGTGAGGCCACAATACAGGTAGAGCCACCAGCGTTCAGCACCTTCAGGAATTTCTCTCTGAAACAGGAGTACAGTTCTTAGGAGCAGAGTTCGTTCCATTTCCATGGTAGTAACTTGGTAACCGCTGAGCCTACTCAAAACATCTCCGAAGTCAGTATGTCATGCCTGGATAGCCACTGAATTTTTACATTATGTACATAGCTTCTGACTTTTGCTTATTATAGTAACTTAAAGATGCCCCAAATCCCACCTTTGCCATTCTACAAGTATCAAATATTTAGCCTAGAGAGCCACTGGGGAGATCCTAAACCAAAATTAACAAACAAACAAAAACGTGGAAGGTTTAAAGACTGTGTCTGCTCCAACTTGAGGCAAGGGAAAAAAAAGTTTTTAAAAACAGGAACAGCTCTGTAATTACAGGGCTATCAGGGCGTAGCAGTCCTTCAGATCTTCATATGATTTCATTCCGTGCGATTGCTTTCCTTCTGAGAGCTGTTCCCCTGAATTAGTGGAAGTGTTTGTTTCGTGATGAAAGAGCAGAGTGGTCATTCTGGAGTATGGAGCCATGGGAGAGAGAGGACAGCTATGCCTCAGACGAAGAGCTGCTGCAGGGGAGTTCGTGCGGCTCAGAGACTACAAGGATTAAGGGAGAATGATTTTGGAATCCGGGAGACAGGAACAGAGAAGGGAGAGGCAGCAGAAGACAAATCATAATAAAATTTTTCCTGTGGCCAGAGAAAGATAAGGAAATATCCTGCCTCCCTTTCTGTCCTTCCTCTAAAAAATGATCCTTAGCCCTGCACACAGGAATTTATACCTAATATGTAGCTTAGATTAAGGGCTAAATAACCTTCTTGTAATCTAACCTTGAAACTTTACTGTTTGCAGTATTGGGCCCATGCCAGTTCTTTACTCAGTGTGAGTGAGATAAAGATTTTTTTCTTGTTGTTGGAAGAAAAAAAGAGTTCAACAGATTCGAGATTTTTCCAGGGATTTACAGGCTGCCACTTGAAAAAATACTAAGAAATTAAAATTGTCTATTTACTATGTTTCAAATATAAGTTTTGACTACCAAAGACACAATTCGCCACGATGAAAAGTAAGCATGTATTTGTTCTCATGTTTTGTTAGGATCATGTTGTGTTAGGATCAAAATAAAAATATGAAATTGAAAAAAAATGCCCATAAATATTGAAGACCCCGAGGGGACTGAAGCCTCTGGTTTGAGAAACATTGGTCAAGGTAAAAAAATGTATTTTGAATTTCAAATGGTACGTTTTCTGATGCACTTTTAGAGTCCACGTATAACTAGGACTCCCTGTATTTAATCATTTCACACTAATTTTTTCTGGTTTGATTAAAGAATGTCTTCAGCACAGTTAACTAATATTTCCAACATAATAAAATCATTCTGACCAATACTAAAAAATAAAACAAGATCGTTGACAGAAAACAAGTTATAAATATATGTGGTTGGAGTATGGAAGGAATTTTCAAATGTTTAATAATGTGTCAAGACTTGGCTCTTTATTAGAAAGTCTGTGAACCTTCCTGTCTCCTGTGATCTCTCTGTACAGGGTCGCTACATATTTAAATCTCTGTGTGGCTAACATTTTAGCATGTGAACCCAGGATATCGTCAGAGAGACAGATGTTCCAAAACTCCAAAATGGAGAAAATAATTTTCATTGTCCTGGGGAATAATAGAAAGTCTAAAAAGGATCACTTTCCTAGCCTTCTTTTAAATTCCTGGGTGAGACTTGTACTATCACCCACTTATTTGTCAGAATTGCCTTTCATTGCCACCTCAAAATTCCTTCTTCAGTATCCCAGTCATTTTTGCAATTATTTCTCTTCCACTAATTCTCTAACCAAGCCAGTGGTTGCTTTAGGAATTTTATATCTACCCATCCCCACTTGTTCCTTAAACCTTTTCCTCTCCACCATACAAAGTTTAATGTCTTACAGACATTTTCAAAATAACAGCTCTTCTGTGGTCTTTACCACATTCAGGATTGCCATTGTCCATAGTAAGTCATCAGTCAGCTCTGTCAATTGGTTGGCTTGACCAAAGTAGAGTTAAATTGCTTTCAGTAGACAAAACCATATATGCACTACGAATTAATGTGCAGACCAGAGAGATAATGGTGTAAGTGGAGATTTTCAACTGGTTGTTCAGTTTTCAACACAGCAAATGATGGCTGAGCTCAGTAATGATGTTGACATGCTACACAGTTTTCTATGTGAGTAAAGTAAACCATGATGGAGAAGGAGAGAGAGGAGGGGAGGCAGTGGAAGGAGAGAGAAGGGGAAGGGTGGGGGCACAGAAAATAACACTGGTTAAGGCGACTATAGACAGTGTGAGTTATGATTATTGGAGGGAGTGTCAAAATGTTACAGATAAAAGCTGATGAATTTTAATTAAGGATATGAGAAATTTGCCTAGGTGACCATCAGTAAATGAGTGGATCAAAAAACTGTGGTACATTTACACAATGGAATACTATGCAGCAGAAAGAAAGAAGGAACCCCTTCCTTTTACGACAGCAAGGATGGAACTGGAGAGCGTTATGCTAAGTGAAATAAGCCAGTTGGTGAAAGACAAATACCGTATAATCTCACCTATAAGAGGAATCTAATGAACAAAATAAACTAACAAACAAAATAGAACCACAAGCATGGAAACATGAAAGAGACCAGAGTGGGGAGGGAAGAGGGGGATAATGGTGGAAAGAAGAGAAACAGGGATATCCAATCTTTTGGCCTCTCTGCACTACACTGGAAGAAGAAGAGTTGTCTTGGGCCACACATTAAATACATTGCAACAAGTAATCACAAAAGAAATCTCATAATGTGTTAAGTAAATTTGTGATTTTGTGTCAGGCTGCATTCATAGCCATCCTGGGCTGCATGTGGCCCGCGGGCTGCAGGTTGGACACCCTGGTAGACAAAGAACATGTATGAATGACCCACGGGCATGGACAACAGTGTGGGAATTGACTGGGGGCAGGAGGGTGGGCTGGGTGGAGGAGGGCAAAGGGGGAAAATGGGGCAACTATAATAGAATACCAATAAAATGATTTAATAACAAAGAAAGGAATTTAAGTGAAGAAAATAATAAACATGATGCTAAGAAAAATAAAAAACAACTTTGAAAAACCTGTTCAATAGTTTCTCCGAATTTTGGTAGGAAGGAGGGGCAAGAAAATAAAAGAAAGAAGTTCCCAGGTAGCTTTTGACACCTTTCTGTGTTTTTGAAGAAGAAGTAGCCCTCTCCAGAGCATCCCCAGCATCCTATCCTGTGTGTGGACCACAGGCCCGTCAGCTTTCATGTTTACTGATACCATTGTTAAGCTTTGGTTATTCAGTTTAAGGCTCTGGTAACAGGAATGCGCAGATGTTGGCCAAAGTCCAGAGCAGAGCAGTAAAAATAGTACCATGAGAAAAGAATATGAAAACGTTTTGTCTGAAATGTAGGCTCATACGTGATATAGCTGCCTTTCAAGGTTGAAGAGATATCACTCTTCAACTGGAGTTCCGTCTTCATTTGGGAAAACTGAAAGGAAATATCACAACTGGACATATGCAAGTAAAGCCTACTTGTGGTTACATTTTCGGAATAGAGTAATTTGAAAAACAAATTCCCCACTTGCCAATAATTGTCTCCAAAATATCTTTTAGTTCTTTTACCTGTTTTTTTTAATTAGCTAATCACATATTGTATTTTTGTAAACAATGCCAGGGACATGCATAATTTTATTAGACTATATAATAAATCTAAGATGTTACCTTACTATTATTTTTGTCTCTCAAACTGGCTACTTTAAATATGAACATTCCTGAGTGTTTGCTTCATATGTTTTGAAATACTCTATTGCATTTCTTTGATTGAACCTATTCATGTGGAATTTCCTAAAAGGGACTTTTAAAGCAATGCTGGTTCATTAGTTATTTCTTCAAGTTCGCAGATTTCATGTGAGAAATGTTCGGTACGAGTCACCCCTCCGTGAAAATTGTAGTCATAGCTTGTCTTCTGTAACAGTAATACCTACATCACTGAGAAATTCTGATGCCTTTTCTTTGTTTACCAATTTTAAGATCATCATGCATACTCTAATGCATAATTATAATTATGCATTCATGATGTTACTTGTGCTGGCTTAACTCAGAAATAGTGCGAAGCAGCTAATCTCCAAGCTACAGGCTGCTTCCGTCACTTAGATTCCGATCAGAGCTGTTTGTTGAGTCTTATTGGAACGTGCACCCTGTCTGCACCAGTCCCTCTGCTGAACCCTTCACTTTTATCACTCATCTCACACCCTGCCCTCTCTCCTTCCCCCCAGATCTTTGCTTTTAAGACAGGAAAACTACAAGATAATTTGCTTTTGTTGCATATGTTTAGTCTAGTCAGAGTAATCAAGTGAGGGAGTTAAATCATTCATTTTATTTGTAATCCACATTTAGAATTATATATGTAATAAATGAGGACATCGTATTATTTCCCATGCTTGAGATTTTATTATCAACTGGCTGTATCATTGCATTTATTTTAGTGTAGTTTAAACTGGTCTAGTGCAAAGCTACCAAACTTTCTTCCACATGTTGCAGAATAACGTAATTTTTGGCCAAAATGATAGTTGGTCTAGGTATCTTGTATGTGTACGCTTATCAGCAACTGCAAAGTATTGACGGAGTGACTATAGTAGACAAGATGCTTTCTGCAACACTGTGAAGGATAGTAACAAATCTCATTTAGTAACATTAAAAAAAAACTCAGTGTCTTGATGATTAGAAACTAGAACTTGGATCAGTCTGTAACAGCACAGCATGAAAATATATGTTCAGGCTATTGCCTTATCTAGGGGGGCACAGTTGCAAAAGAGATAGGACACAGAGCAGTAAATTAAGGCATTCTGTTCTGCATAAGTCAAGAGAAAGAGCAAACTCCATTTAGCTTTTCCTTCCTGCAAAGGTGATTTAGGGAAAATCCACTCTAGTGTGAATTACGGACGACATTGTTTTGTGACTCTCAAATGTAACAGAGAAGAGCCCCATCAAAGAATACACACGGACGTGCATGTATTTGTTGAAAGACTTTGTTCCTAGCTGGTGGTGCACCGCTGTGACATTTCTTTAATATAGTTATAGCTTATTTAAATTTCTAAATATTAAGGGACACCATGAAACTGTTTTTAACACCAAGAAAGTAGAGCACAGATTTTAAAAGGCTGAGTGACACAAGACAAGTCTGTTTTAAGAGTTTCTTCTATTTAGAGTACTTGATGTCCTAGCACCAGAAGGCGCCCCACACGTCCTGGAGTCCCGGTCTTTCATAAATGAAGCAAATGGCCAAGGAAGTGATGTGTTTTGAATAAGGTAATCCAACCATTTAATGACAAAGTTTGAACCAAACCTAAGTGTAGTGAATTTTCAGGTCATTAAAAAACATATGTATGCAACTAGCATGCTAGCATGAGATAGGAACTGTTGGGTACTACGAACAGGGCCATGTTTTTGTAATCGTGGGAGACAGTGCTCTGTGTCTGCTTTTGTTGGGCTGTGACTGGCCAATGAGACAGGTTTCAGAGTTTAAAGCAATCATTACAGTTATGATATTTAGATTTAAGGCTTTGTTCCAGCATGTAGTGAAGAAAATTTTTCATGTTCTACAATATTTGGACTAGCTCAGGAATTAGAATCCAAGGTAGGGAATGGCATAATTAGAAACTCAATGTCCAGGGCCTTTTCAAACCACTTCCCAGATGTCCTACAAACAAATATTTAGATCTTGTGCTGAAATCTACAGGTAAAAAAATTGGAGTAAGTTAGACAAAATAAATTATTTTATAACCAATAAGTAGAACTCTTCAACATGCTAGGTTAAGATTTTTCAACCAACATTTAGTTGCCATTATAATTATTTCATTGTGCTGGTAGTGGTGAGGCTGTCTCCCCAGTGGCCAATCTGTTGATAAAAAGTAAAAAGATTGCTCAGAGTCATAAAATCTCTGACATATTTATAGTCTGCTACATTGATCCTTCTGTTGATGTCTGGATAGAATAAATTAAACAGGCACAAGACTTTTCACAGCTACTTAGCTATTTCTTAAATTCCCTCCCATTTCCCCAAATCAATATACATAATAATTATCAAAGAACAGTTAGTATTTGTCAGGTATTGGTCTAAGTGATTTATAAGTATTAATTAATTGCATCTTTGCAATAGCCCCAGGAGGTATTATTATTCCCACTTTACAGATAAGGGAACTGATGCACAGAAAACTGGAGCCAGGAGCCACTTGACCAAGCCCACATCGTAGATGAAGAGCAAAGGCCGGACTTAGATTTAAGCAACCTGAGTCTACAGCCCATGCTTTTGCCCCTGTAGGAACTGGCTCTCTGTTAAGTCTGTAGTATAGGAACTGAGGTTTCTGCTTCTTTTCCTCATCATACTCATCACATTGGGGAAAAATATTGTGAGTATGCCATAAATAATATTTGAGTCAAAAGAACTACCTTTTTAGTCACAAAATAGTCACAGGGTTGTAAAGTATGTACAACATAGGGGATATAGCCAATAATAGTATATGATAGTGCCAGGTGGGTTCTTTAAATGTCAGGGGGGACCACTTTGCGAAGTATATGATGGTCTAACCAGCATGCTGTACATCTGAAACTATATAAAATAATATTGAATGTAAACTATAATTGAAAAGTATATTTTTTAAAATACTGCCTTTTTTCCCCCACCTCTGCTCTATTTTCACCCAGTGCTTTTACTGAAGCTTTGTTTTCACTTCTCGGTTTGACCTTGACCTTCTGCTGGCAGGTGCAACTTCTTGATCCAGTGTACCTGTAAGCATCTTAATTTAAACTAAGGAACATGCTAACTAAACTTAGACTGAGATATTTCTTCAGTGGGGAATCCTCCATCCTGAGCCAAGACTATACATTGCAGTTTAGCTTCATTAAGTGGGTGCATCCAGGGATTCTGAAGAGTGGAGTTGACCAGTCAGGCATGAAAGCTTGGAGAGACGGCCAGAAGTCCTCTGATGAGGCTCTACTATATCTGCTGACTGGTTGGACACCAAGAAAATCCAATTTTTCATTTGTTCTTGTGTAATCAGTGCTGAATTGAGTGAAACTTAGCCTAAAGGCATCGTGGATCTCATTATGAATTTTGCTTATGACTGGAAACACATAGGCTACTTTTTATCTCTGGTAAGCTCTAATTATTTCTACAGGTATAAAAATGCCTACAGTTATAAAATCAAAATATTTAAAAGTATTGCCTGTTTTCCAATATTTTTATGTTACTAACTGGACTACACTCCGTTCTATTACTCTTAACACCTAACTAGATGTTTGACATTGATATTTGGAATCTCAACTAGATTTCTAAAAGCCCAAGTTGTACAGATGTGAGAAATAATTCACTGAAAGCTATAAATTTCACAGTTCAAAAAACTCTGAAGATTATTAATGAGGCACCATGCAATTAGCTACACAACGTGCAGCTAAGAATCATGCATAATGTAAAGCAGCGACTGCTAACCACTGGCTCATAGAAGAGCATCGCAGCTAGTTTCATGGACATGAACAGCGGACACATAACGCCATTCCTGAGGAGGTTCTCAGTGCTTTAGCACCATGGGGAAAGTTTTGCTTCTAGCAATGTGAACTTGCACAAGTCGTTTAACATTTTAGAATCTCCATTTTTACTTACACAAAGTGGGCGTGACAATATATCTCTCATAGAATTGTGAAAATTAATTTTAAAAGTAATGTAGCACCTACAACTTTAGCACATAGTGTTTAGCAAAATGTTCTAAATTATATATTAGGGAAATGGTGTACTTTTCTGCCCAGTCAGAATTCTTCTTTTTCTGCGAATATAGAAACATATTTTTTTAGGAGTGTTAGAAACATAATTCAAACACTTGCAAAGAATAACATACTTGGTACTGCTTTAAGCTCATTATATACATTAACTCATTTAATCCTCGATTTTGTGACATAAGTACTTTTTTTGTCTGTATAATTACAGTTGTCCCCATTTCTCCCTATTACTCTCCTCCGCCCCACCCACCCTCACCACCCACATTCAATCCTCTCCCGTTGGCTTTGTCCATGGGTCCTTTGTACATGTTCCTTGATGGTCCTTCCCCTTCTTTGCCCCATTATGTCCCTCCCCTCTCCTTACTGTCAATTTATTCTTTATTTCCATGTCTCTGGTTATATTTTGCTTGCTAGTTTGTTTATTGTCCTTCTTTCAGAAATAAAGAAATTGAGACACAGTAATTAAGTAACTTGTCCTAAGTCATGCAGCCACTGAGTGGTGGAGATATGACTCGAACTCAGCTTGGAACCAAAGCACACGTTTTTAAACCATCTCTCGACTATTAGTAAAGCGCATCAAGTGAGGCAATGAATATGCCCTCAGGATAGTATACACCTAACTCATCTTGGCTACGTTCCCCACGATATTTCAGTTTTTGAAATATGTGTTCAATCTTTGTATGAGATATTTTATCTAGCTGTAAGAACAAGTAAACAGGTGGATAGTAAACTGATGTTTGATAGAAATAAAAGTGAACGGCTTCCCAAAATGTGTAGATAAAAGATTTTGTGATTAGGTTTTAGATATAATTATTAAAATATAAGCTATATATTATGGACTTTCAATCCAATTGGAGAAAGCCTCAATGTTTTTAATTTTAAAATTGAAGTATGATCCTAAATTGCCACAAAGATTGAGTAAGAACAGGCTGTTAGCCACTTCTTATCTATTGCTGTGCTTTCATTTAGTTGTGGACCATTAAATAGGGTTTGTGATTTTCAAATGTATCAGACATATACTTAAAATATGAGATTAATATTATTAATATTGATTTAAATAATCTGTATGTCATTTAGATGCTTTTCTTATCAATACATTGTGAGCCTCTAGAGGAAATGTATCATCTTTCACTTTCTGTTCTTAGAGTTTTCTATGTGGCAGATATTTAATGAATACTTATTAAGTGAATAATTTCTAGTAAAGTGTAAAATGAATATTTTAAAAGCAGAAAAACCTAAATAAACTTCTTAAATTAGAAATGATTTAGAGAAACCCAGAAATAATGCTGATTAGTTATTACTAATTGGAATGATTTTATACATGAGGCTACATTATTTATGTAGCAAAAATCACATCTGGACAATGCAAAGTAACTCGTCCTAAGCTTTAATAGTATTCACGTGGCACTAAGTGTAGAATTTAACTCATGGTCTTTGCACCCAACCGTGAAGTCTTGATAGATATGTTAGTTTGTATTGTTAACATTATTTAAATATCTTTTCCAACATGCCCATGGATGCTTTATTCATACTTTTGTTCCTTTTTTAAAGAATATGGTTTGAGAAATTTTTCTAGGGGCAGCATTAATAAAAGTTTATCTCATTTGTTTTGATTTCGTAGCACATTCTTTTAGTTGCCCCAGGCCCATAAATATGCTGAACGAAGGGCCCTGTCCTGCACGGGGAGCATGGAGAGGCGAATCCGTTTCATTGGCTGGTGCCCTCTTCTCATTGTGTCCCCCCTGAAACGCAAGGCAGCGTGCCTCTGGCAGGGAGGGCCCGCCCCCGTGAGCTGGGCCCCTGACTATTCCCTGAAAGTGCGGAATTAGTATCATCCTTCTGCATCTGACGATTTGGGGGGAAATATTGAAACCCACCCTCATGGTCAGAGTCTCACTTTGGGTGCTTCATTTAAGTGTTTGCAATATCCTTGTTCTTAAATGTCTCACAGATTAATAAGCTTTGTTTAACTACGATGCTGCAGCACCTTTGCCTTTCTACCCACTAGTGTGCCGACCTTTTAACTTTTTGCTTCCCACTCTCAATAACTTGTCTCATAAAAATCTACCTTCCTAAAATGCGCTGTATTTATTACAGTACCTACTATCTAGCTTAACAATTCCATCTTTTTTTTTTCCATTTTGAAGGGGGATACTTTTCTCTCTCCTAGTCTTCCAGTTTTTCCCTAGACATTTTCCATCAATTTCAAATGTCATTAGCAGGTATATCTTAAGTTCAAACTATAGATGAGTTCTTAATAATTTATGGTACCTAAGAGTACAAATCACAAAAACAACATAATTAAAAAGGACTAAACTTTTATACTTGGTTTTTGAACTTACTATATTATTCCAGGATTGCCTTTTGGAGGGGTACAGCTGATGTTAAGATTGGGATGGTGACGATAAGGAGACAGTCTAAAAGGCAGATAAAGGATTCATTACAAATTGCAGTGGACTGATTCATGAGGGACAGGCATGTCTCAGTATCTGAGGATGACCCTGCACAGGACTGAGCTTTTACTCTCTTTCCCAGATGCCTTTGGGGTAAGTCTCAAAAAGAGACTGCTGAATAGAATTGACTGCTATTTTTTATGTGTAAATAGGCCATGGAGAGTTGAATGTGTGTATATATATATATATTACACACTCTATAATTCTTCATACTAACATTTGTATTTTTACCACACCATTCCCTTTGGTTTTAAAATACCAAACTAAAGTACATTTGAATGGCGTTATTTACTGTTTCACCAATAAAAATAGTAGTATGTCCTTAACTAAGCAAAAACCCAGTGTACTGAATTGCTGTATGCAGTATATCTTCTCTGCACTCCAGATTTGAATATAGGCTTGATGAAAATTCTATAGTAGAAAGTCTTACAATGATATTATGGTTAAGCTGTAAGGACATATGAGATCATCTTACAGAGAAAGAAGATGAGACCTCGAGAGGTTAAGTGGTTGGCCCCAGGTCACACAGCTGGGACCACGGCTGGCTTTTAGGATCCCTGAACCCTGCCCTGGGTTTCTGTGGCAGCCTTATGTAAAGGGGGCAGTTTGCTTCTCCCTTCCCAAGGTTTCAGCACTGACACTCTTTTGCACATTGCACTATGTGCAAGCCCAGATATTCTGCCAGGAGCAAAACAACACTCCTTAAACACTCTGTGACTTTCAGAGCTGTATAAAATAAAAGGTTGAACTTGACGGTTGCCAGCTTGGAGGGAGTAGTTCCTCTTTGGCGCCAAATGTATGTGGAGAACAGATGAGACTGTGGGAGTGCAGTTGGCAAAAGAGAAAGAGAAATGAGTCTATTCTTTTTTTTACAAAAATGAAAGTATAATAAATATCTGGATAAGTTAGATGTTTATTATTCAGTTCAAGATTTTTCCCATTTGGAAGTGAAATATCTGTGTCTTTAGGGTGAGTACTCTTGAATGATAATTTAATATTATTTTTCTAAAGATCACAATGTGATTCTTTTTCATTGGAAGTAAAGAGATTGTTTTAATGACCTATGTATATTGAACTATTTGTGCTCCCTTTCCTGAAAGATCATCATTTCTTATACTGAAATTCCTATATTTAAGCAGTGACGCATGTTAAGATAATGTGTTTCAACGATTTTGAGACCTAAAAGCAAATATACCTCAGAGATAATGATTATTTAATTTTTTGCTTCATAGCGATAAAACTGTCTTTGACATAAGGAGTATGGATATAGTAGCCAAGAATTCTATCATTTTATTTCACACTCATTTTGTTTTTGAAAAGTCTCTTATCATGTGTGAGATCCCACACACCACAATGAACCTAAAGACGTCTGTAAGCAGAAGCTCTCTGGAATTTCCCTCTGGTGCTGCCCTTAAAGGAAATTTTGGAGAGCTGTGCTCGGGAGAAACACAATCTAATGAAACCTTCCTGGATTTCCATTCATAAGTCCATTGTGGTCCTAATGGTATAGGGTAGTGGCTCTTGGTATATCACAGTTCTGATGTCTTTGTGACTTAGAACTTTCACCCATATTCTGACTGAAAGTATTCTTACATTTATTTGAGCTTGACTTTGAAAGTGTGTGTCTAGCACATCATTTTTTTCAAGCAATACAAATTTGTAATCTTTTATTAAGTTGAGTTTTATTGCTTTTTAAGCAATAATCGTAGATGAAATACTTGATCTGCATTTGGGAGTTCTTGAAGCGATCTGTTTAAATCTGTTTGTAATTCATTCATTCTCTTTCTCCCCCACCCCAAACCATACTTTTAGACACAATAGATAAGAGGAAGACTGAAGCTCTCACTCAAGGGACATCCCTTTATATTCTCTTTTCAAGTGGAAGCACATGATTTTAATGGAAGCACATGACTTACCCGGTTGTGTCTAAATGACGTCTGGCACTAATTAGTCATGTTTCGGTGTTATTGCTGAGCACCTGTGTTTGTATCACCACCCAAATCATGCTGACCCTACCGGACCACATGGAGTAGAGTGTTTATGTTTATGTAAAGCCATGCAGTATTTTCTGAAAGAAAAAAATTACTAACTTCAGTAGCATCAAGTTCAAACATTTACATGGTGTCCTGTGTAACTTTTTAAAGGATATTTACTAAAAGACACGGTTTTATTAGGTGGAAAGCATCATACTAAAAGTTTTATAGTTCCATTCATCTCAGTAATACGGAGATGACATACCATGCCTATAATTACTGAAAATAAAATTATGCATGGCCTTGAGTTATTATTTGATATGTGTTTCAACTCCAGGTAGTCAAAGGTTTTAAGTTGTTTTGCCCCCTTAGGATAGGCTGTTGGTGAAGGGAATTTTTAAATCCAGGTTCACTGTCACTAGAGACTGCACACAGTTAAAGGGAGAGGGATCAGCACTTTCGTGACTGTCGGATTGAATTTGAATTTAATTCCCATGTGGAGAACTCCTTGGATGCATTAACTGAAACATTCTCTGTGTAAAATTTCCCCTGTGGCTCTGCATGGTGGGGTCACACACACTACCATTTTTGTATGTAGAGGTGAATAATGCATCTGGGGGAGAAAGGCAGTTTTTCTGGTTGTAAGTATACAAGTCCAATGTCTGTGGTAATTCGGAAAAATGTTTATGCCTACTCTCGAATATGTTGTTAGAGTTGCGAGAAGAGAAACAGCCCTGACTCGTTAAACAGCTATGAGTTTTGTGCAACAGGCCTCAGCGCTGTGCACCTGCGACTCAGTTCTGGAAACAATGCACCAAGAGCATCTTCCGCCCATCCAGCCACATCTCACAGCGTTGGTCTGAGCTTCTCTAATGAGGCTTTGTTGTATTCCCTGAACCCAAGGCAGTGGAAGCCAGTTTTTCCATTAAATGACACATCTCGTTTTCTTAAAAGGCTGTAGTGTCAGGCTCTTCTCATGGGTCAGATTCTCCTAAGACTCCCAGCTCTTCCTAAGCCTCATTTTGGAAATCTTCAACAAATATTTGCAGCAAAGTTTCAAGTCCCTAAGACCACATTATGTCACCCGTTTCTTGGGTTAGAATTATCCTCTGTTCTTTACCTTTGGGCTGTCTACTTTTATCTCCATTAACCTTTCGGCTCGAGTATAAACATTTATTGAAGGCTACCTCCTTTGTCGGTCCAGTAACTCCAAAGGTTAGTGAGAAGTGGATGCTAGTCTGACCTCTTTTATCTGCATTAGATGATTCTAATTATTCCTAAGAAATGACACTTTTGACCCATTTTGTCCTTGTCAAGTTTGTCTAGTTGTAGACTGTCTAAGCGTGAAACTCTGGGTTCAGAGAGTGTCCAGGAGTGCAGATGTTTTAAACTTACCATGTGGAGCCTCAAAAGTACACACTATTTCTTTTTCTTTGTAAAACATTCCAGCTTCACTGAAATTCAGGGTTCCTGTTATGTACCTTGAATTGACTTATTACTGAAAGAGACTGCCTAGATATAGATAAAGTGCAAACTTGAACGTGCAAAAACCCATGGGCTATTTCAATACAAACAAAAAATGATGGAAACCTTTGTATAAGTGAGAATAAGCCAAGCAACATTAATATCACAACAGCTTTTTGCATAAGAAGAGTTTCTCTCTCATGCTTTATGATCACTATGGTGACCAGGGCTTCCTCCTGACAAGCTGACAAGATCAAATCGGCGAAGGCAAGGTGTCACAGTGGTCCATTAGTTCTTACAGCTTCAGTGCAGAGATGACAGGAGTCTGTCCTTATTCAGTTTCATTGGTCAAGTGAAGTCATGTGACCATACCTAACTTTAAAGGAGACCTGGAAAGTAGAGAATTGTAAATAAATATCAACAGCACTAATGACTACCACCATGTTTAAATTGTATAAAGATTTTTCCCTGGCCAGATTGCTCAGTTAGTTAGAGTGCTGTCCCGATTCATCAAGGTCGCGAGTTAAATTTCCGGTCAGGGCACATACAAGAAGCAACCAATGAAAGCACAACTAAGTGGAACAACAAATCAACATTTCTCTCTCTCTCCCTCTCCTCCCTTCTTCTCTCTCTCTAAAGATATCAATACAAATTATTTTAAATTGGATAGTGGTTTTTGTCTTGACTTCTATGCTAATTACTACAAACATTACCAGTGCCTGAGAAATAGGAGGGATTCAATACATGCTTTTTGTACATTTTTATCTGTTTATTTATATGTCTTCAGCAAAAGTTTGATGTGCATCTATGGTATACTGTATACTGTGCTGGCTGCTTTATATGACAAGCTTTGAGATAGAAATTATTTTCCCCATTTCTCAGATGTGTATTCTGAAGTTCAAAATCTGTATCATCTGACTCCAAAAACAGTATGTTCTTTATGCTATACCTCAACTATAAGGTCAGTGGTGAGTCACGAATGTTTCAAATTCCTCATGAGAGAAAAAGGAATTATTAGTCACCACTGTGTCATTTCTTGTACTTTGAGGCAAGAACATTAAACATATCTAATGATTTTCAAATGACAGGGTAGATTTGGTGTTATTCCAACCAAAGGAAGGTTGTTTTATGCTTTTGAGCACATTCAATGAAGAGGTTGCCATTTAAAAAAAACTGTAAGTCAGTAATTCTCAATGCCTTTTGGATTAGTTTTCTGTTGTGGTCAAAACAAATTTAAGCCACTTAGTGGCTTAAAACCACACAAATGCATACATTAAAGTTCTGTAGATCAGAACTCTAACATGAGTCTCTCTAGACTTAGATCAGTTTGTCAGGATGTGTTCCTTCCTGGAGGTTCGGGGGGAATTCATTTTCTGCTCCTTCAGTTTATTGGCAGAATTGAGTTTACTGAAGTCTCTATTTCTTTTTTTTTTGAATTCTCTATTTCTTTGTTCCCTGTAACAGAGGGCCCCACCCATTTGCTAGACCACTGCGTTCCTTAGTTGGGGGCCTCAGCATGCCGCCTCCAAATGCAGCAAAGGCGGGTGGGACCCTTTTCCTGTTGAATCTCTTTGACCTACTGTTGCCTCTCTCTTCTATTAATACTTAAGGACTGATGTGTTCAGACTGGGTCTCTCCAGATGATCCAGGGTCGCCTCACCATTTCACATCCCTAAACCTAAATCCTATCTTTCAAATCCCTTTTTCCAGGCAAGGTACATATTCACAGGTGTCAGGGGACTAGGGCATGGGCATCTTTGGGGACCAGTTTTCTGCCTACCATACCTTTTATGTTTGCTCTCTTTTCCCAACATCATGCGCCACCTGTATTCTCAGTAGGTACTGGATAAAGATCCTGGCCTCACTTTCTTCATTTGTGAAATTAGGGCAATTAAAATCATTGAATGTAAAGTTGCGTCCACTCTTAACCCTCGTATGAATCCTTATGATAGAGAGAGGCATGGGAAAGGGAACCTAATGATCAATGTGGATATTATTGTTATTTTCTATTCATGGATTTTGCTGGAGTGTAGATTTCACATAATCCTGACTAACTCCTTCCTTCTCACACTTGGTAATCTTCTTTGAAGGCCGTCAATCTCTACGAAAGTTGACTTCTTCAGAAAGAAATTGACTTACCTCCTCAAAACTGTAATAACTGGTCCCTTGAGATTTTTTTTATCTACTTACTTACTTTACAGCTTGGATATAGCTTTCAGCAAATCTTTGGTACATTTTTGCTTTTGCTTTACTGATTTGGATTAAAAGAAATTGTTTTCTCTTCAATTTAGTTTCTTAGTAAGTTATATTCTACCTATATGCAAACATAAGAAATGCTTTCAGTGTTTTAAAAGGTTTTATGCCTAACTTACCATTAAGGAAAGATATTAATTAATGATTTTTATTTGTGCCGCAAAATTAACTGCTTTAAACCTTAATTTGCTCACATACAAAGTGGAGAAAATATTTATGCCTAACTCCTAGAGTTGAAAAATCAAAAAAGGTTCTGGGGAAGTACTTAATATGCAATAGTTAGCAAGTATTCAAATATAAACAGCTAATGTTATGTTAAGAGTAGTAATAGTAGGGGGGAGTAAAAAACTCATGTCAGTTTGCTCAGGACTTTCCAGTTTTAGCAATGAAAGTCTAACATTTTTGGAGGTCCTTCAATCCCAGGAAAACCTGAGGGTTGGTCACCCTAGGATTAGTAGTTTGAAACAGAGCTAAATATAAATTATTTTAGGTAATTATTAGGTAATTACCTAAAAGAAATTATTTAATCTTTGAGTTGCAATTTCTTTTTTTAAAAAGGCTTTAATTTTTTAGACAGAGGGGAGGGGAGGGAGAATAGAGGGAGAGAAACATCAATGTGTGGCTGCCTCTCACATGACTCCTACTTGGGACCTGGCCTGCAACCCAGGCATGTGCCCTGACTGGGAATTAAACCAGCAACCCTTTGGTTCTCAGACCTATACTTAATCTATAGAGCCATACCAGCCAGGGCTCTTTTTTTCCTATTTCCATAAAGGTTTTATTATTTTCTTTTTTAATTATATTTAATTGATTATGCTATTTCAGTTGTCCTGATTTTTCCCTCTTTGCCCCCATCCACCCAGCATTCCCCACTGCCTCAGGCAATCGCCCTACCATTGTTTATGTACATAGGTCATGTGTAGAAGTGCTTTGGCTACTTCATTTCCTATGTTGTACTTTATATCGCCATGGATATCATGTGACTATGCATTTGTACTTCTTAATCCCCACACCTCTTCCCCCATTCCCCCATATCTGCTTCTGATGACCATCAAAACACTCTCCGTATCCATGATTCTGCCTCTGTTCTTCCTTCTTGCTTAGTTTGATTTTTAGACTAAATTGTTGATAGATATGTATGTATTGTCATTTTATTGTTCAGAGTTTTGATTGTCTTTTTCTTAAATAAGCCCCACTAATATTTCATATAACAATGGATTAGTGATAATGAACTCCTTTAGGCCTTTTTGTTTGTTTGCCTGGGAAGCTCTTTATCTGCCCTTTGATTCTAAATGATAGCTTTGCTGGGTAGAGCAATCTTGGCTGTAGGTCTCTGCTTTTCATGACTTGGAATATTTCTTACCAATCCCTTCTAGCCTGCAAAGTTTCTTCTGAGAAATCAGCTGACAATCTTATGGGTACTCCCCTGTAGCTAACTGAGAACTGCTTTTCTCTTGCTGCTTTTAAGATTCTCTCTTTATCTTTAACCTTTGGCATTTTAATTATGATATGTCTTGAAGTGGACTTTTTTGTATCCATTTTGTGTGGGATTCTGTGCTTCCTGGACTTGTATGTCTAATTCCTTCACCAAATTAGGGAAGTTTTCTTTCATTATTCTTTCAAACAGATTTCTAATTTCTTGCTCTTTCTCTTCTCCTTCTGGCACTCCTATGATGCAAATGTTGAACCTCTTGAAGTCGTCCCAGAAGCTGCTTATATTATCTTCCTTTTTTTGGATTCTTTTGCCTTCTTGTTGTTCTGATTGGTTGTTTTTTGCTTCCCTATGTTCCAAATCATTGCTTTGATTCTTGACTGCATCCACTCTACTGTTGTTTCACTGTAGATTGTTCTTTATTTCAGTTAGTGTATTCTTTGTTTCGGTCCAGTGGCACAGCCTTTCCTATCACCCATGCTGGGTACTTGAGGTGCACCATTTATGTGGGCTGAGTACATCCTCCTCTTGTAGTTGAGCCTTGATTGCAGCTGGTAGGTCAATGGGAGGGATTTACCCAGGACATTCAGCTGGGAGGACTGACTATGACCAGTGACCAACACCCTCTGCCCTCCGTGGAGGATCAGCTATGCAGAGGCAGAGTGGGTGGTGGTGCTCTGATGTGGTCTGTAGTTGTCGGGTGTTTTCTGGGTGGGGCAGGGCAAGTCAGCCCCTACCTATGTTTTGCCCTGGGCCATCCTGTCTGAGCTATAAAGCAATCCAAGGTGACTGCTACTTGTGCTAGGCTTAGAAATTCCCAGGCGAAGCCAATCTGTGAATCTAGGCTGACTGCTGCTAGTGCCATGCCTGGGCTCCCTGAGGCCAGCTGCTGCTTGTTTGGGAGGATTTTGGAAGTTGTGAAGCATGAGCTAAGACCAACCATTCATATGGAAAAGCAGCTTGGGTGGGCCATGAGTTGGGTGGGGCAGAGTCTCAGGAAGATCTCCAGGGCAGGTCAAACAATATTAGCCAGGTAGATGGAGTCTCAGGCATGGTACTAGCTTGCTGGCTCTGTGGGAGTTGGGTTCAGAAAAGGGACACTGGCCTATTCTTGCCTTGATGCCAGCCACTTCAGTTCCCCCTGTATGTTACTGGTGACTTTCAAGCTGCTATTCCTGTGCTGGAGCTCAGAGGGAGTGAGTCTGTGTAGGTGAGTCCCTGTGTGGCTTTTTTAAGAGGATCTGCTTGGGGTGCCAGAAGTTTTTTGCACCAACTCAATCCTTACTGTTTTTTTTCAGCCGGAAGTTAAGGGGACTTATCTTCCAGGCACTAGAACCCTGAGATGGGGGGCCTGGTGCGGGGTTGGCACTCTTCACTCCCAAGATATTCCTTCTGAATTTTTATACATCACACGTGGATGTGGGGCCAGCCCGTTCCATGTTTGCACCCCTCCTACCAGCCTGGATGGGTGTGATTTCTTTAATTCCGTATTTGTCAGACTTCCATTTAATTCGATTTCTGATAGTTCTAAATGATAGTTGTTCTGTATTTTGTTGTACTTTTCATGTGGTTGTGGGAGGAAGTGAGCTATGCCTCCCTATGTTCCCATCTTGACTGGAAGTGAGTTTGGACTTTCTTTGTCCGAAAATAATGTATGAAATAATAGAACTCTTATCCTACATGCTTAAGCCATCTTTACTGGCATTAGTCTGCTTAGCAATTTCAGTACAAAAGGTTTTGCTTGATAGGAAGAGGTCCTTCAAGATCTGTTTATAACCTGCCCTTCCTTCCTCTTATCAATAATGATAATAATAATATTGATGATAATGATGACAGCCAATGCCTTTTTAGTGCTTTCTATATACCAAGAACAACTCTGAAGACTTTATAAGCACTTAAAATAAAGAGTCCCAGAACTACTCACCATTTTCTGTACAATGACACTCATATTCAGCCTATGGCCATGATATTAACAGCAATTGTAAATACTTCCTGTATATCCATTAAGGTCCTGCCTGAAAGTCAGCTCCTCTACAAAATCCTCCCAGAATCCACAGGACAGGAGTGACTCTCTTGCCTTTCACTGACCTGCAATTCACTCATGATGTTGCACTCCCTACCGTGCTACTTTTTGCATTATATCAAACTTTTTTAACATATGTTTCCTTCACACACACACACACACACACACACACACACACAAATGTCTGTTCATATTTCTAGCACCAAGCATCGGACTGGGTTGGTTGGTTGTTTGTGGAATGAATGGAAGATCAATTGATTTACTTTATACTAAAAGATTCCCTAAAGAATTTAAGCCATCAATATCATTTTTCATAAAATCTATTGAAAATTGTAAATGCTGATTTACTGTGTAGAAATCCATGTGGCATTATGAACTGTGGAGTATGAAGATTAAACAATTTAAAACGCAGATCTTTCCCATGAAATAAGAGAACACAGTAGAAGAGGGGCCAGGTGCCTATCGTTGAAATCTGTTCTTTAAAATCAGAAGAAGCGGATATTACAAATAAGACCACTAAATCCGTGCTGCACAGGTTTATAAATGGTGCGCTCTGTCCTGTGACTTGTTCTGCTTCCTGCTCGGAGAGCTGCTGACCCTGATCCGTGGACTTAACTGTTTCCCTGGCAGTAAAGGGCTGAAATGTGCATAATTGAGACCTACTATTTAATTGGATATGGGTCACTCTCGTTTAAGATAGAAAAGCTTGCTTGTTCTCAAACTCCATTTTGAAAATGGGAGTAAATAAAAATGGTCACTCAGACTGGTAACCATAGGGACAATTTGATAACATTTTTTGCCTAGCTTGTTAAAAAATTATAATACAAAATTAATTCTTCCCTATAGGGCTTTCAGATAACTGGTTTTCATGGTTTTGCTTACCAAATATTAATATACATATTTTAAAAATTAAGGCTTTAAAATGAATCAAAGTATGAACATGAAAAGTCAGTATTCTAATATTTCTTACAATTGATCAGGTATACCACTTCTATTTTAATACTGAAATATTTTTCAACTTCTTTTAAAATGTATCCATCATGGTTAATTTTTTCACTGTATATTTTATGGTAGTTTTACCTCTTATAATACAATGATACTTCAAGAAATCAGTTAGCATTCATTTTTGCATAGTTTTTAGTATGGTTTGCAGTTAAAAATGCATCCATATCTCATGCATTATCATTGTTGTCATTCAGCGGATGACCTGGCTTTTCCAGATTCCTCAGAGATTTGAAATGGCCAGATTACATGGAACTCCTCAAGTGAATACTTGTTAATGCCAATTTGGGAAATTTGTGATAGCACGTAACATGTGGGAAGGTCCCAGGCTGGGCTGAGATCTCTTTGGCAGGATCATATCTAGGTGAAAATGAAGCTCAGAAATTACCTTGAGACCCTCGTATTGTGCTCTGTGTTGTGGTTGTGTGATATTTGATATACAGAACATGGGCCGGTGAATGATAAACGTCTGACGCCCGTTCACAGTGACTCATCGGAAACTAGGTTCTTGCTGGGCTTACTCGTTTCCTCCCCAGTTTGTTTCCTGCTTTGTAAATGTATCAACATAGTTAAAGAAATAATTCGGGTGCCAAACAGCCTGAAATGATGAACCTTTAAAGCCTTATGTTTAAAACGTGCACTGAAAACCTTATGTCAGAATTACATCACTTGTCTCCCTGCATCTACACTTCTCAGATGGAGGGGCATCATGCTTTACTAGCTCTGCATTTGAATTTAGTCCCAATTCCTCTCTTCTAGTCTCTCTGGAGACAATGTAGGTGGATCATTAGCATTATTATCATTTCAGTTATAGTCAGACTACATATGCACACTTAGCAAAGGGGGTTGAGTAGATTTCTTTATTCATTCAGAATAAATTCCTACTGTAATATAAATGTTGCTCAGGGTAGAGCTTTGAAATGGATCCTGATTCTTTAAATTCTTTCCTGTCTGTTTCAGGAAATAGTGAGATCCTGTTGATAGTCAAGTACAATGTGTCTAAAGTTCACTTCTAAACACTCCTTGCAATGAAAGTCATCTGCATTCTCTTTATAATTCAGAGCCACAAGAGATGTGTCTAATCTTGGAGATCTGATCCAGTATCATTTAGGGGAAAAAAATCCTCGATAATAATTCTACCATTCAGATTAGTGAAAGCAGTAAAGCTTCACAGCTTCTGTCGTCTTAAAAAGATATCATGAAACAGGGGAATAAGGACTTGGATTATGGTTCAGGAGATTTAGTTGTTTGTAAAAATAAAATGATTAGCACAGCTATTATTCAAGTTTTTAATCAACGAAAGCAAATGGCATCTGTTTGTTATCATTTTTTCTGCAGAAGACAAAGGCTCAGGTCCCCATGGTGCTGACTGCTGGCCCCAAGTGGCTCCTGGATGTGACTTGGCAAGGAGTGGAAGACAACAAAAACAACTGCATTGTGTACAGCAAAGGTAAATGCAAGAGCTTTGGAACTATTGAAAGCTGAGCATTGCTAAACCACATCAAATGTGCTGGAATGGGAGGAGAGAGTTGAATTTCACCTTCTCTTCCTTTATCTTATGGATCCCTTACGTGTATCTGCAGCAATGCCTACTGTTTGTTTTTTTTACAACATAAAACAAAAAATGTTATGCCATTAATTACTTAGCAGCATACACATTTTCCTAAACTCTGTACAAATTTGAGTGGCTTGCCAGGTTCCTTCCTTGCAGTTAGTTATTAGCGATGGCCGGGTTGATGAAATCCCAGACTCCTCTGTTAGGCATTATCGATCAAAAAGTAAATTCCTTGTGAAATTTAGCATTTCGTGTCAGGGTGTTTGCTGCAGGAGGCACTACAGTCCAGGCTGTTTCTTGAAATCAGTCAGGATGGGAGGGTAGCTTAAAATGAAACTATCGCAAAGGCGGGATTCTTCCCCATGGTGATTTCTGAAGGGCAGCAGGCAAACGGAAAAGAGGAAGCGGTGGCTTGCAGAGCCTGGCCTTTGATTTGCTCAGTGTGACATCAACTGAGACTGCGTCATACAGCTACACCCTGGCTACAAAGGAGCCGCTGCTCCGTGATGGCATATCATGGGACGGACTCTCCAAAACACAGCCCCCTCCTCGTGTGTGGTGTGGTTATGGGCACTTTTCTCCATATTCAAGTTATGGACCCGAGCTCTGTACTTTTCCAGTGAAACCCCTAATCTCTCTTCTTTGCAAATATTGCAAAACCTTGTGCTTCTCATGTTTAATTTCTTTTAGCTTTCATTTTTAACCAAATAGACCTACTGAGATCAAAGATTTATTTGCACATTGAACCTAGAAACCATGAAAGCATACAAGGGAACAAGCAAATAAGCGCCCCTATCAATGTATTAACATATAAAACACTAATCATAACATCAAAGACTCTTAAAAACTTGCTAGAAACAATTACAACTTGTTCCTATAATCATTACAATTTGTACACTTATAAGAGGATTGCCTTTAAACTACCATAAGCCTTTGAAAATTGAAACACCGGAAAGAGGGAATTTGCAAGCTAAAAAAAAATCTGCACACCAGGATCTGATTATATTCCTTTCCCTTCTATAATTGCTGGTCCCGTACCCACTCATTTTGTAACCCCAAATACCTGTAGTATCCTGGTGGGAGCTTTTAGCTGGAAGACAAGGTAGGTTTTCTCAGGATATGTCAATATGATCTATTAAAGTGGAAAGAAATAGTGTGTATAGTGAACCAGCCTCCCAATGCCCACATTCAGAATGCAAAATACAAAAGTAACTTGGAATATAGGGTCAATTACTGGGAATAAATTTTTTTGCTCCACAAAATCTTATCTTCGAGTTGGCATTATAATATGCGTGTAGCAAGGAAATAGCTGTTCTATCACAATCCAAATCCAGTGTGTTTGTAAATCAGGCATTTTAGAAGAAATGATTGTTACATTGTTATGTAAGGAAAATAGTAACAAAATTGTAGTTCAATGTTCGACAATACTTTACGTATTTTATAGCAGGTTGGACAGACATTAAACTTTCTGGCAATAAATTTTGAGTAATTTGTAGAAGCTTATTAATTAATGAATTAATTCATAAAACTGTGCTAGCTTTGTGCATGGATAATAATGGCCACTATTTATTAAGCACCCCTGAATCCTCTCCATTGGTAATCCCATACCAAATTGCATCTACTTCTCTGATTGTCCTTCCTTGTCTTGTTTTATGATGATCATTTTATGCAGCTAGAAAAAGAGTAAGTAAAAAGCAAGCTGTTTTTCCTGCTTCTCCAATTTACTCTGTATTTACGAGAGCAAGGACTGGGTCTCAGTCACCTTTCTCTCTTTGGTCTGGCATGCTGCTATTCCCCGCCACCACCGCCCCCCACCCCCTGCCAATAAAAAAGCACTAAATAAACCTTGTTGATTGACTAGATAAACAAATGATGAATGTTTTCCAGAAACTCTAATAGACACTTCACATACTATGATAATGAACCATATGAATTCCTGCCATTTAATTGTTTTTAACCTACAAAGGCTGTTTGATATTGTTCGCCGTATAAGAACAATCGGTGTTGCAGCACAACTGGCAGGGGCTGCAACGACTACTGTACATGCTTTATTTCATTTAATCATCACTTCAAACCTCCAGTGTGGTCATTAATGCACTACTGCATCTTAACAAGGCGAAATGAGGAGTGAGTAGGGTGTGCAATTTGCCGTGGCACGCAGCTAACGGGCACAGGTTGGAGTGGAGTTCACATGCATATTTGTCTAACTTGGGGTCTGAGTTATATATTTTAGAAAATGCTGTCTTCATTAGGCTTTTAAACAGCTCCATAAAGTAGGTAGTTTTTTTTTTTTTTTTTTGTCATTTTACACAATTTGACATTGTGACCGAGGGAGGTAGGGTGGCTGTCCTGGTCATAGAGAGCTATCAGGGAGCCAAATGTGAATCCAGGTCTTGACAATTCCTCATCCTATACTCTTTGTACTGTGCAACTGCCTATTCAGTGGTGAGTAAATCCTCTCAAAACACTCAGGTCTTTATGCCCAGAAATCAGAAAGCATATGTATTAGTGTGCAACTTCCTACAGTGCGTGTGTATCTTCTTTCCGATGGACATGCACTGGAATTGGTGCTCTGGGCAACACGCTTGGGGAAACTCTGCTGTAGGCTGGAACCTACATGGGCCTCAGAGGCCTGATAATAATTTCTAGAGTTCAGATTCCCTTTGTTGGGAGGGGATAGCTCGCCTAGAGTGAGTCTCCAAGTTCTGTGAATTCCTTAATATTCTAGGATTGTAGTCGGGATCATTCGAGTCATGGAAAAGGCAATCCCAGAAAGTGCCCCATGGGCTCTGAAGCCTTTGTCTTCAGAGGCTGCAGGTATGAGAGCCTCCTGAAACCAAACGACTTCTGTAGGTGAAAGGATTTAGCAATTTAGATTTAGCAAGTATGAACTTGATCTCTAATGTGTAAGACATTTTCATTACGTGTATGCTCTTTTGTTTTCAAGTGATAGAAATCAAAATGGAGTTGGCTTGTGCAAAAAAAATTAGAGTGTGTGTGTGTGTGTGTGTGTGTTGTGAGTAGGGGAATTTATCTGCTCATATATGTGAGAGTCCAGGGATATTCAGTTTAATCCAGTTGTTCAAACTTTGTGCCCAGATTGTCTCGTATCTTCTGCTTCCTCTTCCCTTTGGGGGCTGCATTATCAGAAGTACTCCCCCTCCCCTCAGGCGGTGGGAAGCTCCAGACTTCTTCTACCAGCTCACCCATTCCAGTAAAAAGGGAGCTTTTCTGTGTTTTTTTTTTGGGACACATCCCATACCAGCCCCTAAACCAGTTCATCCCTGTGACTCTCCCTGGCTGACTCTAGTCACTCTTAGGGCCAAGAGCTAAAATTAACCTCACATGAGCCACTAAGATGGAACATAAATAGTTCCCCAAATACAACCGAAATGCTGTTGCCAGACACACAAAAATGGTTGCTTGTTGGGCTAACATTCATGCACCCAGACTTTCTTATTTTGTTTTCTAGCTAAGAATTTGTATTTCTTATGCATTCTATGCCAACCTCATTATTATATGATTCAGCTCTCTGAGAGTATATTTGTACCTATGTACAAAGAGGCTGTAAAATGTCTATGTGTAGTGTTTTTTTAAAATTGCTTTGACTGTAAATTTTTTAATATTTTTTATGTTGTGTCAATAGGTCACTTAATGTGTAACTATTACCATTTAAGAGACACACTTCTTGAAGTATTATTAACTGTAGGCTAGTAATATAAAATTAAATATAATTATAAAATTTTCATTTCCAAGGTGTTCATCAAATAATTATTATAAAATTGTATATAATCAGTGCTATCTGACAGGCCACCATCATCTTGTTTTATCAAAGTAAAAAAAGTATAGTATTTAGCATTAATATGATAACCTGATGCACTTTTTTCCTGCCTCAACTATCCCCTGTCATTTCAGAAAGTAATTAGCCCATCCAGACGTTGATGGACCAGACTTGTTGGGTCGTCTGTTTTTTGCCATTATTCTCAGCAGACTCCAGATAATTCTAATTTACTTATCTGCAATGAAAAAAGACTAAAAAGCACTATGCTGAAGTTAAAGGGAGGTTGCTAGGGGTAGAGCACGCAGGGTCTGCTCTCTGACTACTGAAATCCACTGTTGCGCATTGGAGATTGTCTTCCTTTTCTTTTTCGATTACAGTTTACATTTGATAATGTTTTGTGCTGGTTTCAATTGTCAGCATAGTGTCTTCTTTCCCGTACAGCATCCTGTTCTTTTCTTCATGGTGAGGGCACAGTGTGGCGGCCTTTTAATACATGGAAGTAGCTTACTTCGAGTTTTACGTTTCTGAGCATTTAAAATTAAGCCTTTTGCAGGTGGGTTTGTTCATTCAGTTCACTTCAAATGAGGCATCATTTTTTTTTTTAGTTTTTCATGGAGTTGTTATTTCAGAGTAGCCACATTCTCTGTGTATCCAGATTCAGAGAACAGACTGTCAATCAGAAGAGTGGGGAAGTATCAGGCTCACCCTCGCTCTCACCTTAACCACTGAAGATCACGTTGTGTATGTGGAGCCACAATATCATTGTACAAGGCCGTTGCCCACATGTAACACTCACCAATAGTTTTCCCTCTCTGAGTCTTGCCTTTTCTCAGCTATAAAAATGGAGCAGCCATGGCTACCTCACAGAGTTTTGGGGAAGAAAGTACCCATACACTGACTGTGTATGTGATTATAATATTGCATGGCTGATTACTTAGACTCGGTCTGATTTGCCCTGTAGTTGTCAGTCAGTGCAAATTAGAGGAAATGAAGCCAGGCCTTAAGAGAACATGATCGTGTTGCACAAGACGTATAGCTAAGAACTCCCTCCAGTCACCGGGAACCCGGGGTGTCTGCAGAGACCTGTATCACAAATCAGAGCAGCAGCCTTTGCCGGAAGATATTATTAGATATTTTTTGTCTGGGGAACATGACATTTTAAATTTTTAATGAAAGTCATATAAAATGCTAGTATAAAGATGATAATGATATTGCAATATTAATACTAATAGTAGCAGTTACCACTTATTAAGCATTTATTCTATGCCAGGCATTGTTTTAAACACTGTACATACATTTTCTTATTCACAATTACAAACTCACAATGTAAGCAGCATTAGTCCCACTTTACAGATGAGTAAAGCAAAGTTGAGATAAGTTAAGTAAATAGTTCAAGGATATCTAGCTCATACATGATGAAATTGGGATTCAGTCTTGAAGTTATTGTTCTAAATTCTCAAATGTACAATTAGAAGAGTTTGGAAGATACGGTTGCAGGTTATTGCCCTTCTTCACAAAATTGCATACATGTTTATCAGCAAAACTTCCTTTCCTCATTCTGCCGTTTGGCTGTAAAGAACAAGTGTTCAAGAAATAAGACAGCAGTAACAGCAGTACTTTTTCTAATGTCTCTGTTGTTTTTAGGGCCACAGCAATTTAAAGTCAGCTAGAAGACCCATCTCAGAATCATTCTATGATCGTCTTCAGAGCTCTGGTTTCTCTTGTTTGCACAGATGTAACCATGCAGTTAATGCAGCTAAACCCACATTGATTGTCTCCCATGTTCAAGGACCTATACTAGGCACTGTTGAATGAATGACAGAAATTCTAATATGACCTATCTTGGGGAGCAACTTTCTGCACACTGACAAAATTGATCAACTTTTCAAAACAAAGACCTTTCATTATAAGGATCCTTGCAAAAGTCTGGACTATTTTCCACCTTAAAATAAAGGATCTGTTGCATGGTGCTAGAATTTTGAAACAATAGCCTTGTCTAGTGTGGCAGCCAATTTTTAAACTAGCCTACAAGTTAGTGTGTAAGTTTACCTATAGGGCCTAATATCATATAGAAACTATATGATATCTCCTAATGTGAATTAGGGTATTTCCTAATATCATAAGAAACTATAATTTAAAGGGGAAAATTGTGCTTAAAATACAGTATTTGCCCATTCAGTAATTCGTGGAAAATGTATACTATTGTCTCATTTTACAGTATTGTTAAAGGAGGGTGGGCGCCTGAACCAAATATTTAACAGCAGGAATTATAAAATCATAAGGCGATTAAGTTAGCTAGTCGCAGAATTCCAATATTGCTTTTTAAATGACTTCAGGATATAGGAGGTACTGAGGTTATTATCTGTTATCAGGAATACAGTGGAATTGTACAACTGGATAATAACCAAACAAACTGACACAATGTAAAATTACATTATCAGTGTGTTAAAACAAAATTGCACCCTAAAGGAGTCCACATGCCAGCTCAGAGCTGCAGTGTAATTATGCTTAACTCTGATAATTAAAATACAACAGAGATCAACAGAATCATTTTCATTAAGAAAATTATTAATGATGGTGGTATAACAGTAATTGATTGCAGAGCACCACAGGATAACGCGATGCCGAAAACCCAACGTGTTTCGCGAACATCTGAGGCTTTTTCCAGTTCTGTGCTGTAAGAAGGAGAGGTGTTTTGAGGACTGAGCAATTTATTATTATGCCTGTTCTAGGAATCAGTGGTTGTAAAAATAGCTGCTTTAGAAAACCACCGTTTTGAGTCAAATTGTTATATCTGAGGGGTTCTTAAGGTCAAGACAAGTGACCTCACCAGTGGCTACATTATTTACAATAGAGCTGTCTGTTGCAAATTGCAGGATGACAGCAACTTTAGCAAATATCGGGCCTTCTGTCATTTCCCTTTTTTCTCTGTGCATTTGCTGTTTTTACAATTATGTCAGTGATTTAATGATGTTATTCCAGCCTGGTTCTGGTCGTACCAAATACTTTATGTCCTTAGTTATTATTAATGTGTGCTATATTATATGAAAAAATGCATTTGTTCTCCTATCAACATTACTGTAGGTTTCCTTAATGAAATGTTGATAAATAATCCTGCATGATAATACTATTAATTACCTTTGTGGATTAGATGAGCTATCGTATGTTGAGGAAAAAAATATCCCTAACTACCTTGGATTCATGCATGAATGATGCTTCCGTCTCTTAGGGGTAAAAACCCCGTTAGGATGTTGGCAAATGATAAGGCCTGAGAATATGTCAGTTTTATAAGTATAAAAATGAAAAATGAAGAGTGGGGTCTTTTGAGAGGTGACTCACTATCATTCAGGGATGTTCGGTTGTCATTCAAAGTGATGCTAATCTTGAAAGCTACCCCCCAAAGTATCTTTGTCAGCTAACATGGGGCACAACTCTTTAGGGTGGATTTTTTTCCACAGGAATGTATTGTGAGTACTTCTTTAAAGCAGTGTATTGCATAGAGGAAATTATTAGATCATAACTCCAAGTGAAAAAGCAGAACATGAGGTTTTGAGCCAGTGTGATTAAAACTATATTGAAAAGTGTATGCATCGGTAAACATAGTGGAAAGAAATACCTCAAAATTATAAAAGTATTTCTATAAAGGTGGTAAGATGTGGGAGCTTTTTGGGTATCCCTCTTTGATAATTTTCTTCACTTTGATTATTTTTCTTATATAATTGAAGTGTTTGCAAATGAAAATCACATTCTGTCTTAACTACATGCTGCTCTTCTTCTTATACAACCCAAACTAAAAGAACAGAGAAATCTCTAACTTGCCCACAAAGTTTCCCTCATCCATAGAATTTAAATTATTCCCTAGTGATATAATTATTCTTCTCTAGTATCTCTCTGAGTGTCCTAACACTTTGTTTCATAAGATATCTTTCCAAATAAAATAAATGTAATTGAGCCCATGCTTTGTGCATGACGTGGCCCAGGTGTCACGAGGGATACAGAGGTCTGTGAAACACACCCCGCCCCCGGCTTAAGGGTTTATTGAAAGCCCTTAATTGATGCAGGTTGCATTATACCAGGTTCTGTCCTGTATAGTCAAGGCAAAGTTGAGAGGTGGTGTGGAATTTTGGTTGGCTATTAAAATCTGAATCTAAGTTGGAGAAGTGGAAGGAAGGCGTCTGAAGAGGTTGAAGTTGTGTACCCAAGAGCATCCAGTGTTTGCACGAGACTGTCAGAGCATACTCTATTTAGAGCAGGGAATTCGCAAATGAGACCGGTGAGGGACAAGCCAGCAAAAGCTTCTGAGGGCCCGGTGGTGGGTTTCGTTGAGTGCTCAGCCTGCAGACGCGCTCAGGGAGGCAGTGGAGAGCTGCTGCGAGTTCTGAGACCCACACGATTCCATCGGGATTTCAGTGAAGACATGTGCCAGGTTACGCCTAGGTCCATCCATTAATAAAAGCAAGACTTGATCTGCCCGAGAAATAATGTCAGTAGATACACCCCTCTAGAAGATAGTAGTAAATCTTCCACCTTAATCCATTTATTACCTGACTCCCACGATTTTTCAACTCCAAATGGACCTCCTATCCCCTCACTCGGGCACCGCCGCTTTCCTGTCCACCAGCCCCTCCTGTTTTTCTTCTAGGTTACCTGATTTAGATTCCCACCCTCGTGATTTTAATCTCTCTCGTACCCCCTCACCTCTCTCTCTTTCTGGCATTTACCGGCCTGACAATACTTCCATTCTGGTCAATCCAACTTCCCACATTTCTCTGGGCAGAAGTTGAAATGAATTAATATAGGTGACGTGCTGAGAGGAGTGCCTGATTCATGGTGAGTGCCACAGAAACATGTGGTCAAAATATAACAGGGGAACCACCACCACCACCACCACCAGAACCCAGTGCCGACCAGTTCATATTGCATTCAATCAGAGGTGAAGGAGAGCCCTCCGTGTGTATAGTCTGTCCATAGAGATTTGTTCTCCTCGTTAATCTTCATGGTCACTGTTTCAGACTTCTGTCTCCCAAATGCATCACATCGCTAGGTAGTTGGTGACCTTGCTTCTGGTTTCCCAGAGAAAGTGGAAGACTGGAAGCGCCTGCCCCCACAGTGGCTGCCCGTCACTGTGAGACTGAGATGGCTGGTGTGAGCACCCAGACCTGGCCCGGGCATTTCCACTGCAGCCGTTGGCAAAAACTAGCAGTCTTCAGCACCTAACATATTTACTATTTGGCCCTTTACAGAAAAAGCTTGAGAACCCCCGAACTAAACCTACAGAGTCATTACTTTGGCCGCACAGGCCCTAGATGGTCAGCCACGGGGTACGCCTATGGTTATGTTTACGCCAACTCTCCAACGACTCTGTTGCCATGAGAATACAGAAACTGTCTCGGCCTCAGGCCTCTGCCCTGAGCTCTGTCCGCACATTGCACCCCTTCTTACCTCATTCAGGACTCTGTGTAAATGTCTGCCTAACTACCCTGTCTCACTCAGTGTCTCTTCCTCTCACTTTTCTCCTCTGTATGAATCAGCTTAGGCTGCTATATAACAAAATAGCATAGCCTGGGTGGCTTAAACAACAGGCATTTCTTTCTCACAGTTCTGGAGGTTTGAAAGTTCAGGGTCAGGGTACAGGCAATCTGGTGTCCAGTGAGAGTCCTCTTCCTGGTTTGCCGTGTCCTCACACGGTGGAGGAAGAGAGAAGAGCGAGCTCCCTCATGCCTCTTCTTATAAGGGCACTAATCTCACCACGAGGTTCCCCACCCTCATATCCCACACACCTCCCAGAGGCTGTACTTCTGAATGCCACTGCACTGGGGGTTAGGGCTTCAAGACAAAAATTGGGGTGGGAGGCCACAGAACATGGAGCCCCTGTCATCCTTTCTCATTTATCTTCATACTTGACATTTTAGCATTTAGTGAAGCATTTTAATGCCATTTTTGTCCACTCCCAGAATGAGAGTTCTTTGAGGATAGGAATTCTGTATGTTATTTAGCCATCCATGGTAGTATATGGCACAGAGTATGTGCTCATTAATAATTTATGAATGAATGAATAGATAAATGAATGAGCTGCTGCTTAATCTTTAATATGGAAAGCAATATAAGATATGCATTTAATAATATGCCCACAATTATCTCCTTGACTTTTAATCAATTTTCTGAGATGTACTCAAACTTTATTTCTTAACTTCACTGTTGAATTTTAACTATCATATTTATAATTTTCAAGAGGTCTTTCTTGTTCTGTAGCAGTTTCTTTTTCTCAATGCCTTGCTCTTTTTATATAGATATTCTTTAATCTCTTAAAACAGGAATTGGAAAGGTGTTTAGGAAGTTGTGTGCCCTGTGCCTTATTTTTTATTTTTTCTAACCTGTTCTGATCTCTGTATTTAGTGTTGAAGCTCTTCCTTCAAATGGCTAGAGACCCACGAATGGCTACATTTTTTAGGAGTAGGGCACTAAAGTCCAAATGCTACAATAGCACGAACAGGCAAATGGTAGGTTTTGCACAGGGTGATAGGGTGGGAATCTAATGAAGTCCCCATATAACAGTATATGTAATTTTTTAGTCTTAGCATGATTACCTTCTCCAGAGAACACCAGTCCCATCTCTGAGATTTGTGAATCTTGCAGCCAGCAGTTTGAGGACTTAGTGAGCAAAAGAGATCAGGTAGTGTATTGGGTAATTCCTATCTCATTTTTGAGATTGTAGATGTTCCCTTACTCTAACGCAAGGGGCACTTGAGCATCCCCTTTGCTGAGCCCGTGTCTCTGGATCTAAAGTCACTGTTCCAGTTCTCCAAAGACTAAGGCTCCATCTCCAAACCAAGTGGGACAGGAGTGTCCCGTAGCTCTATAGGGAATAGCTGACCATGTGTAGCTAACAGCTTCCCACTCAAAATGCCAGTCCTGTACGTTTTAACCCCACTGTTCAGCCCACCTTTCAAGGCACCAGGTGTCTTTATTTCCCGATCTTTTCTGGATTCTGCACAATAACTGCTTGCTTCTTGTTGACCTGCTGCTCTTCAGGTACTCCAATTTCTGCATTTTGTGCTCTGCTGTGTCATCTTCATCATTTTCCTGCTTCCAAGATTTTGTTGCCTTCTGCTGCCTATTCTGCTCCGTCTCTTTGCCCTCATCATCTTTTATTTCTTAACTGTCATGTTAGTGAAAGGGAGTAGAAGTAAACACATTCGATTAATTCACCATGTTCAACAGAAGCCCTCTCTGCTTTCTTTCTAGGCAACCTTCTGCAAAGTTTTCTGCACTCATTCTGTTGACTTCCTACATTCCAGCATCTTCTCATTCCATCTAGGTTCTAACTTTCTGGCGCCATGGAAGTGACTCTCTCACGGGTCCTCTGTGGTTTCTCGTTGCCAGCTTTTCATCTCACTGGGCTTGACCTGATTGTCCCTTTCCACGCCCAGTGACAGGTTTCTCCATCACTGTTCGTCCACTAAATGTTGTCATTCTCTAGTCTTTTTTTTCTCATCTGTATTTCCCCTACATTATCTCATCTCCATTCTAACTACCCTACTCTTTATAGACTCATTTCTCATTTATCCTCCACAGATACCCTATACTCCAACTTTACTAGTTTATTTTAAATGCTTCAAATACCCACTGCTTGTTTATATCTTTCCTTGTACATAATGTTTCCTTTGCCTAATAAACTTCTAGTCATCTTGATCATTGCTAACAGATCATTGCTATTCAAAAGACTTCATACCCCTGCCTCTGAACAGCCTTCCCTGCCCTGTCCCCATAAGGGAAGAGCTCCACCCCAGCCTGTGTGTGGTCCCAAGTGAGTGTGCACACCTCAAATGCAACGACTCCATTTTTCAGCTCTGTCACCCACAGACAGTACATAGTGTACACTCACTGAATTTTGAATTATTAGTTAATGGCTTTTGTGATGCATCACTCAGGAGGTAATCTCTACTCTGACTTCATGTAATTTTAGAAATTACTAGTATAGAAATCATTTGAAAATCCAGTAACTGAAATGCTGTTGTCCCCACATCTAGAAAATTCTATCATGCCTTAGCAAGCTTTTTAAAATGCTAGGGAATCTGGTACAAGAGGATTTCTTTGGAAATATATTATATATATATATATATTATATATATAATCATCATTGTACCACATGAGTTAGCATGAGGTCGTGTAAAAGAATTTGGCAAAATTAAAATCTACATACATGCAAAAGATGCTGTCAAACCACAGGATGTCATGTGACATCTTTGCACACCAGCTGTGCCAGGACATTGGCTCACTATTACTGGGCAGTTCTTTCTGGATCCACATTTTTTTCCCTCCTGTCAAACATGAATTCTGCCCGCCTGCCGTTCTAAGCTCTTCACTGGGGGAAAGCTGGCCAGATCTCAAGACTTTGCTCTGAGACCTGGAATTGGAGGCTTTTCAGTTTATTCTCGGTATATAAGTCAACTCCATTTTTGAAGGCTATTTTTAAACTTCAAAGGTCACCTTATATGCCATGACATACAGTAGTACTTCAGAGAAGATGTATTCTCATTAGGCTGTCCAGGGGCTATGAAGGCTGTCAGACAACAGTGGGGTCAACCAAGATAGTATATCGTGGTGTTGCAAGCAAGAATATCCCAGCCAAAGGAATGGATCCGAAATACATACTTCTAAGTAAAAACAGATAAGATCTTTCTATCTATCTATTCATGTAGTTCTGTCTACTGCCCATTGAAATTCAATGGGAATAAATTACTTTAAGCCAGTTTTTTCCGTCAGAAATCTAGTATTTATCATCACTGTCTAGTCTCCGTTGTCAGTAAAGATTTCCAAGAATGACTGCTCTTTAGTTCAACACCCTTTACTTTGTGTAATCTTACAAAAACATAGAAGTCTCAGAGGCTTCTTACAAAAATGATATTTTCCGAATACTTATCAAATCCTTCTAATGAGGAACTTATGGTTTCATAATGAATTTGATCCAACGAGTCGTATATGATATTTCTACACTCCTCCCCCCAAAAAATACAAAGTTTATCAGTAAACTAGTAAATAATAATTTGGAGTTTCTCAATGTCAGAACTAGTTTTTTCATGCAAATGAAACCTAAGCATCTCACATATTATTTCTGCTATCTTGCTGTGTAGATTTCTAGATTTAATTGTGTATTTTCTGGTCAAATATTTTCACCTGTCAAGCCAGAATTGCTTGATCTTAAATAAGTCTAGGGAAGCAAAAAAAAGAAAGACTTATGAAAGATATTTAGACACAACAGTATTCATTTATATATTTATTTTATGTAATCTTTAGTGAATTTTCTTCCATTACCATTTAGCTCCCTTATACTCCCATCCCCCCAGCAATCACCACACTGTTGTCCATGTCCATGAGTCCTTTATTTTAGGTTTGCACTTGCATTTTAAGTGGAGATACAGATAGGAAAGATAGCTTTCTATCAATGAGAAGAAATAAAGAAACAATGTATATGAGAAAATGGACAAGCTACTTTTTATTTTATCTTTGGCTTTAAAGACACCATTTCAGGTAACTATCTCAAAGGACATTAAGATAGTCATCTTCATACACGTGTAAAAATGAAAAGTGATTATTAAAAAGATGGCCATGGCATGAAGTTTGGGGGTTGCATGTTTTTCCATTCACTGAAATATTAGTTGACTACCCACAATTTGCCAGGAATTTGTTAACTTTTGCAATATGTGCAAGTTACGTCTTACCTTGGTGCGATACTAGGGTATAATTTTGTCCAGATCTAAACAATTCCTTTTATTAAAACTATTGGTTGGCATTTTGCTACTTCATATATGCTTTGCCAGTGAGCAATATGGCATCAGCTTTGTAGAAATACAAAAGTCCTAAAGTCCCAAGTCCTATTTAGTCCTACTGAATCCAAGTCTGCCTTTTAATAAGATCCCAGGGATCTGTGTGCACACTGAAGTTTGGGAGACCCGTGTCTAGTGATTACTGACCTGGCCGTCCCAGAAGAGTACACCCAGGGCTAGAAATAGTTAACCCTGTAACACACTAGTGTACTAACTAACTCGCTGAGATTTGTGAACTTATTTGCAAATAACGAACACAACTGTCCAGCAGGAGAATACCATAAAGGAAAAATAAGAATGTTGCAAAATTCTTCCTGTTTGGTCTGGAGATACACAACAGCTTGAGTGCTATCTTTTTTGGCACGCCCCCTCATTCCCACAACTGGGGTTAGAGAAGAGAGAAGAAAGTGCTGCTCTACTCCCCCTTTAATGGGAACATTTATTGCTGTTTTTTCTTCTAACACCTCCTAATTTATATGAAGCATTAAATTGTAATGCTGTTTCTTTTCATGGTGAAAATGCCCCCGTGTGTATGCCTTTAAATTAAATCAATTCACTGCTATTTTGTAAAACAAAATGCTACATAAGGACTTAGGGGAAACACAGGCCCCCCGCCCCCCCCCCCCGACCCCTGGAGCCCTCTGGAGGCCTGCCTCTGTCCTCCTTCCTGCAGAGCAAAAGAGGGGAGCAAAAGAGAAGGGAAAGAACAAATTTGCTGAGCCACACATTTCAAGTTGTCGACAACCCCATCCGCGAGAAAACAGAGGAAAATATATATGCTCTCTGTCCTGTCAAAAGGCGTTCGCTTATCTTGAGAGACTGTCAGGGCAGGAACATCATGAATGGACAGGAGTCTATTAAATTAATAAGCTGCTGGATGGTGTCTGGAGAGTTATGATGCTCCATAAATCCAGTCTGATCATGGTGGACAAGGTTTAAATCTGCAGACTTCTAATACACATCCAGTTCTTGGATTGGATTTGAAGTTTGGTGCCGGAGACACAGAGATAGTCCTGCACCATGAGAATTAAGATTTATCTTTTTTTTCCCTATGCTTTTTTTCCCCTTCCACTACTCACAGAAATGAAAGCACCTTAGGGATCCTAGCAAATGTTACGGCTGGAAATGAAAAGAACTGTTGTCAAGGTGAAGCCGTGACCTAGAAGCCTAAAATCAAACCTTGGTCCATCTATTCAAGCAGCCCCGTCAGAGCTGAGTGTAAAAGGTCCGTGTGGAGGGAAGGGGGTCTGAACTTATCTGTAACCTATTTTATAGTGACGCCTGTCAAATTCTCCTCGTCTGTATTTATGACAGAAAGAAAACTAATGGTGTCAGACCTGCCCAACAGTAATAAAAAAATCAGGAAATATTTTCTTCACCCCATTAAATAAAGTCCTCTGATACAGCTTTTATTGTGACACAGGTTTATGTGAGTTTTTAGCTTCCAACCATTTTAAGCCAAAGATCTGTATTTTATTATCCATACAAATTCCCAGATCAGCTATTAACTTTAGGTTGAGAACAACTTATTTACATGGGACTGATAAATAAAACCCCTGGAATAGAAACAATGGAATTTGTTCAAAGTGATAAACTTCTACAAGTTGAGAATTTTGTATTACACTAGTTGTAATATCCAAACCCTGAGAAAATAGTTGCCTGTTTCTTTTGTCAACTTACAATTATGGTTATCAAGTGAAACTTTATTTTCTTACCATGGAACATGTTTGTTAGAAGAATCTAGGAGGGCAGACAATGCTGTGTTATAACCAGTGCTACATGCCATTGTGACATATTTTAGTCACCATAGAATCCTTATTATAGAACCACCCAATTAGCCGAACTCTCTAACAAGGTGTTAAATCATTACAGAGAGTGTGCGGAAGGAGAGGTGGTCCACCTGCCCTCTGTGCTACTGGATGGAAAGCCCTCTCCTGGACATCAAATCATTAAACACTGACAAATACCCTGTGAATGCAATGCCATTAGCCTCAGTTTTATGATGGAAACATGGAGGTTTTTAGAGTTTAACAAACTTCCCTTATCACAAAGCTGACAAATGGCACAGTTCTAATTAAACCCATCTCTGCTTTTCATCAACTCATTCATTTACTGACCACCTTTTTACTGAAGGCCTACTATGTGCCAGGAACTTTTCTAGGCATGGGAGTAAACAAAACAGACAATTATCCCTGCACTGGTAAGCTAACATTTTTGGTTAGAGGCCAAAAATAATCAGTAAACTGATTCAAAAGTCAAGTTGTTCTCTCTCTCACATACACACACACACACACACACACCCCTACCTACTTTACATAGAGCCAACTAAATAAAGTTGGTTGAACTCTTTTGGGTTCCTAAAAGAATCTGCTCTTGGATTTATTGACTTTTTCAGTGAAAAATTTTGGAGTTTTTTCCCCCGTAACTAACCACTGCATTTCTGAGCCTTAATGTCCAATAACCCCAATATGCTGCCCATTAAGAGGCAGAGATTAAATAGATACTTGGATACTTACCTCATCCAGTTCAATTGTAAACAGATCTCTTCTGTGTCACTCTCTTCCCCCACACCACAGTGTATTCTGTCCCCAGCCAGGAAATGCCTAAGAAAACAGATGAGTCCCCCACTGTGCCCTGCAGGTCAGAAAATTCTGGCTTTGTGGGACAGATAGGAAGGCTAAGTCTTCAAGTCCACAGCTCTCAATGGGAACTCCCTGCTTCTGGTTTTTTGAGTTCAATCCTAGAGACTGTGTCAACAGAAGAATCTCAGCTGCTCTCAAAAGCAGGAAGGAGACTGTTATGTTTGCTAGTAAGACTTGAGAAAAGAATATTGAAAAGTTTTTGAAGATTTTTATCTAGTGAACATTCCAGAAGCGGCATCTCCCTGAAAGCATGTACTTGTATTTTGATTCCAGCTCTAAGTTTTAGAAACACAGAGAGTTGGGGATCAATGCCTGACTAATAAATAATAGGAAGCACTCAAGAAATACTTGTTGAATATGTAAATGAATGTCTGACTTCTCCCTCTCCTTTATTGCTGAGTTTCCTAAGTCTAAAATGAAGAAAACAGATGGGGTTGTGAAGCAACAGTAATGGATAAGAATTTATATTTCAAGGGTGAAGTAAACTGATAGCTTTCTTGTTGGTAATGCCTTTCTGTCCTTATAAGACTTTGTATTGTACAGGAGCAGCTTTGTTTTACATCCTGTGAGGTGCAATCATACAAAACACACAGAACTACACATCTGAGTTCCACATCTAGCCTCCTGTACGGAGATAAAACATTTGGAGTTAAAAGGCCGAAAAAGAGAAGCTGAAATTTTTGGAACACTTACTTTGTAGCAAACCTTGTGATGTGTTAAGCAGCTACTATGCAGAGGTCACTATAATTATTACATGTTTATACAGCTAGTGACGGATAGAGTCAGAATTTGGACTAATTTTGTTCACAACACAGCACTGCCTACAAATAAAATGGTGTTTATTTCTACCCCTGCATTTATCTTTCAAACATGTTAAAATGTGACATGCCTATGAAATTAATGAAACAATTCAGCCCACACTGGCTTGACTTCAAGCAGAAAAGAATTTATTTTGAAAAACACTAAAAGGTAGGATATAAATTACTGTGTAAATGAGAATATAAATAAAACATTTTCAGAATAAAAATTTCAATGCAATTAATTCTAGTTTCCCTAAACTGCTTTTTTAAGTTAGTTGTGGCATACAAAAAATTGGCAAACAACAACACGTGCAAATCTGTACAAAGAAGATATAAAATATATCTATCCTCTCAGGAGATCTCCCATATTCCAAAAGACAACCACTATTGATTTCTATTAACATATATTAGTTTTGTCTATTCTTAACCTTCATAGAAATGAAGTCACGTAAATGCAGTCATGTCCTTTATGACTTATTTTGCTCAACAGAATGTTTTAGAGACTCATCCATGTTGTTTTATGTAGCAATAGTTTTTTTCATGCCTGACTAGTATTCCTTTGTATTAGGCCATCACCTATTTATTTATCTACTTTCCTATTAAGGATATTCGGGTTGTTCTCTTCACATCTGCAGCAATGGGTTCCTCCAAAGAGGTAAACTGTTTTAATTGAGGGAGTCTGGAAACCTCTGGTAGCTGTACTCTCAAGTCAGGGGACATTTTGACTGAAAGAAGTCTGTCAGAAAAATAACAACCTGGGTCAGATTCCTTTGCTTTTGTATTTCAGTGACCTTCAATCCTTGTTGACCCCAACCAATCTTTAAGAATCACAGCAAATTGCATCCCTAGAATTTCCTGCACTCCCAGTTCTATCAGTTACCTTCCTAACTGCCTAACCAAAGTGATTCAAGGGTGAATGAATTTTCCAATGGTCTCAGTGTGTGAATATACATGGGATCCTTCACTTTTGGGGTCTTTATTTCTTTTTGTGTTATTAATTGCCTTCCACAAAGCAACAACAGAGCTATCTTAAAGCACTTTGCAATCTCTGGATAAAAACAGCTAAAGCCATGGAAAATATCAGCATTATTATATCAGTTAATAGGCAATTGAAGCTATGAAAGGAATAACCAGAAAGACAAATGAATGGTCAAGAGGTAAAACAAGTATTTAAAGGAGAAAGAATGGGTAACAGTAGCCAGGGTTCTGCGAACAGGAATAAAATGGTCCATCAGGAGGAGATGGATCTTAAAGGAACGTGGTACATTTTGACTTAGTTAGAGGACTGTGAGCATGGGCACCACCAGACGATGTCAGGTAGCTTCGGTACTCGTCTGTATGAATTAGTTAAAGCCTTAAGAACAATCACAGGATAGGCCTTGATCTGTATTTCGTCGGAGAATACTCACCATTGTTGGAGAAATAACATTTCTCAGAACCCAAATTGCTCAGATGGTTTTGAAAAAAGGAAAACTAAGAAAAAAAATCCTGAGAAACAAGAAATCATACAGTTAACTGCAATGGGCCGCTGTGCCCTAACCTTCAACTCTGGAAGTATGATGAACTAATGTGGTGGATCTGGTAGTTGAAACAAATGTTCCAAAATGTTGGAACGGAAGCACATGAGACATGAGGGAGTGAGCTGCTTCTCTGGCCAGCCAAAAAGTCCTCTGATACTAGAGGATGAGCAATTCATTTAAAAATACAAGAATAAATAAATGATTTTGCTATAAAGTGAAAGAGTTGGCATAAAGCAAACACAATTACTACTAGCTATTTATAACAAAGATGTTTTTTCTTAGAAAGGGCTATATAGATGTTTATATGGAGTTAAATTAACAAAATGTCTTTAAAACTCTAATTAAATGATAGAATAATTCTTACAGAAAATTCAGATTTAAACCTTTGCAGAAGGATATTTCTATAGAATTATGTTTTTCATTTGGCCAAACTAAGAATTTCAAGGCTAAGGATGATAATTTCTTCAATAGTTTGCATGAATTTAAAATTAAAGTATAAGATAGGAATTTATCAAACCTTGCTTCTAAAAAATAAACAAAGATTAAGGACAGATAAAAGCTTTTTCACATTAAGATTTCTACCTTGAAGTTCTTCATGAGATAAGAGTTAAATGACTGCTAGCATGTATTAGGAAACATACTGCCTTGGAGTGGAAAAATGTCTTTTGTTTTATCCTGATACTAACAAAGAGGTTGGAAAAGAAAGATAAACTCTTTCCTGAACTCTAGGTTACTCTTGGTGTAAACTTGTCTTATGAATAATCAGCTAATCTTTGAATACTTCCTTGAATTAAAGAAACTGGAAACTGTTAATCAAACATATTTGCTAATTAAACTTTGAAGCCATCTCGGCATCAGGCAGCCGTGGCTCTGCACTTTCGGGTGAGGTTTTTACTTGTTGTTTTCATCTGTTGGACTCCCTAGTAACATCTAGCTTTGCCTGCAGTACGATTTTTCATAAGGGATTACCTTTCTGGAACCCCAGCCAAAGTCCATTTCAGCTGCATTTCCATTTAAGCATCAGAGTTTATGACCTTGCAATGGAGATCCAGAACAGTCAACACTTCTCTTTCTGTACTAAAAACACTGCAGATGATAATAGTATATGATAGTGTTGGAGAAGAATGAACCCCCACAAATGAATTAAAGCAAGATGCTACGGGGAGAATTAGGTATTGTACATGTGCTGGAAAATGACTTTGACAATGACGAGAGTAGGTCTCAGCATACATATACATGCATGCATGTGTACATGTGTCTGCATGGATATACACACGTGCAGACAAACACGCTCTTTAATAACAGTAACTTAATATATCGTGAAAATAAAACTTCTGGTATCACCACGCCCCCTAGCTCCACATTCAAGAACTGTTTTAGCTTTGAATAATCAGCGGGTTATTTTGTGTGTCCTTAAAGCATTAGAATCTCTTAATTAATTCTCACTAATACTACATCACATTTCGGATCAAGTATAGGACCAAAGAATGCATCATACTCGTGACAGAAAATAAATGACAATCCGCGAAGAACATCACAAACAGTGCCTTAAACGTACCCTAGTGACCTCGTGCAGCGAGCTCATCTTCCCGCTCCTAACACCAGCAAAGGGGGGGAGGGACTGAACACAGGCTCGCGTGTGTGCCCAGGGTGGACATAGAAATGCCTCAAATAGCAAAACAGTGAAGTTAGTGATAGAGGAATATGTATAATGCTGATGAAAAAGATTAATTCTAAATTTTATAAGCCTGCGTGAGTTGCTTAATAAACAAGCTTTGAAAACCCAATTGTGCGAATGAATTAGGAGGGGAGGATTGCCTCTTGGCAACCCAGAGTATAAATAAAAACTGTGGAAGAGGATAAGAGACAAACACAGAAGGGCATAGTCTGTATTAACAGCAGTTCTGAAGTTTGGCATCGATGGGGAACCATTTTTAGTTTTGTTCCATGAAGGGACAAATTCTGAAGGGACTCCTGTAGTCATTGGGCTTTTTAAATCTCCGTGAATGTGTGTCTGCACAAATCCCCTGCCCTAAGGACTCAGGTTTTTCTCTTATGTATTCTGGGGACTGTAACATTCTTGGTAGAGGAGGAAATCTATAAAATCCACCTGCCCGAAATAAGGGAGTTATATTTTCCATTGTGAGACTGCAGACCTCAGGAACACATTTCGAGTGGTCTGCTGGCAGCATAGTTCCCACAGAGGCTCCAGGGAAGTGCCAAGACCAGTTTCACTTTTCCTCCTTTTCTCTTTGAATCCCTGTGGGTCTCTGTGATTTTTGTTTTCACCGTGGCTGGACTAAAGTTGTACAGGAGACTTGCACCGTAAAGACTGAAATGTTAAAGAAAGCTGCAAGGAACAGCTTTGAGGCAAGGTTTCAAGCTTTGTCATCACGCTTGAAGAATTTTCTGTGTAATGTACTGTAATGCAGTATTCAATGGGGACACGTTTAATTGAGTTTTACACAACCCAGTTGGGAGTAGTGCTGCAAGGTAGGTGATGTCTAGGTTTTTAATCTTCCACTCCGGAGAGGCTTGTTGACGGCAAGGTTCTTTCTCTTTGCAAGAAAAAAAAAGGAAACCGGAGAAGTGATACATCCGTGGATAAAACCAATTGGCAACCCCCAAAGGAATGAGGGCGATAAGGCAAATCCAGCACTTGTAAGGAATAAAAGAATCCAACTGTTCATTTAAATGAGAAACAACATCGCCACGGAGGAGGCAGGGAGGCTGTGGGCGAGGAATGGGGAGGAACCCAGACTGACAACTGGAACCAGTGACACAGGAAGAAGGAATTTCAGCAAACAAGCAGGGGCTTGTTAGGGGGGTTATCAAGGAGATACCACAAGGGTGTATTTTTAAGAGAAATAAGATGGAGAACGAGGCATTTGTATGGCAGGAACGATGAATAACGTGGCAGGAGTGAGTGGGGGAGGGGTAGCTATTGTCACAGAAACAGCACTTAAAATAAATCATCATTTTTTCCTAAAGTCCTGACCTAACCCCTGCATCAACCTGGGTAAAAATAGCACTGGACCCTGTCAGGAAGATGAAATAATACTCTAAATATCAGCTCCAAGGTATTAAACTTTCTTAGCTCCGGCAGTCCGTGTTCCTCCTTCTTTAGCAACCTGAGCTGGGAAAGGCACGAAGCAGCTGCATCTCTGTTTTGTCTCAAGGCTCTCTGTCTCATGTGGTAGGTCTACAGTTGGCCCAAGCAGAACCCTTAAAATAACTTTTTTCAATCCTCACCCAAGGATATGTGTATTGATTTGAGAGAGAGAGAGAGAGAGAAGCATCCATTAGTTGTGCCCCCACCCCCGACCCCCGTCACACAGACATGTCCTGACTGGGAATCAAACCCACAACCTTTTGGTGTACAGGTCGGTGCTTCAATCAACTGAGCCACCTGGCCAGGGCTCAAAAAAAATTTTTTTAATATATTTATTATGTACTTTCTAGTCCCCAGCTGAGGAGGACTATCTAGATAAAGAATTACTGGGTATACTAACATATTTACAGCACCTACTTAAAAAGGAATGCTAGGTACTCTCTCACTCCTTCTACTGCTGCATCTTTGGGGGCTGCCCCTTTTGATGCTCTCCCTAATGGGGATGGCTGGTTTTTTGTGAGCCTCCCAGCCCATCCCGTTAGAAAAGAGTGTTCATGATAACACAGATTCCCTTGAATTCCTGCACTCCACCTGCAGTGAGAGACAACACTCTGAGAATGTTCCCTGCTATCTTTCGTCAGTGTTTGTGGCATGCAGATAACTAATGCATTGTTGCCTGTCAGGATTGTTGCTAATTTAAGGCTGCTGACACAGTGCCTGGTAGTCTATTCTTCAGTATATTATGGCCATGGGAAGCACTGCGTTTTCACCCTGTAAAATTAATCTGTTTTATATAGCAACTGTCTCCAGAGCTAGGCACTGGGAGTACCATGGAGAACCATTTAGGCACTGTCCCTGTGCTCGGGCAGTCTGCAATTTAGTGGGAGGTAATATAACAATTAAACTATAAATAATACGAATAAATACAACATTTGAAATGAAAAGTTGACTTGTGATTGGGATGTTGATAGTAAAAATATGAAAATAATTTTTGTTTCATTCATAGAATTGACCTAACAGACCACTTGGATTATTTTACAGAAATCACTTTGCGTGTTACACATATTCATTCAATAGTTGTGATGCACCTAGTATGCGTCAGGCATTATTCTAGAGGCTAAGTATGGAGCAGTGACCAGAACATGAAAATTTCTGCTCCCTTAGGGTTACAGTCTAGCATTTTCCTACTTAATTTTTATTGTAACCTTAGAAAATGGTTATTATGATGATGATATTACCTAACATTTATAAATCATCTTTCACTTTACAAAGCACTTTTGCATTACTTATCTCATCAAACAAAGTCTGAGGACCATGGTTCTAGAATCCACCTCATCCTAATCTGATGACAGTTCTCAGTAACTTGAGTCTGCAGAGCACGAGGGAAAGTGCTAGAAGTTATTAGGATAATATAGGGTGAAATATCCACTCAATGAATAAGATTATGCAGGTGAGTTTGCTTATTATGTTGGTAGAAAAATGATAATGGGTGCATTCTGTGTTTACTTTAAAACAGCGCTGTTGAAGGGTGTTTTATTTGTTACCCTTCTCTGAGATCATCCCTAGTTTTGATTAAATCATAACTTCATCAATAAAATGACAAAATGCTTGTAATTGCTGTCCAGGGATAGTTTTCAGAGATTTGTTTATTTTTGTGAAGAATCTAAACCAACCCTTAAAAGAGAGAATCCACTAAAAGTTCAGCAGAACACTCATTTTAGGGTTTTTGTCTTGCTTCTCGCTAGTGTTAAGTGTGTGGACTGCCAGGAACCCAAAGAGCCTAGGTTCAAATTCTGGCTCGGGAACTTATTAGCTGTGCCGCCTAAAGCAAGTTACCTACATTCTCTGGCTTGGTATTCTCAATAGAAAGTAGGGGAAAGAAAACCTACCTTATATGGTCATTTTGAGTATTAAATGACTAAATATATATAAAGGGCTCATACCTGAGCTTAGCACATGGTAAATGCTACATAATTGTGGACAAATGGTATCTTGAACAAGTTTCTGCTTTTATATCAGCATGCAGTAGGAATCTAAACCATAGGTAAGGAATCATGACAATTCTATGTTAAGGAGATACTTAAATAAATTGTATTGTTAATTATTAATATTTGGACTTGGTATTATTTGAATCATCTTGAGGCTATAGGCATTGTGTGGGTTCAACCCCAAATCTCTAGAATATAACTGAATTTGGGGGATGGGTCGGTACCTTGGAGTCAAGCCCTGATTGGAGGAACTGCCATTTCACAAAACTGCCCCTTTGTTCTGTTGTTTCCTCCTCTCTTTTTAGAAAAAGGAGAAATTGATAAAGCACATCTTTTTCTGATATAATCAAGAAAGTGCTTGGAGAGCCAAATGGCCAGCCAGTATCTGGATTAAAGGAAGGGTGGTGACGATTCTTGACATTTGTCCCATCCTAACACACAGCTCCAAAAAACAAACGAACAAAAGCAAAAACAAAAATATATTTTCCTGCCACAGTGATTTTATGTGAGTTTGCACAAAAAGCATCACCTGCAAGATTCTGATAGATGTTTGACACCCCTCCTTTTACTTCCTCTATGCCTGACACCTGCAAGCTCGTATTTTGAAAATCACTCCGTAGACTGTGCACACTAATGTAGCTGGGTGGCTCCATCTGTGGGTGGTCAAGTGGACTGGCAGTTCTGACAGTTGTCCACCCACCACTGGGGCCCCCAAGATACTTCCCAGAGGTCACAGGGTCAAAACTACTTTCATAATATTACTGACGTGCAATTTGCCTTTTCTGCTGTGTTGCCCTTTGCACTGATAGTGCCCAAGCCATGGTGGGTAAAACTGTTGGAATTTTAGCATGAAGGCAGTGGTACCGAAACGTACTGCAGTGATTCTATTTTTAAGAAGACAGTGCTACTTGAGGATGTTCTTGGTGAAGCAGTGGGATTTATTTTATTAAATCTGAACCCTTGAGTACATGCCTTTTTAAATTTGTTGTGACAAAATGGGGAATACACATAAGGCACTTTTGTTTCATGTTGAAGGACTATGGTTGTTTCCAGAAAAAGCACTTATAGGAATCTTGAATGAAAGAAGGAATTAGCCACTTTTTTATAGAGCGCTATTTTTGCTTGACAGAATGCCTGACAGAAATACTATACTATTTAGATTTGAGTGTTTGGCAGATATATTTCCCAGAAATAAATATTGCTTCAAGGAAAACAACTGACAGCATATATTGCCAATGATAAAGTCAAAACTTCCAAGCAAAAATGAGAATTTTGGACATTTATGGTGTCTACCACTGTGAGTTTGACAGCTTTCTAGTTCTTAAAAACTCTGATGTGATCATTGGTGATAGTCATGAATGTGAGTTTTGATGTTATATGATGAAATATACTGATATTTGGATGATTTGTGTAACTCAGTAGACCAATACTTTCAAAATAATCAAAGCATGATTCTAATAAATTATACATTAGTAAAGGAACCATAGATTCATTCAAAGGCCAATATAGATAAATGGATTTGAAGTAACCCAATGGAAAGGTTCATGGATGTGGTATCAGATTCCAAGAACATAACACTTGTTGAATTTTGGTGTCATATCAAAGAATTCACAAATTCACTGAAAAAGCTACTAACATATTCCTCTCTTTTCCAACTACATATCCATCTACATAAGGCCAGATAGTCTTTATACATTTCAGCCAACACAACATAGGAGAGCAGACTGAATACAGAAGCAGACATGAGAATCTTCTGTTAAAGCCAGACATCAAGGAGATTTGAAAAACATACTACAGTGCCACTCCTCACTATTTATTGTTTTGGAAAATAGTTATTTTCCACTAAAACTGTTTATTTTGTATTAAAATGTTATGTATATTATTTATTTTAAAATGAATGAGTAAATACTGTACACGTTTCTTTGCTTTGATTTCTATTGTGATACATATCGACAGATGAAACTCATTTAAACCAAAGGTCTTTGGGGTCTTCAACTTTTAAAACTGTAAGGGTGTCCTGAGACCAGAAAGTTTTGGAAACCACTGAGACAGATCACATAGGAGGTACCCAACAAGGGTTAATTCACGGGCTGCTCAGTTCAGGCATCAAGGCCCAGACAGGCCATTGGCGTGTCTCGGAGATACATACCTTCAATAGCAGTTGCCAAATTGGGAAAGTGCTCAGCTAAGCTTGTCCCACACTACCCCTTCTGATCTCTACAAGCCTTTACAAGCTGTTCTCTAATTCATTCAAAATAAAAAGGATTTTTAAACATGTGCTGGCCTAATTTTAGATGAAAGTGAAATGTCAATTAAGAAGTCTAATTTAGCTCTAGCCACTAAATTAGCTTTTTCTACCTAGCAAAGCAGCAGACAGTGTGAGGCAGACATGGACAAAGATGACGGAGCTGACATTTCAGTGTGCTAGTTTTGCTGACCTGAATTTTCTTAAAACAGGAAAAAGTACTTCAAACAGTAGAATTAGCCTTTCCTTAAGAAAAAATAAATAGTGAGGCACCTTCTTTGTCCACATCTACTTAACTTGTTCCCTTTTTTCATAATTATAAGAATTGCTTGTGATGGATGCCATGTTTATAAAAGTAACTGGATTTGGACCTTAGTATGTTTTAAAAGGTGCAGATGAAATTTTATGGATTTTCCCTCAAACCTATTAACTTTACTAAAGAATCAATCATAGCAAGTATTTATATATACTTCATCTTCAGCAAGAAGGGATGTTTCATCTCTTATCCCCAAATGTTGCATTACTTGTGACATCAAGATGAGGTTAATTTCTTGACTAAACTTGATTCTAAAAGGATAAGAATCATATTTGAGCTTTTTTTGAGATTCCAGTCACCTAGCAGAGTTCAGAAGGTCAACCAGCATGTTGTATTTTCAATGAATGAGTGAATGGGTCGATTCGCCAACATATAACTGACTGCCTGTTGTATGAAACACCGAGTTCTTTAAAATATTGCTTTTTCTTATATTCATTATTCTAACAACCTCAGGACCATATTTGGAATGTTTTGGACTATAGGAAAGAGAAAAAAGAGTAATGAACTAGTTATAGAAATACATATGTGCTTTATTGTTACTATGACTATATTGCAAGCAAATGTGATATCCTAGTCTAGGATGTCTTTAGAGAGATTTAGTGAAAATAAAGACATGAAAATGATACTGGACTCCCTATGGATTAGACGATCTTCAGTAAACATATACATAATGTATTGTAAATTTATTCTAGTTCTGTTCCCTCTAACATTTTCATTGCTAATGACTTAAGACATTTGTATTTTTGCCTCATCTCCTGGGCTTACCCACTTTTGCATTTTTAAAAATAATGTAATTTAATGCCTACTTTAAGATAAATGCCTGAAAATACATAGAATAATAATACTGATAAATTATAGAACACCTTTAAATATTGTTTTCCTTTGTTTTATTTTATCTCTATTTTAAGGAAGGGGGGAGAGGGGGGAAGAGAGAATAAATGAAGATTACTTTGTAAAAACCTGGTTGAATCCTTTGCATTCTTATTTAGATCCATCAGCTTAGGATCAAGTTTTGATAAACGTGATGGGGTCAGTAACTATAATCCTCTTACCCTCATTCAGACAATATTTACAAATATGAGTCCCCTCTCTTTTGAAGGGTATGGAAATGCAGCTCCAGAAGCAAAAGTCTTGCAAGCACATCCCTGTGTTATGGCTATGTCATCTATGATAACTTCATTGGCATTGTCTTTTTGCCACTCCCATCTAACTGGCCAGCCACTTTTTAAATTACTGGGAAGAAATGGGGAGAAATAACAGTGCATAAAATCACTTGCCGAGAAGTTTGAGAATGCTCGAACCTGTGTGACAGGTAAACAGAGAAAGTGCAGAGAAGCTAGGGGCAATATTAGCAAGGAATAACAGTACATTTCTAACAAAGGCATGAACCAAAATCAAGCTGAATTTTATTCTTTTATTATCCCAGTAAGATGTATTATTTTATTATTTATCCTGTGCCTTTAAAAAATATTTACATGTATCCTTGACCAGGTAGCTCAGTTGGTTATAATATCATCTAGCTATGCCAAGGTTGTGGGTTCAATCTCCAGTCAGTGCACATACAGGAATCAACCAATGAATGCGCAGACAGGTGGAACAACAAATTGATCTCTCTTTTTCTCTCTCACATAAAAAAATTTTAAAAATATATTTACATGTGATATAAACATAAGAATATCCACAACTATCTAAGTATAATATGAAACAGCAAAGACCAACCATGTTTCCGCCATCCCGATGAAGAACTAGAACTATACAATTACATGTCCCCCACGTGTGTCCTCATCCTTGTCACATGTGCCTCTGCATAAACTTTCCCTTCCATAATGACAGAGCTTCTTCCTGGTTTTTTAACACATTTTCCCCTTCCCTTGCTTTCAAAAATAGCTTTATTGCAGATGTAATATATTGCTTGATTTTTCCTAAATGACTTATCTTTTACTTCTTGGATTGTTCAGTATCTTACTATTAGAGTTAAGAAAAAAGGAGACTACATTTAAAATTCTTTGTAGTATAGATTTTGACAATCCTCTTTTTGAGGGTTGTCAGATTTATAGATTATTCCATTTGCAAGATGAAATGAGTAGTTCAACTGTTCTTTGTTTGTTTTACATTTTTAAGGAGTATGCTGCCTGATTCTGTTCCTTTTATCTTATTTTTATATATTTTTCCATTACCAGTTATCTTCTTTATACCCTCTCCCACCTCCACTCCTCCCCTCAGTCACCACACTGTTGTCCATGTCCACGAATCCTTTTTCTCTGTTGCTTAATCCCCCCACCCCCAATCCCTAGGATTGTCATCCTGTCTCTATGAGTCTGTCCCCATTTTGCATGTTAGTTCCGTTTGTTCATTAGATTCCACATATAAGTGAAATTGTATGGTATTTGTCTTTCTCTGACTGGTTTATTTCACTTATATAATTTTTTCTTTTAAATCACTGTATCCCTTTACTATATAAGGGTAATACTAATTATAATAATGTTGTTGTTTGGGTCCTTAGTATATATTAAACAACTTTCTCAGCACTTTTAATATTTTGCTTATTTAATGCTCTCAATAAGCCTCTAGCAACGGCACTGTGGTGATCTCTGTTTCATTTCTGTGAAAACGGAGTCCGAGGGAGACCGACTTGCACAGGCAGTGTGTAATGGGAAGCAAAGCAATCGTGTCTTCACTCCTATGTTATAATAGTCTTCTGACTTAGAATTTTATTCCATCTTACATTTGTGCCAAAAATGGCTTAAATTAGATATCTAACTAAATATTGTTTTTTAAAGAATGAGATGTTTCCCCAAGTTGATTTCTTGCACCAAAGATCTTACGCATTCTAGATTCTTTTTAGAATAGTTGATTCTATCTATACTGTTGTTTTTCCTTATTCCTATGTAATATTGGTTTGATTTTGTACCTTAATAATATATTTTAACATATTATCTTGTATTATTCATCTTCAAAATTATTTTAGTTATTCTCATCTATTTGTTCTAACAGATGAAAGAAGTAATTTTTTATTTCAAAAAATATTTGATGAGATTTTGATTAACCTTGTCTACATTTATATATCAATTTGAAATCAAATTTTAATTTAAATATTTTGTCCACTTAAATTCTTCATCTTAGTAAATTCTGATTTCTATAATTTCTTCATACTGCTTAGATATGTGTCTTATTAAAATATTTTCATGTATGCAGCAGTTTTATTATAATAATTATGAATGAAATTTTGTGGCAATTATATTTTACTCTAGTAATAATACATGAGTGCTACTAATCATTCATATAATCTTTATCTAACATTAATAATCATCTAACTATTTCTAATCTGTAAATAATTACTTTTTGGTGACCTTACTCATGGCACTACAATTCTTATTTTGTTTCCTGCCTTAATACATTGGCTACAATTTCTAGAAAAATTAACATTGCTGATA
>CM052544.1:103282427-103327427 GCA_028533065.1 Trachops cirrhosus
AGGAAACCCAGGTAGATGAATTATGCCTGTTCTTCAGTTCTTTTCAAAGAGGAAAATTGAAAGATCCCATAGCATCACACTTACTATGATATTAAAACTATGAGAATTTCATCAGATAAAAGAAATATTAAATGCAGTCCTCTGTCTAAACACTCATGTCAGGAAAGGCAATTTTAGTTATGCAGTGGTGCAGCATTTTGTTTTTTTCTGCAATAAAGCCATCAGATCAATAAAAAATTATGTAGCAGATTATTATTACACTGTGCTCACCATAGCTCTAATCGTAAATAATACAGCAGTTATCCTGGTTATATTAATTATAATTAGAATGCAGATAATGCAGACGGTCTTTTATTACTAGAGCCAAATCAATTTTCCAGTGTTATTCAATGCAAGGTCACACAAAGTTGTGGGAGCTTTTGGACTTCCTATGCAGTGGCCCGCCTGCCTGTGCAAGAGAGGGTTTGGCTCAGCTGTGCAAGACGCATTGACTGGGAAGATCATTGAAATAATTACGGCCATGAACCCTTGCCTGTGATGGCACAATTTCATTTTATAAAGTAAGCATAGCTGTAATCCAGCCTCCCTTATGGTAGAAAGCCTCATAAATCTTTCAGAGGAGACCAAGTCTTGTGTTGAGTGGTAAAGAGGAAATCAAAAGGGATTCATTTGCATTGTTCATTTCTCCTCATTGCTTTATTGCTTTTCTGTTCCATACCTTGGCATCATATTTTTAAAGGCGTTCCATAGGTAATCATCTTGTAATGATAAAGGGAAACCACAGAACCACAAACTAATAGAAATATATTAGGTGTTCAGTGTTGGTGGATGGAATAAAGGTTTGATTTTACACACTGTCCTATGACAACTTTTATGAAATTCAAATTTAGTTGCTCAAAAAGACATGAAATGAGAAGAGAGCAAGAACATGTGACAGAGGTTAAGTTCAGAAGAAGCCGTTTTACAGATGTCTTTGCCATCATGGTCGGGGGAAATAAGAAATGCAGGCGCCAGTGCCCACAGAACCAGAGACTGTGGTTCAGAAAAAACAACTATATATTTAGACACCATAAAGGGGCTGCATGGCAATTGTTGAGCATATCTAATGGTGATGGATTAGAAACTTCCGTGTTACTGGTATTTCCCACCTTACAAAACTCCCTCAGATGGTAGAGCCAAGGTGTAGCCAGCTTACAGACTCAGGTGAGCTCAGGCAGGTGACTCAGAATGCCCTGGACTGGGAGCAATGTAATAGAACTGATAAAGCTGGTAGGGCATGTCTCAAAATATGTTAGAAAATTCACAACCGGCACCAAGGCATCGGTGCTCAAAAGTTGTCTAATCACTGCTCTTAGTGTATCTTTGGGACCAGTATGGCCCACTGGCCATCACATGTTTGTTCTGTTGATAATTTGGAAACCTATGCAGCCAGGCCATTAGGAAACTTTCTTCCGAGGAATTGATAAACCAAGCATATCAACAGAAGTGATAGTAGCAAAGGTGGGGAATGGGGAAGGTATTCCAAAGAGCAGAGTCAAGAAACAATAACTAAAGGGAACCAGGCTGAGAGCCAGGACCCCACTCCTGAGAAAAGAACTGTGGGCATCGTGGATTTGGATGCAGCTTCCATCCTCCAGAGAGCCCCCTCTGTGGTCCTGGGGTAACACGCTGACCTCTGCAGGCTGGTTCCTTAGAGGCTGGAGAGTCAGGTTGAGTGATGATCTCTGTCTGTCTGCAGGGAAGGAAGGGGTGGTGTCAACCCTTTGGGGTCTCAAATCCTGTGGATAAAGGTGAGGTGGAAATAAGTAAATAGAAATAAATAGCCAAGTTTCAAAGGGATAGATCAGCAAAGGGAGGAAGCTCTAAATGTCAGGGCTTTAGAAATAAATAGTAATAGAAAACCCTTGGCTACCATTAATTAAGCTTACAAACTACACACTCTCTTAGGCACTTTGCATGTGCTTTTTATAAAAATTCTTGTCACAGTGTTTGAGGAACTAGGTACTATGACTATTGGGATTTTATGGATGTGAAAATGGGGACTTTCTAAAGTCACACAGTTAATTAAGCAGAGGGCAGAGTCAGAATTCAAAAGGTTTTCCTGTGGCTTGAGGACCCTGCTCTTAACCATTAAATGATAACTGCCGCCAGACTAGCACAACAGACAGGGATTTAAATTATAGGGCAGAAGCCACTGCATCATTTCAGGCCTTTCACCTAGGTATAAGGGTTTCTCAGAATCTGGGACCAGATGAAAGAAAGATCTCTGTTGTTGCTTTTTTAATTTATTGATTTTAGAGAGAGAAAGGGGGAGAGAGAGAGAGAAAATGGTTGTTCCATTTATTTATGCATTCACTGGTTGAGTCCTGTATGTGCCCTGACTAGGGATTGAACCTGCAACCTTGGTGTGTTGAGATAATGCTCTACCCAATGGTGCTACCTGGCCAGGGGTCTCTGTTGGTTTTTAATGAGCAGCAGCCACATATGGTCTTCCATTTGAATCAGCATTCTACAGGTTTTAACCATAACCTGGAAGCACAGGTCAACTTAGTAACACATTTACATATTTTAAAGCCACTGAGCTTTAAAAACTCAGTGGTACACCTAGAGACTTTGGCAAATTGTTTTTAAAAATTGAGTCTGGGAGGATAATCCAAGATGGGAAGTAGAGCTCTTTACTGTAAACAACTTTGATTGCACGATTAAAATTTGCATCATTTCAAAAACATCAAATTTTTCTTTCTTGTCCTAAATCTTCAGTTTTATTTTAACACATGGAAAATAAATTTCAGTTCTGAATGCTTCTGACCTGAAGCACTACATAGTATTGGATTTTTTTGACATAGGAATTCTTTTCATCTGTTTTGTTAAAGACAGAAATTGGAAAATATGCATGGAAAAATAGGCTAGTTAGGTATGTTCTGACATTTATGAAGAAATATATTTAAATATATTAGAGTGATATTTGAAAATACCAAAATAGCTAAATGGATAAGAATCAATGAAAGGTGGAATCAAGAGAATAAATTTTGTAAGTTAAAAATAAAGGGAAATTTGATGCTTCATTTCCAAGAAGTAAGTGTCTTAGTTCATAATTACTTTCTAAAACATAGTTAGGAGTTGAAACGTAGACTACCTGGGGTTAATTGACTTGTGTGAATGAAATTTTAAACTAGTCAAAGTGTCTAAAAGACACCTGAAAATATTTTTAACACATTTGAGTTTAATTAATATGGATGTATTTCTAAAACCTGAAAAGTTATTAAAGAGGTATAAAAGAAACCATAATGTATTGTACTTTAAATACAGGAAAACTATGAAAGGCGTATCATTTTTCTAGTCAAGTTACTTTCGATATTTCACACTGAATAGTTTTCTCCTCTCCCTGCCGAAAGAAAAACACAGCTTTCATCGAGCGTGCTCCCATAGGGTTTCAGGTTCAATCCTATTCTAATACAGTATCTTTAAAACTTCTTGATTGAAAATGTATTTTCTACCGTGAAATCGTATTTGTCTGTCTTGAAAGCAAAGGTAATGATGGCTAACTCCTACCTGGTGCCTTCTATGGACTAGGGCCTGTGCTATAAGGACTTTAGGAATGCTAATTTGCTTAATCCTCACAACTATTATCGATAATGAGGAAATGGAGGCGCACAGAGGTTATGCAAAGGGTCCGCCCAAGGCCACCCAGCAAGGGAGTGGTACAATGAGCCTGGAACGCAGGCATGACAGCCACGGCGTCCACACTTTGAAATCCAACACTATTCTGCTAAATCTTCACCATAAGATATTGTTAAAAATCAAACCTTTCTACCAAACAAATAAGTGTCTCTCGTTTGTTTACCTTTTTCAAAACACTGTGAATTCCATGATCTGTATCATAGAAGTTTATTTGTTTTTTTTTGTTTGTTTGTTTTTTAACTAGCTGTTTATCTCAGAGGTGCCTTGAGTATGAGCAGACTCATGAATTGCTATGGTAACTTCCAGGGCTCTGAGCACTCAGATTTGGGAACTATTTTGAGTGCAACACATAAGGGAAAAAATAAATTCTAAATGTGACCTTGTCGATGGAATTAACTTCTAGGAGATTCCACATTAAAATGATATGTCTAGCATTATCGTTTTCCTGCTGAAAACTGGGAAGCTTTCCAAATTTGAACTTACAAAGTTATTGTACTTCCAAATAAGAAAAATGACTTTTGAGGTACTTTCTCGTTCTTGAATACTGTAATAGAAGGCTTTGTAATATTCTATGCAAATAGCCAATGTTGTAATTTGGAGCTGCCCATAAGAAGTGATCGTAAACTGTGCATTTTAGAGGACTTTAGTTGAATTATTTATTGTGTAGTTTACGTGTTTTATCCTGCCTTGACTGCTTCCCACTGACTTTTTATTTTTTCAGCTATGTTCTCCATACCATTTCCCTCCTCATACACCGACCTTCCTGTCATTAATTCGTAGGAGGTACTGAAGTTTGGCACAGAATTAATTCTGCATTGAAAGGAAGGAGCAATATTTTTCAAGTAGAACATCAGGCTTCTCTTTTGTTCATTTTGGTAGCCCTTTCTTTACTTTCCATTTTTTATTGCAGAGACTATATGACGATGGGATTTATCTCATCGGCTGCTAGTCATGTGTAATAATAGCACCTCTAGCAAAATCACCAAAAAAAAAAATCATACCCTTTTTTCTCCCTCATCAATTGCCTATGTCAGTAATAGGGAATTAGCTTTAAAAAATACAATCTAATTGAGTACATTATGTTGACCAGCCTTGTGCATTTCCATCCTGCACTTACTTCATTGTCTCTGTTTAGAAATGGCCCTTATGCCTCCTGGTCTCAACACAGAGCAAAAGGGACCATCTGGATACCACATATGAGGAAATCAGACATCTCTAGGTTAAATCATGCCCATAAGGACAATTTCTTGTCTGATAAGCTCCTGTGTACTTTGTCTGATAACTAACAGAATTACAATATGGTAATTTTAACTGGAAATTGTCCATTTTTATCCTCCGGTTTTTTTCTTTCATCCCTACTGGTAACCACCCTGTGCATTCTCCTGTGCGCTGGCTGCAGCCCCCAGCTTGTCACAAGCTGTGGTGGCTGTGAAATATCTGGGCTGCAGAGTGAGAACTGCCGTTGGCTTGAGTGGTACGGTGCGGTGGGGTAGAAGCACGTATTGTGTAATGGAACAGTCAGATTTCTCTCTGATGCTAGACACACCACAAAATAGTCAAGGCAGTGAAACGACATGGCAAGAGTAATTGGTGAGTTTTGAGTCACATTGGTGCCACTTGCTAGCCTGTGGGACTTGAAGAAAATTAGTAACTCCTTTTTTCAGAACATTTATTTTCATTTTTTTATCTTTCAATTATAGCTGACATTCAATATTACGACGTTAGTGTCACATGTACAGCGTAGTGGTTAGACACTGAAATAACTTACAAATGGTCCCTGCGATGAGTCTAGTCCCTACATGATACTGTACATTGTAGTTATAATATTATCACCTATATTCCCCATGCTGTACTTTACCTCTGTGACTATTTTGTGACTGCCAATTTGTACTTCTTAACTTCTTTACCTTTTTCACCCAACCCTCAAATCCCATCCCCCACCAAAATCTGGCGACCATCAGTTTGGCAAACTCTTTTATTTTTATTTCTAACATTCTTCTCTGTAGAATGGGATGTTTTTCCTCATTTGATGATCAGACAGGAACGTGTACAACAGAGGGATCTAGTTGATGGTCTAGTCTGTATGTGCGGCCTGCAAACGTGGTATGTTTCACCCACAGTGAATTTTAACTATTGCTCTCATTTCAAAAATCAGATAATGTTACATTAACGAATGTCAGGATTTCTGGGTTCTGTCTAGACTCAGGGTGATTTGGCAGCACAGGAACCCTCTTCCCACGTGGCAGCAGAAGGCCACGAAGCAGCCCCTTCTCCTTTAGACAATTGTCTTTGCTGCCGTTCACTTCAGTCCCCATCCGGACTAGTGGGTACATTCCTGTTGCCTGTTTAACCCTTGTAAGCATTTGAGTTTGCCACCTTTGGTGTTTAGAAAAGTTTGTTTAGATTTAGTTGCAATGTTCTTGCCAAACACACTCAGTTTGGAGCTGGAAGACCAGCTTTCAAATACCAGTCCTTAAATTTGGGTAAATCATGGAAATTTACCCAGTGATATGGTTTCTCTGTGCATTAGTGTCCATAATAATAGCTACAAAACGGAGCCTTACCCCAAATAGTCCATGTGATGCTTTCCAACTCTACCAAAATAAGAACTTACCTGCCGAGGTCAGTCAGCAGTTTGTTTCTTTATTGCTGAAACCGCTCAGGAATTCTTTATTTAGTAATAACTTTATTGCTCACACTATTGGTATGAGATATATACAAACACGCATTAGATGAGAAAATAATTTTAACATTAAACTGCTCTTTTGAACCTCTTTTCTGAGTACCTTATATTCCATTTAAAAAATAAACAGGATAGAAATTTAAATAAAAGTATTATTAACAGAAAGCATTGTCCTGTAGAGCTTTGTGCAACAGTGGAAATGTTCTGTTTTGCACTGTCCAGTATGGTGGCCACAGCCCATGTGGCTGCTGAGCACTGGACGTGTAGCTAATAAGATTAAGGAACTGGATTTTAAATTTTAATTAATTTAAATTGAATTAGCTACATGTGATTAGTGGCTGTCATATTAGCACAGATTTCTATAAAGTTGATTAGACAAATAAGTAAAATAAGAAACAGTTCAGATGATAATAAGGATCATGTAGGAAAAAATTAGGTCTGGAAAGAGATCACAATGCTTGTGAAACTTTTTAATCATTAGCGGCCTGATTATTGAGGATTTATAGACTGCCTACCTGTGTTTCCTTTTCAATCCTAAAATGTTTTTTACTCAAAAATGTAGAAGGGTGGTTGTTTTTTTTTCTTTTTTAATCACAAATGATATTTTTGTGACAAACTTGTGAGAAAAAAATGACTTTTTTTCTAAGGATGTCTCGGTACCTATGTTTATTTTAGTTTAGTCAGCCTTTTGGCAACTTTTCTGTCGTGTCTTGAAACCACTGGAAGGCAGATTGCAACTTTTGCATTTCACTTTTGGGAAGTTGGTATATAGTCTAACTCGAGTACGATATATTAAAAGAAAACATATCTTTATCATCACAAGATTGCCAAGCTGTTGATATATTTCTGGAACTACGTCTGTTCAAAAGAAAAGGAATGTCTCATTTTAGGACGTTAAGACTCAATATTTCATAAAAATAGTCAAAAGCAAATTTAGACCCAGTTAACTCATCATACTTGAAATAATACAGAGAATTTTCACATTTTAAAAGAAAGTAGACCCTGCAGGCAGCTTCATGTGACTACATAATTTTACAAATGTTAATGTAAAAATATCCATTTTGATTAGGAGCTATACGGGAACTCGGACTGGGCCCACTCGGAAACTAGACTATCATAGAGATCATAGTACTAATATATTCCTTAACCTTTATTGATTTTCTATCGTTCTGTACAAAGGAGCTCAGAGGACTTCGGTATTTTATCTCATTTGTCCTCACAACATTCCTGTAAGGTAGGTAGGGACAACTATAATTAAAGATTAGATATGTCAGTTTTCCATTGTTATGGAAGCTCATTTAACTAGAATCTATTCAGCCTGCCAACCAAGACAATTAAGCAGTCATTTCATCACACTTATCAAAGTGCCAATTACTTGCTTTTTTTGTTACATCGTAATTTCTTCTCCATTTTCTCTAAGACTAATACCTCATTCTCCATAATTTTCATGTTTAAGTACAGTAGGGTTTCTTGGGAACAGTGTTTGGGGAGGCTTTCTTTTGCAACATGCCTTAAAGACTCTTCTATGGCCACCAGTTCAAGTCCACGTTCGGGGAATTAGGATATGGAAACTAAGTACTCATTTCTTCCAGGTTAACAACGTATGTTTGAATCATATTAGGTAATATAATCCCAAATATTTCTTGGCTTACCTCATTTTTTTCTTTGCCTAAGTCTCCAAAGTTTTACTATAGGGTACAAGTATGTAGTATTCTATAGTAACCTGCTTTTCGGACAGGAACTCCCCCCATTATTTTATAACATGTTAACATTCATATTTAGCTGAGGACACATGGACAAAACTAGGGGAGTTGGAAAGGGAGGGAGGAGGGGAGGAATGGGTGGGTGGGCTGGAATGGGAATAAAGGATAGAAACTGTACTGAATAAACTAAAATAAAAAAAACATATTTAGCATATAATGTTGCTATGAAAACTTTTTAAATCATGTGGGTGATGATCATAAAGAAATTCATTTTTAAAGTGTTCCTGCAAAAAATTCATCACATCATGCATCTTTTTGCTTTCACTACTTCTTTTTAACATCCAATTTGTTATTTACAATCTCTGCCAGTAACTAGGGAAAAAGTATTTCCTTCGATTGATGCAGCAGAGACCGCTAGCTGCTCACCAAAATCTAGGCTCCCGACTTCTTCCTATGCACGCAGCTGGATGAATCTGCCCAGCCTCCCTTGTCCTGAGATGCAAGCATAGGACCGTTTTTACCAGGGGGAAGTGCATGGGCAGTAGGTACCCATGCCTGGCCCCATGCCCCCTCTGACTGGCTGCAATGGAGGTGATGCCCAAGCTGACTTTGGAAGACACATGTTGAAGACGTCAGAGTCTCTATCACCTTAGGGCTCTGAATGACCTTACGGCAGAAGGTCATGCTTCCACCCTGTCCCCCTCCCCAAAGCAATACAGTGAACAAGTGGTCTGTTGTGTTTAAGCCATTATGCATTTTGGGGTTTATTTGTTAAAACAGTCTACAATAATAACTATACCACTTAAAATGAGTTTTACTACAAAAATATAAATAGGCAAGAAAAACTTGACAGGTGAGGTAGATATAAAACTGCTGGCAAATATTTTTTCCAAATAAATTTCACTGACCACAAACTACTAGAAGAACATAGACAAACCAAGAAGCCAAGGAATTACTTACTGGATTAAAATTGCCCAGAAACTTGTAAGCAAGATGAAACTTTACAATTAAGATCCAGAAACATTATATATTTATATATTTTCCTAGTCTTAGTTTCTCCACAGCATGTGCTCAACTGACATCAAGCCTTATCCAAATATTTTATCTGAAATTTAGGTTTTTGTACACCCTTCTTTGGAATATGTAAGTGAAAAGAAGGGGTGAAATATGAAAAAATGGATTTCAAAACCTCAAGCAGTGGGACAAGAGCATCAGAAAAAAATTGGATCCTGAACTGGAGTTCCTGTGTGGGAAGGAACTTAGAACTTGCTTGTAAGGCCCGTGTTGAATTAGCAGTATGTGAAATGTAACTGCATAAGGGATGGAGCATGGGAGGATCGATCAAGGATTAGCAACATAAAAAGAAGACATTATGGAAATGGAGAAGGGAAAGAAATAAAAGAGGAATACATAGTGTATTGAATATAAATGTTTAAGTTCTAAGGGCTAGAAAGGGCAAAAAAGAAAATACAGCTGAGTGAATTAATGTTGGCTAAAAGGGGTAAGTGGGGTCCAAGGGGCTCTTACAATTCTGTCAGGTGACAGAGCAGCACTGGAATGAAAGTGGGGCCATAAGTCACCTGAAAAGTGGGTGAAATCAATAATGTTTAAATGGCTCAACCTGAAATGTTTTAACTAAAATAATGAAAGTTATAGAAAATTATTAAGTTATGAAGAGCTCATAAATATGGCTGATGATCAAATTTAATAAAATATTGAAATGCTTAGGTATAACATGCTGAGGAGTTCTAATGATATTGTATCATGAGGATCAAAAGATTACTAATGAATTTACCAGCCCCTTGGGACTTATTTATTTAAACTCCTAGATAATGAAGAAACTAGTAAGAAATGAAAGGCATAATAAGTAAACATGCAATCTTAAAAGTATAGTTTTATTAATCATAAAAATTATTACAGCTGGTTCCAATCAAGTGAAAAATAATATAGATTAAGGAAAGTTTTGGATGAAAGAGATGAAATATCTAATGAGAGAACAACATATAAACTTTTGCTTAAATCACTTAAATTTTCTATAAATAGCATCTATATGCTATTCATAGTTTCTTTTGTTAAAAATAAATTTGGTAGCATAAAAATCATTTTAAACTTATCAGAATAAAGATGTTATATATTCTCATATATATTTTCAGTATATATATTTTTGAATTGGTATCATTTTCTAGGTTCAGACGATAAACCTTGATCTTCATGAATATGTGACACTTTTGATTTTCTATCATGTATATTGCAAATATGAGTTAATACATAGAACTATTTTATTAAGCTAAGAACTTTAAAATGTGAGGTTTTTAAAAAGAAGCCTGTCTATGACCAATAAGTTTCTCATCATGGTGTAAGCGACTGGTCTACATGGTGGCTCTGCCTTCCCTATTGTCTCCCCTACACCGACCTTCTTCCAGTCTTCCTAAGCATGTGACTTTGTTCCACCCAGGGCTTTTGCAAGCTGTTCACCCCTGTGTACTTCCCTCCCTCTCACTGTCCACCTCCGTTTCTCTCCGTGACCTAAGCATTTTCTACTGTTCCTTCATATCGCAGGTAAAGCATGACTTCCTAGTGGAAGCCTTCTCTAGTGATCCCCACCAGGTCAAATAACCTGTATTACAGCCAAACAAACATCCTAGTCTTTCTGAAAAAGTAAGACATAGATGCTGTCATTGTTATGCTTGAAAGGGATCTGCAATTTTAATCCATAGTTATCTCAAAAGTTAGAATTTTTTATCTTTTGTTTTCTTAACAGACATATTATTAACAGTATACTCACTAATTATAAGAACTTCATCAGTTATAATAAACATTAAGTTTACATAAGCATTGCAGGTGACACCCAGACAAATGAAATATACTTCAGTTTTTAATATTTTAATGAAATAATTGGGTTATTAGGATGCTTATAGCGAAGAAATTCTTTCAAAAACAATCACAGCTCTGTCATTATTGTGGGCCAAACCAGTTGAAAGCTACTGAATAAGAGGCATGATTACATTGTTGGTGTTGGTGGTAGTGGTGATGATGAAGAATGAAGGTGATGTTGTGATAGATACTCTATCATGGAATTTCCTGCATAAATTTTTAAATGGTGATTAGATGAGAGAACTCAATATGCTATTCTGGTATCCTTTTTAATTTCAAGTATGTGTATAGCTAAGTAAATTATGGCATTGAGAGACATATTTTCCTCTTTACCCTGGAGACCTGCATACAGTTAGATGGAACAGCAAACTGCCAATCATCTAGAGAACGCAGATTTAAAGAAATAAAAAGTGAAATGGGTGATTCATCAGCTTCTTGATCTTCTCTGGATGTACCCTTTCAATGCCATCTTTAAGTCAACTTGAGATTGGTAGGCAAGAACATCTCCAAGTGTTTACCCATCTTCATATCCTGCATACCACAGAACAGCAGAAAGAATTTGGGTAGTCTTAAATTGTTGTGCAAGAAAGTCACATGCCATAGACTTCAACTAGGAGACCAGGGAGGGGTTTGAGTCTTCACGTTGACATTGCCCAGCTATCTTATCCTGAGCAAGACAGTTATCTAAGTTTTCTCCTTGTAACACATAGCAAGGTTGGTCTCCTCATCAAGTATTCAACAGTCTGTTTATGTTTCATCCAGCTCAGCTGCAAATTTGCCAATCAGTGGTCATTTTTACCATAAGAAATATTACCTAGTGATATAGTTAACATTCCAACTTTTACCAGATTACCAGGGAACCTATCCAGAGAGTTAAGCTCAAGTTAATTTCACATGCAAAAGGGATAAAGAGTTGTACGAATCTTCTGTCTATAAGTAACTTTTCCAGAGGAAGTGACAGAGCTGATCCACAGAGATACTGGTATTTGACCTCAATCTGTCTGACTCCCCATGGAAATTTTTGCAACCGTCTTCTTGCTCATCACCCCACAACTACACTAGCCTTCTTTTTGTTCCTCAAACACTTGAAGCTTATCCTTACTCTCCGGTCCCTTAGTTCTCTCCCAGGAATGCTCTTCTCGCTGCTGTTCACACAGTTGTGTCCATGTCTTCATTCAGGGTTGACTCACCTGCCCCCTCCTCCGAGAGACGCTTAAACACTGTTTTGACCATCCCCTCCTTTCCCACGATCACCTTATAATTCTCTGTTGCATCACAATGTTTTGTTTCCTTTCTAACACTTTACTCTGTGAACATATCATGTTAATTTATTTTCTAAGTGCTTGTTGTCTGCTTCACAAAGATATAAACCCCATTAGGCTGTTCATTTCAGTCATTTGTATTATCTCTCCCTGTGTTTCACTAGGACCTAGTAGTTCTGGGCACATGATGGACACAGAGTGAGTGATTGGTTGAAAAACTGTACTCTCCTACTCCCGCTTATTCCCTACAACTTCTGTGAAACTCAGAGAAGCCTATTCAAACATGTCTTTATTTATAAAGAACTATAAAGGCACAAATTGCTATTCAGCCCCAGTTAAAAAACTAAACCGCTTTTAGGCAAAAGCTTAATCTTCATTTATTTAAAAAACATTTTTATAGCACATTGATGATATACAAGTCATGCTGTTTTAGAGTCAATAGTGGATTCCAAAGAAATAAAATCACGAATCTATTATGCACTTATCAAATACATTTCATTTAAGTTTTTACATGTTCTCTGCACCTGACTTATAAACTGATTAAGGCCTTGAAAGGTGTTTGATTAACTGTATAATTCTAGGGGCTAGAACAATGGGCTCTAAAGTCAGATGCATGTATCTCAGTGAAAAGAAATTATAAGAACTATTTCTATTCACTTTTATCTCTATATTTTAAAATATTTATTTATGTTTATGTTATAATGACTATAAAGTATTCATGTGATAGAACGTGCATATAGTTATTAACAAATATCTAATGTTGGGGTACATGCTCAAAATTTTGCTTGTTTATGGGCTGTGCAATTGCAACAAACAGAAGTTTAAAGGCCATCAGAATTGAAGATTCCAAAATGTAATAGGCCTTCAATTTTTTATTATTCTTCAGTGAATTATATGAACAAATTCTTGCAAATGGGACATGCACAAGTATATAATTAAATTCAGTATATGTTAAACGCTTTATGAAGGATGCAAAACATCTTCCATCACAATATGGAGGAAGAAAGGATAGCTTCTCTCTGTTGGAAAGTCAAAAGGTTAGAATTGGCATTTGCCTTTGAAATATGGATAGAATTTACTAAAGTCCAGCTGGGGAGGTTGCTCATTCTGGAAACTGTTGTAAGCAAACACAGAAAAAAGCACCAAGCCTCTTGTGTTCCAGCAGCGATAAATTGCCCAGTGTGGAACAGAAGGTTTATGAATAGACGAGTAAAGAGGAATAGTATGAGTAGCTCTAGGAAAAGTGTGATGGGCTTGGAATACTGGGCTAAAGGTTTTTTTTTTTTTGTTTTAAGTTTAACAATAAACTGGAGAAAGCTAGAGACACTTTGCCCAGAGCAATGATATTTTCAAAATGATATTTCAGAAGAAAAAGTGTGTGCAGGACTGGCTGGAAGATAAAAAGACGGGAGTGGAGGTGCCAGTGGGGCACCCACTGCAAATGGTCTCAGCCGGATCTGAGGAGGACGTGAGCTGTGGTGGGCGTGGTGTCCTTCTCTTGTGTTGGGATAAGAGCACAAGAGTGGGGATATCTGAGGGAGAAGATTTATTTCATGGACTTTATTTTTCCATCATAAATGTGTTACATAAGCATCCATTTTCAAGCAAAAGAAGTGCATAGAGGGAAGAAAATACTGACCAAGCCCTCCACTGAGAACCAAGGCTTGTTGGATGATCGGTGAAGTCAATGGAGAAACAGCAGAGCCCTGTGGTTAATGGCTTTGCTCTCACACCACAGAACCGTTGTACAAAGTCAGTGTTATGTCCATCAGTGCAGGTTACTGGCCAGCTCTGCTGTGCTCAGCACATACTAAGGAGTATTTATGACTAAACGCTTGTACTAAAATACACGTTTATGCAAATGATGCTGCCAAGTTTTTATTTTCTACAGTTCCATTCAAGAGTGTTAGGACCTCCGGCAATTGGCCCCTATCCTAAATTATGTTTAAAAGTAGACAGAGAAAGAAGAATAGATGAAGTTGTTAATGGCACTCTTCATCTGAGAGCACAGTCATTTTTTGTTTTTTTTGCTGCACTGCACTAAATGTCTGACATTTCGAAAGGTATACTTAGAAAGATAGAGCCAATGTACCAAAACTCAGAAGATAACACATAAACATATAAGAAAATTTTAAAATCAAGAATAAATTATATATAATAGTCATACCCTGGCTGGTGTGGCTCAGGGGACTGAGTGTCAGCCTGTGAACCAAAGGGTTGCTGGTTTGATTTCCATTCAGGGCACATGCCTGGGTTTCGGGCCAGGTTCCCAGTAGGGGGCATGTGAGAGGCAACCATACGTTGATGTTTCTCTCCCTCTCTTTCTCCCTCCCTTCCCCTCTCTCTAAAAATAAATAAATAAAAACCTTTTAAAAATTATATATGATAGTCATAAATCTAATTTTATTATCTGTTTTAATTTTTATTTGAATTCAAATTGTTACCCATATGTTCTCTGTATAAATAGTTATAACATTTACTTGTTGCCACTAAATCTAACCACATTTTAAAAGAATATTTATAGGCTAATTATCCAGAATTTGAAAGGTTTCAGTATTCTCTGTCCGTGAATCAAGTCAGGAAATACTCAGGAAAACATAGTAAGTAATCTAACTCTGAAGTTTCTATTTAGATCTGAGTTACATCTGGACAATTGTAAGAGTTGGATTTTTTCTCACATTTTAATATTTCATTAAGCATAGATGCCAACCACAGCTGATGAAATCTGAATGGCTAATGTATGATGAAAGTGAGCCATCAATCAAAACCAAAGAATGAAAAAGTACTTAAGATATTATTTCTGCTTGCTTGATATTAAAGCGTTCAAATGTTACGGGTAGCAAATTGGTCCAAGTACTAGAAATATATAGGATATACTTTATGTTTTTAAGTCATCTCTACATTAAAGAAAGGTAATTTCCCATTTCTAGTTCTCTTTTCCAAGTATAAATGATTCCTCTATGGAGATAAGAAAAAGAAGTATTTGTATAAAATAAATGAAAACTGAAATAAACAAATTACCTTGACATGTGATTTTCTTTCTCTCTGGAGAATTCTTGGTTTACTTGTATCTTTAACTTAGAAGCCCAGATTATATTTTCTTTTCTTTTTCTTGGATTTTGTAATTTGAAAACATATCTTTCTTTAATTTTGGAAAAAATTGACAATTATCTCTTTAAATATTGCCTCTCTACTGTTTCTTTGATTCTCTTCTTGTTTTTAACTTTTTTATTGTATTTTTTCATTACCATTTATCCCCATATATGTCCTTCCCCCACAATCACCACACTGGTGTCCATGTCCATGAGTCCTTTTTCCTTGATCTCTCCATCCCCTAACCCACCCCATAGCTGTCATGCTATTCTTGAGCTATAAGTCTGTCTCTATTTTGCTTGTTAGTTCAGACATGTGAATGCAATCATATGGTATTTGTCTTTCTCTGACTGGCTTATTTCTCTTAGCATAATGTTCTCCAGGTCCATCCATGCTGTCACAAATGGTAAAACTTTATTCTTTTTTACAGCGGAGAAATATTCCATTGTGTAAATGTCCCATAGTTGTTTTATTCACTCATCTACTGATGGACACTTGGGCTGCTTCCACATATTAATGGTTGTAAATAACACTGCAGTGAACATAGGGGGGCTTATGTTCTTTTGCATGAGTGTCTTGGGTTTCTTTGGATATACTCCCAAATGTGGGATCACTGGGTCAAAAGGCAGATCCATTTTTAATTTTTTGATGTATCTCCATACTGCTTTCCACAGTAGCTGCACCAGTCAGCATTCCCACCAACAGTGCAAAAGGATACCCCTTTCTCCACAGCCTCACCGGCACTTGTTTGTTGATTTATTAATGATAGCCATTCTGACAGGAGTGAGGTGATATCTCGTGGTGGTTTTAATTTGTATTTCTCTGATGGTGAGTGACATTGATCATGTTTTCATATGTCTATTGGCCTTCTGTGTGTGCTCTTTGGAGAAATCCTTTCAGATCCTTTGCCCGTTTTTAAATCAGATTGTTGGGGTTTTTTTGGTGTTGAGTTTTATAAGTTCTTTATAAATTTTGGATATTAACCCTCTATCAGTTGTATCAGTGAGTATGTTCTCCCAGTCAGTGGGTTGTCTTTTTATTTTGTTGATGGTTTCCTTTGTTGTGCAAAAAATTTTCATTTGATGTAGTCCCATTTGTTTATTTTTAATTTTGTTTCTTCTGCCTGGGGAGATATATCAGATAAAATATTGCTACAAGCAATGTCCAGGATTTTACTGCCTGTTTTCTTCTAGGATTTTTATGGTTTCATGTCTAACATTTAAGTCTTTAATCCATTTTAAGTTTATTCTTGTGCATGGCATGAGAAGGTGGTCTAGTTTCATTTTCTACACATATAGGTCCAATTTTCCTAACACCATTTATTGAATAAACTATCTTTAGCCCATTGTATATGCTTGCTTCCTCTGTCAAATATTAATTGACTGTAAAGGTATGAGCTATTTTTGGGCTCTCTATTCTGTTCCATTGATCTGTGTGTCTGTTTTTATGTCAGTACTATGCTGTTTGATTACTATGGCCTTATAGTACAGTTTGATATTAGGTAGTGTGATTCCTCCAATTTTGTTCTTCTTTCTCAGGATCGCTGTTGCTATGCAGGGCCATTTGTGGTTCCATAGAAATTTTTGAAATATTTGTTCTAGTTCTGTGAAATATCTCATTGGATTCTTGATAGGAATTGCATTAAATCTATAGATTGCTTTGGGTAGCATGGGCATTTTAACTATGTTAATTCTTCCTATCCATGAACATGGTATGTGCTTCTACTTATTTGTATTTACTTCAATTTCTTTCTCCAGTGTCATAATTTTCTGAGTACAGGTCTTTTACATACTTGGTTAGATTTATTCCTAGGCATTTTATTCTTTTTGAAGCAATTTTGAATGAGATTATTTTTGTAATTTTCTTTTCTGATAGTTTATTATTGGCATATAAAAATGCAACTGATTTCTGGATATTAATGTTGTATGCTGCTATTTTAGTGAATTAATTTATCAAGTCTAGTAGTTCTTTGGTGGAATCTTTAGGGTTCTCTATGTACAGTATCTGCAAATAATGACAATTTTACTTCTTCCTTTCCAATTTGGATGTATTTCATTTCTTCTTCTTGTCTTATTGCTATGGCTAAAATGTTCAGTACTATGTTGAATAAGAGAGGTTGAAATGGGCTTCCCTGTCTTGTTCCTGATCTTAAGGGGAACGCTAGTAATTTTCACCTGTTGAGTATGATGTTGGCAGTGGGTTTGTCATATATGGCCTTTATTGTACAGGTTCCAGCACAAATAATGCCCCATTTTATTACAAAATCATAAGTATGTGATTCTGTAATATAACAATATCACACTCAAGCACACCATATGACATTCTAGGTGAAATGTTCAAATTAAAACTATAAATTATAATGCCCATATTATTCCCCTACCAACCACACTCAAGCAGGCATTACTTCTGCTAAATCCTGTATTTAGGTATGTTTTCTGTATTCCCAATTTACTAAGAGTTTTTTTTATCATAAATGGGTGCTGGATTTTATCAAATGCTTTCTCTGCAGCTATTGATATGATGATGGGGGTTTTATCCTTCCTTTTGTTTATGTGGTGTATCACATTTATTGTCTTATAAATGTTGTACCAATGTTGCCTTCCCACAAAAAACCCCCCTTGATCATGGTGTGTGATCTTTTGGATATATTGCTATACTCAGTTTGTTAATTTGAGGATTTTAACATCTGTGTTCATCGGGGATATTGCTGATAATTTTTTTTATTGTAGTGTCTTTATCTGGTTTTGAATTAGGATAATGGTGGCCTCATAAAATGCACTTGAGAGTCTTCCCTCCTCTTGAATTTTTTGAAATAATTTGAGAAGGAAAAGTGTTAGGTTTTTTTCAGTTTTTTTTTCAGATTGTTTGGTAAAATTCACCTGTGAAACTGGTCCAGGGCTTTTGTTTGTTGGGAGTTCTTTTATTATTGCTTCAATTTCACTAGGTATCATCTGTCTATTCAGATTCTCTGATTTTTCCTGATTTAGTTTTGGAAAATTATAGGCTTCTAGGAATTTATCCATTTCATCCAGATTGTCCAATTGTTGGCATATAGTTGTTCATAATATTTCTTACAATCTTTTGTATTTCTTTGGTGTCAGTTGTTATTTCTCCTCCTTCATTTCTGATTTTATTTATTTGGGTCCCCTCTTTTTTCTTGATGAGTCTGATTAAAGGTTTGCCAATCTTGTTCATCTTGTCAAAGAACCAGCTCTTGGATTCATTGATCTCTTATATGAATTTCTGTCTTAGAACTACTTTCCTTGTGTCCCACAGATTTCAGATTGTTGTGTTTTCAGTTTCATTTGTTTCAAGTATCTTTTGATTTCTTATTTGATCCCATTGTTGACCCATTCATTGTTTAATATCATCTTATTATCTTCCATGTTTTTGTATATTTTTCCGTTTTCTTCTTCTGATTGATTTCTAGTTTCATAGCATTGTGGTCAGAGAATATGTTTGATATGATTTCAATCTTCTTAAATTTATTGAGACTTGTTTTGTGTCCTAACATGTTGTCTATCCTAGAAAACATTCAGTGTGCATTTGAAAAGTGCAGAGTCTGCTTCTTTGGGGTGTAATGCTCTAAAGAAATCAATTAAATCCATTTGATCTGGTGTGTCCTTTAAAACTGTTGGCTCGGTTAAGTTTTTGTCTGGAAGATCTATCCACTGAAGTCAATAGGGTGTTAAAATCTTATTACTGTATTTCTATTGATATCTCCCTTTATGTCCCTCAATATTTAGCTTACATATTAAGGTGCTCCTGTGTTGGGTGCATAAATGTTTACTAGGGTTATATCATCTTGATGGATTGTTCCTATTATCATTATGTAGTGTTCTTCTTTGTCTCTTACTGTAGTCTTGGTTTTAAAGTCTACTTAGTCAGCTGTAAGTAAGTATTGCTATCCCAGCTCTTTTTGCCTTTCCATTTGCATGAAATATCCTTTTCCATCCATTTACTTTAAGTTTGTGTGTAATTTTTTATCTGATGTGCATCTCTTGGAGGCAGCATATATATAGGTCTTGTCTTCTTATTCATTCATCTACCCCATGTTTTTTTAGTTGGAGCATTTAAGCCATTTACATTTACAGTGATTATTGATAGATATGTATTTGTTGCCATTATATTTTTGAACTATTTTCCTCTTTTTTTTCTTTTTTCTACTTCTTAAAGCAAGTCCTGTAACATTTTTGTGGTACTGGTTTGGTATTAACAAACTCCCTCAGCTTTTTCTTGTCTGGGAAGCTCTTCATTTCTCCTTCAATTTTAAATGATAAACTTGCTGAGTAAGATAACCTTGGTTGTAGGTCCTTGCTTTTCACCACCTTGAATATTTCCACCAATCCATTCTGACCTGAAATGTTTCTGTTGAGAAATCAGATAACAGTCTGTGGAGCTCCCTGGTAGGAAACTAACTGATTTTCTCTTGTGGCTTTTAGGATTCTCTTCTTTCTTTAAGCTTTACCATTTTAATTATGATGTGTCTTGGCATAGACCTCTTTGAGTCTCTCTTTTTGGGGACTCTCTGCACTTCCTGGACTTGTGTGTCTTTTTCCTTCACCAGGTTAAGGAAGTTTTCAGTCATTATTTCTTCAAATAGGTTCTTGGTCCCTTGCTCAGTCTGTTCTCCTTCTGGTATTTCCATGATGCAGATGTTGTTATGCTTCATGTTGTCCAAGATGTTTCTTAAGCTCTCCTCATTCTTTAAAAACTTTTTTTGTTGCTCTGCTTGGGTGTTGTTGTTTGTTTTCTATCTTGTCTTTCAAATCGTTGATTTAATCCTCTGCTTCATGTAACCTACTGTTTTTTCCTTCCAGTATATTATTTACTTCATATATTGCATTCTTTATTTCTGACTGGTTCTTTTCTGTTTCCATATATTTTTCATGCTGTTGAGTATACTTACAATCATTACTCTAAACTCTATATCTGATAAATTATTTCCCTCCACTTCATTTATTTTTTTTCTTCTGGAGAATGCTCTTGTTTTTCCATTTGGGGCCTATTTCTTTGTCTTTTCATTTTGGCTGCCTCTTTGTGTTAGTTTCTGTGTGTTAGGTAGATCAGCAAAGACTCTGCTGCGGGCTTAAGTCAGACGCTGCCTGTGACTGGCCCTGGCAAACCTGTGTGGAAGTACCAGCAATCCACAGCCTGTGGCGCCCTCTAATGGATTTGGGTGTGTGCAGAAAGTACCAGGCTGCACACCGAGGCTAGCTTTTACCAGCACTGGGCCCAAGGGAAGATCAGCTAAAGTCTCTGAGCTCCCAGGAATCTTCCTTTGCTGTTAGTCTTAATCACTGAGATAGCCTCCAGCTGTACTCAGCAGCCTGATTTAAATACCCCAGAGTGGGGCAGAGTTATTCCTGTGGTGGGAGCTATTGCCTCCCCTCAGGTAGATGCCACTTAAAGGGGCTGTCTGAGAAAGACGGCTTCTGCGGTAGGAGAATGACTCAGCACAGGTATCCTGGTGACTGTTCCTTCAGTTCACTCCTCACAGCCACCAGCCACAGACTCTTCATACATCTCTAGTCCACTCTGCCCTCCAGGGCAAGTGGCTGCAAATGAAGTCTTGTGCACTGTCTCTTTAAGAGGCTGTCTGTATCTGTAGCTGTCTCTCCCTGGTTGGTAGAAATCCTGCTGCTTTTCTTAGCTAGATGTTATTTGGGTTTCTTTCCCAGTTCTGGTGCTCTAGGCTGGGGAGCCCAACTTGGGATTTAGACCCCACACTTCTCAGGGAAAACCCCCTAGCCACTGAAATACCCATTTGGCACTTCAGCTGCCATTTGTGGGGGTGCAGCCAGCTCTGTCACGTTCCTGCACTCATATCAGTCTTATTGTGGTGAAGTGGTGTCTTTCATGTATTTTTGCTTATAAGGCTTCTCTCCAGCTAGTGTTCAGTTGGTTATTCAGGAAGATTTTTCTTTAATTTAGTTGTGTTTCCAGTTGGTATATCTTCCACTCCCTCCACCACCATCTTCTAGATTATATTTTCTCTGCTTTATTTCTACTACTACGTGGATTAGGTCTCATCTTTACTGGTTTAATATTAATTAAACCAGCTGTCCCTGCTGTGAACATAGCAATAGCCAAACATGGATCTACCTGTCTTTTTAAGAAGCTGTGCTGAACACAGTGACTAGATTAGCCCTTTCCCCCTTGGTCTTTGCCATGCACTATGCTGGTGTCCTTCGAGGGGACATGGTAGGCATAGGGTTGTCTTAGGTCATGCCTTGGGCCTGAGGAGGGGAGATTACCCACCTCATCTACTAAACAGTAAATCTTTAAGGTAAATGTTTATTTTTACATAACCATGGGTACTTTCTTCCTTAATCTCCTAACTCTGACCCCTACCTAATAAGGTGTAATACTCACTCAACATGGATACTGTGAAGAAAATTTAAGGATTTTCATTTTCTGTCAGCTTGAAAATAAGAATCCTGACCAGGAGAAAACTTTATTTCTGAACATTGACTTGTAGGTTCACTTCCTTCCAGTTCATTTGCCACTAAAATTATTAAAAATTAGAGAGTCAGTTATTTACAAGATAGTGTTCTTTTGCCAGTCAAATGATAAGGAACTAATAGAGTTAACTTAGTTGCCTCCTTTTTTGGAGTCTTCTTTATTATCAGAAAATACAAATATGAAATATTTCTCTTTTACTCCAACTTGATAACATTTCTTGGAAAGACTTAAAATTATATATTTTTAATTTCATTTTCTTGTATTGATAAGCTATACATAACAATGTTTCAAGAATTTCTGCATTTAGTTTTGAACTAGCCTAGTATGAAATGTGACAAAAATCAATCAGGTCAATTAGCTTTGTGTGTGCTAATTAGACTCTGATACTTTTCATTTCTAGTTGAGCTTCCAAAGTAATTCTGGTTTCATAGATTAGCCAAGGCCTTTTTCAGAGTTTGCTTTATAGAGAATCTATTTGAATTTATCTTATTGGCTTACAGGGATGCACCTGTGTGAATTCACAATCTTGTTAATATTTACAGGCTTGTGGTTCTATTTAATGATCTAGCTCACCTCAATTTGTTTGGAGACTGATAATCTATAGATGTGAAACAGATGAATACATGGATATAGGTGACACATAATGATCTCATATCTATTTGGTTACCAAGAATATGGTGATTCAAAATCAGAATAAAGAAATTAAACCACATATATATCTAGATTTTTCAGGTTAGAAAACAAGTCTTGGATCTTAAGGTCTTTTCTTCCTTTCCAGTGGACATACGATTATCTGCTAATCAGACAAACTTGTGCACAATCTGAGTCAATGAGAGCGAACCTTCTTCATGTAAAACAGGGGTGTCAAATTCATTTTCACCGGGGGCCACACTCAGCCACATCAAAGGGCCCAATGTAATTTTAGGACTGTATTAATATAACTACTCCTTAACAGTTAAGCAAGAGCTTGGTGGTGCCACCGTGTAGAAACAAGGTACTGGGCGGGATAAAACAAGGTGGAGGGCCGGATTTGGCCCGCGGGCCTTGTGTTTGCCACCTGTGATTTAAAAAATGAAATCTTTCAGTGATACTTTCTAGACCCATTTATGTCCCGTCTACCTCCCAAATTTAAAATACACAGACCATAATAAAGGTTAGAGTGAGTCCTTAATCTTAATTATGCATTTTGCAGTATTATGAATGCTGAAAGATTACTTCCAGTGTTTGGCATAATCTTACAGGGTGCAGATGTGGTTTGCTCTGGTACATGCCATCTTTACTTAGCTAACAATTTCCATAATGCTGCCACATTCTGCATGGGAAGCAGATTTACAGATAGGTAATCCACGTAAGGTATTTTAAAGACATCTTATTAAAGGATTGCGGCTTGCTGTTAAATTACATATGCTTTCAATTGCCACGAGGAGCAAACAGCATCAAGAAGTATAGTAATTTAGCTTGGTGAGAGAAAGGCCTCTTTAAAGTTTGATGATATATCCTTTAAACTTTTACTTCAAGCTCTTTTTAGGTTTATACTTACTCTATTTTAAGTCTGTATTTCATGCTACATCATGTAATTTTCCAAGTAATCCTGAAATATACATACTAAGAATTAGGTATGTTTTTCTTAAAATTTCTATCCTGAGTTTACAATTTACAAATTATTTTTATTCCTTTTGTCCTTATTACTTCAAAGTAGGGGCCCAGACTTTGTATTTTTTTAACATTGCTACAAAATTTCATTTACTGCTTGTCTTCTGCCATGTCCCTCATGTGCCGAGAGCTATATATGGGAACTGGCCTGAAGAATGTCTTACCTAAGGTTTTGATGGTTTTGAGGTTGTGTTTTATTTTCAAACAAGGGAGATGCAAAGCTGATCTTTAAATTCATTTTTGAATGTCTGAATCCCATGCTTTGCTCTCCCATGATATGTTCTGAAAACATGTATTTTCTCTTGGATTTCTCCAATGGCTTTCATGATGCCTAACTTCGCTCCATGCAAAGTGTAGGTACTCGGTCTAAGTTATTGACTTGGCTTGAATTGAAATTAGTTCTATTTACCTTTGAATACTAGTTCTACCTTTTCCTTATTCATGAGCCAGCATATCTTTTGTAAGATTTCACTCAGTAATGTGTTCTTGATTCTTACATTTCTTGTATTCCGTGCCAAGGGTTCCTGAGTGAAAGAGACCCCAGGGACCGTGACAAGGGAGGAGATGGAAGGGGCACCATCCATGGTGGGTACATTTGAGAGATGCCATTGGGGATTCCAAAATGCACGTCAACACTTTTAAAGATCCAAGTTACTTTATATCATCAAAAAGCCTCCTTTCACTTTCTTAAATTATGAGTGTTTTCTTAAAAATAATATTAGAAATTTCATTGTTATTTCCTAAACAACAGACAGACTAGTGCTTTTATCAATATAAAATGGAATAGTCCCAAATTGGAAAATTTTGGCTTAGTGTTTGATAGCTTTTGAACATATATTAAGGCCAAAGTTCATAGATTATACAAAAGCTAAAACAGAAAGATATTTTTGAGGAATTGAATTATAAAAGTAAAAATTAGTTCCCTGACCCTCACTCAACATTATACAGTTAAAGAAATAAAAGTCATCCACCTCTGTTATTACCACTAGGTTACAAAGCTTTAATTTTCATTGCTGTTTGATTACATGTACACTGATTTTTTTTATCTAGAATATCTTTCCATCTGGAATATTTCTACTTTGTTCTATTTCCCAAACAATCAAAACCAGTTTCATTTCTTTGTCTCCTTGTTAGATTATTTTGAGGACCTGGAAGAGGTGGGCAAGATGCTATTTTGGTACATTGACCTCAGCCGATGGATTTGGGACTGTGCGAATAAAAATGAATGCATCAGTCACTAAAACGAGAAGTGCAGTTTAATTCACCTGATGTCAAACATAAGCACTGTTAAATCTATTTGGACTTAATTGCAAATTTCAGTCTTTCTATATGGTGTAGTTATCTGAACATCTTGCCATTAAAATTAAGTGTGAGTGAATTTTGACATATTCACTTTCCTTTGTAATAAATGAAAGGTAGTATTTTTATTTTGAAATATTTATAGTATGAATTACCAAAATGGTATTTTTTCCTCCTATTCTAATAAATCTGTTTTTACATAAGTGCTAGAGGTTAATGGCTAGATTTTAAATTGCTTTCCATTTTGATAGTAAGTAGATTCTAAGAGATGATTTTATTAAGGAGATTTTAGTCACTGATTTTCTCTTTATGAGAATGGTTCATATGTGCACAAACTCAACTGTAAAATATGAAGCCTAATCAGAATTTTTCTAAAAACATAGCTATGAATATTATTTTGAAAGGACTTTCTTTTTTCTAATAATGTAATTCTATGCCACTTTCAAATAGGTCTTTTCTTTCTACAAAGATTGCATGCTTTTTCTCGTAGTCATATAACACCTCTCAAAAGTGAATAAGGGCAGTGGTTCCACTGAAAATTAACTTTGAATTAATGTGCTATAACTGTGATCAAATATTGATCAGTTTTCTTTATTTTGTGCATGGTTGCAAAGTGAGAAATAGAATGCAAACCCTCAAATATTAATTCGTTACATTGAAAAAATTAAACTAGTTACACAAAGGCATAAAATAAAAATACCTAACACCTGATATTCTGTGAATGTTATTTATTGTTGTCCTGTACTAATTTCATTGTTGTTTATATTTTTAAAGAGACATAATTTTAGCTATTTTGAAGTCTACTATATTCAGAATTAGTATTGAAAAATGAAATGTAAATACCTAGATCTTTGGTAGCAAAGTAATTAAAATGTATGGTTTTGCCTACTGTGTATAATAAGGGCTTATATTTGATCAACCATAAAGTTATTTAATCATTTTAACCTTGGAATACTACCCCACAAAACACTACTTAATGGAAGTTAGCTGAGACGCATTAGGGTATCAAAACATCAGGTCGGCAAAGCCAGAGGGCCCAGAAAATTCAAGCCCAGCTCACTCGGACATAATGCCATGGTGGGTTGCGTGGCAACCGGTGACTGTGGATTTTGAACTTACTTTATCCGTATTCAGTGAGGAATGACTTAGCCTGAATTGATTTTAGTAATTTTCAGAATTAATGAAGTATTCGAGAATTCTTTTAATAGCCATTTTCTAGGTTCCTGCAGTTTAGAAATACATGTGTACAGGTCTGTTTCATAGGATGGCACTGGTTACTGCTTTCCTGGTTACTTGATTAATGATACATGTTAAATACCTACTGACAGATTTGCTATGTCCTGTAACTTGCTGGTTATTGTCCAGAATTTCAACACAACTTACTTTAAGAGATTTGCTATTGACTCCATCGCTGTCAGTTATGACATAAGAACACTTTTTAAAATTTTTCAATTTATATCTAGTTTTGCTGTAAGCTGCCATTACCTTATTATCAAGTACCTCCCCAGTTTTATGACAAGTAGAGATTTTTGGTTGCTGTTTTTATTGTTAAGAATAAAATAATGTCACTAAATAATGTTGATTGTATCAACCATATTTTAGATTGGATGGGGAAATAGAAAGTATTTCTTTTTTGCACAATTTATTTTGCCTAGTTTTGTCTTGGGATGGAAGAAAAGAACAGAAGAATTGGCTATCTCTAATGTTTGAAGTATATTTTCAGACATTGGACAGGCAAATATCATATTTCATTAGGATTTTTTACTTGGCAAAAGATACAAATTTCTGATATGCTATTATTGAGTTAGTTCTGTTGATATTTCTTTGAATTAGTAATTATGTGGATCTGATTATGTGAAATCTCCTATCTTTTAGTTAATTTCTGTTTCTGTCTGTTAATGGGTGAATTAAACTAGAGTTATTCTAAAGGTATAATATAAACCTGTCTTTGAATGACTTAGACTAAAAGTAAACTTACTACACTGTGTAAAGTAATCCTGTATAACCAAACTAAAATGGAAAAAAAAAGTCTTTGAATCACAGAGGCCAAAACATTTTCAAATAAATCTGCTAAGCAAAATACGTACCATGATGCCATCTTCAAATGTTATCATTAGATGCCACGTCTTAAACAGCAGAGAATTAGTGGTTAAAATGTGCATCATTCCGTGCTACAAAATACATGTCTGCAAATTCATTCTTCAGGAATGTGTGAATGTTGTCTGAAAATACAGTTTTCTGGTGATGACTGCAAAGTTACTGCCATGAAGAGCAGAGTCAGCCAGGAACTGCAGTTCTTCTTTTAAAATAAAGCGTAGGTGTTTGCACCAGAGGTGTTTTTGTGTGAGCACAAAGAGAAATCACCAGTCAGACACTCCAGGTTTGATTTACTTGCTCTGTGGCAGCCTTTCTTCCCACAGCTTTTCTAGACTTTAGTTGATTTAACTCTTGATCACTCATTTTATAATCAGCAGTCTAGAATAAAATGTAACATAATTAAAACATCTTGGATTGTGTGACATTTCACAAATAAATCCCAAACAGAACTGGTTATCAAATCACAGCTGTAGTATGAATAAATCTGTTGTACAATGTTGTTCATTATTTGACAGGAAGTGTCTGTTCAGCTTCTTTGAGGGCTGCTTCTACATGTTTGTTTTGTATTTGCTGTTATTGTTTTGCTTTGTTTTGAACAAGTGAGTTTCCATCTATGCATTAATTTCAAGAGATGGATTGTAACAAATAATAGCTAAGGCCTTAGTCACAAATGTAACCACGGTGTGTGTTAGGAGTTCTCTCAAGAAGAGTCATCACCTGTATTATAGGGAGGTTTATCTGGGGCATCAAATGGAAGTGAACAGTATTTTGAAAACCACAAATTTCTGTCTATGAAATGGGGCGGTTCTGACAAAGCCAATGGTCATGTTTGTGTGGTGTTTCACTTCCATCTTTTCCAAGGCATGTTTCAGTGCAATTTGGGGTTGCAGCTTTTCCTGTCGGATGTAAAGAACAGGGCGTTTCCTAGGAGGATGTTCTTCAAAGGCAAATGAGGTGGCTTGGTGCCAGTACTACCTCCTTGTCTTACACGAGAAGTGAAGTGTGTCAGTGTGGTACACGAAGGGCTGGCTGCTCACCCCAGAGGGTACACGTATGTGCAAGGCAGGTGGCAGTCCACATCAGGCCTTCGTGTTGGTTTGCCCTGATGCCTGGAGAACCCAGGTCATGGATTTGAGGACAGCCCTGTGTTGTGGCCTCCCCCCGTCTGGCTCTCACTTCTGACCACCAAGTGAGCAGCAGGGGAGTAGAAAGCGGAGGCGCTCCCATGCTTCCTGACACTGTCGAGCCAAAAGGCACAAATGTCAGAACACAAGGTTAGCATAGGCAGGACTCATAGGAAACCTAGTCTAGTGTTATCTAGAATAATTACCCCAGCTTCCAAAGCTTCTCCAAAGAGAAAACAAGCAAACGGCCAAATGAAGACTGAACGAATGGGCTCTGCTTGGACTTTGTTTTTTATTTTTCAAACAACTCGTGTTCTGTTGAGATGATACTAGACCAAATATTAGCGGAATAGTAGGAATGAATGAGAATGGATTACATATAGGAAAATCTATCCATTTCAGATCAGAAGAAGGTTTTGACAATAAATACTAGTGTATATATTCCTCATGTTCCCCAGATTTTTCTAGGGGCGCTAGATGATGAACTCATGAAATTTTGAGGGCAAAACATGTGAAGTTTGATTAGTGGACAGTCAGTATGTAAAAGAATGAGTAAATGTGAACAGTCGTATTTAAATTTTATTGAGTGATGCTTTTTATTAAGGTATAAATGGGAGTAAAATAGAGTTAAATTGGACAGATAATATAAAACTACAAACCATAGTGAAATATACTGGGGGGAAATCAGTAGTACGGAAACAAAGGACAGAGGGAAACTAACTGGTTTGAAGGATTTGGTGGTAATTAAATAAAGAGCATTTTCCAGGTGGAGAAAGAGGGAAGGGCAGTCCGGGTACAAAGGCACAGGGTTTCACAAGGTCCTGGCCTGCCCAGGAACTGGGCAGAAGCTCAGGATGGGGCGTGGCATGGGAACAATGGAGTGATGTGGATTAACACGTTAGAGGCGTGCCCTGTGCTCAGATGAAATTGGGCCTAAATTACAAATCACAGCCCTAAAATCGGTGAGTGTTTTCCTTGTCAGTTCTAACCTAGCTTACTTTAATATACAAGTCAATAAAACCTTATTTTTAAAGCATTTTATTATAAAAATTACTCTTTTGCACAGGAACACTGTCAAAATTGCTCAAAACAAGGCAATAGAGCTCAAGTCATACTTTAAGAGTGAATTTTTTTAAATGCATGTACATAATTGGACAACCCATATCTGAACCTCATGAGATCCTGACATTGTTGGTGAAATTGGTTTTACATTGATTCCACACCACTAACAAAGTTAGCAAAAATGAAACTGTGCATATTTGCATATTTACTTTCCCTCTATACATATGTTTGGACTATATTAAATCCACAAAACTTATAACAACACTCTTTTCTAAATCCCGAATATGTCAGGAAGTTGGCTGCAGCTTAAGCACTGAAGGGTGTATAAAATGCGCTCTCCTCTAGCATTCTAGCCTGATTGATTTGATATCTATTTGAAATCGGTGGTTCCATCCATGCTCTAAGGATGCAGAATTAATTAAGCTATATTGTGTTAATTAGGTAATTGCCTCCCCCCACCCCCTTGAACTCCAACCCCTGCCAAGGTAAGCAGATCCCAGCCTTCCATAGGAAAGAATATTATCAGAATATACTGGCAATTCAGCTAGCCAAGTTTAGCTTGCTAGATAGAAAATAGGTAACTGGTATGTTGAATTTAATTATGGAAGGCTGCAAGATTCCAATGACATATTTACCTCATTTACCTAGATGATATTCTAATATTTATTAGGTCATTTGAGAAACATCTGCAATACTTAGATAAGATGTGCTGTCTCATCAGGGAAAGTGGACTACAATTCAACTCCACAAGGCCCTGGACTCCTTGCACGAATCTGGATTCGTTTTATGATGAGGCCTCCCTCTTGACCATTTAGCTTAGTGGTTAGCACCTAATGCTGGGGAGGCACACGTTACAGGTGGGGTTCTGTCCTGTGAGGCAGTTAGTCTCATCACAGTGATTTGCGGCTACAGCCCTTTACCTCGGGCAGCCAGGTCACATGGAGGGCAGGACGACAGGATCAGATGATCGCAGATGAGAAAGTGTTTCTAAACTCTAAGCCAGTATATAATTAAAGGATTAGGTTTTAATCATGATATTAATATTGGAAAGCTAGTCAAAGCATGTTGCCATATTAAATCAGTATAATTGCTTGTTTATGTGTTTTCTGAAGTGATACATTCTGTCTAAAATTAATAAATTATATGAATATATTTAATACAGTGTAATACATGTTTGGGGCCATCATAAATTGTTAATAGAAAATTGAACAAAAGCATTATGTTTGCTCAACGTACACATAAGATTGACTTTGGGATTAGTTTATGTTTATAATATAAATCAGAAACTACAATAAGGTTCCAATATATAATGCGTGATATCTACATTTTCTCCTACAATATCTTATTTCTGTTGGAGTTTGCAAGGACAAATAAATAGCATCTCTTTTCGCTTTCTATGTGCAAGGCAGATATGGCATATGGCTGATGAAAATCGAAATAGCAGCTTTAGTAAACAAGTGATTGGAGATTATGGTGTAGGTGTGTTTATTGGCCAAGTGGGCTGCCTCAGAATACATCCAAGACTAGGTAGATTTACCCTCAGAACTATAGGCAGGAACTGTGGACAATTCTTGGTCACCCCAAGCACCGAGCTGACCTTGAAGTCTGCTCCCTTAGGCCAGCCAAGCTCCCAAGAGAAGAAAGAGAGAAACGGGCATTCTCCAGTTCTTTGTCTAAAAATCACCGATCAGATAGTTCATTCTTTTCCCGCTGGGCCGATATGGTAGGTAAGGCAGAGAGATTTTAGGAGTGTTTTACCAATAGATAATGCTTCATCAGAAATTTAGAATAAATGACCTCAAATCCAGTAATTAATTATTTCACATCAAGTTTTACCTTGGCACCATACAGTTCATATACTACTGTAACACACACTACCTCATCTAATCCTCACAGTAATCCCAAGTGTGCGTGTGTACATGGGTGTATGGATGTTTGTGTGTGTGGTGTGTATGTATGGGGGGGCTAGGTAATCTCCATGTTATCCATGAGAGTTGAAGCTTAAATAAATAATTTAATTAAATATTAAGTAACCTGTGCACGATGACCCAGACAATTTTAAAAGTGCCAAAACCAGGATCTGCCTGTCTTGACCATTCCTTATTCCAGAATTCCAATCCAATAGACCTAAAAGTTGGGCCAACTCTAAGCTCAACTGGGTATTTAAGAGTAAAGCCTGTGCCTCCACCTCCGCATACCTACAAAAATAACTGATAAACTGTTGTAGAATATCATGTTGGTTATGAAAATAAACATATCATAGTTCTGGCCTATGTATTTTAAGATTTATATAATAAAGATACCGGATTGTGATTCAACTTACCACTTAAAAACATCTTCATTGATCTGGGTGATTCTGTGAGATTTGTGCTTTTATATCCATTTCAAAGCTAAGTCAAGGAAGAACTAAAACATTTTGTTGAAGGGCTTTCTTTTGGAAAACAAGAATTAATACTTCCTATATTCCGAGCATAGGCCATGGGGTGAATCAAAGATCCAACAATAAAATCTAGGATTTCTTCCTTCCATTTTAATACTCTTGTCATTGAACATAGCTTCTACCTGATAGGAGGAGAGACAGTTTTAAACTGGATTTTTTCTTCACTACAACAAACCTTGGGCCTCAAAGCATAGGCGTGATGGTGGACCAAGTAGCTGCTCCATTCTGGGTGGCGGAGACGGGTGGTGGAGACGCAAAGGTGGTCTCTCAGATGTGCCTTCTGAAACCCTATATTATTATATTATAAAAAGCAAGTGAGCTGCAGAGGGGATTCCTAGAACGTTATCCTCAAGCAGACACAACTCACAGTTTTTTGCCTTTGATTTAAAGTAAACCATTGAATGCAGCAGTTTCACTCTTAAAATATAAAACTTTAAAAAATAGTTAATATTTGCCCATTTTTGTGATATTCTGTGTAATGGGCCCTTGGGTACGTCTTAATGGCTTTGGTCAGGGGACGACACTGGGGTCTTTGGTGTTCCTTTTTCTAAAAGTCACCTTATTGAGTTAAGAGCATGGAGCTTATATAAAGATAGCTTAGCTTCATGGTTCCCAGATTACATTGCCCAACCCATCTGGACTTTTCAAAAATATATGCCACTGACATAATACTTAAAATTTGGGGGGAAATACGGTGCAGGACCCACCAGAAATAAAAGTGAGCTGAGAATGCATTCTCGATGAAGAGTTATTCTGTGGTACCATCTTTGTACACAAAGAACAGCAGAGTATACTGAATTTAATAGATGGGCACTATAATCATTTTTTATTTAAGAGAGATGTTTTGGAACTTTTTGTAGCATGATACCTGAAAAAGATACAGAAGTTTAAGCTGTATGAAACTTTCAGAGTGAAATGTGAACCTCTGTGCTAAGGTTTTGGATTTCGTTATGAAACTCAAAACTCAGCCCCGTTTTGGAGGGGCTTGAAAACCTTGTCTACAGCCAAGCCTTGCACAAGCTGTAAGTCAACGCTAGCCTTTTCATCTGTTATAGGAACTTGGAACTTCATTATTTCAGTCCGCTTACTTCCCAGTAGGCCGCGTGTTTAATGGAGTCCGCGTTAACAAAATTACCTGTTGTTACCAAAAGGTTTTTTAGACATTATTCAGTCTGATCACTCTTCTCAGGAAGAAGCAGTCTTCTTGACGGTCATGCAGAGCTGGCATAGACTCAGTTATGCTGCAGTTACAAACAACTTCAAAGTCTCAGTGATCTCAGAAAAACAAGGTTTGCTTTTCGTTTATGTGGCATGTCTAATGTGGTCATCGGGAGGTTTCTGCCCTCTGTGCTCACTCAGGAAGCCCGAGTGCTGGAGCTCAGCAGTGTGAGCTTCTGTGATCGCTGCAGCAGAGAGAAGGGATGCAGTGAACTGGCTCTCAATGTGCCTATCACTTCTGTCATGTTTCATTGGCCAGTGCAAGTCACGTGGACATGCCCAATTCGAAAGAGGATGGCAAAGGGCAGTCCCTTTATGGGAAGGCTATCCCTTTACAGGCATGGACAGACAGGAGAACCACACAGGAATATAGCATGCAAACGTCCCTATAGTCTCTCCAAATTGAGAGTCAGATCGACAGAAAAAAAAATTGTCTCAGTATTTCATTTTACTGTTTTAAAACACCCTAGAAAATATATTTTATTTGAAATATTGAAACACTGCTATAACTGATATAACATGCTCAGATATCACACATCTAAAAATCACACTATCTGTGTGTGTGCAGTGGTTATTAGAGCACATCCCAAGCCAAAGCCTGGACAGGTGACCTTAGGTATTGTGTTTAACATCTTTGTGCCTCAGTTTCCTCATTTCTAACATGATTCTCATAATAGTAACTAGGTCATAAGGCCATTATAAAATTTCAATGAGAAAGTACATGCGAGGGGCTGAGTCAGATGCTTCCCTTCTTTAAGTATCTTCTCAGTCTGATTAAAATCTTGATGTCATTTTTGCCTCACCTATCTTGTTCTTCATCCCTTATACATACTTGGTCATCAAGGCTTGTGAGTTATTCCTGCAAAATACGCATCAGTGCATCATGGCCCTGCAAGCTAAGAATAGGGTTTTTTTTTTTTTACAATTTTAAAGGGTTGTAAAAAAAAATCACAAAAATATTTGAGACAGAAAACCTAAGATTTTCCCTTAGGTCCTTTACACGAAAGTTTGCCAACTCCTGCTCTAAAATACCCCTTGTGGCTGTCACCTCCTCTCACAACCAACAGCCCACGCTTGTTCCATTGCTGCCATGCTCTGCAGCTCGTTCTCTGGCCCAAGTTCACTTCTAAGTACTCACTCGACCCTACTGCTTCACCTCGGACTTCTGCCTGCAGAACAAGTGGCATGCATTTTCTACTTAATTTTATTCTTAAATTAATCCGGCAATAGTAAATATTTACAACAGTCTCTTTTGATAGTCAGATGCTAAGTGAGTTAGCAGAGAAGGGCCATAGAGCTATTGTCCGTTTCAGTACAACAAGAGGGTTGCTGTTTGTTTTAAGGTGGGAAGAGGCCCGGGGAGGGGCCGGGAGAGAGGTGCAGGAGAATACGGAGCACCCTGGGCTAGTAGGGCAATTCATCCGCTCATTCCACCAGTTTTGAATAGTGCCACACTGCCAGAGCATTGTCACAGGAATGGGCATGTTGGTGAACAGCAAGAAAAAAAAAAAGGCTAAGCTAAGCTATCCTACAGTTTCCATTCTGAAAGACAGCTAGAAATAAGTAGACAAGTAATCAGACTTTCTTCTAGGCCGGAGGCAAGCCCCTAGCAAGAGGATCTAGGGAGGTCGATTGTCTTATCCCAAGATCATCTGTGAGGACACCCATGCAGAAGTGTGTTGGAATCAAATCACGCTCGCTTACAAGAGCCAGCCATTAAATGTGGGGTACTTTTGTGAGCCAGTTTTAACCACAATCATTATTAAAAGTTCAACTATATAAACTTATAATTAAATAAATTATATTTTAACAAGGTAATAAATACTCAAAGCCTATGACTCCCTGATTATTTTATATACTTTTTTTTGTAATCTATGCTCTTGAGGTTATTGACTGTTTTTGAATCAGTATGGTGGAAGTACTATGTAACCCTGTGTGTTCAATACCACTAGCCAGTCAGTCCAGCTTATGTAACTGACTGACTTCCGTCCTAGCATTTCTTATGTTCCTCCAACTGTGGTCTCAAACAGTCTCTGTCCGAACCCCCAGCAGGGAGTGAGCACTGTGGAACCGTGGACCTTCTGGCTCACCTCCTGATTCAGAATCTCTGGGGCTGGGGCCCAGGAACCTGGAGTTTTTATATTCACGTTGGTGATTTATATGCACTCTCTACTATGAGAACCATTTGTTCTTCCTCACAGTTTCTCTTCAATGTGGAGTTACTGTAATCCTAAAAAGTAAGATTCTGCAATGTGAAGTAAACTGTAAATTTGGAGGACAGAATGCAGAAAAAACAGATGCTGGTAGAAAAAAATGTATTTTTCTTTATTTGACCTCCTAATTGTTATAGGAGGGAAAACTTAGTGGACAAGCTATAGTAACTACATATAGTTACACATAGATACAGAAAGTATCCAGCCATGTAATATGAAAAATAGAGACATTTATTGAAGCAGATACAAGATACAAGAGACACTGTACATAGGACAATGACACCACAGTCCCTTTCAGAGTAGATACCTTGGGACCTCACACAGTTCTCTCAGTCACCATCATCTGCCCCATCATATTTTCCTGAATTTCACTGATGGTCTGGAATCTCTCCCCTTTCACAGGTGATTTTAGTTTTGGGAAAAGCCAGAAGTCAGAGGGTGCCAAATCTGGGCTGAAGGGTACTGAGTCACCTGGGCGATTTGATGTTTCACCAAAAAACTCTGCATGAGACGTGATGCATGAGTGGGTGCTTTGTCATGACGAAGCTGCCAATTATCAGTTGCCCATAGCTATGGCCTTCTGAATCATCTGAATAATTTCTGTGACAAAATAGTTTCTGTGGAAGAATGTTCAAGATTAATGCAAATTTTGATGCAGATTTGTTGCTCTACTTGCTCAGTGATTTTGAATGTGACAGCCACACAGTACACATGCTCACTCAACAGCATCTACAACCCCCTAACTAGTATAGTGAAGTCATCACTGCTCACACATGTGCATTCCAGTCCACTCTCCTTGGCCGCCAGGTTACATCCATGGCACACAAACCATTCTCATTTTGTTAACAATGGTTGGACTTTTTCCAGACAGGCCTTGTATATAGATATATATGCACATGTCTGCTTTGTATGTATGTATGTGTGTGTGTGTGTCTGTGTGATCCATATTGTATACAGTATTTCTCAGTCAATATTAAAATGACAGCAGTAACTCCGCAGAACTCCACAGAATCACAGAGCCACTCTGTGACCACCTCCCCGTGGTTCGTAGGAAATCTTCCAAACCTTGTGGAGAGATCGCGTGCTCCTATCATCAAGGATTTCTCAGGAGGGCTATGTTCTGTAAGGTCCTCCTGATTTAGTGAAGTCCGGGCACCAGAAGAGAACAGCCAGCCGCCTCGTGTGCTTTTCACAAGTCAAAAAGAATCAGAGTGATTTCCCAAGGTCTACAACCTTACTCCTTCCCATAGTGTATCAGCTTCTAAAGGATTTTAAAGAATGCAACACAACAGGGTAGTCACTTAAGGCAGAAAATTCATTTCCACCAATGCTGAGACTCCTGTCACAATGGATTAATCATCAAAGTCGATTATTCTATCAAATTCTCCAAGGGTGAAATCACACATCTTACCACTGGTGTGTGGAGCAGGCATTACCTTCATCTTACTGGCACGGATGCAAACTGTGAGTAACTTTTATACACTGCACGGGAGGAAGTGCTGATACATTTAAAAGGGAGCTGCTTCCCCAGCAGCACCTGCCCAGAAGTTGCTGAAAAATTATACTCCATGCATGTCTCTCAATACTCCCTACAGATAGGTCAGCAGTTATTACAAAACTATCCCGATTAGAATCTGCTTGGAGCTTCTGGGATCATATTAACCAAAATGGAACCACTGAGTCAGAGAAAAGCAAAGAGATGAATCAGAATAGCTAACATCTCTTTTCTTTTTTTGCCTGTTTATATCGTATCCAACCTTCAAGGCTGAATCAGAATCTTAACTCTTTGTGAGGTTTCCTTCTCTCCACAGAGCTCACCATTGCCCTGTTTTTTCTCTGATCACTGCAGTTCTGCCCCTGCTTCTTGTGTTTATAATATTGATCTTACATTACTTGTTTTTCCGCAACATGCATTTCTCTGATTGATTCTTTAGCCCTTGACCATGGATTTCTCAGGAGGAGTAGACTCTGTGAGATCTTCCTGATTTTTTTCTCCTGTGCCCTCTATACTATTGAGTATATAGTAGATTCTTAAAATCTGGTTGGTTGATTGTTATAATAAATGGAAAGATATCATTCTCAGGCATTGGTAATGCATACTTCTGTTTAGAAAGTAGTGTACAATTTAAAGTTATTGCTTCCATTATAAAGTATTTTCTTTTGATATCCTTATAATTTAGAATAGAAAAAGAATTTAAGTTATTATATGAGATCAGAGAGAAATGAAATGCAATAACATTCACATAGTGTGCTATATTTTCCTCTTGTATCTTCACATGCATTATCTTTCCACAAACCGTAAAGAGTATCCCCAAGCTGTAGCTGAGGGAGCAGGCTCAGCTACATGGTAAATAGCCTCCCCATCATCACATGGTTAAGGAAGAAGCTGGGCTGGGACTTGAACCAATATCATTGGATGCCTTTACTACCTAGAGACTGAGATTTTGTCTCTCACATTCAGATACTGTGTGACCTTGAGTAAATTATCCAACCTCAGTGAGAAGCCCTACATCACCTATAAAATAAAATAAGTGGGGTCCCAAATTTAGTCACCTAAAATGTGAAGTCATGCATTATGCTGTCGTTGGTCAAAGCCATCCTGAGCCCCTAGACTACCTGGGACTTCTGAGGTCTAGCTTCTCAATGTCAAGGTTCCTGACTGCGATTTGGTGCCCCCTGGTGGCAGTTGTTCACTCTGGTCATATATTTAATAGGGATGATTCTGGATGTGGTAGCTCCTTGGAACATCCAGAATATGGGCAATAAGTCTAGGAATCTCCGGGTTAACTGATGACACTTTCTACTGCCTGGTGCAAAAAAAGATTAGTCCCGGAGAATAACCCTCACCCCTCACTAGTAAACGAAGTAATTAGTCTACTGCTATGTTCAAACTGTGCCTGGATAGAGAATGGAAGTCGTTCCCCAATCAGATTATACCTGAATGTATGTAATCATGGGGCACATTATTGCAGGATATTATTGTCGTTTGAAGCCTTGTGCTAAAAATCAAGTGAGATAAAACACTTTGAAAAGGCTTTTGCAAAGTTTAATGCACTAAAGGATTATCATAAATTGGTAATTCCTTAGAGAAAATTGTCCAGTGTTAATAAATATGACATAATATGCATTTGAAAAAATTTCAGTCCATGTGTTCTGTTGTTCTGCTTTATCCTTGCCCTCATTCTGTCTTCAAAAGAATTCTGAAAAAACAAAGTAGACCGATCCTGTTCGAAAACTGATGGCTCACACCTTGCAACCCTCGTGACTTACTATTAAATGCAACCCGGTGCCTTACTCTGTTCTACCCGTGCAGCCTCCTTTTACATATATTTGCTTACTTAGCCTCCACAGCAATTCCATTTTATAAACTAGACCACGTTGTAAACTTGCTAAGGATTGCTCATGTATTACAATGTCAGATTTGGTTCTCTACCTCAAAGTCTACTTGCTCCAAATACATTAGTCTTTAATACTGCTTCTTCCTTTCTCTGACATTCATGGTTCTGTATAATCCTGACCCAAACTACATTTCTAAGGTCATTTTCAACATCTTCTGATTTATTCTTCTGTATAGGTATGCCTTTTCAGAGTTGAAGTATTGTACCAGCTGTCATTCACGAAGCTTACATGCTCACAAATGTCTGAATCAGCATCACCATCATCCTAATCACCAATTGAATTGTGCCAATAGTTAGAGAGATGCCTCGCCATGTAAATGTACTATGTCAGTTATTTAATGGTTGGAGTCCCCATGCCTTTTTATTCCTCTTGTGAGTGATGACAAAAAACACCCCCCCAGGCACACATACCACAGACACTTCAGGGCTAAAGAAAGCAAAAGCAAAACTATAAACAAATAAAGCTTTGATAGGGAGGCTAAGTGATGTAATGCTTAATATCCTGGACTCTAGCTTTGGACTTGGATGTGATTCCTCTCTGGGCCATTCCTTAACTTGTCACCTTGAACATACTCTCTAATTTCCCTGAACCTCAGTTTTGTCTTATGTAAAATGGGGATGATTATAATATCAGAACCTTTATCAAAATACACTGGGGAAGAGTGATTTTAAATTATACATATAGAGTGCTTAGTAGTGTCTAATAAGGAGTAAGAGCCATTGTATGTTAGCCATTATTATTATTAATTATTATTATTATTACCTTTGGCAACATTATTACTACTGTTAGTCTCATCGCCCTTCACCCCGCCTGATTGCCTGAACAGGATCAAAGCCCACAGGAATGAACAGTGTAATTAGTACACTGATAACTGTCTCCATGCCAGCCGTCCTTTGTGATTAGGGTTTTATGATGGATTCCATTTTCCAATTGGATTTAACGGCCTTGGTAGTTTTGCAGAGGCCAGAACTAGAATAGTGAGCTCTCTCACTGGATAACTTTGTTAGAAATAGTGAGTGTCAACTTTAAATCATTTTGTTTGATTTCACAGGGAGCCACCTCTGTCCTTAATGGGCAGGAAACGCTCTTCCTGGTTTATAGGCCACAGTTACCTTACAGAGAGTGTGCGTGCATTTTACAGAGGTGGTGAGGTCCTCCCGGAATCTGGCCGTAGTCAGTGATTCTAAGTTGAACTCTCAAGCAACTAGGGATAAAAAAAAAAAACAAAAACGGATGGAAGGTCAATTCATTATCTGAGTCATTCTGCTTAGGTCCTTATGAGCTGTCCTGCATGCCTCCCACCCCCTGCTCTATCAGTGTCCTTTTTCAAAAGATTCGCTTTTCCATGTTTTACACATTTCACAAGACTTATATCTCAAGTTCACCCAAGATGAATGTTGAAATATGATGAATTCCCTTCTTATCTAAAAATTTAATCATAAGTTTAAAGAGTTTTCAGTAATTACTAATTTCTGTTCCTCACTATTATTTTATGATTAATTTACTACTATTAATTACTAATAATCTCAAGTGTGCATTATATGGTGCAAGCGCCTTCAGTATATTTTTGCTAAAATCTTGGAGCTGCAAATTAAGCTCACTCCTTTCGTGAAAACTATCTGCAATATTACCTAACTGTCAGTGAACCTCTCTGTGGTGCCGATTGCCCAGATCACTCTATCTGTCAGGAAAAAGTCTGACTTTATTTTCCAGTTCAGATAAACATGCTGATTAATGTCCTCAAGACAGTCATCTCACTTGTGAATTCAGATCCTAAAATTCAGTGCGGGAAGGAACTCCCCGAACCTGACCAAGAGGTGTGTTACCTGGATGAAAAAGCCACTGGGCATTTCAACGCTCTTAAGGGAGGGACCCTCCTTCCACAGAGGCAGGGTGTCCTGGGGGTTGAACATCTCACAACTCACCTCCCAGCAAGGCATAAGACAAGCAGGGCCCTGTGCCTTTCACTCGCAAAGGGAGAAGAGGACTCTTGCGAAACAGGAGCCAGGAAGAAGAGCTCCTGAGAAAGTCAGGCTGTGCTGTTGAGAACCTAAAATGCTATTCCCTGGAAACCACCCAGGTATGGTATAGAGAATGAATTAATGAATTATCTCATAAATTTTGTATGATATATAAATATTTTGTACTATAAACTGTGATATGTACTATATTTTATACTAAACATTTACTGAGATTATGTGTTACTAAAGTTTATATATAAATTATAGGTTGATATGACAATGTTTTGGATAGGTTGTTAAATAAAATGTTATTAAAATATGTTTTTATCCTCACCCGAGGACAAGCTTATTGATTTTAGAGAGAGGGGAAGAGAGGGAGAAACACTGATGTGAGAGAGAAACATCAATTGGTTACATGTGCCATGACCAGGAATCAAACCTGTGACCTTTGGTTTACAGGGTGATGCTCCAACCAACTGAGCCACACCGGCCAGAGCTGTTATTAAAAATAATTTTACTTGTTTGTTTTTTATTTTAATATGGCTACATTAGTATTTAAAATTGCACATAAGGCCAGCATTAGATTTCTGTAGATGTTGACGGACTTTTAAAATACAAAAGTCTCATGTTTATTCTGTACTCTTTGGAGTTTTTCCTTTTTCTTTTTTTTCTTCCCTGTTTGATGCTCATAAAAATGTTTTATGCCTAGCTATCAAAAATCCAAATACTTTCTAGACAAGGTCTAGGTTCCTATTTTGTTGGAACTTAGTAAATTCTTTGGATCATTATTTTTAGTATTAACTTATTTTGCATTTGTTCCAATTTCTTCCTTGGGTACAACTATATTCATAGAACAAATTACTTTCTCTGCCTTTGCAATGCATCATCTAAAAATTTCTTTGCCTTTTCTTCATAACAGAGAACTTTTCACGTTTACATCTGCAGAGCTGATTTTATTTCCTGCAATGTCAATTCTATTGTCTAGCTCCAAAGAAATCTTATTTTGCTTTGATAGTTAGTGTCCTTAAAATTATTCCTCTCAGTCTTATCCAGTTACCTTTGCATATCAACTAGTATTTCTGTGTGGCTTTTTTTCTCTCCTATACCTCTATGCCTTCTTATCTTTTATTGATTATATATATTATTTTCTGAAAAAATTACTTGATGCATATCGCAAATTAGTTTTAAAAAATATGCTCTTCCTCGAAGTCAAAAGGATGCACCCTCTCCCTGTGTTTTAGTAAATTTTCCTAGACTGTTTGAATTTACTGATTTTTGAGTGAGAAGAGAGAACTGGAAATCTTAGAACTGGTACTTCCCAAGAGACCGAGGCAGTTGCTCTCTATCAACTGGACTATTTGTTGGTGAAACGGAGTACCAGCACAGTTGTACCAGCACTGCAGGCAAGAGCTGGGATGCTTGGTCGCCCTCCCTTAACCTGCTCTGTCACGTGAGAAATGGGCTAATTTCCTTTCCAGATCTCCTGCTGGAAGGTGGGAGACATGGCTCCGAACCCAAGCCCTATGATTTACTAGGGTTTCGTGTATTATGTTTGCCGCACTAAGAGGTCTTCTCCTCGTTCTCCGATGAGGTCTCCCTCTCTGCACTAGCACCTCCAAGACGTAGTGCCCTGAGCAAGTCTCTTCTGTTCATTTTCTCCTTGCAGCCTATCTCCAACTCTCTTTCCTTACAGTTTTAATGAAGTTGGGGGAAGCGGATAGTTGGGTCTATGAGTAGCCATAGAGACATAAGTTCTCATGAATAGAGGTGGGAAACTGTATTGTTGTCATGTCAGAATGTGGATGCATAGTATCCCAAGATGCAAACTTTGTGGAAGCAGTTAGTTATTTTTAAGTGTATAAATTTCTGCAATTTCCTGCTTGTCTGGTCATCAATTGCTTTATTCAGTATGACTTCAGTGGCCTTTCAGCCAGGGAAATTCCATCAAGTTCTGGCAATAGGCTGGTTCTGGCTTTAGGATGATTCAAGGATGTTGTGATAACTTTTTCCATCTTTCTACTTTTTGCTTGGGTATTTTCATAAAAATTGGAAAAGCTACATCATGATTACCAGCCAGATGTTATTTTAATTTTTTATTGTTGGCTTCAACACAAAACTTAGCATGCTATAAAATGGAAATCTCACTTCCCTCTATCTGGAGAGGAGAAGGCTGTGGGGAGTCTGATATTAGTAATCCAGATTTATAGTGATAAAGAGGAAAATTGGTTTTCGTGTTGTGGACAGAAGTGAATCAGCAAAGAACAGTTAATCCAAAGAATCTTCTGGGCTGCTCAGTCCTGCAAAGGAGCTCTCTCTCAGCACTGTCCCAGAGAGGACCCGTCGGTAAATAGCCAGCAGATGCTTTGTTTGTTTGTTTGTTTGTTTGTTTAAGGGTCCACTTTGGGCAAGTCCTGGTCAAGGTGACAAGTATCAGAAAGGTTTCAAATGTGACCCCTACTCATGAGTGAATGGATAGTCAATCTCACTGGAGAAAAAAGATTCATTTAAGATTAAATGTAATATCACAGCCCCTACTGGGGCACTCAGTTGGTTAGAGCATCATCCTGATACACCAAGGTTGCAGGTATGACCCCGGTCAGGGCACATACAAGAATCAACCAGAATCAACCAATGAATGCATAAACAAGTAGAACAATACATCAACAAATTGATGTTGTGCTTTCTCTCTCTCTCTTCCTCCTTCCCCTCCTCTCCTCCTCGTTCTCTCTTCCTCTCTCCCTCCCCTCTCCTTCTCTTTCCCTCTTCCTCTCTCTCAAATCAGTAAATTTAAAAGAGTAATATCACAGTCTAAGTGCCCAATAAATGGTTTAGGTGATAAGCACATCGGGACTTAAGAGAAGGGCTACCCAGAAAACATCTTGGTGGGAAGAACATGTGAGTTAAGTTCCGGCAGTGCAGGAGTCCTGAGATAAGCCGAGGAAGGGCACTGAAGGGGAGCTCTGAGTAAACACTGGGGGTGGGGCTGTGTAGCACATGCAGAGGGCAGGATGCAGAGAGTTTGGGAAGCAAACTGGGGTTATATAAAGGAGAAGTGGCAGACAAGTTTGGTCACAGAGCGAATGGTGATAATAACATGAGGCAGATTACAGGTCCCATAAAAGCCAGACTAATGTGAAGATAATTAATCTCCAGATATGTTGAATCATCCTTAAAATGATCCCTAAATGTAGAATTTAGGTTTTAAAATTTTTATTGTTGTCTGAGATGTTTCTTTGCTGTCTGAGATTTTGGTTGACTTTTTGCTCTCTGAAACAAGCATGAAATGAACCAGTGTAACATGGCACCTCCTAGGGTGTTCTTTAATTACTGATTTGTGACCCTCCTGCAGCTACATTATTTTTAAGTTACATGACCTTTTTAAATTTCTGTTTAAGAAATCAAATTGTTTAGATCTGCTCCCTCAGCTAAAGGTTTTGAAAATTTGTAAACTATCGGTAAATCAACACCAACTATTTAATGAGTGAATAAATAGATAACCATCATTACTTAGTATTTTGCTCAGGTTACAACTTGATGATAACACTTACCTGTACTGTGGCTTCTCATTGACAAGAGGATACTAAGCCAGAAACGAAAAAATCACCACTCAGAAGGTCAGTTCTTTAATGTGTGCACCTACCATGTGCTGGGGAAACACAAAGGAGCAAGTGACTAACGCTGTGTAGAGATATGTAGAAAAGTATCGTAGAACAGTGGACACTGATGCATGATGAAGGGTGAGCCGAAGCTCAACGGCCTGACAAAGGAGGGAGGCTGGATAGACAGAAGAAACATCAAGATAAAAAGTAAGGAATCCAGAAAGGTCATGGTATGTTGTGTTGTGTTGTTTTGTTTTGTTTTTTAATCAAGCTTCTCTGTGTGGCTAAAGTGTCAGATTCATGGGAAGATGTCATGAGAGGTGAGGTTAGAAAGAGAGTTTGGGGCCAAACTATGAAGAGCTTAAAACCACTCCTTGAACAAATATGTAAATAAGTTTAAAATGGTTTTCATAATAAATTGCAATAGTACTCATATTAGAGAAGGCATTAGAAAATGTTATAGATATTAGATGGACTTCAAATTTACAGTCCATAATGGAAATCACGAATCTAGAGACCTGATTTCCAGTGGTTCCAAGATCCTAGATATTAACGTTGTATCAGTCAGAATAGGTTGGGTTAAGCTGTAGTAACAAGCAACCCCAAAATCTCAGTGGCTTAAAACAACTGATGCTGCATATGATGCCTTTATTTCATGACCCAAGCTGATAGGACCACCACCTGAAACAATGCTTGTTTTGTGACCAAGGGGAAAAGACCATGCTAAAGCATAAGCTGGTTGTTAAGGCTCCAACAAGAAGTGAAACACATCACCCACGCTCACCTTTCACTGGCCAAGGCAAGTTGCCCAGACAGCCTTTCAACAAGGCAAGGGCATACACTGTCCTAGACGGAGGCAGGAAATACTGGGCTTACCGAAGTGCCCAGTCTTCATCACTAAACCACAACACAAACCATCTCAAAGCTGAGACTTCTTGAATAATTCACCCACATTTTGTGTGTGAAATGAATCTTCAAATTAAGGTCCCTGATTGTCTGATTTACAAGGGAGACATTTCTGCTATTAAATGGAAATTATCTTTAAAATTCATTTAAAATTGTAAAAGTTAAGTCCTCACATCCCACCCTTTGCCAATATTCATTAAACAACTGTGTGCTGGAGCACTGTGCTAGATGCTCTCGAATGTGTGATTTCATTTAGTTGGAGAACTAT
>CM052544.1:103332427-103463794 GCA_028533065.1 Trachops cirrhosus
GCTCCATGTCATATGACCATTTTGCTTCCATAAGGTTGTGCCAAGGGTCCATTTAAAATTAATTTATCCACCTTGACCAGTGTGGCTCAGTACGTTGGGCATCATCCCACAAAGCGAAAGGTCACCACCGGTTGGGGTGCATGCAAGAGGCAACTGATCGATGTACATCAGTGTTTCTCTCCTTCTCTTTCTCTCTCCCTTCTCCTCTCTTTAAAAATAAATAAATAAAATCGTTTAAAAAAATAAAATGATTTTACCCAAATAAATACCAAAAATATAGTTAAGATGTGTTTTGTCTAGAGCCCCACTAGCATCTACTCATGTCCCTGCCTTTCCCCGGAAATAACCTTGCATTCGAGCCATTTTATTTCACCATAAAATGAGGTCATATTTATAAGAAGTTTTACATATCTGTTTATAAGCAAAGAGTACTACATATGAACATTTTTCTAAGGGTTTATACTACCAGGAAATTCCAAAATATTCAAAGAAACATCAACTGCGTTACGTTTCTCTTAATAGAGCAAGCCGAGTTGCAGGACAAGTGTGTTACAATGCCGGCTGCAGAGAAATAATCAGATGACAGTGAGCACACACAGAGTGGGCAATTCCTCCACGTTTGGGCTTCACTAAAGCTGCAGTTCCCAATACCCAGACTTTGCAGTCTGCACGGGCCACACAGCTGATGTACACACGACAGCTCATTCACCTCCTATCCTGCGATTCTCGATGCTTGATGAATCAGAGGCGTTGAAGTTGCAAGAGGTCATCATGTAAGAGTTTCACTCAGGATCTCTACACGGCAAGGCAGCGCACCTCGACCCTCCACTTTAGTCTCCGAAATCACTGTACTTCCCTCACTGTGGGGTTGAGGTCTCCAAGGAGCCTCTTTTCCAGTTCTCTTTTAGGGTTCCTTGACTTTCACATATTCAGTATATTCCACTGAGCATGCCCCTGTAGCATGAGGCTTCAACATTCAATTTTTAGAAGAATATCACTCCAGGATTTGTAAATTTTTGCTGGCTGAAAAAAATGAATAGCAAATCTGTGATTTGCTAGTGGCGTTTGATGAAAATATGAATGTGTGCCATTTAAGAAATAAATAATAGAATTATTTTAGGGGCAATGAATCCAGCCCAGATGAAAAAATTGGGTACATTGTAATTGACAGTTGATTTTTTAAAGTTGGTGAACTTCTTTGTTTTTGTCTTGTTGGTTTTTCAAAGGTTTCTGAATTTGATTTACTCTATTTACAAAAACAACTTTGTTTTTATCATTTTATTTTAATAGTATCTTCCTTTCTAATATAAAACCATTTTTAAGGGTCCTTTTTAGGTCAGATCATGAAATTCCTTCTGAGTGTAATATATTGTGTATTTTAAGAAGATTTTTAACAGACAATATTATAGAAAAAGGTTTTAAAACAGACATGCTCAAAGTTTCAGGATAATATATAAAATGTATACTTATCTCCAAATTATAAACATTAAACATACAATTTTAGGTCAATTACATCTCAATAAAGTGGTTTAAAGATAAAACAGAAGCAAACTAATGTAAAAATAAATAAAACATAAGGAGATAACCACCAAATTCTTTTGGTGGTTATTTTATCATAAATATACAATATGAGCCATTTTTAAGTCATCCAACCTTTGTTATGGGTGGATGGATATGTGAACTTTAATATGCCAGGATGGTTAAAATCATCATGAACTAAAGTAGAAATAAAATCATAATGCAGATGCCAATATATCTATGAACTAAAGTGTGATCTCTGAGTACAGAGATGGAAGGCACATTCACCTGAGTAAAATACACCTCTGTAAAGTATGTCTCCGCAGGTTAGGCCTTTGCCAAGTTAATGCTCATCTCAGTATGAATGGCTTTGACCTTGAGTCTCTGGTACTCTTCAGAATAGTTTAATTTACTGTCTTAACTTAGCTACAATGAATGTCACATTCATAAGGAGCCATCCTGGCGTCCTCTAACACATAGGCTGATAAAAAAATAAAGATTTTTTCAGTAGTTAAAACCAGGGCAAACAGGTGGCATTTATTAATTTCTTTCATTTCTTCTATACCATGGCATGAAATGCCAAGCGTACTGATAATTCTTCAAACAAACTCATGAGTCATTATCACAGACCCCTGAGAACAGGGCTGTCAAACTCATTTTCACCGGGGGCCACATCAGCCTCACGGTTGCCTTCGAAGGGCTGAAATAATTTTAGGACTGTGTACATGTAACTACTCCTGAACTGTTAAGGAGTTGAAATTACATTTGACCCTTTGAAGGCAACCGCAAGGCTGATGTGGCCCCCAGTGAAAATGAGTTTGACACTCCTGCCCTGGAAGCAAGAATAAGAGATTAATAAGCACTTGAGAATCTATTGATGCTTAGGTTATAATATTCCACAAAATATTGTAATTTATTGGACAACTTCTTCCCTACCTAAATATTTGAATTCTGCTTCTGTACACAAGGACTATTTCTTCTAATACAATGCAAGTCCTTACAGAAATCACTTCTGTAAGTACTATCCCTAATAATTTTAATTAACACCAGATCAAATGTCAATCACTCTTCACATTGAATAATAAGTTGATATAACCATTATTATTTCATCAATTCACTAACCATCTGCACTCGGGCATTAAAGATTTCACATTTTTTTCACATCAAATTCTTTACTCATTCAGCTAAAATGTATGCATATGCCCACATGATTCTGCATATAGCTGTAAGATATGCATGAACCTCCTGAATTCCATCTGTGGCCTTCTTCAGGCTCACAACTTCGTTATTGCAAGACACGGGATTTGTATGCATGGCAGTCCTGAGCATGAATCCGAGACGATTCCCTACCAAGGGAATCATGGAGATGATACGACTTACACAGAACATTTTGCGGGGGCGGGGGGTTGTAAAATGATCCTTTATCAAAATGTTTTCCTTTGTAATTCTTAACTAGCTGGACAGTCTACTGGACCACTGCTGATGTCATCGATGGTGTCACAGGGGTGGCAGCCATGAACTTGGCAGCCCACAAACTGGGAAGTCCCCAGGATCTCTTGAATGGTTCCAGAGAATTCTCTGGCCAAAGGTTGGTGCTGCATCTGCCAGGCAGTGTTGACAATCTCATCAAAAGTACTGTTATGATCTCTGTGCTTACTATTGTTCTTTCCATCTCAGAGTGGTTCCTTTAGGGTTTGGATGAGCAAGGCAAAGGCGGAAGGTACCACTTCAGTCTGGGTGTGTCTGTTCTGAATGGTTGGTTTCATTATGAGCCTGACCCTTTAGTCACCAGTTGCCTTGGCAATGTCATCACCAATCTCTTTTGGAGACAGACCCAGGGGACCAACTTTGGGGTCCAGGGATCTGTAGCACCAGTTCCCAAACCAGTGCACCTCAGATACACGACCTTGATCTTGCTGGGGTCAAGCATGGGTGATATGGCAGAGGCAGCTGCTGTGGGATAAAACCGGATGTGACATCACCAAAGAAACTTGCCCCTAGGCCTCCTCTGATCAGAAAACCCTCCATATAACTCTTAAATGTTAATCTTTTGTTGTAGAGGGTGCTATCTTGTAGGCAAATATTGCAATAATGTGTCATGTGTACATATTTCATCAATATAATGTTCTAGACACACCCAGGAACCTAGAAAGATGAGAAAACAAACAAAAAGCAGCTAAAATTAAATGTAAGTATACATTTCAATAGATGCAAATGTAGATTTTGATTTAAGCAAAAATTTAGGTGCCACAAAAAGCTTTGTGTTTTAGTCTAATACTTTACTATTATGAGTCTCTTGTATCTTCACTCAGAACTCATATTCTTAACTTAGGCACACTTTATACAAACAGTTGGCTTCCCAGATCACGATGGATTAGAAAATGAAATGTTTGTCAGCAGCAGGAACACTGGCAATATTGGGAAGTGATCAGGAAAAAAGAATCCCACTAAAAATAATAAAAATATAACTGCCAGGTACTCAAGGAGTAGAGAGACTATCTGAATAATCCTGGAGAACACTTCTGTAAAACAATGCATATTCTCTGTTCTCAGCCTCAGATTACAAAGAATTAAAAAACAAAAAGAAAATCTTTTAGAAAATGCTTCAGATGTTAGCAAGAGTTACATTAAAGAATAGTTCCGTAACAACTTTTGGCCTTTAACATGGTAACTAACACAAATCAAACAACTCGGTCACAGATGATAACAAGTAAATGAAATGTAGTTTAATCTTTTTCCCTCAACTATTTAATGCAAACTGTGCATGTCTGTGTGAGCACTTGAATTACATTAAAACGTTTTTCTGGTCTTCCTAATGTTTTAGTAATTTACTTAGGTTGTTCCCATCTAGTGGAATTGTATTTCTGAATATTCATGTTTGTAGGGAGAAATATGCATACATGTGGGGGATGTGTACTTGGCTGCAGAACCAGAATTCCTTATAACCTGTTTCATAGAAATACTCAGGATAAATTCTGCTTTCCTTTCCCTGACAGAACAATTTTGGCCGTCCTGCTTGTTGATACCTCGGATTGCTTATATAAACAGTAAAGACACTTTGCAGCTATAGTTTCTTCAGGGCTTCTGGGCAAATAGGCTTTTAATGGCTTCTTTCAAGTCTTCCTAGGAATGTTTCAGAAATGGAAGGGTTAGAGGTGAGTGCCAGAAAAGGTGACAATTGTAAGGAAAGCACTGCTAATATAAATAATGGATGTCATGCTTTCAGGTGTATTTCAGGAAGTACTGAATTTTTTTATGTTTCTTTCTGCAAGTTTGCTTTCTTACAACCCCTTTTTCTTTCCCCTGTGTCCTCACCTCACCCCAGAAATTATTGTATTTGGCTTAAAATTACTGAAAAATGCTCCTTAATACTGGGGCAGTCTAGCTAATGGACTTAGGTCAAAATAATTGATCCCAAAGACAAGGAAATCCAACCAAATCCTATCTTTATATGCTGTTCTTAATTTCATTACATGCTTCACAGACAGTCGAAACTGAGTTTAGAAACAGAAACTATTACACAGTGTTTAGATCCACTTGCCTCATATAGGTCTGTTCTGCAGGAAATCAAGTATTTCTTCTTCCCTGTCTCCTACAAAGGTTAAGACATAAATGAAGGGAGGAGAGAGGTACACAAAGAGTTGTTCAATATAAATATGAGAGATTGTTTTATGCCAATATAGTAGCGTTTATTCTAATGCAGTATGATGAATAAAGCAATAAAAAGACAATGGTAAATAACTTTCATAGCTTAGAAATATACCCTAAAGCCAAATGACACTGTAAAAATAATAAAATTAGCCTTAATTATGGGTATGCAATTCTATATTATTAAAATACCAGACAAGTTCAGCACAGTAATGTATAAATGTAATTATTTTAGAGTCATGGAAAATAGACAGAAAACAATTTTCTTACATTATGGAGCATAAAAAATACAATAAAAAGTTAAAATATTGGTCTATTTTGTTTATTTATTCAATAAATAGTTACTCCATGCCTTCTGCATGCCAGCTGTTGTCCTAGGCATGAAATCTAGCAGGGAATTTATCCCCTTAGGAGCTTACATTCTAATAGGAAAACATGATAAACAAATGCATAATGTGAATACTTTATTAAATGCTAGAAAGTGGTGAAAAATGAAGCTGAGAAAAAAATAAAACCCAGAGGTTTGGAATTTCAAGTAGGGTGGTGAGAGAAGACCTCAGTGGGAAGGGGACATTTGACAAAGTCTGAAGGAACTAACGCTGCTTTAGGCAAAGTCATTCCAGGTAGAAGCAGGGCTGCTTTGGCATGTTCGATGAACAGCAGAGTAGCCCAGAGTGATGGACAGAATGAAGGAGGCGGGTGGAGCAAGGGAAATTGAGGAACAGCAGCCAGCGAGGTCAGAGGACTACCAGGAGGGTGTGCTGATTGGAAGCAAGAGAAGAAAGTGTTACTGTTGGTCAAGTAAGAAGAGACTTGAGAAGAGAACCTGGCATTTAGCAGTGTTTTTGGTGATATTGACAAGATCAGTTTCCTTGTAGGTGTGGGAGTGAACACCTAGTGGAAAGTCCCTTTGGGAGATGACAAGCAGGAATGCCTATTTCAAGGAGTTTTGCTTTAAATGGGAGCAGATAAATAAGAACTGGCAGTGGGGGGTATTATCTTGTTGCAGAAATTATAGTATGTTTTCTTCTTTCTTCATTGATTGAGAGATAGCAAGAGAAACATCAATTTGTTGTTCCATTTGTTTATGCATTCATTGGTTGGTTTTTGTATGTGCCCTGACCGAGAATCAAACCTGCAACCTTAGGAGATCAGGATGATGCTCTAACTAACTGACCTACCTGACGAGGGCCTATAGTGTGTCTTCATGTTGATGGGAAAGATACAGTTTAGACTGAAAAATTGATTTTACAGAAAAGAAGAAAGCATCTGGTTTCTCTTGGGAGGTGGCCTTAAATAAGGGCATGAACTGAACATCCATAATAACAGTCTTGAGAGCAGAGTAGGTGAACACTGGTGCATATAGTTGAGTTGATGAGGAGGTAGAAACGAAGTTCTCCTCTGATTACTACAATCTTCTTAGTGAATGAGGAAACGGTTGGGAGAGAATGGATGGGGAATGGGTGTTGGAGAGTGAATGGACCAGGGAACACCACTGACCTGCTTAATGTTATGGGTCATGAATTTTAAATGAGACAGGATTGTTGTGTGTTTTTCTTCATCTAGTCTACTGCTAGGTGTAAATGCAGAGTAGGTGGAGAGTTAGATTGAGCATATGGGAGTTTTGGCAGACTAATCCAATGGAGCAAGAGAGTGAGGGAGAGGAGGATATTTGGAAGGAAGGGTTTAGGGTGAAGGGCACAGCATTTAAGCTGGGAAAGCAGGGGAATAAGGACATGGGGAAAAGATGGCAATATTGGATGTTCGGTCTTAGTGATATTAATATTGAAATGAAAGTCCTTGAAAGAGTGAATTATAAAGACAAGATTTATGCAATGCTGATGAGATGCTCAGATGTGAAATTACATGCGGGGAGGAAGATCAAAATTATTGGTACTATAAAGGCCTAGAGAAAGAGTAGTTGGAGGTAAGGTAGAGAGCAAGACCACTGAATGAGAGGAAGTCAAGGAATTGAGAGTTCATATGATCATATACCTGGATATTGTGGATTTTGCAATCACAAAGAATTAAATCAGGAACAGTGGAGGAGAAGATCCAAGAGCTAAGTTTTCAAGAAATGATAACAAATGACATGGACATACCTAAATGATTGTGTCAAGAATGGAAAGTATAAAAATATGAGATTCAAAACATGTTCTTAGTCCTGGCCAGTGTGGCTCACTGGGTTGGGACATTGTCCCTTAACTGAAACGTTGGAGGTCCGATTCATGCTCAGAGTACATACCGCTAGGTTGCAGGTTCAATCCCTAGCCTAGGCTCATATGGGAGGCAACTAGTTAACGCTTCTCTCTTGAGATGATGTTTCTCTCTCCCACTTCCTCTATCCCTTCCCACATCTCTAAAAGCAATGAAAATATCTCCTGGGTTGAGGATTTTTTTAAAATGTTTTTAGAGTCTGGAAGGAGGATAGTCTATAGTGATGGGTACCACCTTCAGGCCAAGTGATATGCAGCTCATGGACATAAAAGCAGATACCAGTCAAAAGAGAAGGAGCAAAGGGCAGAGTGAATGTTCATAGAAGAGGTTGAGGCTATAGAAGATTTTGCTGGAAATTTTCCTTGAGTATCAATGGAAGGGTTCATGGGAGTTGGTAACGTATGAGAGAGGACATGTCAGACTGTACGGGGATTAATTTATGGGGTGGGGATCATGGGAGTCCTGGGTTTCTAGGAATGACTGGAAAAAAAAACAGATAAAGGTGACAATAAGATGACTTCTTTTTTATCTTTTTTAAAATTGGGATATAATTCCTGTATAACATCATCTTAGTTTCAGGTATACAACATAATGATTTGATATTTCTACAAATTGCAAAATGATCACCACAACAGGTCTAGTTAACATCCACCACCATACAGGGTTAACTCTGATTGTATCAGAACTCGGAGAATGATGGTAAGACTATCACTGACACTATGAGTGTCGGTGAGGAACAGCGTGGGGCTGTCCAGGAACATGCACGGCCCTGCTCTGAAGATGCTGTGGAAGCAGGGAAGGGCAGTCTCATCTGAACACTCACATCTGGATGCTCTTGACCCTGTTTGCCCAAACAGTGAAATAGGAAGAAGTAGTTCTATGATCTTTGTGTGCCTATGATTTTTCCACGCAGGTATTTTGTATATGTTTTATACACCAACTCATCGATTGGAGTAGAAGCTCACAACAATATTCTTCCTTTAAGTTACTTTTGTGTCCATCATAAAATAAGAATGAACATATTATACTAGTTTCTTTCAAGCATTCATTTTTAATGCACACAATCCACCAGAAGGCATTTTCTTCCATCAGCCCCAGCTTCATATTTTTTATTTTTATTGACTTCAAAGTGTTTTTTCCATGAAGGGCAGCTATGAAAAACAATAACAAATATTCGAATTATTACTGAAAGAGCATGTTGACTTCTTTTATCCTTCAACATAGGACATTACTTTTATGTCAAAGCAAGTGAACCCTGAACTTTAAAAGTGTCATCAATATGCATGTGGTAGACATGCAAATAGAGAAACTATGAAAAGAGTATCCTGATATCTGCCACACCTTTTTTTTCTGACTCACCTACAGAGCTAGGACTGGGCACATGTAGGAACATGGACTTCCTCCCTTCCTGGCTCTCTACAGTTCTTTTTATAGCTCCCTGGGGGAGAGCCTACTCTTAACAGTTTAGCCATGGTGCATAATGTATGCCTGAGCACTTCCACCAATATTGGACAAGCAACACTTCTTCCCATTGTCCGCCCTGTTTCTAGCACTAGGAAGGTCCCACTTAAGCCCTTGAATGGCCGGGAGGTCTTTTAGCTGTAGTCCTATATGGATTTAACACATTGGTGTTGCACTTCAGCTAGATTGTCGCTGTAACGTAGACTGAAATAGGTAGTTAAGTCCACGTTCTCATGGAGGTTATTTTCTAGTCAGAAAAACAGATCCTAGCAAATGCATAACCACAAACTGAGACCATGAGAGAAAAGAATATAGTTCTTTAATGGCATATAACCAGGTAAACACACCCAGACTGAGTGTGAGTTTGTGTGAGAGAGAGAGTGTGTATGAGTAGGGGGAGGTTGAGGAAAGCTTTCTTGAAGAAATGGTATATGAGCTGAATTTGAAGGATGAACATAGTTGGGTAGGAATAAAGGGATGTTTTCTATGCAGGTGGAACAGCATATGTAAATGGCCTGGGCATGGAGTGAATTGTACATTTGGAAAATTTAAAGAAGACCAGTGAGGCTGGGATGAGGACAGAGAAGTAAGTGGCTTGGAGGCAGCCCAAGCCATGGCATTATACACCAACAATTACATCCTGGTTCTCTCTCAACTTCACGTAGCAATTGTTTTCTCCTCTTTGGCAGTTCTTGGCATGCTCAATTGCAATTATCTTGATGATTTTGAGGAAACAGGAAGGGTTGTACATGTGTCATTTCTTAGGCATCCATAGATTCTCCACCTTACAACCTCTGGCTCTTCTTTTCATAACCAGCTGAATGTCACGTCTTCTCCACCTCAGCCCCTTTGTCTTTCATTTATCCTTAGACCATAAAACCCTAACAAATATATTGCAGTATTGGGTATTTTTATTATTCTTCTTTACAGAGACTGTATTGTGTATCATTGTCTACCCAATACCTCAAAGGGTGACTACCCAATAGTAAATTAAGTCAACATACTATTGCCCAATAAGTGTTTATTGAACTGAATTATCTTAACCATGTCAGACTCTTCAGATAAAAGCATCACACAGAACATCTTGTTAGTGTATGTTCATGGACACCATCTCCTTCATGTGTTTACTGAAATAACAACAAAACCCATATATTTTAACTGTACCTAATAAGGGATTATATATAAAGATAATATATATTTATATATTATATATAAAGGGATATATATAGTTGTTTTGAAAAAACAACTGAAGCAAAACAAGTAACCAATGTTATCTTTAACTTACCTTTGTTATGTATTATAGTGTATTATAGTAAAACATGATTATCAAGCTATGACTTTAGAGAGCTGGGTTTTCAGGTGAGGGTATGTTTTATTATTCAGGATTTGTCATTTATTAAGAATGTTTTTGTTTTCCTGGCTTCCGAGATTAAGAACAATTTTTGAAAAAGGAGGCTTGGTGTTGTAGAACTATCAACAGTTTTGATTTATTCCTCCCCATTGTGACTTTAACGTCCAGTTACATACAGGAGCGTGGCAGTTCCACCTACTGACTTGTATAAATGCCCAACCAAATGAGAATTCTTATCTTAAAAAGAAATCTCTGTGATATCAGGGATGTACGCTGAAAATATCCTTTGTCCCCTTTGGGGTTTCTGGGGGCCTGACTGGTTGGTGGTTTATTAGAAGAAGGTCTTTGCATCCCATTACACAGCCAAGTTATGGAGTCTGTAGTGTGTCAGCAAAAACTTTTGACCAGATTATTGGAATTTTACAGTTCTTTTCAAAATAAAGCTGAGTCATAGTAGAATGATACCATTCCCAATGCTAGAGCTATTTGGGGAAATGTGTCTTTTGTAATTACTATTACTTAGTTGTGATTGTTAAAGTCTGAGCTTTCAATTGGAATGTTAAACACTTTGTGGTTAGTATTCCCCATTATGTAAAACACCAAAGTAATAACAAGTGCTCATTTTAAATGTTCTTATTTTGTTGGCATACAGAAACTAGTCACAAATTACTGCTTTTAAGAAAAGTTATGAAAATATGTGTTAAAATAATCTGTATTCTCCTAGTATGTGTCTGTGTGTGTGTATATTTGAGGTCTATCCAGGAAAAGTCCACCAATTGTTAATGTAATGAGGATGGTTTGCACAACATCGATGTGACCTGGCAGTCAAGAGAGTGGGCACGTGCACGAACGATGACGACTTCACTGTACTAGTCAGCGGGGGCAGTAGACGCATTGAGTGAGCATGTGTACTGTGTGGCTGTCGCATTCAAAATGACTGAGCGAGTAGAGCAGTGAGTCTGCATCAAATTTTGCCTTAAGCTTGAACAAGCCTCTGTGGAAACTATTTGAATGATTCAGAAGGTTTTCGGGGACAATGCAATGAGTGCAGTGCAAATAAAAGTGTGGCAGAAGCACTTCAAAGATGTCGAGAATCTGTTAAAAGTGATCCACATTCTGAAAGGTTTGCAATGAGCAGAATATCTGAGAATGTTGAATGTGTACAGGCTGCAGTCAGCAAAGATTGGTGACTGACAGTGTGAGAACTAGAAGCTGATCTGGGGATTCCAAAAATGACTGTGTCCGAGATTTTGATGCAGGGTCTTAGCATGAAACATGTCGTGGCAAACTTTGTTCTGTGACTTCTGCTACCAGAGCAGAAGGAATATTATGCTGCAGTTGCTAATGACTTGACTCAACCCACTACCAACAAACCAGATTTCCTCAAGAAGGTCATAACCAGAGATTGATCATGGGTCTACAGTTGTGATCCAGAAATGAAGGCTCAGTTGTCCCAACAGAAGTTGCTTGGTCATCTACACCCAAAAAAGGTGTGGTAAAGTTGCAGCAAGATCAAGATCATGTTAACTGTGTTTCCCATCACAAGTACACACCTCCAGGCTGAACAATTAATAGAGAGTACTACTACCTCAATGTTCTTCATGGATCAAGAGATGCAACATGACAAAAACAGCCACACCTATGGGCAACTGGTGATTGGCAGCTTCATCACAATGATGCACCCACTCATGCATCACGTCTCATGCAGAGTTTCTGGCGAAACATCAAATCACCCAGGCGACTCAGCCCCCCCACAGCCCAGATTTGGCACCCTATAACTTCTGGCTTTTCCCAAAACTAAAATCACCTTTGAAGGGGAAGACATTTCAGACTGTTGATGAGATACAGGAAAATATAATGGGGCAGTTGATGGTGTTTGGGAGAACTGTGTGAGGTCCCAAGGTGCCTACTTTGAAAGGGATTGATGCATTATTGTTCTATGTACAGTGTTTCTGATATCTTATATCTTCTTCAATAAATGTATTTATTTTTCACAGTACATGGCTGGATACTTTATGGACAGATCTCAAGTACATACATGCATACATACGTACACATAGTACATGTATAAACATTAAAGGGAGACATGAATATATGTATATAGATGTGTACTGTGTGTATATATAAACATATATGTCTATATATTTATATATAAACATTTAACTATGCAAGATTTTTTGTTATTGCTGTTCTTGTTTTTGGTGAATTTTGATCCAGTGGACTAGTAAATCTGCTCCCAAAACTCAGTTCTTCAATAGTAATCATTCAAATGTCAATCAGAAACACTGCCTCAGTTTCCCTTTGTTAAGGCTGACACAGATTTTAGGTGGACCCCAGGCAACCATGCTTGTTATTGCAGGGACCAAACACTGCCTTGAAGACATTCTCAATTTGCCTTGCTATTCTCGTAATAGAACTAAAAATGTTATAAGACCAGTGTGTAGAGTAATGCTATGTTCAAACATTTTGTTATTTTTCTCTGAAATATATGGATGCTTGAATGAACTCAAAGCGTCTGTGACACAGGGGAAAAAACTTTAAATAGTAATTGAGGTGTTTTTTTTCTTATTTCACCATATAAAGACAAAGAAATGCAATGGTTTTAATAATTAAGGATACAGACTAATGCATGCATTTTGCAGTACTAATAAAAAATTGCTGTTATCATCTCTGTTTTTAAGAATGAAAAAGGCATTTCCTCAAAATACTTCACTGTTTCCCTTGCCAGCTCTGTTCAGGCTCAGAACTTGGTAATAACAATTCCAGATTGTAAAAAATTAAAAAAAAAACATAAAAGTGATTTCAGTCCAACTTTCCAAATCAGTTAACCCAAAGGTTAAGTGCTACTGCACTTGACCTAAGAGAGAGTTAGGTCCCCTTTTATAAGACCTGAGTGTAAAGAATAAAGACAGCATTTTTCTTCTCTTTTTTAAAGAAGCCTCATGTAATGTTCTCTGAGTTAAGTTTTACCATTCATAATGAATGCAGTCTCGCCATTCAAATGCAACCATAAGTACACAGAAGATAAGAATTTAATTAAATGTAGATTAAAACCAAACAGGAAAACACACTAGCTGATAATTTTATCCCATCCTCTGGCCATATTTTTTATACTTCCTTCTTGTTCTTCTTTGGGCTATAGCTTATCAACATGCCGATAGTACCATAACTCATTACATCTGATGGTGCGGCGGAAATGTGCAGGCTCTGTGCTTGGATTTCCGAGGCACTTACAATGCAAAGCATGTAAATGTCTCTGTTAAATATATTAGTGTGGTAACCCTGGTGAAAAGAAAGTGATTTGGAAGAAATCCTTAAACCTCTCACAAGATGCATTAGTATTGCATGGTAGCATGTGGAATTCTCAAAGTGGAACCAATTCGTACATTCACATGGATGGGGTATGGCTTAATATTTTGAGGTTGAGCACCTTTAGCGGTTGGCAACATAAGTGCCAATCAACTTGCTTAGCTTATCCAATGCATGTGGAGTTGGGTACAGGAGCATTTATATCTCTTTGTAAGAGAATGGTATTTTTTTCATTGTTGACCATAATACAGTAACACAATACCTCTGTGCTTAAATGATGCTCTCATTAATCTTATATAAAACATCTTTAAATGACCTCCTATTATTTAAACTGAATCTATTGAGATTGTGAATGATAAAAGTCAGAGGAGACAGAAGGCTTTTGTTAGTAAGACAATTAGTATATATTATTTATGCTTAATCAGTTCATCTAATTTTTTCTAATAATTCTTATTATAGAAATAGGCAACGAACAGTTAGAAAAAAATTTGATCATTGTAAAGGAAATCTCTAAATCAAACACAATAATTTTATTTATTTTTTTATTTTTCTACATTTTAGAAATCTTATAGAATTTATTGGGATGATGTTGGCTAATAAAATTATAGGTTTCAGATATACAATTCTATGTTATCTATATACGGGATTGTGTGTTTACCACCCCAAGTCAAGTCTCCTTCCATCACCATTTATCCCCCCTTTACCTCTTCTACCTCCCCCCTTCCCTCTAGTAATAACCATGATGTTGTCTGTGCCTGTGAGTTTGGGGTTTTTTTTGCTATATCCCTTCACCTTTTTCACCCAGTCCCCCAAACCTCCTCCCATGTAACAACTGTCAGTCTCTTTTCTGTATCTATGAGTCTTTTACTATTATGTTTTGTTGTTGTTGTTCAGTAGATTCCACATGTAAGTGAAATTATGTGGTATTTGTCTTTCTCTGACTGGTTTATTTCACTTAACAAAATGCTCTCCAGATCCATCCATGCCATCACAAAAAAGTAAGATTTCCTTCTTTTTTACAGACCTAGTAGTATTCCATTGTGTAAACGTACCATAGTAATTTTATCCACTCATCTACTGATGGGCACTTGGGCTGCTTCCAAATCTTGGCTATTATAAATAACTCTGCAATGAACATAGGGGTTCATATATTTTTTCAAGTTAGTGTTTTTGGTTTCTTTGGAAATATTCCAAGAAGTGGAATGGCTGGGTCATAAGGTAGTTCCTTTTAATTTTTGAGGTAACTTCACACTGCTTTCCACAGTGTCTGCACCAATTTGCATTCCTACCAACAGTGCATGGGGGCTCCCTTTTCTCCATATCTTCACCAGTTCTAGTTGTTTGTTGATTTATTGATGACAGCCATTCTGACAGGAGTGATGTGATATCCCACTGTGGTTTTAATTTGCATTCTCTGATGATTAGTGACATTGAGCATTTTCTCATATGTCTATTGGCCAGCTATATTTCCTCTTTGGAGAAGTGTCTGACAAATTTTAATCAGGTTCTTTGGGGTTTTTTTTGTTGTTGTTGTCATTGAGTTGTACAAGTTCTTTATAAATTTTGGATATTAACCCCTTATCAGATGTATCATTGGTGAATATCTTCTCCCATTCAGTGGGTTGTCTTTTCATTTTGTTGATTGTTTCCTTTGCTGTGCAAAAACATTTTAGTTTGATGTAGTCCCATATGTTTGTTTTTCTTTTGTTTCTTTTGCGTGAGAATATATATCAGAAAAAATATTCCTACAAGAAATGTCTGAGATTTTACTGACCATTTTTATTCTAAGATTTTTATGGATTTGAGTCTAACATTTAAGTCTTTCATTCATTTTGGGTTTATTCTTGTATATGGTGTAAGAAGGTTGTCTAGTTTCATTTTTTACATGTAACTGTCCAATTTTTTCAATAGCATTTATTGAATAGACTAACTTTACCCCAGTAGAGGTTCTTACCTCATTTGTCAAGTATTAATTGACCACAAAAGCATGGGTTTACTTCAGGACTCTCTATTCCATTCCATTGATCTACATGTCCATTTTTATGCCACCACCATGCTGTTTTCCATACTCTGGCCTTGTAGTATAGTTTGATATTAGGTGAGATGATTCTTCCAACTTTATTCTTCTTTCTCAAGATTACTGTGGCTATTTGGGTCTTTAGTGGTTCCATATAAATTTTTGGAAATTTTGTTTGGTTCTGTGAAATATGCCATTGGTATCTTGATAGGAATTGTTTTGAATCTATAGATTGCCTTAGGTAATATGGATATTTTAATGATGGTTAGTTCTTCCTTTCCCTGAGCACAGTATGTACTTGCATTTATTTGTATCTTCTTCAGTTTCTTTCTTCATTGTCTTATAATTTGCTGAGTACAGCTCTTTTTTGTCCTTTGTTACATTTATTTAAGGTATTTTATATTTGATGCATTTGTAAATGGGATTGTTTTCTTATTTTCCCTTTCTAATAGTTCATTATTGGTGTATAAAAATGCAACTGATTTCTGTATATTTATTTTGTATCCTGCTATTTTACTGAATTCATTTATCAGTTCTAGTAGTTTCTTGGTGGAATCTTTAGGGTTCTGTATATGCAGTATGTATCATCTGCAAATCATGTTAAGTTTTACCTTCCTTTCCAATGTGGATGTCCTTTATTTATTCTTGTCTGATTCCTGTGGCTAGGACTTCTACAATAGTACTATGTTGAATAGGAGTGGTGAAAGCAGACATCCTTGCTTGTTCCTGTTCCTAAGGGAAATGCTTTTAGCTTTTTCCCACTGAGTGTGATGTTAGCTGTGGGTTTGTCATATATGGCCTTTATTACATTGAAGTATGTTCCCTCTATTCCCAATTTACTGAGAGTATCATAGATGGGTGCTGGATTTTATCACATGCCTTTTCTGCATCTATTGATATGATTATGTGATTTTTATACTTCATTTTGTTTGTGTGGTATATCATGTTTATAGATTTGCAGATACTGTACCAACCTTGCATTCCCAGAATAAATCCCACTTGATTATGGTGTATGATATCTTTTAATGCATTACAAGATCCAGTGTGCTAATATTTTGTTGAGGATTTTAACATCTGCGTTCATCAGATATATTGGCCAATCATTTTCTTTCTTTGTAACATCTAGATCTATGGATAATGCTGGCCTCATAAAATAAGCCTTGAAGTCTTGCCTCCTCTTGAATTTTTGGGAATAGTTTGAGAAGGAGAAGTGTTAAAATTCACCTGTGAAGCCATCCAGTCCAGGATTTTTGTTTGATTGCAGTTTATTTTTTATTACTGCTTCCCAAATTTTAAAATACAGAAGAGAATACATACATATCTGTAATTTTTTATGCTAATATTTAGAATGAAAGAATGTTCTTCAATGTGTGTTCTTGATTTTTTTAAGCACTAGTAAAGCATAAATGAATCAGTTATGTTTGCATTCTCTGTATCTAAAACCAGGAGTGCAAAGAAGCGTAACATACTTTTTCTTAAACCAGCATAAAATGTTGAGGGTTTTCTGTCTTTTCAAAGATAAATAATTGGTTGCTTTTGGGGGGGGTTATTTGGCTCATACTAATTAATATGGTTTTTAGTTAAAATATCTCTGAAAAAATTAATTTTGATTTTCCTTTCTTTAATGCAATTTTGAAGTTCTTAATGGTTTGAAGTACTAAATTGATAGCACCAATTTCTCTATATTAACTGTCACATAAACACTTTGCACTCAAATTGATGTAATACAATGCACTAACATAGCTACTGATTTTGCTTTTGGGAGTAATTAGCTCAGTTTTAAAAGATACCAAAAATGTTAGCATCTAGAGAAACAATGTTTGATGGAGTGAACTTATGAACTTGTATTTTCTTTTTTTAAAGTATATTTTATTGATTATGCTATTACAGGTGTCCCAATTTTTCCCCTTTTGCCCCATTCTGCCCAGTATTCCCCTTCCCTCCAGGAATCCTTCCATCCCTTAGTTCATGTCCTAGGGCCATGAATATAAGTTCTTTGGCTTCTCCATTTTCTGTAATATTCGTGATATCCCCATCTATTTTGTACCTACAATTTATGCTTCTTAATCCCTACACCTTTCTCCCATTTTACCCCTTCCCCCTCCCAACTGTTAACTCTCCAAATCATCTCTACATCTATGATTCTCTTCCTGTTCAGGTTGTTTGTTTAGTTTTTTTTTTTTTTATTATTATTATTCAGTTGTTGATAGGTGTGAATTTGTTGCCCTTTTAATGTCCATAGTTTTGATCTTCTTTTTCTTAGATGAGTCCCTTTAACATTTCATGTAATAATGGTTTGGTGATGATGAACTCCTTTAGCTTTACCTTGTCCCAGAAACGTATTATCTGCCCTTCCATTGTAACTGACAGCTTTGCTAGATAGAGTAATCTTGATTATAGGTCCTTGTTCTTCATCACTTTAAATATTTCTCACTAGTCCCTTCTTGCCTGAAAAGGTTTTTTTGAGAAATCAGCTGATAGTCTTATGAGAACTCTTTTGTAGGTAACGCTCTGCTTTAATCTTGCTGCTTTTAAGATTTTCTCTCTATCTTTAACCTTTGGTATTTTAATCATGATGTGTCTTAGTGTGGTCCTCTTTGGGTCCAACTTGTTTGAGACTCTCTGTTCTTCCTGGACTTATATGTATATTTTCTTCACCAAATTTGGGAAGTTTCTCTCATTATTTTTTCAAATAAGTTTTCAATTTCTTGCTCTTCCTGTCCTCCTGCTTGCACCCCTATGATTCAAATGTTGGTACATTTAAACTTTTCCCAGAGGTTCCTAATCTTGTCCTCATTTTTTTACATTCTTTTTTCTCCCTGCTGTTCTGATTGAATGCTTTTTCCTTTCTTGTGTTCCAAATCATTTATCTGAGACTCGACTTCCTCCTCTCCCTTGTTGGTTCCCTGTAGATTTTTCTTTATTTCACTTAGTGTAACCTTCATTTCTTCCCTTATGTTTTTGCCACTTAATGAGTTCCTTGAGTATCCTGATCACCAGTGTTTTGAACTCTACATCTGATAGATGACTTATCTCCATTTCATTTAGTTCTTTTTGGGGTAGGGGTGGTTTCTGTTCTTTCCTTTGGGCCATGTTTCTTTGTCTCCTCAATTTAGCAGCCTCCCTGTGTTTGTTTCTGTGTTTCTGCTTTGACTCCCCATCTTAGAAAAGACACCTGTAAATTGTGTGGTGTGAAGTCTTATATTTTCCAGAGCAGGGCAACCTGCTTCACTGCTTTGTGGCTCTGTGTGGGGGAGGGTTCAGAGAGGGTACAGTGCCACTGCCTGGCTTCTGGAGGTTTGCCATTTGCAGTCACTTCACCTACATCCTGTATGCAACTGGTACCCTTTCGGCTGTTGCCCTGGTGGTGAACCCCAGAATGAGTGGGTTTGCATACATTCTAAGTTCATGCAGGTCCTTTAAGCAGGCTTTCCTGAAAATCCAGCAGTTTTCTTCTGCTGCCCTAACCCCCACTGGTTTTTACAGTCATAAGTTATGGGGATCTATCTTCCAGGTGCTGTAACCTTAGGCTGTGTGGTCTGGCCTGCGGCTGGGATTGCTTGCTCCTAAGATATCCCTCCCAATTTCTATCTTTTTATCTACCACATGTGAGTGTGAGACTGCCCAGTCCACTGCCGCCACCTCTGTGTGCCACACCACGTCTCCATGCCTCTTGGCCCGCCTCTGCAACTCCACCCCTCCTACCCATCTGGATGAATGTGGCCTCTAAATCCTTGGTTGTTGGACCATAAAGCTCAATTTTATGACAGTTCTGGTTGTTGTTTGTTTGTTTTCAGATGTAGTTGTAATTCTCTCTGTGGCTGCACAAGAAGTGAAGCATTGTCTATCTACGCCTCCATCTTGACCAGAAGTCTGAACTTATATTTTCTTGTCACTTAATTCACTTGGAAAAATGAGAGTCACTGCATAGACATGAGTTAAAGTGCCAACAATAGCTGGACATTGTGTCATCCAGACATCTCTGAATATTGGTGAAGCATCAATAATATTCTATATTGACTCATTTTCCTTAGGTCCCCTTTTCATGAATTAATTTCAATGACAATATTAAGAAGAAAGAAGAGAAAACTAAAGAAAGTGAAACTGAAGTGTAAAGGGGGGCAACATGTTTTGGAATTTTTTTTAAAGATTTTATTTATTTATTTTTAAAGAGGGGAAGTGAGCGAGAAAGAGAGGGAGAGAAATATCAATGTGTGGTTGCCTCTATCCCCTACTGGGGACCTGGCCCGCAACCCAGGCATGTGCCCTGACTGAGAATTGAACCAGCGCTCAGTCCTCTGAGCCACACCAGCCAGGGCATATTTTGGAATTTTGAAAGAATACATTTAAAATGCATTTGTCTGCTAAATTTTTTAAATATAAAAAGAAAACTCACCAAGTCATCCATGTATATGTGTATAATGTGTGTGACTCACTCCTAAGAGTTAAAAATCAGTAGCCTCTAAGGCAGTGATTTTCAACTGGTGTGATGCAAGAATCCTTTTTTTTTTTTTTTAAACTAGAACAGGAACAGAACCACAGAAATGGAGATCACATGGAGGGTTAGCAACAGGGGAGTAGGAGGAGGAGAGAGAGGGGAAAGGTATGAAAAATAAGTAGCATAGATGGTAGATAGAAAATAGACAGGGGGAGAGCAAGAATAGTATGGGACATGTAGAAGCTAAAGAACTTATGACACATGGACATGAACTAAAGGGGGGAATGTGGGTGGGAGAGGGTGTTCAGGGTGGAGGGGAATGAATGGGGGGATAATAGGACAACTGTAATAGCATAATCAATAAAATATATTTTTAAAAAAAGAATCCTTTTTTTAACATGAAATGATTGACTATTTAGTCAGGGGTACTGACCTCTTTTCCCTTAGATTGTCAAATTTATTTTTAAAAATGACAACAGCCAATACAACAATAGCAATCTAGTGTGAATGAATCAAAATTATACCTACTTTTTTTGTCAGATCAGCAAAAAGTACATTTTTTGATGTGCCATAGAATTTTAGTAATTAGTTTAAATGTGCCATTAGACAAAAAGGGTTGAAAATTGCTGCTCTCAGGCACTGTAAGAAAATGATGAAATAAACAAACATACAAACAACCTCCCTGGAATGCCATGAGAACAGAGGAAGATCCCTTTAAACATCAAAGCTAATAAATTCTTCCCTTTTGTCAAACATATATTTGAAAACGAAACTAGAAAAATATTTCTATGAAATGCACATTACTTTCTCTGCAGGCTCCAAGTCTACATTAAATTGTTTTTCTTTAAGAAGTACAAAGAAACTTTAAGAATCCCCTGAACACCTTGCAGAACACTTATGGTATATCCTGGTCATACTTGTGTTATCTTCCTCTCTAGGACTGCAAGCTCGTCCAGAGCAGTCCTCTACCCCCTGCCAAATGACTGTTAGGTCACAACAAACAAATATTATTTTTTAAGATGAAAGAGAAGGAGGGAAGGGGAGGGGAGATAAAGAGAATGGGAGGGAGCAGGGAGAAAGGATAGTAGGAGGAAGAAAGTAAAAGTGGAAGACAAAAGGAGAGAAAAACAGAGGGAGAAAGGGAGATAGAGAGGAATTTAACTATCCAGGAAAATGGTATCCTATTATCTTATGTGCTGTATTAGGCTGGAAATGATGCCAATTTCAGAAGAATCGAGAATTTGATCATAAGGAATATCTTAGGGAGAAATATATGGAGATAAGTATATGCAAGATTTCTGCTGTCCACATCAATGATTGTCAGTGACAGAAAACAAACGAAATTTGTGTTTGGTAATGCTTTGTCCAAGGCAAAGCAGGTTTTTTAAAAAGAGACTAATGTTTACTGACTGTCTTCTGTGTGATGATATTTGATGTGGCATTTTATCAAAATCCCAAGAAAAAGACACCTGTAGATTGAATGATCCATATCTCGCAGGTGCAGAAACTGAGTCTTGAGAGTGTAACTTACCTACCATCAAAGAACTGATAGATTCCGGAACAAGCAGAGATCGGCCTCAGTAGCAACCTGCACTTGTCTCTCCAGCAGACTCTGCAGAGGGTGTGGCTTTAGTTCATTGTACATGTATTTTATATGAAATTAAATTGCTGTATTAAATGAATTATTTGAAAAAGTACTTTAGTGGCTAGTATATACTAGAAGTCTGTTTTTAATTTTATAAATGGTATATAAAAGTATGATCCTTAAATCAATATTAATCAAAGAAAATGAAATTAGATGAGCATAATAACATCTAGGAAATTATAAAAATCAGTGCCTATTTCCAAGTTATGTATTAGAAAGTTATTTACATCACAATTATATCGCAGTGCTTGAGAAATGAGGAATTGTACTCCATACACCATGGAATGTCTATTTTGATGACGTACCTTCGGTTCCCACACTCTGAACTTGTTCTCTTAAGGCTCAAATAAGCAAAATTAATGCTCAGGGTTCGTTTGATGCAAAGAACAACATGGACACAGCACAGCCAATTTTGCCAACAGGAAAATTGGTGAAATATGTCTTAGAAGCAACTGTGACATTCTAAATGTAAATGTAGGAAATCCACTTGGTGGGAAATATACAAAAAGAATTTTCATAAAACCAGGCTCACCTTGGAACAAAGCTACTAAAGAGAGCTTCCAACACCCAGGATATTCTAACTCTAACCTTTGTCTGAAGAAGACCATGTTCTCATCAAGCCTTGTAGTAACTCAATTATCAGTTCAGCCTGAAGACTTTTAAATGAATAGAAGGTAGATTTTCTGATCGTATTTGGAAATTTCTTCAAAGTATTATCTATATTAACCAGGGGCAAGTAGTAGGGAAAAGTGAAGAAGAAGAATATTTTCCTACCAATATTCACACCATGCAGATTCTAACCATTTTTACTAATGCTCAAACATATAAATGTGACTTATTTCCACCTTTTTAAACTGTGTGATGGTTATACAGGGAAACCAAAATAGACTGCAGGAGTCTGCATGGCTAGGAAGAAATTGTGAGTCTCAGATCATTAAATAAAAATAATTACAACAGAGGCTAGAAGTTAAAATATTATTAAAATATGTCCTTTAATGGGTAGTTAGAGTCTCCTCATGGTGGTGGCAAAACTGGAAGCCGGATTGTAACAAAATGCATGTTACAGCATTAAACAATAACATGTTCTTCCCGGGAAAACGAAGATGACAGGTGTAGCCATTGATGCTTCAAGCATATACTCTGACCTCCAGACTCACAATCTGCTGCAGTCAGTAGAGTACATACTGTGGAGTCAGAGTGATGCTGGGGGAAAGAAGGACTACAAAATGGGGTGCAGGAACTTCATCTTATTAACTGAAAAAATACACACTGCAATGCCTTACGAAGATAACATTTTAAAGATAGAATGGAAATGAACATCTCCCTGACTGCTTACTTCTCTTCCTCATTTTCTTAAGCACAAAAAGAGGTTTATGAGCAATGGAAGCTATATTTTATATAGCTTTTTAAATGGACGATACTGTGGTATTTGACCTTAGGTAAATTAAAAAAAAAAAGTTCTTCAGCCGAGTGTCTCCCAGTTATATTTAAAACTGGATTCTTGCTGCATTTTTTTTATTTAAATGGTTTGCCTTGCTGATCAGTGCTCATAGATTTCAGGATTATGCAAAGGATGAAAATAAAACTAGCATTAGTCGAATTCATATTTCTGCAATGCATTCATTATTACATTTTGTAGTTCTCTACAGATCATTACTTTGTGCTTGGTTTTGCTCATATTTCCAATTTTGTCTAATTCTCAGTCACAATTTTTACATTATAACCCACTGATGATATTTTTCATTTCAGTAACCATTATTTGAATCATAAAAAAAACCTGCATGACTGTATTCATAATGTACCGCTCATGTGACAGTTTTTTAACTTTAATATTCTCTTCTGTAATGCACCGGCTTAGCAGCCTATAAAAGAGACATATTGTTTGTAATGTTTCTTACCCACAACAAATGATGTGATTCTGGGGTTTATGAAATGGTCGTAGTTTCCTAAATTTGTGATTTCTTCTGTGTTCTGTCGTCAAGAACAGTTGTACATCTGCTCAGCACAGACTTTTCGAGACTATGAACTTTAATTGAGGAAAAATAATGAGGGTTCAGGGACCACTGATACGGAGCCGGTTGCAAAGCAGGTGCCCTGCTGCAGATCAATGGGTTATTTACTCCTTTGTCAGACACAGGAAACGGTTGGTTGTTTGTGGTGACTGCACGCATATTTTACAGCCTGTGTACACATTCTCTCCTTCCTTGTCAATGTAGACCATTTTAAATAGTGCTTACTTTATGATTTAACATAACCATATAGAATAAGTGAACAACACTTTTTCTGTCTTAATAATTAACCAGCTTGTTTGCAAAAGAACTTTTCAGAGTGATTTTAAGAACATGCAACATCCTATGAGCTTCTAGCCCTTACCTCTCTCAACTGGTCTGATTGCAGTCATAAATCCTCTATATAATTGTCTAAATATTTTTCTGTCTCTCTTTATAGACATTTGAAAGCAGAAAACCTTTTTCTTTCTTAAATACACAGGGAAATCTAAAATATAAATTGTAGAGAGTTTTAAGATTCCATTAGGACATCCTAACCATTTGTATAGGTTTCTCAAACCACTAGAGTAAAATTTAGTCATGATATAATTGGGAGGTTGAGAGGGGCAGGAAGGGAGGAAGCTCAGAATCCTTTTCTGAGTGCAGAAAGCAAGCTTGTCGGGCTTGCAGTAGGCATCTGATCTCCGAGTGTGTTGGAACTATCTCCCACACACCTGAGCAGGACCAGCCCAGAAGGCGAGGGTCACCCAAAGGGGGGCGTGCTTTGCTCTCAGTGCTCCTCATTAGCAAACCAAACAAAGGGCTGTAGGATGCCTGGAATTAACTGCAATTTCCACCATGACAAGTGACTTTTTGTGTTACATAATGATATGCTGGGAATTTAAATCACAGGTTCTAGGGATCAGTGGTTTAAATTCTAATGATGGGTTTTGTGGCATGAAAGTCTGACTTTTAACACTTGGAGGTTGCAGACCATAGAAAGCACACCGTGAACCTGGTGCACGGAGCCCCCGCTTGGGCGCTCCGCTGAGCCCTCAGTGCACGCAACCTCATCTCTCCACCACGAATGTTGTCGTGGAGACCGTTCTTGGGAAAAGTCTTCATTTTTACTGTAAATCTCTCTTAATTCCCTTTGGAATTGGGTTTACTACTGGAAACAACTCTCACCAGAAAAAAAATTGTTTAAGAGAAAGAAACTTGAATTGTGAAAATGCAAATGATTCAGTCTGAGTCCATTAAATAATAAGTAACTTCAAAGTACATGTAGCCAAAGTTTGATATTTGGCAACCTGATTAATCTGCCTTTAAGTTGGAAAAGACTTTGGTAAAAAAATAAATAAATTTGTATTTTTCTTATTTGTTAACTATATATTAATTGCTACATGATGCAATAATATATCCATGCATCTTTCCTACTAACAGTGGTGACAAAAATATCATTGTATGTGTAAATAAAAATAATACTTTAAATTCCACTCATACCAAATAATTACTAGTAGGTAAATGTGTCATTCTTTAAGTGAGTGTTGGATTGCTCTTTCAGTAAATGTTTATATTCAGTATGAGTGTTATAACATTATTAGCATTTCTAGCATGTTATTATATATTTTAAGAATACTGTACTTATGTTTAGATTTTTAATTCATGCTTAATATTATGCAACTATTCACTGCTTTATGTTTTTCTCTGTTACCATTTACAATATAAATGCAGTGATTATGGTAAAGTTGAATGTCCCATCAGTAGGAATCAGGCACAAATGGAACTGACTTTTTTTTTCCAGTGAGGTAGATGGAGTTGTTAGTGTTTCAAGTCCAACACAATCTCCTTTGAGTCCAAAAGCTATAATGGGAGTTGGGGAAGATTACAATTATGAACTTTGAAAGAAGTGGTTGCTTCATTTCTGTTGATGAAAGGGCTTATATTAAAAGAGAAGTTGAAGTTATTTAATTTATGAGCAAATATTCAACTACAAATCTATATTCAAATGGATTTATATAGAATTTCTGAGGCCTACTGCCTGGAAAGTAGGTAGCATCAGAAGTAGAATAGTTCATTCATGAATATATGCTTTAGTTTAGACAGCAGGACATACCGAATTCAGGCTTTGAAGCGCTCTGTCATACCATGTAGATATGAGAATTTGAGATGAAGCGACACTGGTGGAAATTCTCTGAATAAAAGCTATCAGGGGTAAAGTCTCTGTCCAGCACCCCTGATCTCCAGAAATGCATATTGTATCTGAATTTCCAGTTCTATGCCCTGCTTTTCTCAATTGAATCTAATTTCTCAAAAAGAAGTAAGAAATGTGAATTATAAGAAAAAAGTGGTAGTGACTTTTTTTCTGTCAGTGAAGGTAAAGTATGTGATATTTCTCCCTTTTTAATACAGATGTGTCTGAGGGGTAGAAGAGAACAAAACCAGGACTTGAACTGTAAGCCCAAATATCACTGCTGCAAAATTGGCCCCGGTTGCCGAAGATTTAAGGAGCTATTTGTTAGGAGGATTTTTGTGGTGGGCACACAGGTCTGCCATCGTCACAGGCCTTCTGTGTGTCTGGTTTACTGCACTGTGTGACAGTCGAGAGAAATTTAACACGTGTGTATCTCTGTGTGTGTGTTACTGTTGCAGTAATAATTATAGCAGCAGTCTCAGAAGAGACAGGGAAGGAAGGCTACCTCCTTCAGATCTTTTCAGAAAGATATTTAGTTCGGTGAAAACGTGGCAAGATGCTGAAACTTTTATCGTCTTGAAAATGCAACTTGATTTTTTTAGGAAATAAAAATCCTATGAGAAAAGCATTTGAGACTTCATAATGATTTTATTGACACAGTAAAAAATTATTTTCCAACTGAAGTTTTGAGTCTATAATAAAACCTTTATGTCAAAAAATACCCTACGCGAGGAGATGAAAGCATGCTGCAAGCCTTTCAGAAATGCCATTTTCAGAATACCTTCTGATGATTACTGGTCTCTTTTTTTCTGTAAAGTTCTATAGAGAATATATTTTAATTAGCTTCCACTTGATACTGCTTTGCGCACACCACGTAACTCTGACCCAATGTCTGATCATATAGAATACATTACAAAAGAACTGGTCACTTGAGTGCTTTAATATAGCTTTGTATTAATGTCAGACATCATTTAGACGAGGCATTAAAAGTGCTATTTTAATGACTGAAGTGTGTTGGGTAGAAGAGGCTTAATCTTTATAGGAAGAGCAATTTCAATTAGCTCTAAAACATTAATTTGTTCATATAACTATATACTCTAATGTATTTGGCTACAAAACATCTTATGAATAATACATGCTAGGATCTACTTGTCTTATGATGTAACTAATACTGCCTTTAAAAACAGTATTTTATAACCTCCATAATCAGTGAAAACAAAAAGAATAATTTTTAAAAACTTAATAATTTTTAATGGTGAAAGCTTTTTCTATACCTCTTCCCCCAAAGTAATTTATAAGGCCACAAATAAAATATACAATCTCCAGCTAGTGAAATACTGATAGGTTTTAAACATGATATGGCTATCTGGCTTAAAATTTTAAGGGCAGTTTTGAATATTTGTTTACCCGGTGAGTGTAACATATTCTCCCTGGAAACAATTTGTCTCCCTGTGGAGAGAGTGAAAATATGAGAACAAAAGTAACTTCATACCTTAATTCTACTATTGTGTTTCTGGGAACTACAAATGCTGCTATTCTGGCTTTCACTCTCCTTGAATGTATCTCCCTACAGCCTTATCTTTTCACTGTGCAGGCTGCGTATTGCGACATGCTGGCATTGTTTTCATGACTACGCATGTGCCGCACCTTAAGGTGAGCGAGAGTCACATAGGCAAAAAATCTGTAGTCCTTTTGAACATACACTGTTTGGCCCTGCAGCCAAGCAAAAATCTGGGGTTGCTTCACAGCCCTCCCAGGGGCTGCGTGTGCAGCACGAAACATAGGTGGCTCTAAACGCTTGAATGCTGGTTGTATGCAAACGTGGAACTCTTGTCTCCTGGCTTAGGTGGCTTTAAAGTTCCTGTTACACAACACCAGAGCAGTTGGATAAAAGAGTGCAAAACGGGCCAGTTGAAGGCTCCACACATCCTGACAGATGCCCCCAAACAGACTAACAAAGTAGAAATGATGGCCCTCATATAGGTAGGCCTCAAAAGCATCCATCATCTATGACTGTCCTAGTGACCCTCACCGTCATCAGTGGCATTGGTCACATTTCACCTGATTAATTCTCACATATATGAAAACCGGGTTTATTTCAATATAACTCCTGAGCCATGTGAGACTGGGGGGTGGGGGTGGGGAGTGGGATGCTGAGTCTCTTAGCAAAGCCAAGCTACACAAATGCAGTTTTTCAACTAGGTAAAGGAGGCTTTTGTAGTAGATTTCATGCAGCAGTTGGCATTGGCAGTATTGCAAAAAGAGATGTATTCTGTTGTGCTCTGTTTGATCAAGTGCTAAACCCGTGTGATCAATAGAGAGACAGATGTCGGGTGCAGATGGCGGTGCCGTGATACCTGGGGCAGCACGGGCCTGCCAGAATGACAGAATGGGAACAGGGAAGAGCAGCAATGCAACAGAATGTGACAAATGAAATTAGGGTTTATACTAGTCGATAATTTACAGCTAATACAAAGTGACAGAATTTCTCAGTACCCCGTATATTTTACTTCCAGTAATGCTATAGCCAATACAGGCATATTTCATGCAACATAATAAAATGAAAGCTGTGGGGAAATATAGTCCAACCATTTTTTATGATGTTACAACTTTTAAAATTGATCCCTGAGAGAATACTAATAGCATGCAAGCCTTGTTAGAGGGATGTCTAAAGGCATTTTATCTCCAAATTTATAGCAGCCCATCACTTCCTCTCATTGCACATTAGGCTAGACTCAGAAGTTGAAGACAGATAACTCTAGTGACCACAATGCAGATGCTTGCTCTAAAAGACATATTATTAAATACTCTTTGAGTCTGTTTATAAAAGTATAAAAACAATTATCAATTTCAACTTATTAAAACATTTCAATTTTCTATATTAATGGAAATGTTTAAGCAGTCACCTGTGTAATTAAAAATGAAAATCTAAGCACATATTAAAGTTTTTCCTTTCTTGTAATACAGGCCAAAAGCCATAGTTAATATATTTGACTCTGTAATTCAAAATATATTGATAAATACTTCAAAGTGACGACTTTTGCGGTAGTGGTTAGTGAATTTATTGATGTCCTTTTGTGACTTAGCTAAAGGGCACATATTCTTAAACACACACACACGCATATGCTGCAGCCTGGGATGCATATGGGGTGATTAAGCAAAACTATGTGGTGGGCTTTTTTTCTGCTACTCTCTCCACCTTTGTTTCTCCTCTTCCTTCTGGGCTTCCGGTGTCCTGAAGCTATGCTAGGTCTGCAAAACATAGCTTCAGAGAACATTTTATTGGCCTAGGACCTCTCTCCCCACCCACTGCCTCCTTTATCCAAGTATTCGCTGAGCAATAGAATCTTAATAGCCTTTTCCAGGGGGTTGTTAACAATATCCAAAGTGAAGCTCTAAAGTTGGAATGCCTGCAATGAAGGATTGTCTGATGGAAGAAATATTGGAGAGTGTAGGAGTTTCCTAACATTTATACATGTGCAGTCATGGACAACAAGGTGCATGAGTACCTGTGGCATTGACAAATGCATATTCATAATAATAGGACATAACCCATGCTTTTAACACTTTTTCCTAAGTGCCTTTTTGGTAGATAACAATGAAGATCCAAGACACATCTATCAGTGGCAATAATCACCAGCATCTTCCATTGGCTCAGGTGGGAACAGTTACAGACTATGGCATCAGTTGTAGGGGTACAAGATCATGATGTTCAGTGCAGTTCCAAAAACATGAGGAGTCTCGTCTATCCAAGATAATGCTTGGCAGCTGGAAAATCACATACAGACGCACACACTCCGCACCCTATGTACTCACCCACATAACAGTGGTAGTTATTATATATAATAGCTGAGCTAAATTCTACCCATTCCCCAGTTGTGTCAGAATTCAAGCTAATCTTATATATATAAACCCATGGTTCTAAAATTAGTATTTATAATTATTAAAAGTAATATAGCAATAACAGCCTAGATATTTCAGCAGACATGTTTTGGGGTTTGCTAGTTGTTGTTCATTCTATTTTAACAACAACAACAACCAAAAAAAAAAACCTCTTTATTTTTAAGAGCCTCATTGTGAAATTTTAGTAACACTGATCAAAAACCTTAACTAGTTTTATAATAAAGAAGGCCAGTTGCAATGTGCATTCCTTAGCTTTTTTAATCTGTGGAATGTAAGAGCTGTCCCAGAAGGCGTTTTGAACTCTGAAGACTCACACAGAGAGTTTAACCTCAGGTAGTTGGTCTATTACAATATGAATGAACCATTCATTTTGGAAGACATCCACAGCTGGACCCAGAATCATTACAGGAAACTCATGCCTGAAAGTAAAGGCCTTCCTGCTCTGTGTTAACGGGCATCTTTTTATTTGGATCAAGACATTCCCTTCGAAAGATATTTTTAATTTGCCTTTTGATAGTACCTAGTTAGAGACTAGCAAGTTTATAAGGTAATATGTAACTGGGTTCTTAGCTTTATGTAGCTCCATTTCGCCTGTAACGATGAGCAAGTTTAGGCTCCTAGAAAACCATTCCATTTTATTTGCAAGCTCTAAAAACTCCCCTGCAGTTGTCTCACAATGGCAGCGTTCACGGGCACGGCACCATCCCTCTGCCCCATCTGTCAATTTCAGTTTTTGAACCAGTTGAAAGGAACCAAAGTACCAGCTTTTTAATTTTAAAGATGAAAAAAGTGAGGCCCAGAAAAATTGGATGGATTTCCCACATTCACAGTAGCACACGCTGTGTCAGAATCCAGATCTCTTGACTTTGCCGTGAGGGCCGAAGGTAAACAGAATACTGGCCGACCTGGGCTCTTTTCCTAGGACAAGACGCCTCTCCACAATATCAGCCTCACACATTCTCCATGAGTCAACTCAAATCCCACCTCTTCATCTCTTTTCCTAAGTCTTCCCCAACTCCTGTGGACATAATGGTTTTTCTCCTCCCTAAGCTCTCGTGACAAGCGATATCTGTATGACCAAGCAATTTCCAGAGCAATTCTAAGAAGAAGAAGCTCTTACCCCATTTTACAGAACAATGAACTGAGGTCCAAAGAGGATAACGATCACTCTAAGTTACATGGCTAAGAAATGAACAGATCATAACGGAACACACAACACAATTTGTCATCTTGACAACCTTGTTAAGTGTGCCGGTATATCATGTTATCTCGGTTTCACCTGCCTCTGTGCCAGAGGTCTTTTAAAGACAATCCAAGTCTTCAAGGACATATTTCTATGGGTCTTGAGAACGTTTGGGATGCAAGTTTCCCCTGGCATCTCTGTATCCAGGTCCAATGGGATCTAAAGCTTGCCGAGGAGTCCAGAGCCATGGACAGGAGAGGGGAGTGCCACTGCCCTTCTTGTATGAGAACAGGCCGAGCGCTCTGAGAGAACTGCCCGTGTGTTCTTTCCCCCTCAGTGCTCCGCACTGCCTTGACCATGGTGTGTGTTCCATGGGTAAGTAGTTGACTAAACAATGATGAAAATGATCTCTTACTTGCCACATTATATTTTGTGCTACCTAATATGACCAGGTAATGCTGGCTTATAAATGACAAAGTCAGGAATAGAGTAAGTCAGTTAGACTTGCGCTCTGAAAGGTGGGGGGCAGGGTTTGTTGCATTGTTTTAAATTGCTGCTGTTTCGATAAGTACACAAAGCATGCATTTAGCTGTGGAGGGGCTAAGGAAAATTCCATGATGCTCTAAGAATACAGGGCTGGTCATTTATACTTTTGTACTGCTAACGCCTCTTCGTACTCAAGATGACTTGACCCACCAGTTTGTGTGAAAATATCTATTTCTTGAATTTCCTCATAAAATTTTGTGTATTATTTCCCTTCTAAAGGGTATATTTAACTCAGAAAAGTATAGGGCAATGGAAAGCAAGATACTTTGCAGATTTTAACAGTATGAATACTTTGTAAAAAGCTACAAGGAGTTTGATTTTAAAAAAAGCAAAACAGTGATACAGAAAATATAAATGTTATTATTTGATCCCCAGCAATAGAGTGGAAATTTAAATCAGTGGTATAAAGACTGAAGCAAATAAATGCAATGAAATTGATGGGTATAATATAGAAAAAGCTTTTCAGAAATTCTCTGAATGAAAAACATAAGTAGTGGATTCTCTGAGTGCTGCTCCTTCCCACAAAACATGTGTGTTACATACATTAATGGCTGGCCCTTTGAAAGTCCCTCTGACAATCAGTTACACTGCCACATATGTTCACGACCTACGCAAGAATATGTGTCTGATCATATTAGTTCCAAGAGGGTGCAAGGTCTTAGAATGAAATCTTTAACTTTCCCTACTTCGGTGAAATTTTTAGTACTCTGAGTGACTGACAGCACATGGATTTTTTTTTTTTTTGCAAGTTTTTGGTAACACAGAGTCCAGAGAGTTAACACAAACCCTCCTCTCCAATAAAGACAGCCACCAAGGGTCCTGATTACAGGAGGGGTCATAGCTCACTCCGCTATCTCCCCTCTCAACCCTTCATACTGGTGTCACCTATATCATGTTAAACTGGCATAACTCCTTGTGAGTGGGCACAGTGCCAGCGGAGCAGATGGCTCTGAGCTGGCCGTGCCAAGGGGCTGATATGTGCATCAAGTTTGACTGTTAGAAATGGAGTTTCCATCCAGGACTGTAGTTCATATAAATATTTTTGCACATTTATCGTTTTTATTTTTAAAATTAATGCCACAAACTGTGTTACACAGACACACACACACAATTGCTTTAGAATTTTTAAATTAAATTCCTAACCAGATTTTGAATATAAATAAATCCAGACTCAGTGGTACAATGGTAAAGATTATAACACAGGAGATAATTTTAACCTTAGGTCACTGTTTCCAATCTAGTTACAGTGTTACAATTTAGATCTTCATTAGTATGAATAGTATTTGTCATATTCATTTATTTATTGAACCAGCTTTTTAAAAAGGCCTCTTCAAATTTCTCTAAGTAATTGTAAACTATATGTAATACATATGCACATTTATAGAAAATATATAAGGAAAAAAATTAAAATATTGTGTCAATCACAGTGACTCTATTTATCCTTTGTCATAGTTTTACTTATTCTCTCCAGCCTTTAAAAACAATCTGTGATCTAAGAAGTAAAAAAAAAATCTGAGTAATTTAGGACTGTGGAGTTAGAAATATATGTAAATCCTGAGTTTGGGGATTTTTTAGCCAATACCTGTTTATTGGATTCCTAGCATACAGAATATTAGCAAGTGCATGTTATCCAAAAATGCAGCAGACAGTAGAGGTCCGAAAGCTAAACAGGGCCACTCTTTTCCGGGAATAACAGTCTGAAATCAACAATATCACTCCCCAAAGTCACTCTCCAAAAGGCAACCAGCGCCAACAACCGAGTAGCAAACAAAATGCGCTTTCTAGGGCCAAAGCCTTCTAGGACAATACCTCGAGCAGGTGATATTTCACAATCTGCCCTAATTGAAGCTTCCAGGGACTATCCTTGGCCATTCCAAGTGACATAATTATGAGAAGAAAGCAGAGCAAACAGTTTGGAGGCACCCCTGTGCTATGTCCATCAAATAAAGTGACCTTATTATAGAACAGTCCCGACAATTATCTTAGAGTAGACAGGAGAATCCCACTTTCGAGATGAGAAAATGTCATCTGAAAAGACTTAAGTGCATTGCCCAAAGTCACACAGATGCCACATACTCAGGGCTGAGTTTCTCACCCAGAGTCTTCTGATCTTAAAAGTGCCAGCTCTTTGTACTACATCATGATGACCATTTTTTGTTAAGCTAGCAAAGGAAAACCAACAAGCAGGCTTGGTGATTTGCTAAGCATTTGGGATGGGGCTTCATATGTACACAAAGGGGGTTGCAAACTTCATGGTCCTAGGAGCAAGTTTGGCCAAGCTGCCCAGCTGCCTGCCCGTGCACATTGCAGAAAAGTTTCCATTACTGCAGAAACTGAACAAGAACTGACCAGTAAGCTAATTACTTTCAGGACTGGGAAATGGGAGGATGCAACTACTTGAGTAAGATATTATATTGACCATATTTTCATTCTGTGGTCTTATTTTGAGTCGTTTTAAGATTCCTGACCAGTGTGGCTCAGTCGGTTGGGTGTCATCCTGCACAGTGAAAGGTTGCCAGTTTGCTTCCCAGTTGGGGCACATGCCTGGGTTGCAGGTTGAGTTCTTTGGTTGGGGCGTGTAGGAGAGGCAACCAATTGATGTTTCTCTCCCTGTCTTTCTCCCTCCCTTCCCCTATCTCTCAAAATAAATAAATGAAATCTTCATTAAAAAAGATGAATGGTGGGTATCTAGGACTTTCTTTGATCTTATAGAACTGTGAGCATGAGATGCTAGTAATAAACAGAAGTACATTTCATTGCCTTCTGCTACATGAACCAAACTTCAAAGTTTCAGGGTTTAGGTGATAAAGCTAAGTGGCATTTAAAATTATTTATATTGAGGAAAGTAAAGATTTTGGAAAAATATTTTAAAACTTAAGAAATACAGTGTATGTATGTATGTATATATATATATATACACAGGGTGGGGCAGAAGGAGGTTTACAGTTGTGAGTACATGAAACAGAGTGTATTCTTGTAGTACTATTTATTAATTATTGTAGTACTTTTATATGAACAACTGTAAACTCGCTTTTGTCCCACCCTATATATTTATTAGAAAATAACCAAAATCAAATTACAACAAAAATTAATTTTGAAATACAATGTTTTGCAAAATCCATTCAGGATTTTCACAGATAATTTTCTTCTATTATAATTAGAAGGTTAATAGATATTCCTATTTTATTATCACTAATTATTACTTTTATTACTTTTTTCAATGGTTCACTGAACCAATAGTGTTTTAAAGACTGTTTTCTTTGGGAAAAATTTTTCATGGCTTTCCACGATGCCAAGAATGTGGTTGTAATGAGTTAGACTGCGCTTGAGAACATGAAAGGGAGTAACTCTTTCACTCCTAGACCTTTGACTCTATTATATTTCCCTTGCAAAATGAAATATGTTTTTTATGATTTTTTTTTACATCCATGGTACATTGCAATCCTTGATGCAATTTCAGGGTAATTTTATACAATTTTGTAAATGACTTTAAGTGATGTAATGCACTGAAATATACTGAAATATACATGAAGGTGTTTTAATTTCTGTCATTGCCATTTAGAAGAAAAAAACCCAAGTATTCAATAGGCATTTTAAGAGAATTCAAATGCAGAACCTCTGGTGTGCAGACAAGTTCGATTTACCTGTCTCCACCTCTGTTCCTTTGTGTCAGGCAAACACAGACTCTAGTTTTCAGAATGCATAAAAACCTTTGATCTTAAACAGTCAGGACTAAGCTCTCTGTTTCATTTAAGAGTAAAATTCGTATTGAGTTCAGGAATAAGTAAGTGGTCAGTGTACAGCGTGTCACTTATTTCTCTATGGAACACAGGTCATGTAAGAGTTACAGGCTTTTATCGTGTTTTAACATAAACCATCTGTCTAGGTGGTTTATGTTAAAACCTGAATCACTAAGTACAGACTGTGTTATAAAAATCACAATACCTATTATTTTTTGGTTGTGTATTTCTCATTATTCTTGTGGTGAACGAGCAGAGCCTGTTTACCAAAATAGCACTAATGCTGAGTTTAATCTAGCACATAAAACAAGTTGTTTAGAATTTATATGTCTTTTCATATTTTTTCAGATCATTCATGCCACTGTCAATTTCCTCTTAATAAAGCTAATCTCCAGTTCTGCATTTAGCCACAGTATGCCAGTACAATTTACATTTTGATTCACCGTAAAATTTTAACTTTTCATATTATTGCATTCTAGAGTTCCAGTTGCTTTATTTAATAGATTGTCCTTTGATCTCAGGGAGACAATTGCATTTTACTTCTCTAATGAAGCTTGTATTATTATAGCCAAGAGAATGTTGCACCAAATGGTAGAAGAAATCCCACAGGGAAGCATGCCTTTCTCTATGGAGGTTGGTAAAAAGCAGCATAATTCATTTTTGAGGACTATCAGGCGGTTTGTCCCCAAATCCCTATTTCATGCCATCATTTTATTTTGTATTTTCTCATTCCAACGTATTTTGTAATGGTAACATATCTTCAAGGTTCTCTGAGTTTTTGTAACAACTACCCAGTGAAATAAGTTAAACCGTCCTTTCTTCAGCAAACACAATTCATTATAGGAGCAAAAGGCATGCAGTTTGGCCCCTTGTTTCTGGGATTTTTGTCAAATAGTTTTGTCTTCTTCTTTACTCTTTAATAATCTGTCAATAGCATTTCTGGACATTCATTTTCAAGGAGCCTCATGGAATTTATTCAACAATGATTAAAAAGGTAGCCAAAATCTCAGTGGTCGAACTTAAAACTGTCCTCTTAAAAACTGTGTGTATTGTATTTATCTTTAAGGCATTTATCTGCATAGTTTTGTCTATTTTGAGTAAAAGAAAGGATTAAAGGCAAAGTGTAGAACATGGAAGGGGAAAGAAGAAGTCTAATCCACAGATAGAAACTCAGAAGAGTAGATTCGTGTTCATAACCATCACCGATTTAAGAACAGCCCTGTCTTTTGTTAATTACTAATGTCAGAACTCAGAGTTTTATAACCTCACACCCAGCTGTGTTTCCTCCTAAAATTTTACTTGGGCACACAGCTGAATGTTGTCTGGTGAGGTCAGCTTGGATCCTCCCAATCAAAAGCGACAGCCAGGCTGATGCTTCTCCTCTAGGATGTCGGGATAAATAGCTTGAGTTCCCTCCTGTAGGCGGTGGAGAGCCATTCAAAGATTGTAACGGAGGATGGGAACAGGATGGGGTTTGTGTTTTAGCCTTGCCTTCTTGCGAAAGTCTGGAAGACTGATTGGAAAAGTTCGAGAAAGGAGATAAGGAGATTAACTGTCAGGAGATAGATTTGTTGGGTTGTGCACTGAGTAAGCATCACTGGAGGAAGAAAAGGGGAGGGGGTGTGACAGATACTTTGGAGGCACAATTGGTGGGACTTAGTGATTGATTAACTATGAAGAGTGAGGACAATGAGGAATCTATTATGAGTCCAGGATTTTGAGAAAATAATCAGACTCATTCCGGAAAATCCATTTCTCAGGCCTGTATGTCTGATCAGAACATGCAACACTAGGCCTTTATGGATTAGCAATATTGTCAGCCATCTTCCCAGACCAAACTCCTGGTTCATTGTTAACTGTGTTGCTGAAATCAGCCGCTGCGCCAAGAGCTCAGATATCCACCTAAAGACGCTTAGATATAACGCATTTTCCTGATGGGGTGAAATGAGGTGATCAATGGTAAAAATACTAATAAAAATAAGTCATATTAGAGAAGCCTGTTCCGCTACAAATGAAACTTGGCCTTGTGTTGTCACTACAGGGACTCGAGTAACCAGACATGGATACAGTAATCACGAGCATAACACACACCTGTGGCCATACAGCAGCGAGGATGGGAGGGGCAGCCTGGAAAACAAGCAGGTGTAAAGATGTCAAACGATGTGCAATGCAATACTCTGTTTACAGCACAATTGTATTTTACGTACCGTCCTGTATAGTGACTTTAAAATTGTTATATGAGCACTATAGCCAGCAATGCATGCAAAATATTTATTCATTGTTGTAAACTACAAAAATACTGCTTTTATGCAAAGAGAATGCCATTGTAGAATTTTAAAAGGCACAGATATAAAAGGCTCGGGATTGGAGCAATTTAAACAAACTCACTAGAATATAGTAGATGATTAAAATACAATCTATAATTACATTACAGTGGTATCAGGTAAGGATAAAAGCCTATAAATACACTGGGGTCAGGGTAAGCATAAAAAAATGAAACAGTTATTTGAATAATCTGAGATCAAGTTGCAGTAATTAAAAATGAATGTATTATTCAAATGAAGGAATTAGATTACAACACTCCTCGTATGAAAATATTGTGACAGACTGAAATAAGTTGGAAATGATTTTGATTAAAAAATGGGAAAAGGAATGTAATAGCTTTCACTGGGGAAAAGTAGACAATCAGGGAATATCAAAAAAAATTTGGCCGCCAGATGAGAGACTCGGAGAGGCGAGCTGTTCAAATGCTGTTTTGATATCTTAAACTTGCCACAGTTGGGCTTCTGTTGCTATTTTATGAAACGATTTAACTTCCCAAATCATTCAAAGGTTCCATTTTCTGTCCAAAATTTTTCCCAAATCCCTTTCTCTTTGTATAAAAGCAGTATTTTTGTAGTTTACAACAATGGATAAATTATTTTGCATGCATTGCTGGCTACAGTTCTCATTTAATAATTTCACAGTCACTCTACAGGACAAAATGTGAAATCAAATCATGCTTTGTAAACAGGAAGTCTCTCTCTCTCAATCTCTCTCTCTGTATACACACGCACACAGATATGTGTATATGTAATATATAATTAATGTGTGTATATATAATTTTATATTTATACAATATAATGTTTTCCTGCAAAATGTACACAGCACTGGGGGGAAGGGTGTTATTTATTACTTTAGCATTGCTTATAGTTAAAGGATAAAAATTTTAATTTACTTTATAGCAAGTAGCTCTTGTTAAATATGCAACTGCATGTATCATTAAAAAAATTTTTGTTACACTCCGAGGACATTCACTCATTGCTTTTTAGAGAGAGAGGAAGGGAGAAAGAGAAACATCAGTGCAAGAGAGAAGCATTGATTGGTTGCCTCCCATAGGCGCCCATACCAGGGATTTTACGTACCTAGACCAGGGATCAAACCCACAATGTAGGTATATGCCCTGACCTGGAATCGAACCTGCAACCTTTTGGTTATGGGGAGGATGCTCCAACCAACTAAGCCATACTAGCCAGGGCCATGCATACCATTTTTTTGAGAGAAAATTTACCTTAATGAGGGCACACACACATTCTTCTGTTTACGGGTGACGTTCATTTGCACGTATTCAAAGATTTACACATTCATCTTCCATTATCATATGTAGAAACTTCACTGTTAAATCTATGTGTACTTTCCAAAAGGTAAAATGACCTCCTGGATATAACAACATTAATACAACCAGGTCTTGGGAAAATAGAAACAGCTATTAAAGCAGAATACATTTTTTAAATTATTTATAAGGAAATGTTTCTCAGAAGAAGGGGGCATAATATTTTCCTTAGATATTTTTGTGACTACATTAAGGAATTTGGCTACTAACCCCAGAAAACATATTTTGATAATATATTTAAATAACCCACTCCCCTTCATTTAATACAATTAACTGATTTTCAAAACCTGCTAGAACAATAGCATCCTATGAACTCCTACTAATCCCTCTGTACCTTATTAGTGGATGGAAGGGACCTGTCAGTTAGTTCTCCACTGTTTTAAACCTGAATATGTATAAATACTTCCAGAATCATGGAAGCAGTTGTTTATGAATTTGCTGGGACTGCCTCACTCCCTTCCTTACAATATCAGTAATCACCTACAAGAGGTGGAGTCTGAAGGGGGGATGTCACATCCATGCTGCACATTTGAGTTCCACCCCTACTGTCAGGTTGCCCTCCCAAAGGGAGAAGAGCCTTCTGTCCAAGTTAACAGTTATGAGAGTGTCTCTGTGTCTGTTAAACTGATGATTTGATTGTGTTCTCTTTAACAAGTAGAGAGGCTACATTAACAATGAGCTTTGCAGTGAGCCAACTTGGGTTCCAGTCCCATATTTAGAAACTCTCTAAATGTGGACAGTTAATTTCTTTAAGTGTTTATTTCAATGGATATAATAATACCACCAATGTCAAGAAGTTGTTTAGAGAAAAAAGTGGGATATCATAGTAAGGGTTTAACAACTAGTAACAGTTACTACACTAAGCCATGAACTACATAGCAATCCCACAGCAGCCCTATACTGGGAGATGGTTAACTCCCACATGAAAAACTGTATGTGTGTATATATACATATACATACATACATACATATACACACACTATATACACACACACACACACACACACACACAATGGTCTGTCCAGAAAGTATCCCAACATGTAATACAAAAAATAGAGACATTTATTGAAGAAGATGCAAGATACAAGACACATTGTACATTGGACAATGATACCTCAGTCCCCTTCAAAGTAGGCACCTTGGGACCTCACACAGTTCTCCCAGTCACCATCAGCTGCCCCATTGTATTTTCCTGAATCTCATGGATGGTCTGAAATCTCTTTCCTTTCAAAGGTGATTTTAGTTTTGGGAAAAGCCAGAAGTCACAGGGCACCAAATCTGGGCTGTAGTGGGGCTGGGTCACCTGGGTGATTTGATGTTTCGCTAGCACATTCTGTATGAGACGTGATGGATGACTGGGCACATTGTCCTGATGAAGCTGCCAATCTCCAGCTGCCCATATCTGTGACCTTCTGAATCATCTGAATGGTTTCTGTGGAGGAATGTTCAAGTTTAATACAAAATTTGATGCAGATCTGTTGCTCTCCTTGCTCAGTCATTTTGAATGTGACAGCCACACAGTACACATGCTCACTCAATAGCATCTCTCTATCACCCCCCTGACTGGTATAGCAATGTTGTCATTGTTCACGCATGCACACTCCAGTCCACTCTCCTTGGCTGCCAGGTTACATCAATATCGTGCAAACTGTTCTCTTTATACTAACAATGGATGAACATTTTTCCAGACAGTCCTCACATATAAACATATGTATAGACGGACACACACATATATAACTGTGTGACCTTTGGCACACCATCTAACTCCTTGGAACTCAATTTTTTTCATCTCTCACAGAAGGTTCAGAAGCCCCCATGGTTCCTACCAGCCATAAATATTTACAATCTTATCAATGACATTCAATGGAATAAGATAAATATATGCCTTAAGATGTCTTATTTCAGTATCTTTATTTGGAAAGAGAAAGGGCAAAACAGATTTCTTTCTGCAAGGATAGTTTGGTATCTGTTGGGATTTTCAAGTTTTGGGTAGATTTTTATATTGTTTTACTTTACATGTTTTGAAAAGCAGATTCAACCACAAAGGAAACATCGTCATTTATGAAGCATATTTTGTTACAATAAAGTAGACCACTTGCTTTCCCGCTGAGCTAGGCTGAGCTACTCAAGCTACTCAGGATAAAAATCATGGTCTACCTTGAGTTTATTTCAGACACCTGATTCCTCTGCTTCATTCGCTGGCCCCCCAGGTCCCTTCTTGGCTTCAGCGGTCCCTTCCTGGCCCAAGTGTGACTTCCTACTGTGGGTTACTTCAAAGATTCAATAAACGTTCTTTTCTAGAGTCAGAAGTCTGTCTTTTTCTTCTCTCCTGGCCTTCCCTCCCCTCTTCTTTTTCTTTGGGGAGGTCAGAAGAAGGGGATTCATGTTTCTGACTTTATTATCATTTTTCCTGTGCCAGAACTTTGTTGGTTCTCAGAGACTAAGGTCCTAAATTGAGCCTTGATCTTGAGCTTTTATTTTTGCGCTGTATCTCCTTTGCCTGACTTTCCTCTTATCACAGCTTATAAAACATTACCACAATTTGTCCTTAGCCTGACCCTACCTCTGTTGAAATCTTTTTCAAGCCTTAATTATATCCTCTCTTGACTTTTCCAGTCCCTTCTTCAGCAATCTTCCACTCCCTAAAACTTTGGCTCTACTGAATACTTCAGCTCGATCACTCTGGTAGACCCTTTGTGTACAGGGAAAAAAAAGGCATAACCGCAACAATTTATCTCTCCCTTGTATTCCATTTTACTAGAGATATAAAGCAAGATAACTTAATCTACGGTTCCTTTCTTACCTCTATTAAGAAAACTTGGGGGAGGGGAATGGGTTGATTCCCTTGTTTTCTTCAAATTCCACCCTTATTTTGTTTCCCTTTTATAGTTTAAATTTCATCAGGCCATACATAGACTAGATATCAGATTTATATTTTAACTGTCTTTGATCTGGTTAATTGGGACCTGAAAGGGTAGTTCAGGAAAATATTGGAAAGAATGGCAGCAGGGGTTTGCAGAATTCCCACAGATTCCCCCTAGCCACCCGCTAGGTGCCGACAACAGTGCTTCCTCCACAGGTAGCAGCTTTCCTTACAATAGGAGCTGACTGTTCAGGGCAGGGCTCTGCTGGACAGCCAGAGAGATGAACCATGCGGGTGCTGCACTTGCACACAACTCAGCTTCCCAAAAAAAAAAAAAGCAAAAAAAAAGGTACTGATCTCAAGGGAAGTAGTTGGACACAAATTAGAGCTATGTGATTTTTCTATTGAAAAATATTTTCCAACTCCTGTTAACATGGCAGCTCACATCCAAGGATCTCTCTATTATTGTGAGTAAAGCGAGATCACATAGTGAGTGTTTATGAAATGTTGCATAATTAACTATAGTGTCACCTATGCTACTCATTCATAACTCAACCATAGAGAATCCTGTGTTTTGTGACCTGCGTAAGTTAAGTCTTCCACTCTCCTGAATAACATCTAATGATCTGGACTCTTCTAAAACATTAAACCAAAAAAACCCATTTAGAAATAGAAGACTAAAATGCCACAGTAAAGCATTCTAGGTATCTGTTCACCAAAAAACAAACAAACAAAAAAACCAAAGGGCAAACAAAAAACCCCACCCAGATGGTGAGAAAGGTGTGACTCAGGTAGACATGTAGGGGGCTGTGGTGAATTTAAGGGAATTACCCATCTCAGAGAGTCATAAAGCAGCCCCAATCTCTACGCCCTTCCTCCGTCCTAGGAACCTGTTTCCCCATCACTCTTCCACTTGCCACTTTGTTTACTCCCTGCCTCCTTATGATGCAAATCCTCCAGGGAAGTGTATTTTTGTCTGGAGCATTGGTAAATGAAGAGAAGTATGTTGATGCAACAATCGTGACTTCACCTCAGTCCATTTTGCTGAGGAACTTCTTGCTGGACTGCACTGTTGAGCGCCATGTTCTCTGTCTCTCCTCCCTGCACCAAACTGTCCCGTCTCCGGAACCTGACCAGACTGAGGCTGTCCTTGAGGAGCCCCTCCATCAGGAAGACCCCCCTCTCTGCCTGCCCCTCCTTGCTCTCTTTTCCTTTTCATTGAGACTCGTACCTAAAGGTGAAGGATGAAATGTGGTATAAAGCATGAGGGTATTTTTTACCAAATTCTGTCACAACAGAATCCAACCTCTTGTTCTTTTTTTCTTCAAGGAAGTAATGAAAGTACATTTTTTTCATAGCTAAGTGACATTGGTCTGAGGATTTTGCACCCATTTTGCAATAAAGACAACATATTTTAATGTTGATCTTACTGAAAACAATTGGAAAGCTCTTGACTGCAGCATTGACCCTTTTGTGCAAATTAATGCACAGTAAAATTTATCATTCCGAACTGCACAATAAAATGGAACAGAAGGCCGTGGAAGTCTTAGAAAAAATCATTTGGCTCTGGTTTTATCATCACATGAGCAAAAATTTGAGATTTGCAGTTTATTCCCCTAAGATCACCCACTCATCTGCAACAGCCTTGGCAGGAGGCCACCCTCCCTTCCACGCTGCCCTTCCTAACTCAACTGTCAAGGGCCGACCTTGAAAGATGGATTTTCAAAGCACTGGGCAGAGCCACAGCTCGCTTTCGGTTTGTGGAGCTACAATGACCTGGAGCCCCATGTCTTCCTTTGAAATTATACCATGTGCGTTTATGTTGACTGAGCAGTTGTTTAATTGCTCTTGTTCTGTGCTCAGTGCTCTTAAGTGGTGTTAAGATTACATAGTCGCTCTAGTGTACATATTCTGAAAGTACCTCTCTTAAGGAGGTCCTACAGATCAGGGTGGGATACAGCATGATGCTTATTCAGCAGTCCCAGTGAATTTTCCAAACTCACTTTCTGCTCACCTTAGTGGGCCTAGAAATTCGCCCGACTAGTGTTGAGAATACAGAGTGACTAGGGGTTCCTTTGCCACGTGCGAGGCCTGATTGAAATCAAGTGGGGAAAGGGCTCGGTTAATGACAGCATGCTATGAAGATGTGGGAGTAGATGCATGTAGAGGGATTTATAGGGACGCTCAGATAAAATTCCTTACACTCTTTAATTGTCGTTAGAGGGGACGAAATACTGCTGGTTATCGACACCCAATGGTGGTTGGGAAATTAGCAAAGTTTTAAAGTTCAGAGCAGAGTTTCTTGTAATTGGAGGAGCAGAAGGCAGGTGGGGGTATGGAGAAGAACAACAAGGGGCCATCACTTCAGACAGACTTTCCACAGGGTTACTTAGTTTTATCGTTCAAAGCTGATTTTTTCTCCTTTCTCGGAACAAATGTGTAATTCCCTATAACAGGGCGCCCAGCCTCCGGGCGGAGGACCCCTGGCCTAGGTCTGGGCCTGTTAGGAACTGGCAGCACAGCAGGGGGTGAGCTTGCGTGTAATGCCCTTGAATCATCTGGAAAGCATCCCCTGCCACCCTGCCCCTGGAAAAACTGTCCTCCAGGAAGCCTGCCCCTGGTGCCCACAAGGTTGGGGACCACTGCCCTATGACCTTTAGAGTCAGTATGTGTGACTCAGTAATCATACAGTATCTACTCAAAGAGTTTTATTATAAGACAACTTTAAAACATCCATAGTGCATAGTATAAACCCATTCACAAATAAGATCTCGCATTCTTCATTTAAGAAATAAAGCGCTTTAAAATAAATCAGCGGAATGGCAATGGTATTTTAAGCTGAAAACCCATTTGATGGTTCTGCGTTATACTCCAGGAACCCGGGCTCCTGTTTTTCCCTTGTTCCGGGGGGCGGCAGGGGAAGAAGGCAAGGCCACATCTGCATGCTTTATCTTCACCCGCACGTGAGTGGGATGCAGTGCCATTTAGATGAGCATCGGAGGATTGTCTAGAAATTACCACAAAGTTGCTTAGTCAATTAACAGAAATCTTTGGGGATTGTAAAGCTTGGTATAGCAACTTCACATTTAGGATAAAATAAAATTAAATAAATAAAGCCCGTATTTTCCTTTTTCCTGTGTCTAGGATCAATGAAGTCACCGAGCGCCATCTGCTGGTAATTAGTTCTTCAAAACTGTATTTTCTTACCAAAGTCAGTTGAAATCAAGACTAAGGTACATATACGTCAGTATGTAGAGCGAGAGGTTTATGAAGAAAATCAAAGAGTATTGATGTACTATAAATATACCTAATTAGAAGTGTGCTATTATGATCCATTATATAATAATTCTGAAATTTGCCTTAGGATATAGATTCAGCAACATTTCAAATAAGAAATGAGCTGTTTTCATATTTTAAAATAGACCAGCATGAAAGTTTTAGATATATAGAGCTAATAACTGTTAAAGTTTTCTAGGTTCGCTTAAATCATGACATGAAAATATTTACCTGGTGCCACATTATTTAAAAATGAAAAATAAATAAAACACCTCACCACCACATCAATGTGTATATTCAAAAGCATTTAGTGAACATGAAAATTTAAATCTTAGTCATCTTTAATCATTAAACTATAATTTAAATTATGCTCTAATTTTTATTAATTTTGTAAGACATTATAAATCAACATGTTTAAATATACTCACTCTTACTCCATGTCTTATTTGTTAATTAAAAAAAAAATTCTGTTACCAAAGAATATCACTGTCTTGAAAAAAGTCTCAAAGACAGGACAAGAAGGAAATACAGTATTTCTAGAAAGAATTTAACAACGCAAATTAGTGTCTCAATGTTTTTGTACTATTTCAAATCCATGTCAAATTTTTGTTCTAATATTTGATATCTCTGAAATTCAAGAACTATAATAACATCGCCTGCTCCTTTTGTCTGCATTCCCATGCAGAAGAGTAGACCCATTGCTCCTCCTCGGCTTTCTCCTTGAGACCAGGCGCAGGGAGAACAGACCCGTGAGTGTCCGCCCCCACCGTGCCTGGGGAAGGCACTCCCCGGTTCTGTTGTCGTAGACAGTACACTGTAAAGAAAAATAATTACTTATGAGAGAACACTTAGAAAACCACAGTCAAAACATAAGCATTAATTTAAATTATGTTATACTAGGAACACTTGACAAGAATCGTAATTGCAGAATTTGAACCATAATATCAGGAGTTGGCCGTGTTCACAGTCATGCATAGTCAACCGCTAGCCTCCTTAGCTAGAATCTTATCCTTATCCTTAAGGAAGGATACCATGTTCTCTTGAAAAAGTACAACTTGAAAAAAGAAATATCCTCTGGGTAGCAAAGGAATATGAAAAAAATATTATATATATAATATATAGTTATAAAATATCAACATGAAGACAGTCTGTGTGTTTAATATGGTTCAGTATTTTTAATAAATGATATATTTTGTGAAAAGAAAATTAGAGCAAATATACTTAAAAATGAATAAACTTGAGAAATCATGGAATGATGTCAGCTATTCCTCCTTTTCCTAGTGTCTTCCTTCGGTAGGGAGATCTGGTCAGCATCTAAAGGGCAGGATTTCTTCTAAGAACAGGAAGTTTCTGGCCATTCGAACCCACTGTTGTTGAAACCCACCTCGTGGAAAGAGACTTTGGGTGGGGCACCTCTACTCGCTCAGGGGCACTAGGACACGGAAGCCCTCCTTCGGTGGTAGCAGACAGAGGGTGACAAGCACAGGTCCCTGCCGATACTTGGCACGCCACCCTGTGCACCTACGAGGCCCTGCAGGGGCCTGCCAGCCCTTCAACACACCTGCATAGGAGTCTACACTTTTTAACAGACTCCCTGGAGAAATTTAATGAGCCTCTTCGAATTAAAAGGCGGGGGGAAAAGCAAAACAAAGAAGTGCAATGGAAACGGGCAAGCTGCAAAAGGGATAGAGAGGTTCATTTCCAGCCTGATGCTTGAGGGGCTGTCATCAAGATACTGCAGTGGATATTGCACAGAGCAGTGGAAGGAGGAAAGAAAGAAATTAAAAACAGCCTCCTGTGATGAACTTGTATAATTTATTCCTCTGCAGAGCAGTAGGCACAATGTTTCATTTTCGTTCCCCTCCACCTAATTTCTGAACATTCCCAGGCTAGGCAAGAATGAAAATTAAGCACACCCAACAAACGAGTCGTAATGAACGCGCGGAACGCACTCAGATTATTCATAAGCTTCCAAGTTGTGTGTTTTGGTGGAGATTTCCTCCCTTCTGCTCCTGATTGCTGATGAAGAATGGTGTTTTAACAGGCAGATGGTAAAGACAATTACAGTGAGGGGCTCAGCTGGGAGTTACATCAGTTTATTGCAAATTATTAGTTGATAAATGCTTTTGTTTACAAGCAGAGTCTTAAGCAGCTTTGTAATCAGTTTATCATCTTCAGGGGGAGTTTTGACAGATCGCTTTTGGGGTGTCATGTCACCTCTTAGCTAGTCATTTAAAATCAGGGTGGCCACAGTCAGATGGGCTACCTCACAGCACCATTGGGAGATCCTGCAAAGCAGGACATGCCACACCTTAGAGCAGAGCACGAACCCCAGGAACGCTGAACAGACCCCAAGGTAGGTAGGATGCCTGAGTTTCTTCACTTCCTGTTGGTTTAGGTTCTTCCAGGCAGTTCTGAACATCTTATTCATGGAGCCAAACTTTCCGCACCTACCCTTCAGCAGAAATCTCGAACTGACCACAATGACTCTGTTTACTTTTCTGAAAAAGGTGTCATGTGCTTCCTAAAGGGAAGAGGGAATTGTCTCAGCAGTAGACACTTTCTTAAAGGAGAAAATCAGTTCTGTGCAGAGAATGCACGCCAGGAGCCAAAAGGCCTAACGGGGACCTATTACGGGTTTGAGCTGGGAATGCTTTCCGTGATAGGAGGGGAGTTCAGGAAACACCCTGTGTAGCCCCGCTGGCTTTGATGTCCTGCTCAATAAAATGGGATGATAGTGCTTCCTATTTGTCACCCAGGTAGTTCCTTTAGAGTAACAAGGGTGTTCGTGTTTCTATGTTTCAGAGTTCTGCTCAGACCAATATTACCTGTTGAATGTAAGCTAAGTAATAAAGCATGTGATGTTTGAAATGACAAGTAATTTATAGATGATGTTGTTAAGCTCATTTCCAAAATGCTTGCTGCAAGACAGGGCTGTAATTTAGTACTTTTTACCTTATAGCATCACCAACATTTGCTAGTGTTTTGCATTGCCATAAAGACATAGTCTATAAACCTGAGGATTCAAAGATGTCTCCCTGAAAGAATTCACGTGATCTTGAGGCTATAAACGACTTATGTTATTCACTTTTACATTTTACTCTAATAAAATAAGTTTTGTGGGCATAATCAAAACAAAAGTATTTAAATGAATACTCATTTATTACAGCTCTTGTAATGGCCATTTTTATTTGTACCTACTGACCATTAATTTATATGTTTTTTATTTCCTGGTATTCAGTGCTTGTTTTGGCAGCACATATATTAAAGAGAGAGAGAGAGAGAGAGAGAGAGAAAGAGAGACGGATAACATTCCCTGGTATTCAGAGAAAACTTATTGGGCTAACAAGGAATTAATTCCTGAAGTCAGAAGCCAGATTTCATAGCTGGAATTATATACTCCATATCACCTGAAATATAGGATGATCTTTGGAAATTTGAACCAGCTAATACATTTTAAATCATAGGTAACCTATGTGTAAGAGCAGAATATTTTTTTCTTAACCTCAGAAACATGGTTAAGTATCTCTATTTATTTCTCTCCCTGACTCCTGTCATTTCTATTTCAGATTCTCAATTAAGATTGTCCAATTGTCGGGATAGAATAAATCTTATTTAAACTGACCACATTGTTTAGTAAAGTTTGTCATTTTAATGCTGGGTTGGCATAACCTTCCTTTAAAACATTTGGGAGAAAACCAGAGTATAGTTTTCACCCTCACGTCAACACTCAGCACACAATATTCAGTTCCCAATTTTCCAGTTCTTAAGCAATTAAATGTTCTATTGACATCAGAGGAAAGGCTGCTTACAGAAGAGTTAAAGAATGAAAGCCTTGATATCTTAAATTGTAAGTTGTGTTTTAACATAAAGAGCATAAAAAGTTGTTTTTTGATTTCTATGATCAAGTTAATGAAGGATAAATAGTGCATTTGGCAAGTAGTTCTGCTATGTGTCCATCTCTTTTGACTGGAGAAAGCAAAGAATTGTTTTTTAAAAAAAGCCTGTCCTCTCCTTTGGCCCAGATACCAGAGGGACACTCCAGAGTTGCTGGCCAAGTCTGAATTTTTCCTCTCCCTCTCCCAGGAACTGCTCGGATGCTCTATAAAAAGATGTCAGGAGCACCAGCCTGGGAAAGTTGGATGCCCCAAATGCCCTGCATTGCCTATAAGTACAAATGAAAAATGTTAAAGATAATTTAAAAACAGGAAAGACCTTTTGCAAAATGCTTTTGATTTATTGCTGTGTATTGTGCAGATCTTTATCAATTATTCTCACTCCATTTTATTCAAAAACTATTGTAAACTATGAGTTGGCATGTTGCTGCATACGGAAAAAAGGCATTAATCAACTCTAAATAAACAAGTGCAAGATCTATCTAACAACTATGAAGTAGTTAATACATTTTTAAGCATTTTTATTATAGAAAAGAGGTCTAAAAGAGTAGTGCTTAATTATCTGGACTCCTCTGTGCTGGGCTCCCTTTTGATTGTATTAATGAAGCAGCTGGCCCATTGTTTCCCTTTAATTCCTCTATTGTTTTAAGAATATGTCACAGCTCTTTATTCTTTTATCAGGTGCTGTGCAGGAGGATCCACACAATACCTCATATTCCTACTGTATTTGCCAATGCACAAAGAAACCTCCACCGTGGTTTTCAAAGAAGGGGCACACATAATTTATAAGTTCTCTTCCTTGCACTACTCCACTGTCAAGAATTTCAACAGTATTGAATTTGAATTCATTATAAAATTTGTATTAAACAATGTGGCTACGTATAGACATACGTACTGTGTTAATGTCAAAACCCTGAGATCTGGGCAGTAACACGTGTGATGTTGAAATAGGGCAGTTGTTTAGCTTTTAGGAAATTATTCTGACCAATGGCTTCCCAGTTATGAAAAGATTACATTTCACAAGTGGGCATATTGTGTTGGATTTTCAAATTATTTAGTAAAAATTAAAGAAGATCATAACCAAACAAGTAAATAGGCTTGTTTCTTCCACGTCCACAAACATGATACCCTTGTGAGTGTGTGTGTTTGTGTGTGTGCATGAAACAGCCCATTTATCCCCACAAAATGGCTTTAATTTACCTGTGTGCCCAAGATGTATCACGATTTCCTCGACAGACCAGTATGGTGGAATCTTTATAAACTAAACTCAGGTCACCAATGGACTATCTTCTTGTATCACTCATGTGAAGGAGGTAGACTTTTAGATAATGCAGAAATAACACTGTACATCTTAAGAAATCAAAACGCCTAGTAATATAGTACATAATATAACATTTTCTGCCAGAGCTATTTTAAAATGTTGGTTCATTTATACATAATTACTTTTACTCTAAATATCCATGAAAATCACACAAAAAAATTACCCATGATAAAATTATCTTGAAGCTCTGATGTACAGACTTTCCCTTTTTAAAATACACAAGTAGGGTTTTTCTTTCTTTTCTTTTCTTTTTTGAATGTCTGTATTTGAGAGACTCTCATTGATTCCCCCCCTAGAGTTCCCAGTCTAATAAAGAGAAGTGAGACTTAATGACTTAATGCTATGTAATAAAACTTACTAACTTCAACTTTAGAAAAGCTCTTAGCACAAATGATGATTGTCAGCACCTCTTCCATTTTGTATTGCTAGGTGTGTGTGGGTTTTGTTTTTTTGTTTTCTTCTTAGCTTAAAATAAAGTTTCAAACTGGTATCTATCTATGTGCTTAAGGCTCCATCTTTCCTCATATGGAGGTAGAGTAATACAAAATCTAAATGTGATTTAATTGGTTCAATTTGCTGTATATTTTTATGCTAAGCTTAGGTCCCTATCTTGATAAGCCCAGATGTAGTTTTGCTCAAGGTTTACAGCTTCATGTTGCTTGTATTTCCTTATTTTTACAAAGCAAGCGTTCTATCAATCACACAGATAAATTAGAAAGAAGCATGTATAGACGCAACACATGGAAAAGATTTTTCAGCGTGCTATGTAATTTATTAACCTGATTTTTACCATTGTAAGAAGCCGTGAATTGCAGATAGCATGGACAAAGTTAAATGCTTTTATACTGGGTACATTTTGCTTATACAGAACTCTATAGGTATGGTCGAACAATATAATTGAAGCTTTGTCAGCTCTGTAACCTAGCAACAGATAATACTGTTAGGTTACTGAATTGCTCCTGGTTGACAAGTAGGGAGTATTTTTGTGTTTATCATGTTTGCTAATGATGGGATCCTTTCCAAAAAGCTTGTCTTAATCTTAATTAGAGTTTATCAGTAGAGGTCTGCATGACATTGTGCAGACACTGATTTCATAAATAATAAAAAGTGCAAGTGAAAAATTTGGCAGGATGGAGAGATATTTAAGGCCACTGCTTCTAGTAAGAAGAGTGTGAATTTCCAAAATATAATTGAGTTTGAACTGTGACTTTATTCTTTATTATCAAAACTTGTAGTGCACTTCACTGCAGTTTTGACAGCAATTATGAGAAAAATTTATAAGCTTCCTGTTAGGAACCATATCGGTTTGTACAAGGACTTTGATCATAAACATTACTTAGAACAGCAAGTACATGGTTTTTCAAGAACGTCAAGGTCTTAGTAGTTATTACTTTCTGTGGAACCTTGGATATATTTGTCCTTTATTGTGACGGGTGTGGTATGTGGGTGTGGAGACTGGGAATAGCAAATGTGTTTGCAACATTAAGAGACAGACGAAGAGAGACTCCTACAGTAAGCTTTACATTTGGAGAAAGCCAGGCAGGTGTCAGCTGCTTCATGTCCACGCAGTAGGAATGGGATTTTTTTTCCATCTGGTTTGCACAGGAAGATCTTTTGCACTAATATAAGGGGGATCCAGTATTATTGATAATTTCTAATAAGTTGTACACCTTCAAAATGATAAAGAATTAAACATTATAAAGCTGAATATAATTCACAACTTGACTGAGTTCCTCCCTGGCTTGTTCACTTGAAAGATGATGCTAAGTCATTATATCTTTCTCTCTTTCTGGTTTTCCTCACCTTTTCACTCATTCCCGTATTCTTCACATATTAGGGGAGAAGGGAAATTCAAAGCTATTTTCAAACGTCATTTTCAAAGTTTCAAAACGGACATCTCACTGCTGGATTTTTTTAACTCATCTGTGAAATATTTTATTATGAAGAGACTTTTTTGTTCATAGAGTCGTACGTTTTCTACTCTGTATAAGTTGCAGATGGTTTACCTGTATGCCAGTGATTCTTAACTCTAGAGGCACATTCAGCCCTCTGGGGAGCTTCTAAAAAATAATGAAGCCCAAACTTCATTCCCAGTTCTTTTGATTTGATTGATCTGCGGTGGGACCCAGAAATCAGTGCTGATTAGGGGCAGTCAAGATTGCCAACGATTAAGTAGAATTTTTATGCACTTTTATTATCCAACTGAACTTCTAGTTTAAATAGGGAATTGAACAAACACTGCATTCATATTTAATATCAAATGAATTTAATATGTGTGAAATGTTTCAAACAGTACTTGGCATGAAGTAAGTGCTTTCTAAGTGTTAGTTGTTATAATTGTTTATTAATTGTGTTAGAAGAAAACCTGCAGTTACGGCCACATCACAAATATAGACATTATTCTCCAGATTGTCACCATGCATTTAAAAGCTGTATCTCCTTACTGTGTAATCTTCTTGACACTGTTTCAGAAAGTGAACCATCTTTTTTCTGACTGAGAGATAAACTGAGCTACCCAAGGTGCAGTGCAGTGTAGTTAGTGAGCATCAGATGGTGCTTGTGATTCGGGACACTTGGTTTTTCGTACGGAACCAAGAGTCCAACGGCCTCATTCTAATCTCATCCCCCATGTCCCCTTGCCTTCCTCCAATTTCCTTCTAGCTGTGTGACCTAGAATAACTTACTTCCAGCCCCGTGATCCCACTGCACATGGTAACCACTTAATGAATGTGTGATTATTACTATTATTAGCACATTGTTTACAGAAACCTTAAAGTTGCTTACAACTTGATGATAATAATCCAGAGGGTATCTAACCTAGAGCTGTCCCTTCATATGATGTAGGTATAGTGATTCTTCAGTATTACACAGTAACTGATCATTAATTCAGGGTGAGAGCTAACGTTTCTTACCCTCCATTTAAATGCTCTTTCTAGTTCATCTTGGCACTGAGGATAAATAAATTTTCAGTGATTTGGGGTACCAGCTATGCCTCATAATTATTATGCCATCCCTTAGACCAAGGTCATTTGCTCTAGAATGTGTGTACAAAGAAATTTGTAAGAGTTTTATCAACTAAACACATATGATATTGCTATGTGTGCACCTAACACCTGTACATAATCCTATTTGTGTTTGTATCAATATATCATTCATGTGGATTAGTACATTGAAAACCCTTTTGGTTTAAATCTAGGGCATTAAGCATACTACTCATATGAAAGCTATGGAAAACATCATTTAGATGTATTCAATTTTGTATCCATAGGGAGTTAACAGGAATAGTCCACTGGCACTCAGAACACAGGCAGAAACCCAAATCAACAGAATAACCAGGAACTCACAATTTTCAGTTCTACACAAGTATCCAAAATTTATTCAAATGCAAATGGTTAATGTGACCCAAAAAAGTAAACTCCATTTCAGCAGCCACTTCATTCCACTAAGGACTGAACTTTCGAGTAGTAGTTTGTGCAAACAGCTTTACTAGGAAAACAGGGGTGGGAGAAGACCTAACTCTTGTTTTGTTTTGAAACATTTCATATGAAAAATACTTTACTGATCCAAGATGGCTACAGAGTAGCTGGAAGCTCCATCCGCTTGCTCCCAGGCCCAACTGGTCTTGCAGCTAAATCACAGAACAATCAACTCAAAAGTCCAGTGGACAGTGAGTCACAGCATGTATGAGTGGGTGCATATGCAGACGAGAGAGCAGAGAGTGTACATGAGTGTGCAAGAGCCTGCCCACCTGCAGGGCACCCGGGAGTAGGCGTCACAGGCTCTCTTAGCAGAGCAACTGCCGCCACTGCTGGCCAGCCTGGCGCTTCTGGCTGTGCAGATTCAGGGCAGCTGCAGATTTGCTCAGGAGCCGTGAGCTCTGAGGACGAAGAGAAACAGCCAGGGAAGTGCTGGCTCCAGGAACAGTGCAGTGGGCACAGGCCCACCCAAGGCTGAAAATCTCTGGAGGGAGTGGGGACAGTACCCCTCCACTGCCCCATCTTATAGTATTGCTGCAGGACCCTTCCCAATGCCATCTGGGAGAGATCCAGAAAAAAACTTTATCTAAAACTGTTGGAGGCTATGGCAGGCGGTGGCCAGCCCTGACTGAGAGACACTGATTTTTGAGGAAGGGGAGCACATGAAGAACAGGCCCCCAGGGCTCCATGCTGCAGTTTACGGGCCACACAGAAACTTTTTTAAGAGAGGAGCTAAGGCAAGACTCAAGATTTGACAGGGACTGGTGCTCGTGCGTGTGTGAGTGTGTGCACAGCAGCTCTGCTAACAAAGAACTCAGAGGGATGGAGTCACATTGAAGGGACTATGGGACCCATCCCAGCATGGCTGGTGAGCAGGAAACTGTTCAGAGTGGAGAATTCAGGCCTGAGCCTCCTGTGAGAGAGAGTGGCAGGCTGAGGACTTGATGGTCAGGAGCTTAATGCCTGAGATTCACTGCAGCCAGGCAGATCCATCAGAGACAGGTGAATCCAACCGCCACCTGAAGGATTACAGGCTCTGCAGATCAGTGAGGCCTGTCTCAGGAGCCCCCTGCTAGGCACACTTCCACAGGATAAAGAAAAAAAAAAGCTCTGAAAGGGCCCTTTATCAAACACTATGGGCTACTCTGTTCCTCGGGCCTTGATCCACTGAACCAAGCAGAGCAGAGAGATTAGAGACAGGCACAGCAAGGCAGGTGGAGGGCCCCACCCAGCCTCGGTGTCTAGACAGAGCTTCTGCCTGCACCAAGCAGGAAGGAGCTGCCCCTTTTACACAGATTGTCCCCTCACAGGAAATGGACAGCTAACTCACCAGAAACCACACATTATTGGAAAGAATCTGGGACAGAGCAAGACGAGTGACAAGGGAAGGAGGAAACACACATCTAGCCATCAGCAGGCTAGATGAAGCAGAGGATCAAATCAGTGAGCTGGAGGACAAGGTAGAAAAAAATTCCCAGACAGAACAACAAAACGAAAAAGGACTCAAAAAGAGTGAAGAGGGTTTAAGGGAGCTTCAGGACAACGTGAACATAAAAATATTTGTATCATAGGGATACCAGAAGGAGAAGAAAAGGAGCAAAGGATAGAAAACCTGTTTGAAAAAGTAATGACAGAAAACTTCCCTAACTTAAAGAAGAAAGAAAAACTTAAAGAGAGAAAAAGCCTTGCAAGTCCAGGAAGCACAGAGGGTACCAATCAAGATAAATCCAAAGAGGCCCACTCCAAGACACATCATAATTAAAACAGCAAAACTTAAAGATAAAGAGAGAATCTTAAAGGCAGCAAGGGAGAAGGAGATAGTAACATACAAGGGAGCTCTGATAAGGCTATCAGCTGACTTCTCAACAGAAACACTGCAAACCAGAAGGGAATGACAAGAAGTATTCCAAGTGATGAAAAGTAAAGGCCTGCAACCAAGACTACGCTGCCCAGCAAGGCTGTCATTTAAAAGAAAGCAAAATAAGGAGTTTCCCAGACCTAAAAACAAAAAACAACAGGCTGAAAGAATACATCTCCACCAAACCAGCATTGCAAGAGATGCTAAGGGGACTGCTTTAAGATATAGATAGATAGACAGACAGATGGATAGAAACACAAGTACAAAGGGAAAAAATGTCAATGAATACATATGTATCAATAATAACCTGAAGTGTAAATGGATTAAATGCTCCAGTCAAAAGACATAGGGTAGCTGAATGGATAAGAAAACATGAACTACGTATTGTCTACAAGAGACCCACCTCAGAACAAAAAATCTACACAGAGAAAGTGAAGGGAGAGAAAACATATTCCAGGCAAACGGACATGTAAAAAGCTGGAATAGCAATATTTATATCAGAAAAAATAGATTTCAAAACAAAGGCCATAAAAAGAGACACAGAAGGCCACTACATAATACTTAAGGGAATAGCCCATCAAGAAGATATAACCCTTGTAAACATATATACACCCAACATAAGAGCAGAAAAATGTACAAGGAAAATCTTGGAGGACTTCAAGAAAGATATCAAAAGCAACACACTCATTATAGGGGATTTTAACACCCCATTGTCAACAATGGATAGATCATCCAAGCAAAGAATCAACAAGGATATTATGGCATTGAACAACACTCTAGATCAAATCCAGTTCGTTGATATATACAGAACCTTGCACCCAAAGTTGTCTTAACCCCACTTGTTAATATACCAGCTTTCCTGCCTCATTCACAGCATCACCATCATCTGGTTCCCCAAACCAGAAACCTTCATGTCATTTTCAGCAGCATCTTTTCTCTTACTAATCTGGCTGAGTCCTCGCTCAGCCCTGCTCTTGGATGTGGCCCTTAGCTCCCACACAAGTTACACTTCTCATGGCTGAACTAGTACAGCAGCCTCTGGATGGCCCTCATGGTAACATTTCCTGCTTCTTCAGTTCACTCTCACTACCCTAAGATCTTTATTCTGGGGACACAGGGAAAGCCCACGTCCCCAAGAATTTTGGAGTAAGAAAGAATTTGTTCATTCATTCACTCAAATAAAAACAGACCATCTCCCCCACCATGAGGCAGACACAACTGTTTTTGTGTTACGGTCAAAGCTGTCTCATCTTGCTCTAAACTCTTTGTGGGAGGAAGTCCTGATTTGTCATCAATTCCAGTGGCAAACGCTACAACTGTCACCATGGCTGATTTCATATTACCAGTGCAGCATCAACCAGCACACAAAATCCCCGACAACTCTGCTCTGTGGTCCAGAGCAGGGGGGCTCAAGCACATCCCTGCTCATAACCCACGTTTCTCCCTCAGCCCCCAAGCTCCAGGTTTGCTGGCCTCTGGGCCATATGAGGATGAGGCAGCCTCTTCCTTAGTCCTGCACTCACATTCATACTCCTTTTTCTGCCAGTGATGGTGTACCTGTCAACGCACTTCTGCTCTCTCACCTCCATTCATGAGTCAATCATAAAGTCACCTTGGGGGCTTACCTGACTCCCCCAAGAAGTGTCAGTTATTCACTCCTCTCACATTTTCTTTAGCATTAAGGAACACCACCTGCCACGCAGTACTGTGATTTATCTGTTCATTTGTGTGCATTCTAATTGTATAGCTGTGTGTGAAGCTGTAGCACCCAGCTGGCGCACAGCAGAGTTTGGTGAATAACGGATGAATGAATGATTTGAAAGATTCAAATCGTTCACTTGAAAGACAACTGACTTCCTCATCAAGTCTACACAGTACATTTTCATTCTAATTCAACCTTTAAAAAGATGTGCTCTGGCTAAACCATAAAAGGAAATAAAGGGATAAAGATAATAAAATGGGAAACCTTACTGAGTGCCTCTGAAGCCACAGGTATGCATTACAACTGCCAGGCTGTTTAATAACACAGAAAAATCATCTTTTGCTTACTTTGCTTTGCACTTAATATTTGTGAAGATTATTTTATTTATTTATGGGAGCTTTTGCTTCCAAGTATGAGCTCAAGTATGAATCCTCCTTCTGCATAGCTCACTGCTGTGATAAAGAGTAGCTGTGAATGTTACTTCTCTAAAATCTTGATTTCTCCTGGATAACTGAGTTCCAAACTTTCCTTTTGTGAAAAATAGCCATAGCTGGACTTAACAATGATGTAAATGTATTAATAATGGTAAATTACTGCTAATCGTGTAAGTCATTCCATTCATCACTGATATGCAGTGACTCTGAAAGACCAGGCTGTGGAAGAGGCCAGAGTGGGCATGCTTTGCTCCGTCCTCCCCACCTGTCTATTACAGAGACTCACTTAACAAGCTGGGTCCCTGAGGAAGGGTAACGTGCCAGCATTACCTTTGTCTATAGCTGTAAATAGTTTGGATCTGTATGGACATCAGTGAAGGCATAGCAGCCAGAAGCATCACCAGCAGAAAAAAACCACCATGTGGCACATTGAACATTCACTGATGACACAATAGCACTGTTTAGCCTCTCTAGTTATAAATAAATAAATCAGTCCCAATGTGAATCTGTCTTTCAGCTTTGGTAAACTGGTATGCTTTCAGATACATGAGAGTAAAGTGAAAAAGAAATTTACCAGTCTTCGTGTCTCACTTTCCTGTATATTCATGTCTCACTTTGAAAGTCTCACACAGATTTGACATCTGTAATCTCAGCTTCATTTTTTCGCAAACATGTCATGGATGGCATTTTGTTTGTTTACCTTTAAAACTTAATCAGCTGGTTTAATTAAATGTCCAAGTTTCCTCTAGAACAATGTCCTGATCTGTCTGTGCAACTCTGCCCTGTCATATGGTATTGTTATCTCCCCCACCAGATTTTTACCACGAATTGTTTGAAAACTATAATCCCTTTGAGGGTGGAAAAAATGAAGTGCAGTTGAAAAGATAGTAATGCTGAAAGATAAACAAAGCAGTATTACTTATCAGAATGGGTACAATTTTTGCCTGCTTAATGACTACAATATATAGCCTTGCAATATATACACAGTGAGGGGCAAAAAAGCTTTATAACATATCAAGTATGCCACATTATTTCAGCTATAACTGTACAGGATACATATCTAGGCCTGAGAATGTAGATAACAAAATATAAGTGCTTTGCCTGTCTAAACATGCTAAATAAATGAGCATCCGCTATCGCATTCCAATACATTAGAAGATGTACTTGCATAGTTAATTTTCTTTTTAATGCACCACACGTGATCATTTGAAGCACAGAGCCAGAGTATATCTCAGTGTTTGAAGAAAGAGTTCTTTTCATTTAAACAAATCTTTATTTAAATAAGCCTTTTTGAAAAGGATCTTCGGCATATCTTCTCCTCGGGAAGTTCAATCAGGGTAAACGGAGATAAAGAAGCCACATTTTAAGGAATTCTATATAAGTAAAGATCACTGAGCCAATAAAGAAAATAATGTCAGCAGACATAAAGAGTGTAAAACTAACTGATTTTTTTTAATTTTCTAGATTTTAGGAGCTTCTGTTTACTTTTTTTTTGTAGTTTTGGGCATCTGGTATCGATATAATAAAGTATTTGGGGTAGACTGTGTGAGGGAGGGAAGGAGAGAGGTAAAGGGAAATAAACTTCTTACTTCCAGAAGGTACAAAAAGAGTGACTTCTAAGGCTCACCTGGAATAAATTTCTGCAGTTGGATCCCTACCATGCTTGTTCGTAGACAGGATACTGTGTACGGGTTGATGATTAAGGCAAGCCCAGAGGCAAGGAGTTGTCAAAACTTGCTGTAGATTATGTCTATACTTGGTTCTTAGCCTTTTCTCACTATTGGTCACTGAATAGTTCATTTAATGCAAGGAGCACAATTTTCCCCATCGGAGGGAAGTGCAGGTGTTGTCTTGATCAAATGCTCTGCCTGAAAACATGTGAAAAGCATGAGAAGTTTCTATTGATATCCATCTAATGTACAGCAGACTCAAACATTCTATGTCAATTTTACCTTTCTCTCTTTTTCTCCCCCACCCGTCTTAATAGGAGGTCAGCTTTGGTGCACGACTACGAAGGTCATCTCTGAGGGTGAAGAGCTAATTGCCTTTGTGGTGGATTTTGACTCAAGGCTACAAGCTGCTAGTCAGATGACTCTTACAGAAGGGATGTATCCTGCACGCCTGCTGGACTCAATTCAGCTGCTTCCTCAGCAAGCTGCCATGGCTTCTATTTTGCCCACAGCTATTGTCAATAGTAAGTGCCGAGTGCAATAACCCAGTACAATAGTTTTGTGGCGTGATGGTATTTATGGGAGAGGGAAAAAAGTATCTACTGACAGGCAGCCGGGGACAGACTTTTTTCTCCAGGGTTGTGATTTCAGTTTATCTTCTAAAAGAGAGTGTGTGTGTGTGTGTTCGCTTCTCCCATTCATTTCTGGTTGGGTTCCTGAATGTCACACACGAAGCTGACATTCTAAACCAGTTAAACAACATTCAAGGCTCCTTAGTTCTAAGAAACCCAACAGCTTTCTTGATGCTCCTATACAGAATGATTTTGGTATTCTTTAAGAGCAACAGTCAAAAACTTAAAGAAAAAGAATGCAAATCAAATTTTGATTAGATATACTGATGAAGAGGAAGTTTAGCCTGGATAAATCAAGACATCAGCCAATGCAAAAAAATAGATAAGAATAGAAAGAAAAATACATGTAAGCTTAGAATACTTTATATGGAGGATTTTTAAATATGCTCTGACAGATACCCTTTCATATTTTGTTAAAATAACTGTTGAACTTAGATTGTATTCCTTGAACACACAAAGTGACACTTCATATGACAAAAAGTCAGTGATCTAGGAATCTGAAGATCTGAGTTATACACTCAGCTCTGTTTTTATCTAGTTCTGTGGGAAAACATGAGTAGCAGTTATATCTCAAGAGGAGAATAGATTCTAAAGCTAGTAGGTAAGTGAAATATTTCATTTAGTCAAAAATGTCCTTGAAAATCCCCAAGACTCTGAATGATGCAGAAGACAAACCTAGAGACTGCAGTGTTGTCTTGATATTTATATTTACATATATATATATGTAGTTGTTGAACCACAACATAGTTGTTATTCATATATATTCATATTCATATATATTCATATCCATATATATATTCAACAACAACTATGTTCTTTCTGTAGCAGCATCCTTTAGAATAAAGAAATTCTCAGGTGTATCTGGAATTAGTCTGTGTCCAACCAGTGGATCCAACCCAACCTACTAGTTACTTTCTTTAAGACCTTTATTTTGATGCAGATAGTAAGGAACATGAAATAGCAGAGGCCCAACTTGAATTTGAGGAAAAAAGATTTGTTCCCAGGGATACTAGGGGTACCTTATATTATTGTGAAGCTCCAATGTGTGAATGTTAATTCTAATTATATTTAAGATGATACTTTGCTTCTGCAGCAAGGTAACTATTAATCCCAAATAAATCAGCATAGATGCATTCAACCTTCGCTCTCAACTCTGAAGTTAGCTCAATCAGAAATCCTGCTTTACATGGACATTCTATTAAACAATGTGGTCCTCTGAACACTGTAAATGTAACTCACTTGGTGGGAGGGGTTAAATAATAGACAATGGTAGCATATAATTTTGTATATAATTTTAATTTGAAATTCTGTATTGCACTTGCCGTTCTTACTTCTCATTCACTGGTATTGGGTCCTTAGTTTTCTCCTTATCTCTTCAACATCATCTCCTTCACTATCATGGGTTTCACCAACTATGCAACTCACACATCGCAAATGAGCTGTTTCTGCCAAGTTTTAGGCCTCTGTTGCCCCCTTCCCCATGTTCCTCTGTATTTCTTATAAATCCTATGTATATAATATGACCATATATCCCAGTGCACCTGGATTAGTCCCAATTTATAGCGTGCTCTGGCATCCCTCTGACTGGTACCCCCTTTCATTACAAAAGTGCCAGGTTTGCTCAGTGCAGTGTTAGTTTTTGTCACCCACTTTGTGCTGTGGCCTTAACTCAGCACCTCTCTATCACCTGCTCCTGTAAAAATGAATGGAACAGAAATGGGAACCAAGGAGATACACTGCCCTCTGCCCTAACACCCACTGGCAAAGCAGTACCTTCTCTCCCTCTTTGCCCCCCTTGTACTGAGGCATCTGGAATAGTCTACACTAGGTTCCAATACCCGTTCACCCACTTATGTGATCATGAGCAAGTTACTCAGCCTCAGTTTCCTCACCTATAGATGGGTGAAGGGGAAAAACACACACATGGAGAAATTTTCCACGAGTGAATACGTGAAAATGCGTATCATAACATGACTTCATAAATATGACACGACTTTAGCTACAACACAAACTGTCACATTTCACTTAGATCACTGCATTTAACTCCTACCAGTCAAGTCTTCCTTCCAAATTCAGTACCTTCGAAACCTAGCTCTTACAATTCTATATCTGATTCTGTCAGTCTCTTGCTTAAAATGATTCAGCGATTCTCCATAACCACTGAGATAAAAACCTAAACTTCTTAAGAGAGCTTTAGGGTCTTTGATAGTGTGCCCCTGCCTTCTACAGCCTCATCTGTCCGGGTTCCATCATGCCCCTCGCCTGAGCCGCAGAGCCTGCCGGCCTTCCCCCAGGCCTTCTCTCCAGCTACCACGGCTTCCCCCAGCTGTTCCCTTGGTCAGGAAGACCCATCCCTCTTCTTCACCTGACCAACTGCATCCTTCACAGCTCAGCAAGGCTTGTCATCATGTTCCCTCTAAATCCTTATCTGACTTTCCCCTCCTCCCAGCAGATGAGTTCTTTCACCAGCCCCGTGTCTGTTTTCTATGCCTAACACACGCCTCAGACACCTCCATTGTAACAGCCATCCCATGCTAATTCACAGTTTTTACCTGACCATTTATTTGTTCATCAACCCCAGGAGACTGTGAGCTCCTTAATGGTGCCCAACACACCGTAAAGTCTAGCACATAGTAAGCACTCTGTATTTAATTTATTAAATGAAAAAATGATGTCAGGGATTGGCATCAGGGCAAAGTACAGGTCAGCCATGAGATATTTAAATTTAATTAATCAGAGAAACCAACCCACATTGCTATTTAGAAATGCATATATTTCTAAACCATACATACAGTTTCAACAAATTTAAATTAATCTCCTATGGTTGTACTGAGTGTTGGCGTCTCCTAAGGTACCAATTTCTAGAGTCTGTGGGAAGGCGAACAGCATCGAGTGCAGCATTTCTCAGTCCTGTTCTGCGGAGCAGCATTCACAACTGCGCTCATCACTCACTGTCTGATTGCCTAATTCAGAACCTGAGAGCAGTCTCTGAGACAAATTGGACCAAATGCTGCTTAACCCCCAAATGCGCGGCAGCTGATATGTCCCTGTGTCTTCGTCCACAGAGGATATATTCCCTTGCAAGTCCTGTGGCATCTGGTATCGGAGCGAGCGGAATCTGCAAGCCCATTTGATGTACTATTGCAGTGGGAGGCAAAGGGACGCTGCTCCGGTGTCGGAAGAAAACGAAGACAGTGCCCCTCAGATTTCCAGCCTGTGTCCCTTCCCGCAGTGCACCAAGAGTTTCTCCAATGCCCGAGCTCTAGAGATGCACCTGAACTCACACAGCGGTAAGTGGCTCCCGTGTTTCCTCTTTTGCTCCGGGACACTCCATTCTTTCTCTACATACATATATTTATGCATGCATACACACACATCTGTATCTAATTATATCTATAAAATCAAAGTCCAACTTGCTGAACCAGCTGGTTATGTCACTTACATTCGACTCAAAGGACGTGGGTCAGAGTTCTTTTCTAACATCTACTGTCCTCAGACTGCAGGCAGAATCATTCTATTTTTTTTTTCAACTGAAGTAAAACCGTCATTTTTGAAAATCTCAACACCCTTTGTATATTGTCATTAACGTTCATTGATTTAAGTGTCTGTCAAGTTGCCTTTGCAAACTGACCATCCTGTTTCCCATGGTAGGAAAAAATTGGTAGGTACATAAAAATAAGTATTTACTGAATTGGAATAAAGCTATTATTTTCATAGAGCCAATTAAAATCACACTTGAGAGAAATTAACTTTTCAATATGGTTCTATAAAATGCTCTTGACTTCCAGAACATGCATCATAAGAGCTTAGTTGATTTTTATGACATAAAGTCACTTTTAGTCTTATGTTTTAAAATTCCTTAAGAAAATTAGACTAAAAACAAATGCTTGTTTTTATTTTTTTTAAGCCTGCTCTTAACAGCAAGGTGGTAACTATTCCTGTTTACCTTGGAATTGTATGCCCAATCGTTAGTATCATCACATATTTTCAAAATTAAAGCCAATTAAATAGACAAAATTATATTAACTTTAGATATTTCTAGGAACATTCCTGGATAGGGCAAACCAATGTTTGGGAATCACGGCTCTTCGGCATTTATAATACAAATGTGTAGGCTGTTTCTGGGTGACTTTCTTCCCTCTCTTTGTTTGGGTTGAATAAATAAAAAACTGAAATTGGTGCTGAGTTTAAAAAAAAAAAAACATCAGTTCCAACCTCCGGTGTCCTAGCACAGTACAGGTTTTTGTCTTTGAACCTATAGTCAGTTTCCTTTCCATTCGTTCTCCTCCCTTCCCCTACAAAGGAGCTGTCTTTATGTAGGTGGGAAAGCCGAGACAGCTTGGTTGTCTCAGATGGCGAGTCAAGTCATATACAAAACAGAAACTGAGGTAGAGGGATCTTTTCAGATGACTATTAGATCAGTTAAGAAGAAAAAGAGAGGAAAAGAAGTTCCTTTGGATCTGAGTTTTCTCTGCTGTGTTTTCAGCTTATAAATCTATACAAGGTGATTCTCATTTTAGTGTAGAGTACAAAGAGAATGAGCCAAGCCTGCTTTAACCGTAAACCAACAAATGGGAATTAGAGTTAACCTTAGCGAGGAAAAGTGTCTAGATTCCAATTCCAGTTCTTTGGGGGAAGGGGATCGATCCCCTCCTTCACCATCAAGCAATTATCTGGAAACCAACTGTGCATGCTGCAATTCACCTCAGTTCTGACACTGTCTTCCCAAAGGCAGCATCAGACCCCCAGGTTAAGGACTGGAGACATCCCCACCCCAGTTCACACGTCAGCTGAAGCAAGTCCAGATTGTTACCTATGCTTCAGACCAACAGGTGTCTGTAAAGTGGGGGTTGCCAAGAGCCCTTCCTTGGGTTTGCTTAATTTGTTAGAGTGGCTCACAGAACTCAGAAAACCTGTTTAATCACAAGATTACCAGTTTATTATTAAAGAATATAACTCTGTAACAGACACAAGAGATGCATAGGGCAAGGTATGGGAAAAGGATGAGGAGCTTTAAAACATTCTCAGAGTATCCTTTTCTCCCCTAATCTACGCATGTTCACCAACCCTGAAGCTCTTTGAACCCTGTCCTTTCCGTTTTTAATGAAGGCTTCATTACGTAGACATGGTTGATTAAATCATTGGCCATTGGCAATTGAGCTTATCCTCCAGCCCCTCCACCCTCTCCCAGGAGGTTGTGGGTGGAAGAGAAGTAAAAGTTTCAAGGGATCCCTTTTCCAGGCAACAAGTCTCCCATCCTGAGGTAACCTAGGGGCTTTCCAAAGATCACCTCATTAACATAACAAAAGACACTTTGGTCACTTATTAAGGAAATTCCAAGGATTTTAGGAGCTGTGAGCCAGGAACCTTGGACAAAGGCCAAATATATATTAAAAATTTGGTCATTCAGATAACCAAATATGTATTTCTTAGAAATCACATTATCGCAGTGAGGTTTAACCACCAGTCATCGGTAATATTCAAAATAATTAATAACTGACTAGAAACAGGCTGTGGTGATCAAGCAGCATGGATGTTGGTCTGCAATGACTGTATATGTACACTGGTGTCTCCCAGCTGAACATCAGCCCTGGAGGGAGATAACCCATGTTCAGCAAAACCAATGAATAAAAGTGTAGAACTGTATCAAAGATAAATCACGTTATTAATTACTTTACAAAATGGTGCCTATTTGGATTCTTTTGAATAAACACCTAATCTGGAGTACTGAGAGTCATTTGATTTCCATGTAGGTTAGCAATATCAACTCTGATGAATGCCCGCTTCTTCCTGATATAAAACATAGTATTGTAGTAAGAAGTTATTGGATTACAAATGATGAAACCTGAGATTCAGTCATGGTTCCATTAATGAATAGCTTTATTTTCATAATCAATTACCTTAGCATCTTTGAGTTTGTTTCCTGACCTGTAAAATGGGGACAGTGGTTCAGTAATACACATGAAAGTGATTTGGAAACTATAAAATGCTATGTTACTATTCTTATACATGGTGAAAAGATGTTCCAAGAAAAAAGTTAACATCACAAATGAGGTTCGGACACAGTATTTCAATTCATTCCTGTTGTATTGAAGACATTAGGCCATTAGTAAAGGTTCATAATCATTACAAAACCAACACGTGAAGTTCTCAGTATTCTTGTTCTGTATGTCCCTCCAGGAGTGAAAATGGAAGAATTCCTCCCGCCCGGGGCCAGTCTAAAATGCACCGTCTGCAGCTACAATGCTGATTCTGTGATCAACTTTCACCAACACCTGTTCTCCCATCTCACTCAAGCTGCCTTCCGATGCAATCACTGCCACTTCGGCTTCCAGACTCAGAGGGAGTTAGTGCAGCACCAGGAGCTGCACGCTCCCGGAGGCAAACTTCCCAGAGAAGGTGACATGGAGCACTCTCCAAGTGGAACGGAAGACAGCCTACAGCCAGCCACCGACTTGTTGGCCAGAAGCGAACTCCCTCAGAGCCAAAAGGCCATGCAGACTAAAGATGCGAGCTCTGACACCGAGCTGGACAAGTGTGAGAAAAAGACTCAGCTCTTTCTCACTAACCAGAGACCAGAGATACAGCCTACAACAAATAAACAAAGCTTTTCTTACACGAAAATAAAGTCTGAGCCCTCGAGTCCAAGACTTGCCTCATCTCCAGTCCAGCCTAATATTGGGCCTTCTTTCCCTGTGGGTCCTTTTCTCTCTCAGTTTGCTTTTCCCCAAGACATCACTATGGTCCCTCAAGCTTCAGAGATCTTAGCCAAGATGTCTGAGCTGGTACACCGGCGACTGAGGCACGGAAGCAGTAGCTACCCTCCCGTTATTTATAGCCCCTTGATGCCCAAGGGGGCTACTTGTTTTGAGTGTAACATAACATTCAATAATTTGGATAATTATCTAGTGCACAAAAAACATTATTGCAGCAGCCGATGGCAGCAGATGGCCAAGTCCCCAGAGTTCCCGGGTGTTTCAGAAAAGATGCCTGAGGCTGTGAGTCCCAACACCGGCCAGCCTTCCATAAACCTTCTCACCCCAGCCGCTCATTCTGCTGATTCGGAGAATCCACTGCTTCCAACATCCTGCATCAATTCTTCCACTGTTTTAGATTTAATCGGGCCAAACGGGAAGAGCCACGACAAGGATTTTTCCACTCAAGCTAAGAAGCTCTCCACCTCCAGTAGCAACGATGATAAAATTAATGGAAAACCTGTTGATGTGAAAAATCCCAGTGTCCCCTTAGTGGATGGAGAAAGTGACCCAAATAAGACTACCTGTGAAGCTTGCAACATTACCTTCAGCCGGCATGAAACATACATGGTCCACAAGCAGTACTACTGCGCAACACGCCACGACCCGCCGCTCAAAAGGTCCGCTTCCAGCAAAGTGCCTGCCATGCAGAGAACCATGCGCACACGCAAGCGAAGGAAGATGTACGAGATGTGCCTACCTGAACAGGAACAGAGGCCCCCACTGGTCCAACAGCGATTTCTTGACGTAGCCAACCTCAGCAATCCTTGTACCTCCACTCAAGAACCCACCGAAGGGCTAGGAGAGTGCTACCACCCAAGATGTGATATCTTTCCAGGAATTGTCTCAAAGCACTTGGAAACTTCTCTGTCGATCAACAAATGTGTTCCGGTCTCCAAATGTGACACTCCTCATTCCAGCGTTTCCTGCCTAGAGATGGACGTGCCCATAGATCTCAGCAAAAAGTGTTTATCCCAGTCTGAGCGGACGACCACGTCTCCCAAAAGGCTGCTGGACTACCACGAATGCACTGTGTGCAAGATCAGCTTCAATAAGGTAGAAAACTACCTGGCCCACAAGCAGAATTTCTGTCCGGTCACTGCTCACCAGCGTAACGACCTGGGTCAACTGGACAGCAAAGTGTTTCCAAATCCAGAGAGCGAACGAAACAGCCCTGACGTCAGCTATGAGAGAAGCATAATAAAATGTGAGAAAAATGGGAATCTGAAGCAGCCTTCCCCCAACGGAAACTTATTTTCGTCACACTTAGCCACTCTGCAAGGCCTGAAAGTCTTTAGTGAAGCCGCTCAGCTCATTGCTACAAAAGAAGAAAACAAACATTTGTTTCTTCCACAATGCCTTTACCCTGGAGCAATAAAGAAGGCAAAAGGAGCCGACCAGCTTTCTCCATACTATGGCATAAAGCCAAGTGATTATATTTCCGGTTCTCTTGTCATCCATAATGCTGACATAGAACAAAGCACAAATGCGGAAAATGAATCTCCTAAAAGCCAGGTTTCCTCAAATGGGTGTGCTGTGCCGAAGAAGGATTCCCTGCCTTTGTTGCCCAAAAACAGAGGCATGGTAATAGTTAACGGTGGACTGAAGCCAGATGAGAGGCCTGCCACCACCCCACAGCAAGAGAACATTTCCCAGAATCCTCAGCATGAAGAAGGCCACAAATCTCCCTCTTGGATCTCTGAGAACCCGTTAGCCACAAATGAGAACGTCTCACCGGGAATTCCCTCTGCGGAGGAACAGTTGTCTAGTATAGCAAAAGGTGTGAATGGCTCCACCCAGGCTCCAACCAGTGGGAAATACTGCCGGCTGTGTGACATCCAGTTCAACAACCTCTCAAACTTTATAACTCACAAGAAGTTTTATTGCTCATCACATGCAGCGGAACACGTCAAATGAAATAACTAACTAAATGAACATCCGTCACCTTTGGTACCAGTGTTTAGTATGTTGTTCTACCCAGTCCAGAAAAAAACAAAAACAAAAAAACAAAAGCTGTTTGAATTACATCTGGGCAATCAGGAGATACTTCATCATGGCTGAGTTGAAGACTTAAGGTGTAATTTCATTACAGTCCATTAGTAAAGTGTATTATTGGTGCCATTTTCAAAAAATTAATTTATTTTACCAGCAGTATTCATAGCTGTGGTTATGTTATTTTTTATTTAAAAACTTTATATTAAAGTCATTTGTAATGTTATTGTATAGTTATTGTGTAGCACATATGGTTTGCACTGTATAGTAGCTTTTAAAGAAAATAGTCACAAACAATACAGAAAAGCATTTTAGAAATAGCTTCAAAAGCACTTGTGTATCTTGATTTCTTCTTATATGCTGTTGCAGATATACGTATATGCTAAAATATAACTTGCAAAGATGTTCTAAATATACATGCTATAAGTTCGCCTTAAGATTTCAATTCTTGGATAATCAGGCTCCGTTTGCACTTTATATTTTAGCAAATACAGTCTCTTAGTCACTAGGCTTTGCATTTGTATGTAGCCGTATGTTTCTGTCCATTTTCTTAATCTTAAACATGTATGTTAAATGAAGATGGCAATTTTTTTCTTGTATAGTACTTGTATTTTCTTTCGCTGATGCAGCTCTGTCTCAATTTTTAAACCTTTGCTGTTAAATGCAATACTTTATAAAGAATGAACAAAATTACTGGAAGCAGTATTGTAAGTAAATGAGGTAGTATTAATCAGTTTTATCTTTTGAAAGGCACAGTCTAAATCGAAACCCTGAACTCAATGCTGCAAGTATGAATTTAATTCATATATAAGATCTATTTAAATATAAGAGTAGCAATACTGCACCTGGTGATCACAAAGATAATGTTCTACTTCTGATAGAAATAATTTCTCAACAAATGTTGTTACTATGCATGTATATGGATGGAATAAAATTCCAGATTGTTGGAGACATTTCGCATACTTTTTTTCTTTAAAATATAAGGGAAACGTTATAAATGATGAGAAAAGGTTCAAAACAGCATTAATAGCTATAATAACAGGGTGTCAAACCAGTACAGCAATAGATTGTCCTTTATGTGGGCCCAATTAATATAACTTATTATATTAAAATGGACTGGAAACTCCAGGCCATGGAACTAGAAAAATTCTTTACTATAACTGTATATAGTAAGCACTATCTTTCTGTTCTCCATCCCCCACCACCAGTGTAGCACAGAAAAAGAACAACTTCATGAGTGTCTAAAAGGCTTACAAAGTCTATGCACAAGAATCGGCACGAATGTTTATCACATGCACCCAACTTTCAGACAGACTTTACCAGAGAAAGAGGTTTACATTTTGAGAAAGGGTATGGTAAAGCGACTCGGATGAGTAAAGATGCACGTAATTCCTGCTTGCAATTTGTAAAAGATTAGATTTCACACATCTCATTTGTACATTCAAAGGGTTTGCACGTTGAGGGGGCCTGGGGAGCAGTGTGGGTCATGGAGGATCTCATGGGCTCCCCAGAGGGGTTGAGATGTGATTCAGGAGACAAGGCGACACCACTGCCAGTCAAAGACAGACTGCAGTCTGCCACGATTTCAGAAACCTCCTGGGCTGGAAAGGCAGCTGCTTCTCCTGTGCCTGAGAAAAACTATTTGCAGATAGCTTGTGATGCCCTGCTACCTGTCCATACTGAATTTGGTAACATAATGAACATCAGGTGCTAGGCTCATCCCATATAATCACTGCGACAAAATATTTCTTTAAAAAATCCTATGTTGTCAAGAATATTTCTCCAGTTGCTTTGAGAATAACTTTTTAAATATGAAATCTTGACCTTAACTGATGTTTTTCCTTTTGGATGACTAATTAGTGAGGTGAACATAATTGATAGGCTTAACAGAGTTTTGCAGGAATCCCTGAAAGTACCAGATCCATGGGGATCCACAGGGATGTTCATAAAGATCTGCCCAGTTCTCAGATGGGAATGGGTGCGTCTGGGTATTCTTAACAGAACTTCCTTCCCCAATCTTTTTTTTTTTTACTTATTGGGTTCACAATGGTTGACAAAATAGAGTGGAACCTTGGTTCTTGAACTTAATTGTTCCAGAAAACTGTTTGAGAAGTGATCTGTTCAAAAACCAAATCTTTGTTTGTTGCCTGAGAGATGTGTGACTGATGATACAGGCATCAGCATGAAAGGGTTGTCAGGTAGAGAAGTGAGACCCCAAGTTCTGTCACACAACTGAGACATTTTTTTCCATAACAACTTCATCAGGAACCAAATTGAGAACCAAGATGTTCGAGAACCAAGGTTTGACTATATATAGATTTCAGGTGTTCACTTCCATAACACGTCATCTCTATATTGTATTGTGTGTTCACCACTCCAAGTCAAGTCTCCTATCTTCACCATTTATACATCATATACCCTCTTCTACCTCCCCTACCCCTGTCCTTTCTGTCAACCACCTTGCTGTTGTTTGAGTCTATGAGTTGTTATTTTTTGTTTGTATTTTGTTTTGCTTAATCCATTCACCTTTTCCCAATCTCTTATTTTTCTTCTTCCTTTAAAAAAGTAGAGAAGCAGCCAACCAACATAACTTTACTGATCACCTAGGATTTTACCCACTATTTTAGGAAGGCAGGCAAAGAGGTATAATATGTGATTGATTTTTAAAGGAGTTTGTAATCTGGCTCACGTTAGTGCTTCTCAACCCTGTTCTCTTGTTACAATCACTTAGGCAACATTTTCTAAATGCCTATGTATATGTATTTTCGGCACATTGGGTCTCACACTGGATAAATTAAAGAAAATGCCTGTTTGTGGGCTCTGGGAATCAATATCTTTTAAAATCTGTCCAAGTGGTTCCAATGCGTGACAGTGCTGGAAAACACTAAGGACAAGGTGTGAAGGATGAGTGACACTAAATAGAAGGGAAAGATAAAAAGGAAAAAGGAAACCAATACAGGATGAAAGAGGCTGGGAAAGATTATGTGGATTGGGTAGGGTCCAGAAAGGTGGGTACATTGGTAAGAAAGGCTACCTGTCCTTTTGGGAGCCCTGAAATATTTGTGTACTGGAGCCAAAAGAATATTTCAAGTATTATTTACATAGCTGAAAACCAGTTCCACTAGCCATTCAAAGAAGGAAACAGATAGCATCAGCTGAAATAGTGACATTCGGACCAGAAGTAGACCCTGGAGGGTGCAGAGGAAGAAAACCGTATTTCTACATGGGGAGATCATTGTAAGTAATAGTGTGAAAGTAGCACATGAGGGTAAAGAGCAAAAAAATTTCAAAAGAAGAAGGCTCATATTGAAAAGTTACAGAAAATAAGGGTATAAATAGGGATCTGGTATCACAAGACCTGGAATGCCAGGCCAAGATTTATGGGCTTGCCTTGTACCTTGCTTCTTAGACAGTCATGAGAAGAAAACTGTGTTTGGGAACAGCTGTGATGGAGTGACTACAAGGCCCACCTAGGTGCTAGAGAGAGAGGGTGCTAGAGTAGTTAGAAGGCCATGGGGATGGTCCAGATGGGGGTAGTGACAGTATATACCCAGTGAGTGGAGAACAGGTCTGGGCACAGATACGTAACAACTTGTATCAAAGAGGAGGTCGAATATCTCTGACCCTCACTGATAAAAACAATCCATATTCAACAAGACAACATTTAGGTCAGAATGTTAGTACCAGTTGAATGGTCTAGAAGGGGAAGGATAGCAAAAGAGCAATAGTTCTTCATATTGCTGTGTGGTATTTAAGTCCTCTGTAGAGAAACTGGATTTGGGGTTTTTGTTTGTTTGTTTTATTGAAGCAACCTTCAGGGATTCTATGTGGCCCTCCCTTTCCAAAATGGAGAATTGTTGAATTAAATAAAGAGGGAATGGGAAGTAGTTTTCTGAAGTCAACACCAAAATTAATTAACCTGGGAACAAAATTTAATACACAATTGGTCTTCCGAGTGTTGCTATCTCATATGTAACACATTTGAGTGTTTAAAACCATTGTAATTTTAAAATAATGCAGCATATTAGTTTTAGTCCTTAAATTAAAACTAAAATTAAGTTGTTATGGAACTTGCAAACAATATTTGAAAATCCCTTCATCAGGGTCCACCTTCTCCTTTTCTGACAAAACTAAAGGCCAGCGACGTGAGTTGCCTGACGTCAGGAACAATGGGTGACATTTATGTTATCTTCCTTTCTCTGCTAAACCGGAAGGAAAATACTAAGGCCAGCCGCTGAAATTCCAGCTACTTTTCCTTTCTCTGATGTATTTACGTCTAGCTCAAACATTCTCCAGGAAGAGGGCAAAGAGAATATATTAGTGATTCATGACTTCTGTAACAAGTAACAGCAAACTTGATGACTTAACAGAAGCTGTTTTCCGCAGATCTGAAACCCAGAAGTCTGGTAGGAAGATGTCCGCAGGGCTGTGCTCCCTCCAGGGGCTCCGGAGAGAACCTTCCTTGTCTCTTGCAGCTTCGGTGGCGGTCAGCACTCCCTGTGCTGTGGCTAATGCCTCCGGGCCACGTCGCCTCTTCTGCTCCGTTGTAATCTCCCTCTTCTCCTTTAAGGACACTTGATTGGCATTTAAGGCCCTCTAGGATAATCTCCCTGGAGGCAGTACATTGTCACAAACATTGTTGCCATAAGTGTTTGGCTGCAAACATTTCACAGCAGAACTATTGGCTGTGAGGCACTAATAGGCAGTTTGATTTCATTTTTCTATGGGTAGAAGCAAATGCCTTTCGAAGACAATGTATTTAAGCTAGGTTGTCAGTTTGGCTTAATTTCTCCATTAATAAAGTTCTCGCAGTACTTCCGTTTTTATATTATATAAGTCTTAGTCAGATTTCATACTCTACTCGACAATGATTTAAGAAGCTCTTTTTGGGAATTCTTTGCTGAGCACAGGCCCCCTCCCAGCCCTCAAAATCAAAAGTTAACCAAGCCACGACAAATGCAAGAGGGGTGGCGACTAATTCACAACAGTTCCTAAGAACGTTAATTACCAAGTCTTTTTTATGGCTTTTTTTAATTAATATATTTTATTGATTATGCTATTACAGTAAGATCAAGTGTAGTATCTGTTCTTATCAGTTTAATTACCAAGTCTTTAACTGGAAATTGATACCTCTCTTGATGAAGGAAGAAAATCAGTGAAAAAGAAAAAAAGTGCAATGCCGAACGAGATGAATCAACAAGCAAAAAAAGGGGAAAAATTATATGAGCAAAAGTCTTCAAAGACAATGTTTACATTGTTCACAAAATAGTTTTAATTTTCTTATTTGTTTTTTTCATGTTTCATTTATTCCTTTTTAATGTCCTCGTTTTTTCATTCTTGTTTCTTTTACGGCAAAATTGCCTTACGGCCACGTCATCAGACGCCAAAAATGCCTGTGGCCCAGACATTTGTGGTGCAACTACCTGCAGGCCTTTCCTCGGGTCATGACCCTTGATCATATCTGCGAAGAACCTCTCTCTTTCTAAGGTAACATTTTTGAGTTCTCGGGATTAGGATCGGTCATCTTTGGGGGCTGTTGTTTATTCAGCCTCCTGGGGGGAGGTAATGAAACCCTCTGCCCATGGGCTGTGCAGCAGAGGGATGGAGGAAGTGGAGCCGGGGCTCCCAGCCCGGCCCCACAAATGTGTAACACGCAGAGATTGCTCTCCCCAGACTGGTGGATCTCTGGGGACTTGATTGAGGCTCGAATGTTATTGATAAACATAAATGGCATTCATGAACACAGCAGCTAAATTAGCAGGTCTCACCTGATCACAGAGGACTCAGTCTCCGGTAGGATTGAGTCAGATGACTCCCCACACCAGGCAGTATATCTGTCTGGAACTTAGTAAACCCTATTAATTCAGAGAATCATGGAAAAGCAGACAGGATAGGCAAAGGTTTGCTTTGGCACTATCGAGAAAAAAGAGTTTGCTCAATCTATTAGTAGAATAAACAGGACTGAAATAAAATAAACTTTTCAAGAACCTTAGCAACCCCATTTTGCATAAAAATAATACATTAATTTCAAACATTTTATCTTCATATTAAAGGATGTCGTAGCCTTTTGCTTGGCAACACTTCCTTGATTATTCATTCCACTTCCTACATATGACATAACCTGGTTTCAGATGTTATATATGTATCATATCCACTAAATCCAGAACATTTCTTTTCTATGGGGGTTCAGTGACCCTCAAGAAAAACAATCAAGTAAAATATAATGTTGTTGTATTTATGAAAAGATATGCAATGACCAAGTGACCAAATTAATAATGGGGACATAAAACTTTATAAAAACATAAGAAATGAAATAAATGTACTCGATATCCTAACTAGTTTAAAGTAAGAGGACGATAATGGAAAGAGGAGGTGATTCAGATGAACAAAGAATGAAGGAGCTCAACAGAAATTGTAAGAAATAATCTTAACAGGAGAACAAAGTTCAAGAGACAGGAATTTACAGGAAAGTATTCACAGGAAGATGCTCAGGGACACACCGGGAGTGGACACACCGGCTACAATGGGGGAATTGCCTCTGATCTTGGCCAAAGCCAGCTCTGCCACTTAAGCTTCTAATTTCCACTGGCCGAGTAGATGATTCAGTTCCTTTCATCATTCCCTCTCTATTCTCGCCCAAAGGCAACAGATGGATCTTTCTCAATTTACGTAAGGACTTGGAAAACCAGCATCAACATGTGCTGTAAATCGAAGTCTGAACCAAAAATGAAAGGATCCTTCTCACACGTCACGGATTGTGTGATAACCCATCAATTACTTAATCCTGGGAGAGGGAAGGGGTTCCGATAACACGCAGATAAAACCGGGTCGAGGGCCGGATTTGGCCTGCGGGCCTCGTGTTTGCCACCTGCGTCCCAGGGGAGGCAGTATCAAAGCATTTGTGGGCCTCTGTTGAAACCACCACCTGACTGCTGTGTATTTGTGGGGAGACACTTTGGAGCTTTACAGATATCCTGTTTCTCTGAAAAGTTTCACCCGCCGATTTTAGCATTCAGCAGTGGATTTTGCCAGCAGCAACTGTTGGCGTGGCATAGACCTTCATTATTTTGTTTCTCCTGTTCTTTCTATTCGATTATTGAAATTCTTTAATGAAAACTTGTTCCTTCTCCCCCGCTTATGTATTCATTCAGCCATTTCCTTTAATCAGAATGGGCTCATGATATTTGCTTTATTTTCTGTCTTACAAACTAATGCTATTTATTTGGTTGCTAACATTGTTCTAGTTTGGCCATGGGGAACCCACTCAGGTAGGCTTATTTTTATTTTTTTCTTACAACTCCCTTGCTATCTGGTGTAGATGCACTATGTCCCAGAATGCTGAATTTCACAGCACATTCCCATTGAACCACCTTGTATTCTCCTTGACCCAGCTTTAGAGTCAGACTCTTCTCCAAAGGACTCTGCATCCTCTTATTGGAGAGGAGTGTTTAGAAACCAAGATCTTGACACTAAGTATGCTCGTTGTCACTGGTATCCCTGCTCCTAGACCATCTGGGCAGGTAGAGCTAAGGCGTATTCATGTATAACAACCACTGCATGCACACAGTTCTATACTTATTTTTATACTACATGTATTTTTTAATTAACATGAGATCACACTACTACATCAGACTCTATTCCAGCATTTATGTTATGTTTGAATGTTCAGGTCAATGTAAAAAAATTTTAATATGTGCTGATATGTTTTATTTCTATTTTTGAAAGAATTTTATTTTTAAAGATGGCTTATGATTATAACTTTATTATACATCCACTTATGTAGAATTCACTTATTTCTCAATAACTAAGTATTTCCACAAAACAGACAATTACAATTATTTTAACACTCCCTTTTCACTCTTAAAAGATGCCCTAATAAACTCTAAAGTGACTCTACAGTGAATTAATCTGAGCTCAGTAGGCACTTCGAAGGCTCCGACTTACTGCAAAGCCTTTCAAGCTTTCACGTCCATACACATCACCTGGGAATCTTGTTAAACTGCAGACTGTGATTCTGTAGGACTGGGGAGGGGCCTGAGAGTCTGCATTTCTGACAAGCTCCCAGCTAAGGCCAGTGCTGCAGGTGCACACCCCACACGTTGAGTAGCAAGGCTACAGCAGAGGTGTCCTCGCATGAGCTTTCTATGCAACTAACTGTCCTGGCATCCTCATCCACAACCCATTCTCCTTGAAGATTCTGTTCCTGTGTGTAGTTCTTTTCTTCACTGCTCTATGCATTCCAGTTCGGTGGCTTTGTGCATAATACAAACAAGGCAAGTTTATATGCATTTGTAATTAGATTAGCTGTATTCGACAGGTGAAAATGGAAGAGGGTCCCTTTCAGCAGAATTTAACTCATTATTTGACAGACTACATTTGTATTTCACTTATACACAACAGGTGTCTCACTGTGAACTTTCCCATTTTCAAGTTAATATTAATTTTCATGAGTTTTTTAACCTGAGGAAAAACACTTGTGGAGTCTGTTTTAAGGATGGTGGACTCACACTGTGATCAGAGACAGCTGCTTAAGGGAATAGTGGGGTCGTTTGCGATCCATGGCCATTCCTGGTGGGGGTTGGGTGGGGGTGGAGAGAGAGGGAGGACGGGAGGAACAGAGTAAACACATAGAGTATGGCAGTCGCACGGCCATCTGTGCTAACTGCATGCCGCATATCTCAAACGGGAACAGTGTGAAAGCAAATGTTACTCATTGGTTTTACTATCGCACCCTTCAAAATTATTCGTTTTACTTCATTCACTCATTCATCCATCCATTTATTCATGATTGCATTCTAATTTGGGGTTCTCACTCTGACACAGTGTTAGGACGGGCACCGAGGACCAAATGTTAAAGGACAGTCTTCCATTAGCTTTGGGTAGAGAAGTGCAGAATGAAGAGTGCTCAGGTGAATACAAACATTGTGGTAAATGCTACACTGTCCCATGGCATTCTGGAAGAACATCAGGAAGTGCCTTATCTGATCTTGGGGACACTGGGAAAGTTTTTCAAAGGAAATGGTATCTAATTTGAGATGTAACAGACAAATAAGTTATCCAGGTAAAGAAAAACAAAAGACAAATGACAGAGAAGAGGAGGAAGAATAGAAGAGATAGATGGAAAGGGGATTATTTCTAGAACATTCTAAGAAGAGAAATTAGCATGTGCAAAACCCAAATGATGAGAAGAGCATAGTTCACTATGGTAATTACAACTTCCCCCAATTTTCCCTTTTCCTAGACTCCCCAACTTGGTGATATCAGCACCAAAACACACAAAGGACTGGAAACAATTACCAGCTGTCCACGGCTACAGTGAGTCCACTGCTCTTGTCCTCGTCACCAGCTCCATCTGCCCATCTTGGACAGACGGGACTACTGGTCACCCACAGTAGAGCAGACACACCACCACCAGGCTCTCACACTCTAGCGAGGCTTTCTTCAGTCATTATAAATTTCGAAACAGATGATCACTTGCAAATTTATTTTTAAATTCTGCTCTTAGATGCTTGTGGGGTGAGGACTCAAAGAGGAGTCATGTGGCATGCTTGTTTTTTCTTAACCGTGAGTCTTCTGTGGAAACATTCCCTTCCGTGCCCATCCTCCCCCATCTTTGCCTTTGTCTCTAGCAAGCTCTCGTTTGTTGAATCTTAGTCAACTTTTCGAAATTAGGTAAAAATTGTCTTTTATGTTATGCTCTTGTACAGCTCCTCAAATCTGGGGTAGGAATTCCTTCTATAAATTCTAGAAGCCCTTGGTAATCTCTGTGCATACTCTGAAAATGTTTGAATTAATGCCTAGTTAATTCTTTAATCCCTGAAATTTAGCACAATACTTGACACATAATGGGTAACATATACTTATTAACTGAATTGATTGATGCTTTTCAACATAGCTGGATGCAGGGCATGAAATAAGAAAAAATTGTAGGAGCCATTATCTCAGATATAAGCTAAGGCAAGGGCTCCCAAAGTGGAACCTGAACCAGCAACACCACCACCTGGGAATCTGTTACAAAAATATATTCTCAACCCCACTCCACACATTCTGAATTAGAAACTATGGAGGGTGGGGGTGGAGCCCAGCACCCTCTGGTTTATCAAGACCTCGATGTGATTCTGACCCATGCTAGCGTCTGAGAGTCACTGACCTAAAGTTACCAAGATGGGCCTAGATAAACCTGTAACTAATGTCAAGAAAAGTGAAAATGGCATTATTGATAATCTAATAATAGCAGCTATCATCTCTTAAGTAGTTTTTGTGCCAGATGCCAAAGAAATGACCTTTTTGGCTGTTGTGACCCTAGAACAGTCTGGTGGCTCACATAGTCCAATTAGGTGTGGTTTAAATGTAAGCACAGTACTGAGGGGTGGGAAGAATGTGATAAGAACTCAGAAGTGAATGTAGCAGTAAGTGGATCTATATAATCTAATGAAGTAGTATAACCATCTGAGTAGGAATTACTGACTCAAGTAATTTGAAAATTAGGTACCAAAGTACAACTTGAGGCCAATGGACAAAGGCTGTGTGAGACTTCCTTTGAAGGCTTTGACTCAGCATCTGCACCAAAGCTTGAGTCTGCCCATCGGAATGGCATCCTGGACCACACATTCTTGATTATTAAGAAATCTCAGCAAGCTGAGGTGTTGGTTCTAAACAATGCTGAGAAAGGGGAACCCTGATATTGTTTGGGATGGTATAATGGCTTAGAATTGATGTGTAAAATGTGTGATTGTGGTTTAAAACACATAAGTGACTCATTGGTTTAAATTTCCGATTTTACATTGAATTTTTGCTATATTTACAAACAGTGTCAAAACATGTAAAGGGATTTAGTGTTTATTATATTTGCAAGTTTAATTTCTTAGATTTACCACATTCATATAACTATTTAAGAGTGTTTATTTGTCCTTGTGGAATTAAAAATCTTTTAAAAGATATCAAATACATTGTGTTTGAAAATGAAATTTAAGTTTTTGAATATTTGACTGAGTTGTAAATGAGACCAATATTTAAGTTAAAAGTGCTCATGAAATTTGTTATATTTATAAATAGAATAATAAGACAAATGAAACTTATAAGCTTAAGGAAAACTAATTTTTTAATTTATAACTTTAAACCCAATGTAACTTTATAATAAATTTTTCCAAGTCTAAAACTGCCCTGAGGACATTTAAAAAGCAAGGAACTCACATTTAACACCAACGTTTTTAACTGAATTGACTCACTGAATCGTTATAGCAACCTTGGGAAGGAGACAGTGTTTTCATCCGCCTTTTATAATGAACAGCAGGTTAAATAACATACACAAACACACAGCTAGTAGGTGCAGAACTAGGATTCAAACCCAGAATATCAGACTCTAGCGCCTTACTTCAAACTGCTGCTTGGAACCAAAAAGACAGGAAATCCCGGAGTGGCTGGTTTGGAGGGAACCCCCAGGGGAGCATTCAGAATGACAGTGGGTATAGAGGGAATGCTGACTCTTTCCTCACCTGCCACTCATCTCCCTCTCCTTCTGGTTCCTCTTGCAGGGAACTTAAAGAAAGGACGTTTGAGTTGAAATGGTGAAAATATTCTTATCTGGGGATTTCTGGGGGACCAAGCATTGGATTCCTGCTTGACCACTTTTGGGCCCTATAGCTTGAGCCTCTACTTTCCGGTCTTCACCAGTCAGTCTGTCTCTTGCCACCGGTTTGTTATTCGAAGCTTCTTTTTCATTTTGCTCTTTTATCCAGTCATATATTTCTTAAGAAATACATTTTAAGTATAAACTTTGTTTCAGCATCTGAACTGGGGGCATAGATTCAAAAAGGTAACATAGAATATAAACAATTAACAATGTCGGCTATGATGGCTGTGGGAGGCCAGTGCCCTGGAGGAGAGGGGAAGTAGACTTTTGATTGACGAGGAAGGTGGGTAAGAGTGTTCTAGGAAAAGATGACACATGCCAATAGGTCTGGAACCAGAGAGTGTTCAGCCCATTAAAGGAAATGAAAGAAGACCCTTCTTATTTCGTAGACAGGACATCCCGCAGGTAGAGCCAGCAGTGACAAGTGTCCCCATTGTGGCTGTGGAGTTTAATGTCTACACTAAGCGTCCTCATTATCACACCCCAGCATGTTCAAGGGGTCAGGCGAGTCGAGCAAGCTGCCCAAAGAACACCAACAGCATCAACCAGGAGGCCCAATCCATCAGGCAGGGAGAAGCATCGTCTAAGACACTTGACAGGCGGAACTGAAATCCTCGTTCTGGAAATGGGGACAGGTGAGTGTGCAGTTTAGTTCCCTTCAGTTCATTGTGTATTTATTGGACGTGTTGATTGAATTCATTTGTGTGTCATTTACAGTAGAGATGCTGGGGCATGAGGATGAATAAGAAGGAGTCTGGTCTTTGAAAACTTCTAACCCCACATACTCATACTTATACATACATACAAAGACTATGTGTGTATATATTTTTCCAAAAGATGATAAATACAGACATCTTGACTCTTAACAACCTCCAGTTTAGTTTAGTGTTTGTGTACATGTGTTTAGTATATATGGCAGATATAGTATATATATCTATATTTATATATAGGTATATATCTCACAAACTGTCATAGCTTAGATGACAGGCCACTAATTGCTATAGAGAGACAATGAGAAGCCAGTGATTTGCCTCATAATAGAAGAGCCTGTCCCCCAATGGTCCAGAAAAGAAGAGAAACGGTCTCTGCTCTGTCAGTAACCCTCTTCTGGATCCTCAGGAGGGCTGGCCTTGGAAACATGTTTCGGTTATGGGATAAAAGCTTCTGTCCTTAGTATCTATGACTGACCCAAGGAGGACAGTGCAGTTCTAAAAGCAGAAGCATCAGTTCCCTTGGCCAGTGTCCACAACAGGACATCCAGCAGGTACAGCCAGCAGAGACAAGTGCTAGACATAAGATGGCTTATGACACCTTTACTACATGAAAGAATTATTTCACACAAAATGTACATGACTATATTGAAAGAGAGGAGAGGCTTGTTTGGGAACATTGCTCCCTTCTCAGCTCCTCACTGAAAACTATGACAGAGTTGCTGCCACTCGAAAGCTGATTTGGAAATGGAAGGGCTTACTTTATCTCAGACCCCACGATTCATGGGGGAGCCACTGAAATCTGTTTCCCTTAATGTTTTCCAAAGAGACTTACTGATCAAAGTTGTTTCCTTCCCAGAGGTGTGTTCCTTCCAGCACAGGGATGAGGCATATCTCTGGGACACCCAGAGGACGTTTATAGTCACTTCCCAAGTGGCTCTTGTTCTCTGGATTAAAAACGGGAATTATCTCTTGGCTCTCAATGTAACATTTTCCAGCAGCAGGAAATTCTGTCAAACAGAAATTGAAGATGAATAAAGCGAAGATACACACTGAGGATTATTCCCATTGTGAAGCAGCGGCGCTCTGCACTGACGATTCTACGCCCTAGTAGTAGATTCAGGCAAACAGAGACACACTGGTTTTCTAAGCGCCCCCATCCACTTTGCCACGGGAAGCAGCGGGGATTGAATAGACGGACAAACGCTGTGAGCATATGCAATAAGCCAACTCCACAGCACTCCAGGGCAGGATTATAAATGGTTTGCGTGCATTAGGGAGGTAATCAGTTATCATAATTCCATTTGTAATTTATGTTTGCATGAAAATGCAGTTTTTAACCATTGCTGGGATTGGAGGAGCAAGTCCAACCTGTTTTCATTTTGTCAAACTCCAGGGAATTTCAGCGTGTCAGTTCAGGAATTATGCAGACCTACGTTATTAGATGTCTCCTTTTGAAGAATAAATACCTACTCTTTATAAGAACAATATTTACAGAACACGTCTGGTGCATGCAAAGCAGTTCGTTACCCATCAGGCTTCACTCTAAATAGACACACCAAAATTTAGACAAAGGAAAGAAAGGCAAATGAATGAGGAGGCCAGAAATGCCTACACTTTAGACAGGTAGGCAAGATGTGAGACACAGGTTTTAAAAAATAACAGGGAAGTTGTATGGAGGTCCAGCCAGGGGACTTGAACCTGAAAATTTCTTATGCTTGGAGTAGGAAGGGGGTGGTTAAGAAGATGAGAGCAAGAGAAGACATGGGGACAGAGATACAAAATCATGTTAAATGGTTAAATGTGAGAATGTATGAACTAAAATGGGGGGTATGGGATAAAATGAAAGGTTCTAGAATTTGGAAGTAAATTGTAAATTATTATAAAATAGTTGTAAGAGCAGCAGTCCTTAAGCTTATATAAGCAACAAAACACTGAGTTTTTCTGAGCTTGTGATTCTGGAAAAAAAAAAACAAAATTTTACCAAATTTGCAGAGATTTATGTATAAAAGCTCAAGAACTGTGGCTATATTAGGAGATTAAAGGACTTTAAATCCCCCTCTGTGTTATATAGGAGAGATGATATCCTAGTCCCACAATTTAAACTCACTGTTTTTCAAATGCTTTTCATCAAGAAAAAAGCATTTCTTTCCTATAGGAAGAAAAATATTCTTTCTACCTTGAAACCCTGTACACGGTCACTTTTTCTCTCTCACAACTGAAAAAAAAGTATTTTACCACATAGTTGTTACCTTTGTAGTTGTTAGGTACACTGTGATATCTTCTGTTCTACTATATTCTAGGCATTTCTATTCCATTCACAAAATGCTAGTCGTGACTGACTGAATTGATTTCATGGCCCACTTATGGACTGCATCCTCAGTTTTGGAAGCACCGCCCTGACTAAAGAGTGACAGGTGCGAGGAGAGAAATGAGGCAATTCACACAGTTCCAGCAGACAGGGTGAGTTCTGCTTCAGACTCTAATGAAGGTTCAAGCGAAAAAGAGGAGCAGTTGACATTCAAAAATCGACATCAGGTGAATTGGAGGGAGGAGGGTAAGGATGTCCTGATGAGGAGGAGACAAAGTTTCAAACTCTGTCTAGAATAAAAGGAAGGAAATATCCTGTAAATTCAGAAAAAAAGAACTATTAATTCATTAAACAAACGAAAAGGTAATACTTTGGTTTGTTATTCAACAATGGAGCCCAAGTTGTGCAGCTTGTCTAAGTATTAAGAGAACTACTACCCTCTGTGGAAAGAGAAGAGGCCATGGAAGAAGAAAGGGATTTGGAGGAAATATTTATGTTGTAACCTTATTTGGGGGCCTTTAATAATAAATAACATTTCTATAACAGAACAAATGTGACTTTGGGTGTATCATTTTAATGAGAAGGTTTGGATTAGAGGGGAAACTATCAAATTGGGTGGACAAATTACTCATGTATTTTTCCTTTAAAATTAATAGGACAGCTATGGGTCAAGACCAGCTTCAAGGGAAGCACCGTAATTCAAGCTGAAAATTCTTCTGAGGATGGCATCAAGTGCCTTGGAACAATTCAATTAGCTAATCACAGATGGCTGCCAGATACACAGTCTTAACATTCATTTCAGTAGCAAATGTCACTGCTAAGAAAATCTGCACTTTGGGGAATTGGGGGCGAATCCATCTGAAGGATAACTTCTGTTCTCATCATGATTTCATAGGAAGCAGAGAAGAGAGTGCAGTGTCACACGAGGGGAAACTTTGTAGCAATTAGAGTTGCCCAACAATGCGTGATTAGCGCCGTCTGAAAAGTGAGACTCCGGTTGCCGAGCACCCTGGAGATCCCTGCATAGAGGGCACCCTGAACTTGCGTTGAGACTCAGGGCACTAAGATCCATAGGAGTGACTATTTAGAAATTGTTGAGAATTCAAAAAATTAATTAAACTGATGTTATCATCAAATCAATACATTCTATAAATATACCCTACAGGTCTAGCTCCTTCATTTTTATTTTTTTATTAGAGAGTGCAACCTGATCTTGTTTATTCATCCTTTGGGATTGCCATAGTGATTGACAGGAATGATTGTCATTGTGTGTTAGTGGTTGTAACTTTTTCAAGTAATAGAATCCTTTGATTAACTGATAAAAGTTTCTTCAGAAAAGTGCACAGGCCCTGGCTGGGTAGGTCAGTTGGTTACAGCATCATCCTGATGTGCCAAGATTGCAGGTTTGAGCCTCAGTCAGGGCACATACCAAAGAATGCAATGAACAATGATGAATGCATAAATCAATGGGACAATAAATTCTCTCTCTCTCTCAAATCAGTACATTTTTTAAAAAGTGAACATATAGGCAATGTCTTTTTTAGGCAATTCAGGGTTTCAGAAACTCTGCAATCTGCAGACAGCTAGAGCATGAACCTAGGTTTTGAGACAGCTTGATATATTTTATTGAGTATAAAAACCCAGTTTTTCTGGTTTTTTTTGAAGGCTTAAGATCTAATAATACACCTGAAGCTCTGATTTGGGGTTTAGTGGGGAGAAAGAAGAATCCTTTATAAATGTTGCCAACAGTCATCATTACATCTCACTGGTCCATATCCTTTGCTTTAGACAGGTAAAAATATACAGGTCAGATTTAATCTGACTTCCAAGAAAACCTTGTGTGTATATATCTGGGGTTTTTTTTAACAAAATTTTGAGTGAATTTTTTCTAACAGCAAATTTTTTAACTAACTCAAAATCATTTTTTTAATCAGCCCAATGTAGTATTTGATAAGAGAATTAATAGATGGATGGGCAAATGTAATAAGATCTCTGTAATGAGTAAATGAAATGACTGTTAATGTCTGGTGAGTCATGTCTAAGAATCTCCACTAAGTTTGGATGAAGTCTTTAGAATTTTTTCCTAGAAGGAAGCAGAAGACAAATTCAAATTCTCTAGGGAATTTTAGGCTTCACGGTTCCAAAACAAAAATAGCCATCAGCTGTGAAGACACATCGCTACCTTCCTTTCTGAGCTTCTAGCAAGAACAGAAAACCCCTCCAGGACGTCGTCTTGCCCCGTTTTACACGGGGCTGTTCAGTTCGGTTATCATCTCACGAGCGGCAGCCGCTCCATGCATCTTGGATCCCGGGGGCCATGCGTTTCCTTCCTCCCAACCCCAACGCTAGAATGGTTTTAGAAGCTAAATTAGCAGGTTCAGTCAGACTCAATAAATACTAAAATTTCTTTTAGGTTTTTTGAATACGACGTTATAGTTATATCAACTACAGAGAAGCAGTAGGGGAGAGAGAAGTGTGTAAACTCCCAGTTTGTCTGGATCTGTTAACATTCAGGAATTCAGGAAGAATGGGGCCCTATCCAAGGAGCTATAACTATAACTGTAAACAGATATATAGATGTATTAATATATAAAGTATATATAAAATATTTACATATATAAAGGTATATTTAATATATTAAATAACTTATTTTTTTCATAGTACGTACCCAATAGCATCAAGAGAAGTTAACTCAGATCCTGTTTACGTATTATAAATTCTTAATGTTTAAGTCAAGAGTATGTTTTCTCTACCATCACAGAAATTAAGAGGCTAAAATGTTTTCTCATTGTCCCCTACTATTGAAAAATGACTTCAATGGAGAGATGGCAAACGAGTACATTTAAGAGCAGCTGCGTGTCATTCAGTTGTGACTGTTTCTGCTAACAACACAAGTCAAGGTCAGGGACGCCTATCGGCATGAAGATTTGCATCTCCTCCAAGTGAGGCACAGAGCTGAGTTAGAAGCATCTCCACTACTCAGGTAAAGGAATGCAGATATCTCAGGATTTTTTAATCAAGCAGAAAGGCACAAGGAAATATTTTCTTCTTTTCAACAGTTTAACAAGATAGGAAATCAAAAACTTCGGGAACATCTTTAAACACAATGTCGTGTCCTTCCACAGACAAACTGCTAAGCTTGGAGGTGACAGGCAGCAGCAAAGTTGAAGCCCATTTTGAAGGTGCTCCCCACTGTCAGGCTCAGGAGAGATGTGATGGAGTCTCTGATAAGAAGAGCAGGTTTGGCTCCTTACCTACCAAAAACATCTGTTGTGAATGGAGTGTCCTCAAAGCAACAGGGAAATTTCAACTTCCTTCAAAATCGGCAAGCAGGTTGTGGTGAAATTAATTCCTGTTACCCACACGTACTAAGAAACAATCTAGCATAAAAACCTTCTTCCAAGGGGATTGCCTTGTTTTTAAATCAACAATAAAACTTCAGGTCGGGCTTCTGAGAAATGCAGCTAGTATCAACAAACGTCCATTGAAATGAGTCATGGAATCATTTCCTTCAATCTCAACTTTGAGAATGAGAGAAAGAAGATGAAATGGGGGACCTCCCAGTCTGTTTTTTCCTGTGCTATACCCACTGCCATCACCAGTGCCTTTTCCTTCTTTACTAAATGGTCTTCAAGTCAATATATAAAGTAAGTTAATTTATTCCTGAAAAATACCCTCATCAAAATGCAGTATGGTAAGATCATAAGATAATTTTAGAGTGATATATCTGATGAGGGTTTCAAAAATTGCTAAAACCCAAAAGAGCAAATTGAAGTTCCAGCTCGCATTTTATATATTGAAATATTAATGGGAATGATTCTGTTAAATTACTATTTCTGATGGACTGACTACAATTTTATCCCACTCATCTAATGGATTTATACACCTTGAAATAACACTTTTTGATTGGCTTCACTAAGCACAATTTGCATTTTAAAATACCAGTGGTTCTAAAAGGTAACTGACTGGTAGAAACTCTTGGGAAATAGGTCTCCATTATTTGGATGAGTGGAATTCCTTTTTGGCTTTGATAAATGCACGCACCACTGTAGAGTTTCCTAGAATGATAATACGACTATTTTAAGGTTATCAAGCTTTCCAGTCACGCCAACATTTTCTCATCAACGTTCCCGTCCATAAAACAGGGTTTGGTGCTAACTAGTGTCTCAGGTTTTCTTTAGCTAGGCTGACCAAACTGGGATGCTTTTGACAGTAAAAGGGGATGATGCCATTAATACTCTCCCTGGGGAAGAGCCGTCACCTTGGGATTGTCTAGGCAAAGCAGCACACACAGTCTCCTCCTTTTTGCCTGCCCACCACTGGCTATTTTCTGCGATAGAAAGCACTTGAGCTGCTTTGTGTCAGTTACAGGTCATTAACATTAGCAAATAGATAATTTATACGTAAATAATGTGCTTCTGAAGAGATTTTTAAAAACCCAAGTTTTTGTCTTCTTCCAAGTTTATATTTTTGAAATATTTTCATTCTCAATTTGCTTCGCAAATATACTTTTGCAATGAAAAGCTTGGGAAAAAGTTAAAGTTGATCCTTATAAGTTCTAAATTTCAAAACAATACGGCCTAAATTCCACAGAAGGGATTCCTCGCTTTCAAACGCTACATGAAATAAGTGAGTGTCGAGTTTTCTTAAATTTAAGACCCCAAGATGTTACCGTGTCTTTTGGTACTTCATTTCCTGAACTGTCATATTTTGTTTTCAAGTTATTTAAAAGTGGAGGGCAAGGGAAAGAGAATGAATTTTGGCTCATTAAATACTTTATTAAAAAACATTTATGGAGAACATATGCTACACCAGTGCGCACAACACAAAAACCACTTTCAGAGCGTCTCTTGGAAGAGGGACAGCAGAGACGGGGCAGTCGATAAAACTGTGAACCAAAATTCAATGCAGCAAAACGAGTGCTGCCTTGGCTGGTGTGGCTCAGCGGATCGAGCTCCGGCCTGCAAACCAAAACAAGGGCAGCCGGGGAGATTTATCCCTCCTGTCTTACTCCCATTGTCCCATTAATTTGACTTCTCGGTCTCTCACAAAATGCACCTTCTCTCCCTCTCACCTGCCATCACCATGTTGCCTATTGCAGGAACGCCCTACTTCCCTCAGCACCTCCAGTCCACTGCCGCCCTCCACATCATCAGCCCATTCTTTACTCTGTAGTCTAAATTACTTTTAAATGGAAGTCCAATGAAGATATTCCTACTTAAAACTTAACAATGTCTTCTCCATTTTTTACGATAAAGATAAAATCTTCCGAATGACCATCCCTCATTTCTCTTCTCCTTAGCATTATGCTTCCCAATAATATTGAAGATCTTTTTTAAAAATTCCTTACTTGAGAATATGTTTATTGATTTTAGGGAGAGAGAGAGGGAGAGAGATCAATTGGTTGCCTCCCGTGTGCACCCTGACCAGGGATCAAACCACAACCTTTAGGTTGGACGATGCTCCAACCAACTGAGCCACCCAGCCAAGGCAATATTATACATCTTTTGATATGTCAAACTCATTTCTGTCCCCTTTGAGGACTTAAAAAGTTTAAAAGCTGAAAAAGATTTAGAATTAAGTGCACAAATGTTTGAGACAATCAAACCTATAGCACTGTTTCTATTTTTCTTAGAATTTTCTATTTTTCTGTGTATGCCTATGATTTTACAAGGCATTCCTATTTTAGATATATTGGCATATTAGAATAACTGGTTAGCCATGTATTTCATATGGATGCATACTTGCAATTTACTTAATTTTGAAACACTTAGGAGAACTCAAGACTCATCATATATGTTCCAATTATGAAATACATAAAGGTCATTTAAGGACTTAGAAATAGTTTGTTTATTAATTCAGACAACCCAAGTACTTAGAAAGAAAGTACAAATGTAATGAAATTGTAAATGAAACCAAATATTTTCCAAAGGCAATTAGGTGGTGGTAAAATTTGCTAGAATTTTAAATAGAATTATATGAAATGTAACTCAAACAAAAGCTTCTTAAAAGAGATGATAGGTTCTTATATTTGTAACTTTAATGGAATAAGAACTTTTAAAACAAAGTAAATCATGAACTGACTTTTCTGCATACAAAAATATCCTAGAAGTCACCCCAAAACTCTTATGCAATACGTAAGTAGCAAAAGTAACCCAGTTTTTTAAAAAATTGTTTTGTTTCACCTGGAACAATACTTATTTAAGGTTGAGCTATATTAAACCTTAAGGCATGTGATGGGTCTTTTAAATTTTCTGTGCATGTGCAATACTTGGCCTTTACTTGGGAATTTCTGCGTGCTGGTGCTGGTCCTCCTGTACAAAAAGCGGAGAAAAAGACACCAGCTGTTTGGCATGACTGATGGGAGAAGGCCTCTTCTACAACACTTAGTACTGGTTCAGCATCAAGTTTACTGTACATTTCTCCCCTAAAACAGATATGTGTTTAGCCTCAAATTTAGATTACAAAATGGGGTTCTGAAGTGCCACCAGACTTGGACCCAGTGCAAGAGAACTCAACAAAGTGCTATTCCAAGAGATTTTTCCCAAAGGGTGTCACTCATGGAATGACAGCTGTACTAGTGACAAGCCACAGGCTTCATGGGTACTCACTGAACAGACATTCCCTGCATACCCCTATGTGATAATCACTGGAAATGCAGAGATGAGGAGGACCTACATGCCCCCCTGCCACAACAACCCTTATACAAGAGAAAACATGAACAGTAGAGAAGCAAGACAGAGTACAGTAAGACAGGAGCATCCACGGGTGAGGGAGCACATTGTAGGGATTCCTAATCTTGTCTGGAAGGATGTCAAAAAAATTTCAACACACCCAAAACTTGAATAGTAAGTGGGAGTTGTGTTTACTTTATAGAAAGGAAAAATTTATATATATGACTTTTTAAAGAATTTCAAGGTGGTTTTGGTTACTGAAGAGCAAAAGGAAATCAAGCCAGAAATGTATTCTTCCTTTGGCATCATGGTAAAAATAGAATTAAGTACATTTGCATTATTGAACTAAACAAGCTCACATTTTAGATTTCAAGGGGAAGGTAAGTAAGCTGTAACTTCTCATACAGTGTAACTGAGTAGGACAAATGTTGGGGAGGATTGGGCACAAACAGAGAGAACTGGAGTGTACAACTAGTGTCCCAGATTTTCAGAAACTTGGAAGCTCGTCGTTAGGTGACAATCCAAATTGGACAACTGGTGCGATGGGAAACTTCCCCTGATGATGCAGCATGCTCTGGTGGAATGCCACAAAGCATCAGAGCCACAGCAGAGCTTGAGAAAACTGATCAGTTTTTTGGGCACAGAACATAATGTCAAAACACGCAATTTGAAGAGCTAAATTTCACATCTCTTGTGCTCATGGATTTAAAAATGTAGAGAACAAGTAATATCCCAAAGACAGGAATACCACTAAGAGCTAAAACACACATAACTTGGAATTTTACATCTGGGCTTCAAACAGTCCACTTTTGTTTAACTTTTATTTGGTTGTTTTGTTATACACATGTTTAATCTCCTTGTATATGTTGTATAATAAATATATAATGTTAAGGCCTTGTTTAAATAGAGGTGCTTCTATGTCAGTGTTGGGGCCAGGCTTCCTTTCTGTTCATCAGAAATGTGAGATGATTGTAACATTCATACAAGTTGACATGCTCTATGATGTCCTATGCCTCACTAAAGAGGCATCGATTTTTTTGTAAAATCCTTATAAGTTATTGAATGTTTACTTCCTTAGCCCAGTCCTTTGTATATATGAGACACTCAGATAAAGTTTGTTTAATTGCAAGTAATTAGATTGTGTTGAATTGCCTTGCCTCACATTTAAGTGGGTTGAACTAAGTCAAGTTGAATTTGGAATCAGTTGAGTCTACTTGGCTTGCAGCGATTTGAGTTGAATTGATTTGAGTTGCACTGAAATGAATTGAAGGAAATTGGCTAGACTGAGAAAGATAAACACTGCTCCATGTGATGAAAAACCATATATTTTTGGTTCTTCTCTTTATCCCTAGAATATAGCACATTTCTTAGTACAAACCACACACTCAGTAAATTTTTGAGGAATAAATAGAGTAAAATGATAGAAAGACTGTATTACTAATAGAAGTTATACATTCAATAATAAGTTTTGATCCTACGTAGGCATGGTGTTATGTACTAGGGACACAGTGATGAATAAGAAAGAGCCTGTCCTCAGAGAGATTACAGTTTACTGATGGACACCAAACAAGTAAATAAGTAATTAAAATATATTATAAAACAGTCTCATCGGTTTTGTAACTATTAGAGAGTCATCCGCATTGTATGTTATGAGATCAGTACTTCCTGAAATTGTGCATTGCAGTGGCCTTGGCAAGTATTAGGAATAAAGACTTAGTTCCATACCAGGACCACCACATATGGTTTTGTCCTCCCTATACAAAGGTCACTGACCTGCAAGGGGATAAGTAGTAATCCTCTCTGTGTTCCACTAACCAAGCTGTCTGCCTTCTGTGATCTGTCCTCTCAATTCCCAGAAAGGATTATCCGACTCGGTTACATCATCACATAGGTCAGGGAATCAAAGCATGAAGAGTATTTATTGAAATACTATTTTAAGTGAGGGAACAATCTGATCATATTTTCTTTGTGAAATCACTGTGAAGAACAGCTGGAAGTCTTGGAGATCACTTGAGAGGACAATTCAATAATCTTTTCTAAAGGAACGATACCAGGTTTTTGAATCAAAACATTTTTTCTTTCCCCTATCTCTGGTTGCTAATTTCCATTTTTATTCGCTGGATCTTCCTCCCACACCTATGTTCTAAATGTTGGAATTCCTCAAGGATCTACCTGAAATCACCTATATTCTCTCTCTACACTTAAACCTAAATAGCCTCCTTCATGTCCCTGGCTTTAGATACCATCTGGCGGTGTACACGTCTCTGATCCCACTCCAGCCCATTTTCTGCCTACCAGCTCATCTTCACTTGAATGTCTTTCAAGAAGCTCAAGGTTAGAATGTCCTAAATTGAAGTCTGGATTTAACTTCTCCTTGAAATTTCTTCCTTCCTGTGTCTTCCCAATTTCACTAAATGCTGTTATCATTATCTACAGTAATTCTTCAAGCCTCAGACTTGCGAAGTCACTCTTGATCCTGCCTTCTCTCAAACCTTGATCCCTACTTTCAGCCCCCAAGTAGCCAAGTGGTTTTCCAAGTGGGATCTAAGAACTCTTGTTTTGGGGAGCTGGTTAGAAATGCAGATGCTAAGATACTTCTCCCCAACATGGCCTTCTTCTAAATTATTTGATCAGATCTTTATTTGTGATACCCAACCATCTACATTTCTAGTATATTCCCTGTCATTTCTTACACTAAAGTGTAATAACCATAGCTAAAGATCATAGCTTCAATACATATCTTAAATCATTTCTTTCTTCCCCTCCACAGCCATCCGCTCTCATCTCTTTACTGGAAAAATAAAATAGCCTCTTAAATAGTCTCCCCAACTTTATTCTCTAACCCAAGAGTTAGCAAACTAAGGGCCATGTGGCCAATATTTTAGGTTTTCTGGGTCATGCTTTCTCTTTTGCAACTGCTGCAACTGCGCATCTCTCATCGTAGCACGAAAGCAGCCATAGACCCACATGTAAACAAAGTAGCGTGACTATTCAAATAAGAGTTTGTTAACATAAAAAAGCAGCCAGCCGATTTTCCACACAACTGTAAGAGTGATCTTTTAAACTTAATAATTGCTGGCTTCCTAGTGTTCTGAGAGCAATATCCAAATTCTTTATCATAATTGAAGCCTTGAATTATTTGATCCCAGTTCCCCTTCCAGTCTCAACCCCTAAAGCCCTTTCCCCACAATTATATCACTCTATAACCACAGCGTCATCCTTTTAGCTCCTAGAACCCACCATCTTTTTTCCCAGATTAGGACTTTGGCACATTCTATTCCCTTTCTGGAATGCCCTCTCCCTGCTTTTGCATGTAGGTTAAGGGCATTAACAAAAGGAGTGGACAGTCTTATTTTAATAGTGGCTCTACCACTTATTTACATTTGTGCCTCTGTTTTTTTGTTGTAAAAATGAGAATAATAATAGTTTCTAATTCATCAGGTTGTTATGAGGATTACATGTAACACTCTTAAAGCATAGTTAAAGTTTAACAATATTAGATATTACTGTGATCACATTAGCAGGTATATTGTATGAAGAAGGTATTTGAAAAATGGGTGCTGATTGCCAAATCAAAACTTCTTTTATGATCTATGCAGAAATCCGTGTTACCCATCCATATATCCTACAAATATGTTGGGACTCTTACAAAAGGCATATATTAAGGATGTAAATACCTGTCTACTTTAGAAAAACGACTAGATCTGCACAATTAAGCATTGTACAAAGTGCTTGGGAAGAGTTCCCCTCCTACAAATGCATATTTTTCATTATTTGACCCTGTGATATTATGACTTATAATATGAAATATATATTTGGTCTTTGTCCCAGTTTCTGGCACAAAATTCCTAAAACCCTTGGAATTTCCTAAGTGATTAAAGCAACAAAGATGCCTCGAGTTATGTTAACAAGGAGACTTGTGGACTTCCCCTGACAATGGGGACTGGTTGCTCGGAGAATCCACCCTGTGATTCGAGGGTTGGACTTGCAGTCCCACCCTCCTTGACCTCCCGGGAGTGGAGCTGGGCTGGAGGTTGAATCAGTTGCCAGTGGCCAACAATTTAATCAATCGTGACTACGTAATGAAGCCTCTATAAAAACCCAAAGGACAGGGTTTGCACAACTTCTGGGTTGGAAAACACGTGAAGGTTCGGGGAGCGGGGCTAGCTCTGAGAAAACATGGAAGCTGCCTGCACCCTTCCCCATACCTTGCCCTGTGCATTTCTTCCACCCAGCTGTCCCTGGGTTATGTTTTTAACATAACCAGTAATCCAGTAAGTTAAATATTTGTTTGACTTCTGCGAGCCACTCTAGCAAATTAAGTGAACCCAAGGAAGGGGTCCTGGGAAACTCTGACTTACAGTCAGTTGGTCAGAAGCACAGGTAACAGCCTGGACCTGTGACTGGCATCTGAATTTGGGGGCGTGCAGTCTTGTAGGACCAAAACCTTAACCTGTGGAACCTGCTGCTATCTGCTGGTACACATTAGCAGGTTGAGAGCATCCAGCAGGGCATCTGAGAATGCTTTTCTGACAGGTGTGGACAACATCCGCACATTGGAATTGGGTCCAGGAACCTAAAAGAGACCCAAAGAGAATAATAATATATTTCTGTCAGAGATTTTAATTGCGGCATAATAACTAGCATGTAGGGGCCATGGTTAATTGCATAATTCTCATGCTTTATCAGGATGCTATTGTGTTTTTATGTGCCCTGTTCTTTGCTACTAAGAAGAAGAATGCTGGTTTAGGAAAATATCCGCAGAGAGTAGATTCCCATTCCTCCAACTCAGCATGTGGTCAATATAAAGTAAATGTTACATTCCCTGACTACCAATTCAATTAACTACTGGGTCCCGAAATGCCGTAATTAACATTTAACATAACCATCCTGAAGACTATTTACTGGGATCTGAACTGTCAGCCCCGTTAATTATTCAAAGACTAATTAACAGTGACTTTGGTCTCCCTGTCCTTTATTGAAATACAGCGTACTCCAGGTCAGACAATGGGTCATGGAGTATAGTTTGGGAGCAATGAAAGGCTATTAAGTTTCCCTGTGTACTGCTTCTTGTGGTATTATTTTATATAAAGTGGTTGTGTCTCCACATGTCTTGTAATAACCATTGACTTGTGGACAAAACTCCAACATCCCGGGCAGGATGCTGCAGTCACTATTCTGTTCACTGGTCGACATGTTGGTTCCCAGTCCCACATGACACTGTTCTTCTTAGAGCTTCAGGACCTCTTACTACTACATTATAAAGGCTTATTATCTCTTAGTATCTGGTAGGACAATCACTTTTCTCTATGATGTTTACTTTACCCACATTTCATTAATAGGTCTGATTTTTCTCTTTGTGTCTCATAATTTTTGATCAGCTACTGGTTATTTTGTGTAAAAGAACAGTAGGGAATGAAGTAAATGATATTTACACCTGATATAGGGAATGCTCCTTCTTCTGTTGGGCTACTAAGGTGGGGTCTGAGCCCCTGGAGACGGTGGTTAACCCGCAGCCTCCAGCGATGGCACCTGTGGGTGGTCTCTGTCAGCTCACCTTCCTCCAGTCTTTCACCAGTGTCAGTCAATGCCTGTGGGAAGAGGGGAAGGGCACCGCCCTCTTGTGTCTGGGGATCCTCCAAACCATCGAGGCAGCTCACAGGCGGGCATTAAAATGCTAACATTTCAATATCACTAGCAATCAGAGAGATGCAAATTAAAACCACAATGAGATACCACTTCACACTGGTCAGAATGGCCATCATAAATAAAACAACAGACAACAAGTGTTGGAGAGGTTGTGGAGAAAAAGGGACCCTAGTGCACTGTTGGTGGGATTGCAGATTGGTACGACCACTATGGAAAACAGTATGGAACTTCCTCAGAAAACTAAAAATGGACCTGGCCTTTGATCCAGCAATCCCACTGCTGGGACTATATCCTAAGAGCCCTGAAACACCAATCCAAAAGAACCTATGCACCCCAATGTTCACAGCAGCACAATTTACAATAGCAAAGTGCTGGAAGCAACCTAGGTGCCCATCAGTAAATGAGTGGATCAAAAAACTATGGTACATTTACACAATGGAATTCTATGCAGCTGAAAGAAAGAAGGAGCTCATACCCTTTGCAACAGCATGGATGGAACTGGAAAGCATTATGCTAAGCAAAATAAGCCAGGCAGTGAAAGACAAATACCATATGATCTTGCCTTTAACAGGAACCTAGACAACAAAACAAACAAACAAGCAAAATATAGCTAAAATGTTAACATTTCAATGGGTTTCTTTTGATCTGTGTCTAGAGCGGATTCTTTCTCCTCCTGCTGCACACCAAGGATGACAGCAGCTGAGGGTCTCCTAGAAAGTGCTCATCACTTTCTGAATTTTTGTCTCTAGGTTTCTTTGCATCCTCAGCTATCAGCTGGGTTTTAAAAGAACAACATGGTTTCTCAGATGGTTCTCATAATTACGATCAGAGTGCAGCATTCTTGCAATTTTCTCAATCTGAAGCTCAAGTTGAAGTTCCTTGTTGAATAGTCATCACTGACATGGGCCCATATCCTTCCTATTTGGTTCTAGACTCATGCTTATGCTAGGCTCAGATTACTCTTTTTAAAATTTTCGGTAACAATTTGTGAAACAGGAATTCCCTGTTCCTTGAAATTTTGTTAGAACTCATCTTTACAGCCATCTAGACCCTGATACCGGAAGGAAAAGATTCCAGGCTACCACAGTTTCTTTAATGGCTATGGAGCTATTAAACTTCTCAATGTTTTTTGTGCGTTCATCTGGTGGAGTTTTAATTTACATATTTTAAATTTCACTTAATAGTTTAACTTATTGGTATGCTTTTGTTAAGTCTTTGTTCTGGAAAATCGGAACACAGTGGTAGATAAAACCCTGTCCCTGCCATCCGGGAGCTAACAGTGAAACAGGAGGCAGACAAGTAACTACTTAGAAACTATATGCAGATGCAAAGAAGGGAGCTACATATAGTTTCCTTTCTATAGGAAGGAAAGGCTATAGGTTAGGAGACTTCTCAGAAGTCTCACAAGGACTCACATTCTTGGTGACTATATCTCAGTCTCAGGTCTTTGCTCACCAAATAAGAAATTTATTCTCATTGAACCCAGAGCAACTGATCCTTCATTAAACTGAACCACAAGAGACTGATATGTAAGCATGGATAATAATTTCTAATTTAGGGTGAGGGAATCTCCTTTGCAGTGACAGCTGTTGCCTGCTCTGTAGACTATGTCCTTTCCTAGTGCTAAGGATGTATTAGGAACTAGTTTGATATGAGAGTGTGGTAACTAACAAAATAAATAATCTTCAAAAAATTTTTTGTTATTCTGGAGTTTTTCCTCTTTAATATTTTATATTGCTTAAGTAAATCTTATTTTTCAGTCTTTTCACAAATCTACCTTTTTAATCCAAGAAACCAGTTTGCATTTTTATTAATATTCTCTCATTCTTTTTAGTTATTTCTTTGATTTATGCACTTAATTTATTGTTTCTTTTTCTCGTTTGAGTTTGTTCTGTTGATATTTCCCCAATTTCTTGTGTTGAATATTTGGCAATTCTTTTTCATTTAACTGTTTATTATAAAAGCTTTGAAACATAAAAAGGTAGGGAGAATAGTAAAATATGCTCCAACATGCTCAACCAACTTCAACTATTATCAACTCAGAGTCGCTCTTAGTACTTTGGTACCCACATCCATCCTGCCTTTATTATTATAAAAGAATTTCTAGATACCATGCATTTCATTCATAAATATTTCAATGTCATTTATAAAGATAATGACTCTAAAAATGTAATCAAAATACCATTATCACACCATTAAAAACTGAAATAATATAATTTTATTACATTCAGTCAAATTTCCATGATTACTTCCTGTTATTCTGAGTCTCCACTGTAATTGGCTCATGTGTCTCTTAAATCTCTTTTAATCTACAGATTCATCCATCTCTTTTTTCTGGCAATTTATTTGTTGAGGAAATAAGGGTGTGTATTCTGTAGCACAGCCCACAATCTAGATTTTACCACCTGTGTCTCTGCACTGTCATCTAATGTGTCTGTTCTTTCATCACCCATATTTCTTGCTTTTTGTAGTTGACTCTAAAATTCTAATCAGATTGCAAGTCGATTTTACAGCAAGGCTGTTTCATAGGCGGTGCTGTATACTTGCCTTGGGGGGCACATAATGTCTAGCGGTCTTTCTTTTGGTGATGCTACCAGTCACTGATAATCATTGCCTAGACTCATTAGCTTCTCGGGGTTTTAAAGTGATCATAATCTAACTTCACCGTTTCTCATACATTTGGAAGCTTGAATACTCTTACGAAGAAAAACTTCCACTACCAGTTATGTTGTTATGTTGACTACAATTAGACTTGTCAAGAGAGGAATACATACTTGAGATTTCTTTATAATAAAATTTTTAAAAATAATGAGATCATTCCCCACCATCCCCCAAAGATGAGTAAGGCATTTTTTGTGTCATTATGAACTTGTGGATTTAAACAAATGATGCATTTAAATCCATATTGTAATTGTTATACTTATGGATATTCAAATTTTCTCATCTGTGGCTAACGAGAAACTATTTTGCAGTTAGCTTCTGAGCACTTTTGGTTTGACCATGGCAATCTGGGGTGAATTCTGAAGAATGACTTCTCAGGCTTCCTTCAGCCCAGCAGGGCTTCTGTGCTGCCCAGATGCTACCAGTGGACACAGGCACGAGTAACCAGAGAGCCACCATTGCCACTGGTATCTGCAGTGAAAGGGCAGGTGATGATTTTCCCAAGGCAATGCGGGAAGAAACTTCCTTCCAACCACGCCTCTCTCTGCCAAGTCTGGCTGCCATTTGTCCTTGGATCCAGTTGCTCACGACATACACAAACACCACACACAAACACACCACACATATACACATACATGCCACACAAGCACATCTCACCCACATGGAGACACACCCCACACCTGCCACGCACACCATATGGTAGATTGCAATCTTGCCGGAAGTTCTTTATGGTTTGTTGGTTCTCGGTGGCTTCTATAAATTCTTCAGGTTTCATTTTGACCCAGTAGCTCATGCTGGATCACCATCGTGAAAGGAAGCAGAATCTTCCTCGTGTCCATTTTTAAGCTAAGTTTTTAAGGTAACAACACTTGATAATTGAGTCATAGGCAGAATCTAAAACATTAACCTCTTAACTTAAATGTTATGTGAAATGAATGGTTTCAAAAACCACATTAATCTTAAGTCTCTTGGTTTGGGGAATAAGTGTACTCAGACTTCTGTAAAGTCATCAAGATCCTCAGAACAAGAGTATCTCAAGAAGTTTTTATGAAGGAAAAGGGGAAGATATAAAAATCAGATAAATGTGCGTTGTGCCCATGCCAAGATGTTTCACTGGACATGGGGGTGGGGGTTGGGCAGAGGGTGAAAGCAGAGGGTCAAGGCAAAGATGAAAGCTGTTCTATCATGTATTAGGGAAGTGAGGGTCATCAACCCTCTAAGCAGATAATTACATTGCACCAAGCATCATGTATTAACAGATAACTTTGCTTTAACCTTTGAGGATCATCAATTTTGAGAAATTATAGGGATACATGTATTGAGAAGGGAATATTTTAAAATCACCCTTTTAAAAAACCAGATTCATTTTGAGAATTTATTTTTCTGATTACAAACATGACAAATGTCCTTCAAAGAAAACTTAGAATATTATACATGGTGGGGCAAAAGTAGGTTTATAGTTGTTTGTATGGAAAATAATACATTAATTAATAAATAATAATGAAAGAATAAACTGTTTCATATACTCACAACTGTAAACCTATTTTTGCCCCACCCTATATAATGAAAAAAAGTGTAATTTCAACCACTACAGAAAATTATTATTATTCATTTCCATATCATTTTCCTCTACTATCTCCCAGCCTTTAAAAATGTGTATGAATCTATACTTAAATATGTATGAGTGTGTGTCTATTAATCTTTAAAGAATTGGCAACACATACTTCATACAGTTTTGTTACACAGTGTTGTGGTTAGAAGATTCTAACCAAATTAATATGGAATTAATTTCCAGCTCTACCATTCTTTAAGTGTGGGATCCTGAGTGAATCACATACCCTTTCCAATAGTTTATTATAGATTTAGATTTCCCACCTAGACTTTATTATAGTATATAGTGTAAGTTAAAGATCTAGCTAGGTTTTATTATATATTTAGCTAAATTTTCCAATATCATTTGTTAATGTATTCTTTCCCATTACTCTGTGATTCTCCTTTACCATGTAGTAAGTTACTATGTCTATACCATAATTTATTTTAGTTAATATATCTATTGAACCATTAGTAAATAACTTTGTTTAAACCAGTCATAAAATATACTTATCTTACATGGCAAGTTCCCCCATTTTATTATTTTACAAATATCATTAGGTTTTTTTCTCATCCATTTATTATTTTAGAAGAACTTTAAACCTCTCAGAATAATTTATATCTTCACAGTATTAGTAGTAATTTCAGTAACAGTTAACACTTTACCTATCAGTTTTAGGCGAGATGTTCCAGGTACTTTCTGTGCAATATATTTCTTCCTTTCAAAACCCAGTTTAGACAAATAAGATTATAACCATTGTTAAGTGGGAAAACCGAAGTTCAGAGAGATAAGTAACTTGTTCAAGGCCACACCACTACTAAGCAGCAGAAATAGAACTCAAATCTAGAAGTTATGATCTTCTTTGCACTGTCCACTGCTTCACACTGTTTTTTTCAACTGGTAAAATAAATAATTACTTTATTTACTTATGTTGTAAGGCGTGTTTGTAAAAAGGAAAGAGTGTTGCACTTTAAAAAGAAAGATGGCTAAAGGAAGGACTGATTGGGAAGGAAATATCCGGGAATAGGGTCTGAGTTCAATGCCACGGACAAGCAAATGTTAGGCATCTCAAGGAGAGCAAACATGCCCACTGAGCGTATCCAGCTGTGGCTGTGTTCCAGTCCCAGCTCCTGTTGATTGCTCACAGATTCTATTGATATATGCTCACTTACGATAAATGGTATAGGTAGGAGTAAGGGAGTCAAGAAAGACACCATTTAAGTTGGTTACCAGGATACATATTTTCCACAGACCTAGCCATAACTGCTCAGCAGTCCTTCCCCGTTCGACTGCAAAGTCCTCAAGGGCAGCAGTAATAATAACTAGCAGTTTTCCAGTTGTGTTTTCTCAAGATCGGTTATCATAATGAATCCTCATAACAACTCTGGGAGGTTGAATGTATCCCAATGGACCTTCTCAACCTGTTACAGATGCTGTGCAGAGGATTGGAAGCAAACTGCCTGAAGTCACACAGCTGGTGAATGACAGAGGTTGGATCTGAGTGCCGAGAATGACCTGTGGGAAATGCTGGGGTCTGAGTGACACCGAAAAGTGAGAAAAATAAGGGAGCTAGGAGTGGGCACCGGAACTGCCTTTGAGAGGGTTGGCTCTTTGCAAAGTGAGGAAATGGTTAGGGATTTTAATCATATGGATATCATGTGGGTCATTTTTGCTTCCATCAGGCATTTGTTAAACCTTCTGATGTTGTGCTGCCTCCAGTGACTAGATTGTGGTAGAAACAAATGTTTCATGAACAAATCGATTTGGATGTTTGCGATAATGCAGATTTCCAATCTGGTGGGCTCTATTGCTGAATCGGGTCTCCATGGCAATCAGTCTGTCTTCAGCATGGTTGGGCCTGCAGGAGAACATGCGAGGGTCTTCTGTCGGGAAGATACAGTGCATGTAAGAGGACGTGTTAGGAAAGGAGTTAGTGCAAACGTCAGGATGGGAGTATATCTATATATGTATATATTTATGTATCTATATCTATATTCTTTTTTTTCTTTTCACTAAGTCATGCAACCTCTCCCCCTCCACCATCTGGCACCCATTACTACTATATATTAACAATTAGGAAATGGAGAAAGTATAGAATATACTGTACAATCATCCATTCGATGGTCTTCCAAAGTTGAGAAAAAGGGAATGAGCTGAAGAATATAAACATACTGAATATAGAAAAGACTATGATAATAAGAAAGATTTAACAATGTACTTTGGTTTTCCGTGGCTGCAGTAACAAAGGACCAAACTGCGTGCAGAGAAACTGGGTGACTCAACAATGCAAATCTATTCTCTCGCGGCTCTGGAGGCTAGAAGTCCACAGTCAAACGGTCTGTGGGGCCTCGCTCGCTCTGAAGGCCTTAGGGAAGGAGCCGAACTTGCCTCTTGTAGCTTCTGGTCGTTGCTGGCAGTTCTTTAAATTCCTTGGCTTGTAGACATACCACTCTCACCTCTGCCTCCATGGCCACCTAGATTTCGGTTCTTTGCTCTGGCAGCTCCGGGTACTAAGCTTTTGGTACTAAGAAGTGGGGCACTGCTGTTAGAAATAATTAAAAATGTGAAAGTGGCTTTGGGATTGGGTAATGGGTTGAGTCTGAAAGATTTTGAAGCACGTAATAGAAAAAGAAATCTTAGATTACCTTGAAGAGACATATGAAAAATTGTGTAAGGCAATGGGAATGTGCATCGTGTCTTACCCTGTCCCACCACTGTATGTTGAGGCAGGTAACTTGCTTTCTAGTTTTACGGTTCTACAGATGGAGAAGAAATTCTGCCTCAAGTCTGCTTTAATTCATGCCTGAGTTTCCAGCCTGCTGGCCTGCCCTGTAAATTTCAGACTTGTGGCCCCCCCCCAGTCATGTGAGATATTCCTTAAACCAAAATACATATACAGTCTATTCGGTGTACATATATATAACCTCCCGCTGGTTCTGTTGCTATGGAGAATGCTGTTATAAACAGCAATAAAGGAAACTCTAAATATGCTTCATACCTCAATTAGCTTCATACTTGTTAGCTCATTGAGCAATGGTAGAATTCATCATTTAGCAGGTTTGATTTCCTCAGAGCTTTAGGCAGTACAGAGACACATATAATTGCTAGCATAAAAATATTTTTGTAAGAGTCATGGAAAATAAATATAAAGGTTAATTGTACCTAATTAAAGCTGCAGCAATATATATACACTGTTATATGTTTTCTTGGTCTGATTAGAAGGCAGCTGGTTGAGTATACCATATATGCATATATATGTACATATTTACATATATGTAAGAGATAGTGTGCAGGTGCCTAGGTCAGGGCTTCAATGAATATTAAAATATACATGTTAATCAATGAGGTTGATAGTGATTTTTGGTTGACTACGGTAATATAGCTAGTTATTTTCAGTATTCTCTCCTTAAAAGACTCACAAGTAATTTCTAAGTTTCTAGCAAATGCATGTTGTGATTGAAGATTCCATGTGAAAACAAAGAATATATATATATATACTTTTTCTTTTTTAAAAATTTGATATTACACCTAGTAAATACCTATTGTATTTATATATTGTTCCCTAAATCTAACTTCAGGGCTCCACTGAAAAGTTTAAAAAATTTAGAGCTCACCCTGGCTGGGTAGTTTAGTTGGTTGGAGCATCACCCTATACACCAAAAGGCTGTGGGTTCGAACCCTGGTCAGGGTATATATCTAGGCTGAGGGTTCAATTCCCAGGTGCAGCATGTACGAGAGGCAACTAATCAATGTTTCTTTCTCACATAGATGTTTCTCTCTCTCTCCCTTCCTTTCTCTCTACAAAATCAATAAACATATCCTCAGGTGAGGATTTAAAAAAAGTTTAAGAGTTTAAAGCTCAACCAAGCATTGACACATCACTAAAGAAAAAAAAAACTTATTAGTTGAAACTATAGATTGCATATTTCATATACATTGAAAACACCTCCTCTGAAATACGCATAGCTTTATGAGACAGTTTCCCAGTGATATCTTTCTATTTCCTAGTCACCATCATTCTTTTATTCCTATTTTAAGCTCATATCTGATATTGGTAACGAGATTTGGTGCATCAATTTTGAATGTGAAAGAAATGAACAGTAGCTCTCGTCTGGTGTGCGGCACAAAGTTTATGAGTCGGGGGTTCACCTCACTTGAAGTTGTGTGAAACAGTGAGACCCTATTCATCTCGTACATGGGAAGGGAAGTCATTTCCGCCTGAAATCCTGGTTTATGCTGTCTCCTTTGAGAAAGCATCCTCAGGTCCACTTGGGTGCCTCTTCTTGTTCTCTTTTAAATCCCAAGCTTGAACCGCACTGTGGATTGAATGGGGATTGCTCTGTTCTACTAAATTCCCGGGGTGGTCCTGGAGGTGCCCGGGCCCTGGCTGCTGACTCAAATGTCTCCAGCCCTGTGCGAGCTCTAGCACTTGTTCTTTTCTCCTTATGCATTCTTTGTCTGGCTTTGTGGAGTCTTGCCCTAAGTACACAAAGCTTATACATTAGCTGAAAACTGAAGGACACATTTCTACAGGTTTCAGGGGCTATTTCTCTGCAGTCTTTCTTATTTCTCATTATCCTGTTTCACAAATACCAGCTGCCCTTACCGTCTCTTTCTTTCATCTCTGTTTTCTGACCTCAGCAAAACCAAGCGGAGGCTGTTGAAGCCCTGTGGGGGCTCTCTCACTTGTGTGGCCATCCGCAAGTGCCCAGGGGGAAGGGTCATGATCCCGGGGTCTACCTGGCTTGAATTCATTCGCTCAGGGATTAGGGATCTGCACTGACAGTTTTCCAACATCAAAACTAGTTCTTCTGTATATTTTCTTTAGTTATATAATTGTTTTTGCAAAAGGCTGGTCCATTACAAAATATTCCATCATGGCCAGAAGTAGGATTTTGCAAGAACATATGAGTATTACAGGTTTGTTTATTGCCTAGGGAGGAACTGGAATATCTGGATAGTATAAATTCAAATTCCAACCTGGAAATAATTTAATTTGCCTCCTACAGTCTCGACCTGTACTGAGTGGCCTATTATTTCTAGACCATCCATGCAGTGAATGTGTAACCCGAGTTGATCGAGGGAGGTCTCTGCTTTCATTAGCTGATGAGGGTTTAAATCTAAATCTCTGCATTACAGAGTCTGGATTTCCCTTCTGTGACAGTCATAGTTTCATCACATAATTACTTGCCCTGATTTTAAGTTTCCCCCTCATTTCTGATCTCTGATTGTATTCGAGTTGAGCTATACATTTAAGAGAACATTTATTACAAATGGGCTAGTCAGGGTGTGGGGAAGGACTCTCGTGAATTGCTGGTTAGAAATGTCAGTTTTACGGGTCTGTAGAGGAAACTGCAAAGTCTATCAACCTTTCAAAGGCCCATACACTATGACCCCAAATTTATTACAGCATAATTTGTATTATCAAAAGTTTTCAAACAATTTAAAAGTCAATCATTAGGGCTAGCTAGATAATCTTTTTTACAGCCATAAAATGTAGTTTAAGAAAAAAGAATGGAGACTTTTTTTACATTTAGATGTTAAGCTATCTCTAAAATATATTAATTTTAAAACATAATACATCATAGCATGTTTATTATATATTCTATTTACATAAAATATATAAATATTTTTGTTTTGTATATATAGTTCATCTCTAGAAAGATACATGATAAACTGGTGGTTTTTATAATTTCTGTGGAAGGGAGCTGGGTAGTAAGGCATGAGGTTTGGGCAACTTTCTTCCAAGCTTTGCTGAGAAATAATTAACATAGTATTTTATAAATTGAAGGTATACAATGTGACTCTTCCACATTGTGTATTTTTCAAAATAATTACCGCAGTAAAGTTAGTTGACACATATATCACCTCACTTACTACCATTTTTTGGGTATGTGGTGAGAACATTTAAGATCTATATTCTTAGCAACTGCCAAGTACACACACAGTATTGTTAACTGTAGTCTCCATGCTAAACACTAAATCCCCGTAACTTGTTTTTCTTACCACTGGAAATTGGTTACCTTTCACCAGTATCTCACCTTTCTCCCACCCACCCCTAGCCTCTGACAACCATCATTCTACCTTCCGTTTCTGTGAGTTTGCATTTTTAGATACCACACATAGTGAGACCATATGATACCGGTCTTCGTCTGGCTGACATATTTTATTTAGCATGCCCTCAAGGCCACTCATGTGGCAAATGGCAAGACTGTCTTCCTTTCCATGTCTGATGTTGCACTGTATGTGTGTGTATGTGTCACATTTTCTTTATCTGTTCATCGCTTGACAGACATGTAGGTTATCTCCATGGTGTGGCTGCACTGAACATAGCAGTTTGTTATCTGTCTGAGATAGTGATTTCGTTTCCTTTGAATATATACCCAGAAGTGGGATTGCTCAGTCATGGTAGTACTGTTTTTAATTTTTTAAGTTTTATTGAGGTATAATTGGCAGGTACAATTGATACAACATTGAAAGTGAACAGTGTAAAGAATTGATATACATATACATTGTAAAAGAATTCTTCCCATTGAGCTAACACACCCATCAATTCACATATTTGCCTTTTCATTTTAAATTTTTATGAGCACATTTAAATTTTGCTCTCATAGTGAGTTTGAATTATACAATACAGTGTTATCAACTATAGTCACTATATTATAACATTAAAACTTCAGGCCTTATTTATCTGATAACTGAACGTTTGTACCCTTTTACCAGCCTCTTCCTATTGCTCCTGCCCCATCCCCTGGCACCACTTATTTACCTTCTAGAAGTTTCTATGAATTTGACTATTTTCCAGATTCCACATATAAGGGATACCGTGCAGTATTTGTGTTTCCGTCTCATTTGTTTCATCTGATGCCCTCCAGTTCATTCGCTGTGCTGCAAATGACAACATTTCCTTCTTTTTAAGGCTAAATGATATTCCACTGTATACATATGTCACATTCTTGCTCTGTTCATCTGTCAAGGGATGCTTAAGTTGTTTTTTCACTTGGGCTATTGTGAAAAATGCCGCAAAGACATGGAAGTGCAGCTGTATCTTCTAGATAATGCTGTCCCTTCCTTTGGATATTTACCCAGAAGTGGGATTGCTGGATCATATGGTAGTTCAATTTTTAATTTCTTGAGAAGCATCTATACTGTTTTTCACGGTGGCTATGCCAGTCTGCATGCCCCCAACAGTGTGCAAAGATTCCCTTTTCTCCCCACCCTCACCCGCATTTGTTATCACTAGTCGTTTTGATGATAATCATTCTAGCAGATGTGAGGTGATATCTTATTATGGTTTTGATTCACATTTCCCTGATGATTAGGGACGATGAGTCCTTTTCACATGTCTATTGGTGACCTGCACGCTTTCTTTGGAGAAATGTCTCTTTGGGTTGTTCCCCTGTTTTTTAATGGGGTTATTTTTATTGTTTGTTTGTTTGTTTTGCTGTTGAGCTGTATGAATTCCTCATATGGTTGCATGTCAAATCCTTATATAGTATGTGGTTTGCAAATATTTTCTCCAATTTCTTTTTATTCATTCAGGTTGACTTTTATTTTGTTGATGCTTTTTATTGCTGAGCAGAAGCTTTCCAGTTTGGTATAGTTCAACTTAATTTTGCTTTTGTTGTCTTTGTTTGTGGTGTCAAATAAAAAAAATATTGCCAAGATCAATGTCAAAGAGCTTTCTCTTTGTATTTCTTTCTAGGAGTTTTATGGTTTGTGTCGTGTTCAAGTCTTTAATCCATTTGAGTTGATATTTGTGTGTGGTATAAGATATGAGTCCAGTTTCATTATTTTGCATGTGGCTATTCTGTTTTCCTAACACCATTTATTGAACAGAATATCTTGTCCCTATTGTATATTCTCAGCTCCTTTGTCATAAATATATGACATATAGGTGTGGATTTATTTCTGGCTTCTCTATTCTGAGCCATTGATCTATGTATCTGTTTTTATATCAATACCAATACCATTCTGTTTTGATTACTACAGTTTTATAATATTGTTTAAAATCAGGAAGGACTTGTCTGCTTCACAGATTCATTTCTCTATTTAATCTAGTCTGTTATTAATGTTCTCTATTGTGTTGTTCATTTTATTCATTGTATTCATTTTTCTGTGATCTCTATCTCTGTTAAACCTCTCATTTGGTTCATGTACTGTTTCCAATTTCACTGGATTATTTTTCTGTACTATTTGTAATAGCTCATTGAATTTTTTAAAAACAATTATTTTGAATTCTTTATCAAGCAAGTCATGAATCTCCATTTTTGGGTCAATTACTGGAAAATTATTTTCCTTTGATGGTGTCCTCTTTCCTTGATTTTTCATGTTCCTTGAGTATTGCATTGTTGTCTTTGCATTTAAACAAGGAATCATCTCTCTCAATCTTTACTAACTGTCTTTGGGAGACAGCCTCCCTTTTATTTTCCCTGGTGCGATGCTGAATGCTCAGATTTGTGTGGTTTCTTCCCAGGCTTGCAGAGTTGGGCCAGCCTCTGCATGTGCTCACCGGCCATCTGCTAAGGCTGCCATCAGGAGCACAGAGAGCTAGCCACAGGGTGGAGATGTGTGTGGGTGAGGTTCATGGAGCCTTTTGGTGCCTGTGGGCCAGTTGGGGAATCTGCATGCCAAGTGTCCCTGGTGGTTCACGGTGGCCTTCCTGATGGATTCTATGATGTAAGTGGTGTGATCCATACCACTTTGATGCCCTCCCAGATTCCTGTCTGCTGTTTTCTCAGCTACTCCCTATACCCCAGTCACACAGCTTAATTCAGTATTCTGGGTGGGGCAAGGGAGAATTAAGTCTCCTTAGTGGCTTCCTTTAGACCTTAGATAGTTGGGCACTTACTCACATGTTCTCATGTTCCCCCGTGGGAGTAATTGTGAGCCCAAAAGTTCTCTCTTGATGCTGAGCTGTGCTCCCTTGGAAGAGAGGCGACATGGATTAAGAGAAACTGTTCCTCTTACCCTCTTCAGTATATCCAATCTTGGATTTTTTTTTGTCCCAGTGGTATACTCTATCTTCTCCTTTGGACTCCTGGACTTCTACAAAGACTGTCATTCATGGGTGATTATCTAAATTGGTGTTCTTTGGAGAGAATATGGTAGAAAGTTCTTATTTTGCCATGATAATGATGTGTCTCTCTTTAGTATTATTAACAGCAAAGAAAGAACGAACAACTACAATTACTGAATTCTCCACTACTACAGACCCACTGAAGGATTCTGTTTTTTAATAGCCCATTGAGGACAAACATATTAGGGGTCTGATTGGCATTAATCCATTCAATAGCGTTACACAGATGTCTAAACGTTAACTGCAAACTTAGGCTGCAGTAGTAGAAATACAGTGCCTATTACAAACCAGCAGTCAGTTGTATTTTACTGTCCATCAACTAGACTACTCATGGAATGATGTTTGTTTGATTACTACTTATTGAGGGGAATAAACACTGTCTTAAGTCAAGCTCCCAAGAAGCAGATTCTGAAGTGAGGACTTCTATAAAATGGACTTTTTAAAGGAAGTGCTCTAAGGAAGGTTGATGAGGGAGATCACCTGTATGTTGGACAACAAAGGGGAAGAAGCTGGGTAGGGGGTAATTTAAGTCCCACTGCAGCCTGATTCTATAGGGAAACTCTCAAATGAAAGAGACATCTTGAAGTTATCCAGCACTGGGACAGGGGAAGTGGGCTTTCAGTCTTCCCCATCTGCGAGTCACTGGCAAAGGCCCTGAGCATGGGCAGTTAATTCCCAGACACACTGACTCTCCACCTGCCCACAGAAGAGTCTCCAGCAGCCCCAGGAATGTCCTCTAAGATAGGCAAAGCACACCTAACGCATGGAAGGAGCACACCACAACGGTAAAAATGATACGGAAGCCCTGGCTGGTACAGATCTAACTGAGCTACAGGGCATTTGTCCAAGATACTACAATATTCTCAGAGAGGAAAAAATCATGGTCTTCAAATCGTGTCTTGTAGAAAAGGGGTTAAGTACGTTCTGTATGGCTTCCAGAAACTGAACAAAAACTCCTGGATGGAAGGAACCTTAGGAAGGTTAGACCCTTTCTGGACATATTAACAGAGTTTCCTATAAATGTCATGCCTGTGTCAGTGAGTGGGTGCATCTTTTTTAACTTTGACTCTGCAGTGTCTGGGATCCTCCCAACACAGTGGAGAGTTAAGACGCAGTTTTCAAAGCTCCCAAATTGTATACAATCCATGTCATCAGACTTGATTTTCTGAATATATTTGACAAGAGCAAATATCCCAAAATATTAAGCTTCATTACACAAAATTGCACACTTATTAAAATAAGACCTTACCAATTTCTCATTTTCCCTGAAACATTCACTGTACAGTATATGTTAAATCTTCTGAAACAGTTTAGATCCAAGATAATACGAGGATAGTGGAATGGAAAGGAAAAAGCACATTTGTATCTTCCTGCTTTCTCCTTTGCAGCACTTTGTAATAAATAAAACAAATCAAATTAAATCTCATAGGGAGAGGAGGCCATGGCCCATCTGGGGGCCTTCTGAGAAAGAACTTCATTCTTTAACTGCTTTCTTTTTACTACTTTAAAAAATGGCCTTGTAGACTGGTGAAGTTGTAAACATAAACACTTCAGGTCTAGAGGATGGGCTTCTGAAGAGTCTGGAGACAGTCTGGCAAAATGCAAGAGAAAAACTCCCTCGCTCTGACCAAAGATGCCAGGTACTGCCGCTGTGCGGAGACTTTACCTTTAAGAATTACGCAAGTGGGGCAGTCAGAAATTGAAAGAGACAGGGACAACCATTTTCTGTTTCTAATGGTCCATGTCCAATCATTCAAACTGAGGCTTTATCAAAAAAAAAAAAGAAAACTTTTTTTCTAGAGGGCAGAGAATCCTCACTAGCAGGAGCTATTTAAAGGCCCTGGCCTTGCATTTGAAACTGCAGATTTGGCAGGAGCAGGTTTCAGCTGGATTTTCTGGGCAGTAAGTAATGCAGCAGCAAATTTACTCTTTTTAATATAATGGCAACTGTGGTTGGAAGGAATGGGAATGACTTCAGGCAGTGCCAAATTTTAAATGAAAAATCTAACTATAGCTGTTCCTTTCACTCTCGGGGAGAGTGCAGAATGACTGTGTGGGAAGCCAGGGTCAAGGGTGACCTCGGCGCGCCTGCTTCGGAGACCAGCTTGAGGTACAGCTTAGGTCAGCTCGCCCCACACCTGGCCCCTGGTGAGGATTTGCAGGCCTGTGACAATGGGATCGGCGTGGGATTTGAAAGCAACTTAGCCGGGTCGATTGGGTGTAGCACTGGTATCAAGCAAGGGCATTTGTGCTCTTTGATCTCTGAGCCCTTGAGCTGCAGCAGGAGAAATCATCACTGAGTTATAAAGTAAGTACCTGACTTTCTCTGTAGCCGGCCAGCCAGCTCTCCTGAGCCTTTCTAGATTCCTGAGGGGACTGGAGTGAGTTACTGCTGGGGCAAACACGCTACACATTCGGCTTTAAGTGAGGGGAAACAGTCCTCACTTTGAATGATTACTTTTTGCACTCTACGACCTTCGGTCCCCTGACCTTCCATCTGAAAACTCAGTCTGTTTACAAAAGCAGACTTCTTTGTGAGCTGTAAGGCAGGTCTCAGGTAATCCCTACCGACCTGAAAGGAGGTGGGTGGAGCCAAGGGTGCAACCTTGAGCTAAGCTGAATTAAGGACTTGTCACAGAATGTCTAGAAAACTCATAGGACTGGGTCACCTAAGGCCTTTTGTAAGACGTCTGGAAGACACTTCACCCTGAGTTAAGCAGCAGCCGGAAGGGCAAACTTGAACTAGCAATGAACCTGAAGTCTGTGAGCAGCACAGAGGCATGCATGCTCCACCTTGGCACCCACATAAGAAAGTGTAAGAAAAAAGAGGCCCTGACCAGGTAAATAAGTAAGTTGAACAACAATTCAATTTCTCTCTCTCTGTCTCTCTCTCTCAAATCAACAAATAAAAATCTTTTAAAAAGAAAGTGTAAGAAAAAAGAGCAGAGAGGCTCTCACCCCTTGTTTTTAGACATGGTCTTTCCGTTTTGCTCCTGGAGGGTTCAGGGCATCAGTGGCAAGCCCAATGGGAGACTTTGGTGACTGTCATTAGAAAAGGGACAGAGGCGGCATCCACCTGGTGTCACAGTGCTTGGAGAAAGGGCCAGTGCCACCAGGAAGAGGCAGCAAACCCAGCGTGAACAGCAGTGGAGCCCAGGATGCGTGGCAGGCACAGAGGTGATGACGCCATGTGAAAGCTGCCACAGACGCACGGGTCTCTGCCGATGAGGAGATACCCTAATGGAGATGCCTGTTAATTCTTGGGCAAAAGGAGAGTTTGAGCTATGGCATGAACAAGTAAGTAGAGGATAGAGCCAACATTTTTTTTAAGTATGAACTCATTTATAGTTACAGGTTGATGGTCCTACAAAAACCAAACAATGTTCCCTTGAAGAATTACCCCTTGCTTCACTCTGCACAGTTGAAACAGCCAGCAAAACAGTCATCGTCCCTCGGATCACTTTCCTTCACACAGGCTTCCATGAACAATGGAAAACTGTAGAGTCCAAACACAGGGAAGATAATCACTGGGAGAACGCAGGCTCACAGGACCCTCAGCTGTTCCCCTTTGCAGGCTAATGGAGCATCACAACAAGGAGGCTCACTGACAGTGAGGCCAAGTCGAAAGGCCCTGCAGTTTCAAACTCTAGGGGGAATTGTGTGCTTGGAAGGTTATGATTTTGGTAAATACTGATACAAACCGAAGAGAACAGAGCCAGCTGTCAACCACCAGTGCACACACTGTCCCCACTGCCACTCAGGTGCTGGTTATTATGCTATAAACTCTGAAGATACCTCAGCTTTTGTTTTCTTGCCCCTCCCAAGGTTTCCCCAGAAAATGCAAAGTAACATCAGATAAAAATTCCTCAAGACTTTTTTCCCTATAAAAAGTGTAAATAGAATACTGTTAGAAGCAGAAAATAAGCTTTGTAAATAGTCTACTATGTGTGTTTTAAGTTCTGTCCATAAATAATACTATTGATTGGCATAAGAAAAGACGTCAAATGTCATTTCATCATTCTTGGTGGACTGTAAAATGGATACAATTTTATTTCTCCTATTAGAAATAAAATGCCACTTGCATGTCAAACTGTGTATGTAGTAGGCCGGCCCTCAGTAAACACACATTGGAACATGACTACCGCTTACTGAATACCCCTGGAGTGTTCTGTTTGCCTTCACAATGACCCTACTGTCCTCATTTTAAAGACTTTATAGATGAAGGGTTTATAGACAAAGGTTAGAGGGGTTAACGTCCAAGCAAACAATGTAACAGATGACAAGGAAAAGGGAGACCACGAAAGATAAACGTGGTGCCACACAAAACACAAAACCAACCATGCATCAGCCCCCAAGTGAATTTTAAAGAATTTTTTTCCAAAAATGGAAATGCATTTCTTCTCTTTGCTGATTGTCAAAGTAATGAGGAAAAATTGTTAAGTTTCCCAGTAATCTGTAAAGTTATCCTAAAAGAATTCCAAATACAATCCCCAATATGACAAAACAATATCGCAAGTTTATAATTGTGAGTGATGCACTTCAAGATGATGAAGCACCAGCCCCTCTCTTCCCAAGCTCAGCCTCCCTGCTGGGCTTTGAACTTGATTTTGATTCCACCAACAAGGGTCATTTCTTCAGGCCTTTGAGTTTTTCCAAGTCTCTGTTACTCAGCTGAGAGAACAGTTTGCTTTTACCAAAAGCAAAGCAGGGTATCTCAGTGGGGGCAGCTAACAATGGAGGACCATGAGGAGCGTGTTTCTGTGCTGGCTGCTCTAGGGCAGCCTCGCCCTCATCCTTCACCCCGACCAAGCTGGAAGAATGACTCATGTGGCAGGATTATGCCACCAGCTATTCCTACGGAACTCCAGGCTTGGGGTATTTTTCTTTAAGAGCATCAAAAGCAAAAGGACTTAAAAAAATAATGAAATCAGCTCACACAGAAAACTTTCTTTGGTAATGAAATGGTCCCAGATGAAATCATTAAACAAAAATTACCTGAAAAGGAGTATATTTATACTATTTAGGAGTATATTTATAATCTATTTAGATTACCTTATTTTACATTGCAGTATTAAACCTTTCTAAAAATTAGGGCACCAGCTAAACAAAACTACAAGCAACTTGAACTCTTAAAAGCTTCCTGTAAGATTGCTATAGCATGTTTCAACTATGGACACTTATACCCCCAAAATTTATTTTCTAGGCTTTGAGCTGAGCACGTGAATGATCTCATTTAATCTTCACAGCAATGCTATGGAGCAGGTTTGATTATCTTCACGTTAGAAATGGGAAGCCGAGGCTCGGGGAAGTTAAACGTGTGTCAGAGATCGCAGAGTCAATAGGTAGAAAGACCAGACTCTGAACCCAGTATGACTCGGGAGCTCACAGACTTGACCACGGGGCCACGAGAACTGCCATGTTGATCAGACGGCAATGAGCGTGAAGACAAAGAGCCAACGTTGAAAGGGTGGCAGATTGGAAGGGAAGAAAGAGCCTGGGTCTTTCACAATAGCATTGATCCACAGAGCCCTGGAACCACCTGCTCCCCGACATCTTACTAAGGAAGCAGTAAGTGTCGATCTTTTTCTTTCCAAGTAAAATTCCATACAGTGAAACGCACAGAATTTAAGTGTACCACAAAATGAGTATTGACAAGAGGACACACCTGTGCAGCTTAACTATTGAGACATGGAACATTATTACTGCAGAAATTTCCTTTATACCCCCTTCCAGTCACTTTCTCCACCATCCTGCCTACCAGGCAACCACTGCTGATGTATTTTTGCACTCTAAGTTAATATTTCCTTTCCTAGGACTCATTATGTATATGTATGTATATGTATGTGTGTGTGTGTGTGTATATATATATATACATAAAAATAGGGGATTGTGTAACACTTAGTTTTAAATAAGGCGTACTCACTCAGCATGTAACAGTAGTCCAGGGCTTTTTAGTGCCGAGTATTCCATTACAGACGGTTTGTGTATCCATTTGCCTATTGAAGAACCTTTGGTTGTTTCTAGTTTAGAGTTATTATGGGGAAAAAGAAGCAGTAAGTATTGTATGCAAGTCTTTTTGTGGACATATGTTTTCATTTTACAGGGTACATATCTAGAGTTGGAATTACTGGGATAAGGAAGGAATTAATTAGTTTTGTAAGAAATGGCCAGATCATTTTACGGAGTAGCTGCACATGTTACATAATCAGCAACGATGTATAACTATCTGGCTGCTCCACAGGAGTGCCCCCATCTGGTGTTCAGGCTTCCTTTCCAGTCTTAGCCATCCGTGTGGGTGGAACAGGGGTATCTCACTATGATTTTACTTTCCATCTTCCTAGTGGTTAATAAAGTTGAGCTGTGCTATAAAAGTTACCATAATCAAGCCAGCATGGTATTGGTGAAAATGTAGACACAGTAACCAATGAAACGGATAGAAGGCCTGGAAACAGGCACACAAACAGGGCCAGCTGATTTTTAACAGTGGTACAAAGACAGCCAGTGGAGAAGGGTAGTCTTTTCAACAAACAGTGATGAACAGCCCCATATCCAGGTGCAAAAAAACCCAACAAACCAGCAAACAAAGCACTTGTCTCCACAAAAAACTCAAAATGGATTTTAGATCTAAATATGAAAACAAAAACTATAAATCTTCTAGAACACAGTGAAAGAGAAAATCTTTATTACTTTGGTTAGGCAAAGGGTTTTTGCTCTGACACCAAGAACATGATTTATGAAAGAAAAAAAAGATAAATTAGACTTTTTCAAAATTAAAAATGGTTGTTCTCCAAAACTCATTATTGAGAGAATGAAAAGACAAGCCACAAACTGCCAGAAACCATTCGCAAGTCATATTTTTGACAAAAGACTTCTATTCAAAATATATCAAAAGCTCCTACCACTCAGCAATAAGAAAACAAACCAATTACAAAATGACCAAAAGATCTAAACAGACACTTCATCAAAGAAAATATACAGAGGGCAAAAAGGTGTATGAAAAGATACTCAACATCACTGGTCAGGGAAATACAGACGAAAACCACAAAGAGATAGCCCTGCACATTTAGGACTATCGAATGGCTGGAAAAGTTAAGTGTCAAGTTCCGGCAAAGGGTGAGAGCGACCAGAAGTCACTGCGTGGCCAGAAGGAGTGCGACGTGGTGTCAATGATGGGGATCAGTCCGACAGGGCTTTGTTTTATTCACTTACTTTTGCTGGGATGTTAAACGTACACTTATGAGGTGACCCAACAATTCTCCTCCTTTCATATTTACAAATGAAATGAAAATATCACACACAGAAAAGCCTGTATGTGAAATGTTCATATGAGATTACTCATACTCATGAAACTTCAGCACAGCCTAGGTGTTACTCATTAGATGAATTCGTAAACAAACTGGCATATCCATCACAAATCAACATGAGTTCATTTTAATTGCATTTTGCTAAACATAAGAAACCAGACCCAAAAGGCTGCGTATTATATGACACTATTTGTATGCTATTCTAGAAAAGAGAGAACTATTAAGAAGAAAAACAAACCAGTTATAATTGGAGTAGAGAATGAAGGGATTGGCTGACTACAAAGGGAAGCATCAGGGGATTTTTAGGGAAATGGAACTGTTTTACATCATGTCTTTTGTGCTGGATACACAACTCTGTGTCGGTCAAATCCCATACAACCGTCTGCCACAAAGAGCCATTTTACTGCATGTTATTTTTGAAAAATCAACAATTCATGGGGAAACCACAGTCAATGCAACCTATACTAAATAACCCTAATTATATTACAAATGAATAACACCACCACACAGAATGGGAAATAGTGTTTTGCCTAGATAACGTAGGGCAAAAGACAGAAAGAACCTTACACAGGTACTATATTCTAGTGAGACATTTGTGTCTCAGAACTATAGCTTACTGATTCTGGAACTAGTTTATGTTATTACTAGACTTGAAAAATAAGTTAATATACTGTAGATATCAAGAGCCAGGTTTTGCACTGTTAGACAATGAAGTTACAAATCATGCAGGGAGTCTGAGAGTGTACATGTTCACACCGATAAATAAATAAGGAAACATGCCCACTGTGAATGCCTGGGAACGATGAGACCCCGGTAGTAATTAATCCATCTAGCATCCGTGCGATGGTTTCTAAATACCATTCTCAAAAAAAAAGAAAAGAAACCAAGGAACCAAACTAACTTTAGACATGAAAGTTCAATGAAATGTATGATCCCAGAACAGAAAACTCTACCTTGGAAAAGCAGTTGCGTTCTGGTGCCAGGCAGAGAAAACACAAGATCAGCTTGGATTGGCTTATGGAGCTGAAAGTAAGGAAATGCTCCCAAAGGGTGGGGGGTATGTCAGAAAGGTGCAGGAACAAACCTGAAAGAGTTTCCAGTGGCCAAAGCTGAGATTTTTGAGCAGTAAAATAATTAATGACAATATTGTATTATAACCCATAGAATTAAGTAAATAGCCATGAGTTCATACTGATATAACTAAATGCAACATGATTAGGATCCTGGAACATTAAAAGGACATCAGTGACCTGGCTGGAGTGGTTCAGTGGATTGAGCGCAAGCCTGTGAAACTAAAGGTCGCTGGTTTGATTCCCAGTCAGGGCACATGCCTGGGTTGTGCGCCAGGTCCTTGGTGGCGGGCGTGTGAGAGGCAACCTCACACTGATGTTTCTCTCACCCTCTTTCTCCCTCCGTTTCCCTCTTTCTGAAAATAAATAAATGAATAAATAAAAAAATCTTTAAGCCACTGAAATCTGATTGCATTCTGTAGTCAGGCAATAGTATTATTTAGTTTCTAAATTTCCTAGTTTGTGTAATCATACCACAGTTACATAAGCTGGGTGAAAATTATATGGGACCTCTTTGTGCAACTTCTCAGTAAGTCTAATATTATTTCAAAAATTTAAAAAGGCTGGCAGGACCTAATACAAAAACTTCAACCTTTCCTGCAGTGGAGAACCTCTTGGTCCTGTCTCACTCCAGAGCTTTTGACTGCTCCAGAGTTGGAGCTGGGAGACCGGGGTGGTGGTGGGGGGGCGGGGGAAGGATCCCACAAGCACTTACTTGATCGGTATAGTTGTAATGTGACTTTAATACCAGCTGGTGGGGCCAATGATATCCACGACTAGTTCCTTTTCCTCATCCTTTGATTTAAGTGCCTTTGTGCAAAAATCCTCATTGCTGGAAAACTCCAACTCATTTTCTGGCATGCGTGGAAGCCGCCACGCTCCAGGCAACCTCAGAGGACCACTCCCCTCAGCAGCTCCGTCCGACAGTTGTCTCTGGGCTCTGCCAGCTGACGTGGACTTGCTGCTGGCAGGAAACAAGCCCTAAAGGTGGGCTCCTTCCCAAGACAACACAGCGCCAGCTCTCCTCTGTTCACTGGGCCGTATTCACATGGCTGCCCCACTCCAAGGGGTAAAGGCCGGAAAGGCAGCAGGATTTTGCTTAATGGACCAGGCCTAAGGAACAAAAACTGTCTCTTCTTCTAATGCATCTTACCCCCAACAGAAGGAAACACACTTAAAAGCCAATAAGATGTAGTAAATAGAAATTAATTATAACAGACATGAAAATATTGGTAGGCTTTTACTGCCTTGTGCTATTTTCAGAACCTTATTTTAATAAACATAAAGAATTCTTATGTTCGTTCTTGGCTCTGGTCCTTCCAGAACAAGTTTGTGTTTGGTTTGTGGGAGCTCTCCTGAGCGGCGCCCGTGGACACGTGACCAGAAAGCCTGCGGCCTCCAGTGTCTCTGCCCTCCGCGACCTGGCCACCCCCACCCCCACCCCCGTCTTTGTGTCTTTGCTGAGTGCTTCACTCCTAACCGGCACAGGCCGGACTGCGGCCGCTTCCCAAACGCCTGTACCCAGAGCTCACTGCTGGGTGAATTAGTCCGGGGCGCCTTCAGCAATTTTCAATCACCTTTTTAAAATGTAAAGCTAACAGAAAGCAATGTTAAACCATTTTTAAAAGAAGAAAGCACACATATTTCTAAATTCCAATATAAAGATTTTCATTTTTGTATACTTGGTGTCAGTTTGTGTCCAGAGGCAGTCATATTGTTGTACAGTTGTAAATACTGGTGTAGAAGGGATTTTATAGTTTTTTTGTTTCCTTTAGCAAATCAAACATTTTTTCAGATACTGCCTTATCTTCATAATTACAATTTTAAGAGCTGCATAATATTCCATCTAGTGGGCATAATATATTAAGTCACATTCCCTGGGTTGGTCTTTTACGTTGCTTTATTTTTTTTCATTGCGAATAACACCACAATAAATTAGCCACTCATGGGTGATTTCCTCGAGATATATTTTGTTCTTCCCACAAATCTCAACTTCCCAGACCTCTGGGCCACAGACTCTTGGATAGACTGCTGCTTGCTTTATCGTTCATTCATTCATTCATTCATTCATTCATTCAACAATTACTGAATGCATTCTATTTGGTTTGATTCTTGGAAACACAAAGATATGTAAGACCCTCGAAGAACTTATGAGACAGTGAAAGAGACAGACTCATACGAGATTATATTTCTCTTTGTGATAGAAAGAAGTACAATATGTTTTGGAAAAGAAAACAGCACTGGGATGACCTAAGCAAGAATGAATAGGTCAGGATTCATTCCTAAAGGACGAGAACATCAAAAGATGAAGAGGATGGACAGGGAAAGAGGTAGGAGATGAGGAAGAATAAGAAAAGCTCTCTAGGCAGAAGGGACAGGATGGAGGAAGAGATGGAGTAGAGAAATAGCATGTAATTTACCGTAAGTATATCATGGGGGCCGAAGCATAAATACAGAGTTGCAATAGTGGACATTATGAAAGAACGTTGTCAAAATCATAGCGGGCAAAGGAACTGGTACCCCTATGGAGCTTTGCTGCATAGTACAGTGCCTCCGACCACATGCAGTTAATTACTAAATTAAATTAGGCTTTCAGTTTCTCAGTCACACCAGCCCCATTTGAAGAACTGTTAGCCACATCGGCCAGTGTTTGCAGTACAGCACATTTGCATCATCGCACAAAGTTCTGTTAGCCAGCACTGCCATCCGCCGTGGAGGTGAGTGCAGAGTTTTGTTAAAAGTTGTTTGATTTTGGGCCTTGGGAAATGCAGAAAAGAGCAGCTTTCTAAAATGCAGATACTTATTTTTAGTTGCCTATATCACTAACTCAAACAAACAAATGTGTTACACTTCAGTTTTGCTAAGCTGCTTTTCTAAGAAAGACAGAAACCTGAGTCAGTCAGGGCTGAAGCCCCATGTCACTGGGAGCAAACCTGGTGGGGTCAGTGCAGGACGGCCGAGGCCTGACCCAGGAGCAGTGGTGAGAAGGGAATGTGCTGTGAGAGGCCCAGGCGCTGCCAGGAGGGCGAGCAGGTCGATGGGAAGGTGCCCGGACACTTGGCCCAACCTCTCCCTCCCTCAGTCACATACCCACGTCCCGGTGGTATAAGAATGGTTCCTCCTGTTGCCTCACAGCAGTGAGAAGTCCTGGGCTCTGAGTGTCTCCGGTTGTGAGATACGGACCAGAAGAGGAGGTTGGTGAGAGGTGTGTGACACTACTTCTGTGTGTGCACGATACGTGCTTTGAAGGGGCTTCTGCCTCCTGTCCCTGGGTTTCGGGTGCTGAATATTGTGTCTGAGCGCGTTGCGGGGACTCCAGGCCGAGCCGTGATGTTCTGTGCGCCGGGTGTAGTAACTGCGTTTTTGACTTAAGATATTTTCAACTTCATTCAGATGGACTTCTCAGGACATAACCCCGTGTAAGTGGAGGAGCGACTGTGTGGGAGTTGGAGGTGGGGCTCTTGTAGGAAGAGCCGGAGTGTTGAGTCACGACGCCCCTCTGCCTGCTCTCAGTCTCGCTTCTTTCTCCGGGCAAGACTGTTAATGGCTAAGGCTCCCACAAAGGCAGCACCTGAGCAAAAGATTGTGAAGCCTGTGAAGGTTCCTGCTCCTCGTGTTGGTGAAAAAACGCTAAGGTGGCCAATCAGATTTTTAAATAAAGACTTACAAAGTTAAAAAAAAAAAAAGGACTGTTAATGGCGTTGTAGATAAATCACAGATACTTCAAGGAGGAACAAGAATGGGAGGAAGCGTTCACCGCTACTGAAAACCACGTGGACGGAACCCTGCGTTAAAGGCCCTGGACCACATGGGTCGGCAGCGCACAGAGGGCAGCGTTGGGATGCCAGTCCAAGTGGGAGGGCGGTACCCCAAACCTCCTGACTTTGCTGTGGACTCTGCTCGTTCCCTCCCTCCGGGGCTGAGCAAACGAAAACAGATTATAACTGGTTGCTTTATTTTCCCTCCTTCTCCATAATAACAAAATTGATTTTAAAGGCCAAAATTGGGGTTTAAGGCCAAGGCAGCATCATCCCTTTCTCTCCTGCCCGTTGGCTTTCAATCCACAATAACACTCCGAGGTGAGGTGAGAGCTACACAGACACAGAGCCCACAGCTCCAAGAGAATTAGTTCTGTTCATCTGGAGAACCCTGAAAAGCACCATTCATTCGGGGCAGCCGAGCAGCAGAGCCAAGGCAGGGAGGGAAAGCTTGGCGCCTCCATTTGGAATGTGTACCGGAGCTTGTTTCCCATTCAGCGCCACAACTGCGTGGGGCCAAAGTGTTTCGGCAAGGTGAGCGCAGGGCCTGGGCCTCGGAAGGGGCTCCTGAGCGCATCCCAGGCTACAACAGCGGCAAAAGAGAGGAGGTTTTTGTTCGTTTTTTTTTTTGTTTGTTTGTTTTTTAATAGTTCAAAAGCAGTTTATTCCCCCCTTATATTAGGAAAGTGGAAAATGAAATATGTATCCTTGCCTTTAGCTTTAGTTGGGAAGTGTTACTTATAGCATTAGGAAAAAAAAAGATTTCTCAAAACTGATGAAGATGCTAAAAGTTATGAGAGAAGGGATTTTTGTAGTTCAATTATCGAAAAACAGCTTAAAATATATTAACCACTAACTTTGTATTAACTATGATATTGAATTAGCAAGGACATTCCAGTCCTTGCTGTGGTAGTTATGGACTATTAATTATATATCTTTGGTCAAATGTGAAAATACCTGAGTTTTCTCATTAAATACCAAAAGTATTTTTGGATGGCATTCATTTCTTGGATGTTAGTTTTATTCCAGAAGGAAATGTGCACTGTACATCACTAGAGGGCAGCAGCATTATATTTTTAATCCAATGCCTCTTTTGAAGCTCAATACCCGGGTCTAAATGCATAATTATACTGTAACAAATACATGCTGTTCTCCAAAAGACATTAATTCTGAAGGCACATTATGAGTAGAGTTATTTCTTTGACTGTGACTTGGTACAAGTAAGACTACTTTCAAAGAAAAGTACAATTTTAGTGACTTAAAGGTGCCTCATGAAAGTGAATTCTCAAAAAAAATGTTTATATATCATTTTTAAGGAGTATGCCATTAAAACTCTACAATTCCTTTTCAATAATATTAAAGAGTATAACAAAAACAAGTCTATTTTAAAATAGATAACACTTGTCATGGTTTAGGTGTATTTTAAAAACTAGACACAGTTAAAATAAAAATGGTAAGCATAAAAATGTGCACTTAATAACCCCAATTTAATGTAAAAAATAATTGGATAGGATTTTTTGCTGCTGACTTTATATTTTTTATTTTTAAGATGCAACAAAATTTCAATAATTTTATTTAGCCACCAGGTGGTGCTGCCTATTTAAACAATGAAGTAGACAGAAAAGAGAAAATTTGAGTATCTGAGAAATAACCCAGGTGTCCAATATCATATTTATACAGTCACCAGATTTTTTGACAAGTATAGCCTGAGGTTAATTTCTGTGAGGGAGGCCCTTGAGAAACGCCCAGGGGAGGAAAATGCACTGCCTGCAGTGGGTACGTCACAGAGCTACATGAAACTCATGAGGTTTATTAATGGGGAAACGAACACAGATGCTGACCTTTTCATCAAAAAGGAAAAGCGTCTTTTCTGACAAAATCTCACCCCGTGGCAGCTACTTATTTTTACCCATGAAATTGTTCCTTTTGTTTCACAGGCAATGAGAAATAAATGCATTTTATTACTTTCATATTAGAGAAAGGGAAAATTGCTCCCTAATTCAGCAAAAGGTAGAGAAATCAAATCACACTTAATGGGCATCATCTATAGATTCTGAAGTAATTATGGGTGCAGAGAAGCCAAACTTTATCCATATTCACTCACTCACCAAAATTAGTTTCATTTAAATATTGGGAATAAATAACATAATAGATACCCTATTATAGCAAAAAATAAATCTGAAATGTGTTAACCATTTCATTAAAAAATTGTTTTTTACATGATTACTTTTTTCTTTATGTTTTATTGTTTATGCTATGACAGTTGTCCCCACTTTCCCCCTTTCCCACCTCCCCCCAGCCCTACAACGATTACTTTTAGTAGAAACAATCAAATCATAACAGCATTAGGGAATTTGACAAATAGGAACCGTTACAAGTTTATCATGCATTATTGTCACACTACCTACAGAAAAAGGAATGACCAGCACCTATTGTGTTCCATAGAAATGGCAGGGATATTTCTTATTTTTTCTTTTAATGCTCCAAATGATTATTTGAGGCATTATTATTTTTGTTCTCAGCTTTGCAAAGTGAACTAGAATATGAATTCAGTTTTGACCCTAAAAGCCATACTCTTTCTACCCATGATAAAATCAAGGAGGAGACAGGAGTGCCCCCTAAGCCCTCTCTCATGCCTTCAGGAAAAATCACTGAAGGATCCTGGACGCCTTTCCCTCGGAACCCAGGTGGGGCTTCAGGTTCGAGATTCAGCACTCCGGGTCACTGATACTGAAGCCAGTAATCAATTAGTAGCAGCCAGGGGTGTCCAAACTTTTGGCATCACTGTGCCACACTGGAGGAAGAAGACTTGTCTTGGGCCACACGTTAAATACATGACAACATGTAATCACAAAAAAAATCTCATAACGTTTTAAGTAAATCTACGATTTTGTGTTGGGCTGCATTCATGGCCATCCTGGGGTGCACGCGGCCCATGGGCCTCCGGCTGGACACCCCTGTGGGAAGTAGACATTCATGTTGAAACCTATTTGCCATCCTGGCTTTTTCAGTCACATGGCTTTTAAGTAGAAAGTTTAAGTTTATGTAAAGTTTATCTTGTTTCTCAAAGTTTATGTAAAGTTCTAGAAGCAATTGCTAGTCAAAAAGTGCAAAGTATTAATAGAAAGTTGAGATATTTGGTTTTAATTTGTGAAGATGTTTTGTAGATGTTTTTACTTATTTATATTTATTTGTAGATGTTTTATTGGCAGTAAGCAAGTGCCTGAATCATTTCTTGTTTCATTGATTCCCTATGTAGGAAGATACATGACCTAAAATATGTTGTTAATATTTGAATTTTTGATGATCTAATTAAACAAGATAGTAATAATGTTAGCATTTAATGAGCCCTCAGCTCTTACATGTGCCACTTACTGTCCTAAGTGTTTCTTATGTGTCCTCTCAACAATCCTATGAGGTCCTCATCGATGTCCTATCTATTTAATAGGTAAGGAACTTAAGGTAAAAATGTGTACATCAGTGACCACAAATTCAGGAATTTTGTAACTCCTTTGAGTCACAGCCTCAGACACTTTTCTCCAGTGGCCACTGGGCCATTCGCGATCCTGACTCCGTCAAACTAAGCAGTGTGCCGCCAGCTATTATTTCTTTCTCAGCTGCAAACTCTCCTTTCTCTACTCTGCTTTGTGAGGCCAGGGCTGGAACTTGGGATCAGGTTTGCCGGCGGCACCCTTTTGAGCTCTGCCAATAGAGGGCGCTAGAGGCTGAAGGCGGGAGAAGAACTTGCTGCTTCTTGTGGCTCACAGTTCCTGTGAGCCTCCCTCTGGCAGAAGCAGTGCCTTCTTGCAGCAGCAGCTGAATCCAGTCTGCAGTGTTCCCAAAGCTTGTAGAAGCAGCCTCATTGCACCCTCCACAGAGCACGAGCGCCCCTGCCCCAGGTGTCTGAGTTTCAGCGCTTTGGGGCCCTTTCTCCAGAGTTCTATGGTTTAATCTTTTCAACCCCTTCCTGTTGCTCCTCCAGCCCTAGAGGTGGTAGCACTTCCTGCAGTGACTACCTCTGTGAAAATGTTTTGCTTTTCAGGTTACCTAATATAATGGGTTTAACTGTGTTCCCTCCAAAAGATGGTGAATTCTGAATCTCCAGTTATAGGAACATAACCTTAGTTGAAAACAAGGTCTGTCGATAACCAAACTCTGCATACTGAGTGAAACAATGCAGACAGATGAGTTTATTGCAAAGATTTCCACCTGAAAACGGGGAAACTCAAGAACCCCAGGAGCAATGAATTCTGATTTACTCACAGACTGAAGGGATTTTAATGAGATGGAGGTTTTTTGGCTCTTTCTGCTGATTGGTTGCCCAGCGGCCTTATTCCCTATTTGAGTCAGACAAACTAGGAAGTCCAGAGACAGCGAGAACAGACTTAGCGTTCCGGAGATTGGCTGGCATCCTCTGCTTATTTCTGGGGACAGCTCTAAGTTTCTGCAACTTAGGTAAGGTTATGTTTCATTTTCTTTAATGTACCTGCATGGGCCAACTCTGTTTTGTTCTTGACATAAAGTGAATCCATTTCAATTTTTTAAAATTTATTAAGTTTAGTGGGGTGACATTGGGTAATAACATTATATAAGTTTCAGGTGTACGATAATATATCATCTGTATATTGCACTGTGTGCTCGCCACCCAAAGTCTAGTCTGCCTCCATTACCCTAAATTTGACCCTGTTTGCCCCCTTCATCCTCTTCCCAGCCCCACCCCCTCTGGTAACCACCTGCCTGTTGTCTGTTTCTATGAGTTTGTTTTATTTATTCACTTGTTGCTTTCTTTTTTATATCTCACATATGAGTGAAATCATATAGTTCTCATTCTTTTTCATTTTGGTTTTGGTTGTATAGACCTTTACAGATGATCAAGATAAGAAAAGATTATTAGGGTGGGCCCTAATGCAATATGACTGTGTCCTTATAAAAAGGTGAAATTTGGACCCAGAGACACACCATATGACCATAAAGGCAGAGATTAGGGTGATATATCAATAAACCAAGGAATGCCAAAAATAGCCAGTGAGAGGCGTGCAACAGATGCCTCTTCCTCACAGCCCTCAGAAGAAAGCAATATTCCTGACACCTTGATCTTGGACTTCTGGCTTCTAGAACTGTGAGACAATAAATTTTTGTGGTTTAGGCCCCCAGTTTGTGGTCCTTACTTATGGCAGCCCCTGGAAACTAATACAGCAAATAAATGACTTTCTTCCTAGCTAATAACTTTTTAGATTAAATTCATCCCATTGAAATAACTGGAGTACTTTATCTCTGCTGACCAGATTGTGAGCGATATAATAAGCACAGAGAATCATAGACTCTCTTTTTATTGTGGTGACCTTAACGATCATCATCTTATATCACAGCAGTGTGATTATTACTTAGCTCTAGCAGTTGTATTAGTTTGCCTGGGTTTCCATAGCAAAGACCCGCAGACAGGTGGCTGAAAGAAGAACGTTATTTTCGCACAGTGCTGAGATGAAGGTGTCTGTCGGGCTGGTGTCTGCTGAGGTGTCTCTCCTGGGCTGGTGGATGGTGTCCCGTCACATGGTCTTTCCTCTGTGTGTGTCTGTGTGTAACCTCCTCTTCCTAAAAGTCGTGTTGGATTAGGGCTCAGCCTGTGACCTCTTTTTAAATTGCTCACATCTTTACAGACTTTATGTCCAAATACAGCTATGAATTTTGAGGATGACACAGTACAGCCCAAACCAGCAGGAAGTTTTGATCAACAGAACTCATGTCTTGGGGTAGCACCTCCTTCCAGCACCCCGTAGGAAGGTGCATGGCCGACTTTCAAATACTCGTCTTGTGGAGGCTCACAAATCATCCCTTGAATAATCTAGTTCAGGATGTTGCCCAGGTTCAAGTTTAAGCTGCAACTCCCTGGCCTATGAAATGTCCTTTTCCTCTTCCTTTGAAAAACAAAAACTCACTTTTCCAGACTTTTGGTAGCCCTCCCAGTCTCCAGCAGCGCTCAGAGCACAGGAGGGTAGATCGGTGGGCTGGCAGGCTGGTGGAACCCCGGTGGGTGCTCTGTCCATAGGACATGTTTACCCATTTAAAGAGCAAGGAGCCCTCTTAGAAAACGCTTCATCTTCCTGGACAAGTTGACTAGGTCCATGTGGTTTTGCCATTCCTCACCAATACTCTATTCACTCTATGTTCTGTTAATTATTTTGTTTCAAATGGAACTTAATGGTTCTTTTAATTGGTTTAAATATTTTAATGACTTTTATCTTACATTGAGTCCTAGAATGACTAACAGAATTTCTTCACATCTGGGCTATTTTCTCTGTGTTTGGTTACCTAATACCTTCCCTGCCTTAAAAATGAAAGACAGACTTTCAGGAAGCTTTCTCTATAAGGCTTTCACTTACGCCATACCCCAACTCCTTATTCCTGAAATACAGCCTTTCTAATCAAGGCCTGGTTTTAAGATAAGACATCTTTCTAACAAACTTTGTACAGGGTGGCATGTAGCTTTCACCATTCCTAGCCTTTCCCCCACAGTTATTACAGAACCCTAAAATGACACTTTTGATGCTGAATTGCTGCCTGGACTCCAGCATCACCAGGTATCATTTATGCTAGTCCTCCTAATTAGCCAATGTGAACGGGTCTAAAAATAGTGTGAGTTGATTGGGAACCCTGAGAAGGGTGATTGCAGGGAAGTGATGCTGAGCTCATTAGGAAGGAATTTTAAACATGTTTCCAGGTGGCAGGAGTCTCCACCCTCCGCTGATTAAAATGACAGCATTGTCAAGGCCAGTGAGGTCGTTTTTCCTGCCAGACCTTCCTAGGTTGCTGAGCTGTAGATAGTGATAGTAACTCAGGAAATACGGAAATCTTTCCCTGAAACAGAATCCTGACTCGAAAAACTAGAGCATGACCATAATGTACCTCTCTGGAAAACCACTGTTCTTTATCCCAGAAATATGTCCTCGAAGGGAAAGTGACCGTGATGTGTGTTTTCTTCATGAAAGGTGACAATTTCAGCTGGTTTTGAGCCGCCGCTCTGTGAAGAGAAGTATCTCTGTGCCCTGTCAGGTTGTAGTTTTAAGAAAGTCACAAACTGAAGCTAAAATAAAGCAAAATTGTATGTAGGGGTTTTAGTGGAGACTCTTGTATCAGATCAAAACAGTAACTGTCCTGAAATATCCTATTTCCTTCCTTCCTTCCCTGCCCCACCATTATTCTCTTTGCAACACAGTGAATAATCTACTCGATGAATAAATCTTACAAGCAGACAAGTTTAAGGTTATAGTCATACCTTACCTACTTCCAAACATTAGACTATGATAAAGATAACTCACAAGAACAAAAAAGATAATTTTAAAAGTTAAGATCCTAGATACAAGTGGGAGACATCCAAGCCAATGTAATAACAGTTTGGTTTAAAAGAACCAAAAATAGTAATAAATATGGATGATTGATACAGAACTACCTAAGTGTCCAATGGTTTTAAGAAACTTTTTTAAATATGAAATTCAGATCTAGTAAGATTGCCTTTTAATGAAATGGTGTTAATATCCTGTAATTTGTGTGGATCCTGTTCTATAAACATCAATAAAATCTTTTTTTTTTAAAGAAACTTCTCGATGTTCACATACTAATTTATCGGCACCATCAGCCTCTGGTTCAGGGAGAACATGTCTAAATTTTGTTTCTGGAATTCCTCTGAGACCATTTTCCTCGCATTACTCTTTACCGTTTCACTCCCCACTGCTCTTCCACTGCGTTTCGGTTTCAAACAGCAACCAGTGAATGAAAGGTGCCCCACGGCCCACCCCAGGGCGACCCCCCTGGGGATGGAAGGTGGATTTCCTGAATTGGAAGACACGGGCGAAGCTGAGAGGTCACAGATGTGAGACAGTGGGGTGCGGACCACATCGCTCATTCTCACGTCTACAATCACACTATCGATTTGGGTCCTACAAGTCAATGTGAGAAAAAATAAACACTTCCAGCAAGGTGGACACTTTTCAAAGCCTACTGACAAAGGTATAAGAACGAGCAATATGTGAAAGAAACTGCAAATAATAGCCCAGAAAGGTGTGCGTCTTCTCAAATAATCAGAATCATCTTCTGGGAAATCGGAGGTGGATCACAATTTCTCCATTCCTGGTTTCCATGAGGAGGAACTTTTTCTCAGTTCTCCTGGTTCTTGTCTGTTTCTTTCTTTCTCTCTGCCCTAAGGACTTACTTGAGAAGGGTGATCTTCGTTTAGCTGGGCTTAGCCAAGGTTCCAACCAACCTTCTTTATTTTTTGTTTTTTCCTCAACTGGTTTCCAATCTTCATCTTCCTAAGAACTTGCTGCTTGCAGAGACATGCTTCTGAGAGGAGGAAAAGGTCGTTGGGAAGGACCAAAGCGGCTGTGGCTGGGAAGTAGTTTCCTTTTCCCAAAGTTTGCATAGTTTGTGTAACAGGTGCATTTGGATCACCCCTTAATCCGTCTCTCTGCCAGGGGTGTCAAACTCATTCTCACCAGGGGCCACATCAGCCTTGGGTTGCCTTCAAAGGGCCAACATAATTTTAGGACTGTATAAATGTAACTACTCCTTAACTGTTAAGGAGTTGAAATTACATTCAGCCCTCTGAAGGCAACCGTGAGGCTGATGTGGCCCCCAGTCAAAATGAGTTTGACACCCCTGGATAGCCTCTCTCAGTAACACGGATGTTAGTTTGGCCTCATTTTTACTCTCTGTTTTATTTATCTGTTTAACACAGAAGATGGGCGGTGTTGGAAGTGTCTTAGAGATAAGGTATTGGTAAAAACTTAAATGTTCCATGAACGGTCAGTACATGTAGAATTCAATATAAAGTTATTGCTGAGAATTTGGATTTGCAAAACTGAGCCTACCAAAACAGAATATTAAAAATGTTTAAATAGAACTAACAGCATCTTTACATGAAAATATTTTTGTCAACCTTCAAGTCTTACAATCTTTCTGTTTGTTCACTTATATTTCTACACTGAAGCTTTCCCTCACAGGGGGATCTAAGTCTGGATTAAATCTCTTCTTCCTCAGTTCCTCTATTACATGTTATACCACATATGGCATTTGCCCAACCTGCCTTGTCATGCATGTGTTTGTGTGTTGTTTATACTGGGGGTCGGGGCCATAGGTTATAGTGATTATATGTGTCATGTTCTGAGATACATGTGCTGCATACGGTTGTTAAAGTTTATTGAAGTAAATTAAATCACAGATTCCTTGGAAGCTAACGTAGAACAAATATGGATGGCTTTATTAATAACTTAGAACTAAAGACTTAGATAATAAAGGCATGTATACTCCACTTTGCAAAACAGCTGAAGTTAGACTAGATGACTCTCCAATGATTTTTTTACTCTGTGACACCCATTTTCATACTAAGTTTTGTGGAAATTAAATTTCAGTAAGTTAAATTTAAGTGAAGCCTGCAGTGAGTCATTGGGCATAAATACCTCCTATTTCACTTGCTTTTGATATTTCTCTTCACATACATTTGAAATAATCCATCTTTTTTTCTCTTATTCTTTTAAGAACTTAATGTGGTATAGATATTACTTTTGAGAGGCAGGTAGTTAACACAGCATGACTACTTCAATATAGAATTATGTCCTTTAAAAATTGACAATCATAATTCTCTCATAATAGAGAAATGTGTAGGAGTCTCTATTTAATCAAGTACTTCACAAATAACAAATGAGTATATAGAATCCTTGGTGCCAATGAAAGAGCAAAAGGCTGAGAATCAGGGAACCGGACATACATAGTTCTTGGTTGGCCACTGATTAGTTGCAAATTTGGGCAAATAACTTATTACTGTGGACATATTTTACATATAGAAATGGAATGATAACTACTTAGGTCCCATAGGTTGTAAATGTGGTTGGGTATAGGAGGTTTAAAATCTGGTTGACATTGCTAATTATCATTTGTTTTATGTATACTAGTTTGTTAACTTTTTTCTGCCCTGTAAAGGGAGTTTCCCCCATCCACTTTAAAAATATCCAATCTGTAAATGAAGAAACTGAATTTCAGAGAGATTAAATAATTGGCCTATAATCACATAATAACTGACCTAACAGGGAGCCTCAGCTAAGCCTGTTTTCATCACATTTCACGTTCTTTCTATTGCATTATGTGGGAGATTTATTTTTTTTAGTTTAGTTTATTCAGTACAGTTTCTATCCTTTACTCCCATTCCAGCCCACCCACCCATCCCTCCCCTCCTCCCTCCCATTTCCAACCC
>CM052544.1:103464294-103518489 GCA_028533065.1 Trachops cirrhosus
ACAAGGGTATGTGTGTGTGTGTGGGGGGGACCTAACGAGGGTATGTGTCGGTGGGGCAGGGGATGCTCAGGAAAAATGGTGGGGATGGGCTGACTACCAGCCTCAGGACCACAGCATCAAGGATGATAACAGGAGATGTTCCTCTACTCACCAATAATAATACCTACAGCCATTCCTGCATGCCAGAAACTGCCGTCACTGTGGTTAATAGCCTCCCTTATCCTACATTCCTTCTTTGTCTAGAAGCCTTCCGATGGCTTTACTCATCCAGGAGAAAGGCCCGTTTCTTACCATGACCTAAAGACCCCATAGAGTCTGCCCCGCAGTGTTAGTCCACCATCCTGTCTCACCTCTTCTTGCATTCAATTCACTTCATGAACATCAGCCTCCTGGATGTTCCTCACACCAGCCGAGCTTGCACCTGTTTCGAGGCCTTTGAACTTGCTGTTCCTTCTGCCTAGGACACTCGTCCCTACCTCACAGCTCACTCTGACCCCTGTATTTCCTCCACGTCTCTGCTCAACGTCCCTCATGAGAGAGGGCCTCCCTGATCGTCTGTAAATTAGTGCCCCTCCTATTACTCTGTCTCTTTGTCAGTTTATATATTTATATTTGTATTTATATTTATATTATATTTATATTTATAATCACCATCTGATGCACATTTACTCACTTGATTGTTTCTTTCCCCTCCTCCTACCCACCCCAATCTGGAATGTAACCTCCTTTAGGGAAAGGACCTGTTTATTTTTCTATTGTATCTCCAGTTCATAGAACAAGTCCTAGCACATAGTGGGTACTCAATAAATGTTCGTTGAATGAGTATTTGTTGAATAAATACTGGCTGGGTGGATTATAGGAAACTGCTGGGTAGAGAGTTAAGCAGAGGTGGCATATAACCTAAAACACACTGCTTGCCCACTCTGATTCTTAGGATGCTTTTTGTGTATTGTGTTAATCATTGTCATACAGAAGTTTTGTTTTTTGCATAGTCTTTTATTTTTTATTCTCCTTTAGGTCTTTGGGTCCTAAGTTTCATGGATTTAATTTTTTGTTTGTGCTGAAGTTTGTCTCCATGCTAAACCAACAGTCATTCCTTTTATTTCTTCAGTAGCCCACTGATTCTTCCCACTTTCACTGTGTGTTCCCTCTTCATGCCCCATTATGTGCTTACTGTAGCCTGTAAATAAGAACCCACCAACTCATTTAAAGAAAAGGGTCATTTGGAAAAGTCTTTAGCCGCCGGTTTGTGTAATTCTAGGCAGTGACCAGAAGATGTCGCTATTGCAACAACATTCTGATTCTCATTCTCAGCTTGCCCTGAGAAGCACAGTAACATTGTCAGAGACAAAATTTTTCGGAAGTGCAATTTTCTGGGTTTTAGCTGTTTCATTGCCAAGATAAGGGATATTGTTCGTGCTGTTTCTTGTTAATAGTGACAGCTGCTTAAGGTATAGGTCTCACAAAACGTATTTCCCCCAGAGCAAGTATCTCATTTTCTCAAATGTGGAATTGACTACGCAACAGCTGTCATTTCTGAGCATAAGGAAATGCCAGTTATGGTTCCAGCTGTTGCTGTATTCACTGCTGGTGCTGATTTCATCGCTTTCTAACTATGGGGCTCTGGGCAAAATACTTAGCATCTCTGACCCTCAATTTCCCCATGTACAAAATGGCAATAAGGAAAATCATTTTTCAGAGTGGTTGCAAGCAATAATACTCAGGGAACTATTACTACATTAGGTTTTATCTTTTTAAAAATTATTTATTTATCTACTTATTTATTGATTTATTTTAAAAATGTATGTTATGTAGAGCACTGTATATTAACCAAGAAGCCCCAAGCTCACATTAGAACAACACATTTGAGAAGTTCTGGATATTTTCTGTGAGGGGGTCAGATCTAATTTGGAGAGACTTAGAAGAGAGAAATTACTGTTGATTTAAACAGAGGGGTCTGGTGTAGAAATGAAGGAGGCCAATGATCAAGACCAGCTTGCTTGTTTGCAGCACTTACATGGTGCACCTGTGACTAAACCTAAATTTTTGTTGGCTGGTGGGGCAAACCAAATATCCGGATTGGCCAAAGACTAAAGAAAAAAAAGAGCAAAAGGCCCTGAGGGACACTGCAAGGTATCATAGAGTCCCTGTATTTTTAGGAATACCCATGACATTGTAAGTGTGAATTGAAATGTTCAATACTGATCATGAACTCCAAAAATGTGAAATGTAATCAATAATGAAAGCTTCTAGAGATAGATTTTTTGATGCCATAAACAGTAAGTGCGTCCAGTCTGAGAATGCAGGAGAAAAGAAAAATAAAATCTAAAAATGAATTGTAAGTAACCTAAAATCCTGACCTTCCATGGACGTTTACTGCCTGTTCAATTAGTCCTGAGAACTTCATTGTATAACAGCACAATGCAACCATTGATGTTCTGAGTGATGACTCCTAGTTTGAGTCACATGTAATTCTGCAAATACTTTGGAAATATTCCCACATAAAAATCTTTAGAATTATGGGTGGTAAGTTTCATTTATTTTATAATTCAGTTTATTAAAACATCAATTTTCTGATGATTCTGAGTTTTTAATGGTTTCTTTTTTTTTGTAAATCCTTACCTGAGGATATGTTTATTGATTTTTTTTTTTTAGAGGAAGGAAGGGAGAGAGAGGAAGAAAGAGAAAGGGAGAGGGGAGGGCAGGGAAGGGGAAGGAGAGGGAGAGGAGAGGAGGGAGGGGGAGGGGAAGAGGGGGAGGGGGAGAGAGCAACATCAGGAGGCAACAACATTGGTTGCCTCCCATATGCCCCCTCCAAACAGGGGCTCAAACCCACAACCTAGGTATGTGCCTGATGGGGAATCGAATTCACAACCTTTTGATATATGGGATGATGCTCCAACCGATGAGCCACCCAACCAGGCCCAGTGGTTTCTTATTTGTATAAATTATTCTTTCAGAAAGGTACCATAGATTCTTTTTAAATTATTTTTTAATTATAGTTTACATTCAACATTATCTTGTTTTCATTTCAGGTGTACAGCATAGTGAGTAGACAAGCATACACTTCACAGTGTCCCCGTCCCACCCAGTATTTTCAGTACTCACATCGCTGTTACACTATATTGACGCCATTTCCTATGCTGTACTTAGCATCCCTGGGAGTATTAAATAACAGATTTAAACCTTCCAGTTCCTTCATTCATGCTTATATTAATCTAGTATTCACAGAGTTTATTCCATTTGTGAGACACTGGTCAGAATGTATTCAGAGGTCTAATTTCTCACTGTTTTTAATAGCTCTTTTCCTTGAGAAGAAAAAAATGTATCAATGCGCCCAGAATGTATGTGAGACTCTGCAGTAACTTTCTAGGCCTTGGGACAACTACTTGGGGCTGAAAGAGCACAAATCGCCTAACCGGTCCCATCACCCCTTTACGTCCTTTTCCTAATCAGTGAGACAAATGAGAAAATGCAAATGTGGCATGTAAATCTGGCTCCTAAGAAATGCAAAAAGAAATGAGGGAATCATGTACCTACTTTAAACAAATATGTAAATACGCATTTTTTCCCAGTCCGTATTATCAAAGGGAGATGAAAAATAACTTTTTAGTGGGAATCTATGAAAATGCTAATTCTTTTTAATAGAGCCAAACTTACTGTTTCAAATATTTGTAATGCTGCCCTGGAAATGCATAATTACAATATTTTTAAAGCTAAATTTATCCCGTTGAAAACAAGAGGACTTCTATTTAGGTGGAACATGAAACTGTGAATCCGAGTTCAGCTTGAGCATTTTTTTCTCATTATTGCTTCTATTTTTAATGGTGACTTCTAAATCTGTGGAGGGTTCAGAAACAGACTCAAATACGTTTGCTCATCAAGGCTTAGAAATACCTCCATCAGCCTGGCCCCGTCCTTTGGGGACTCGTACATTCCTCACCGTGCTTCTGGGTCAGACGCTGACCGGGAACTGTGTCACTGAGCCAGCGAGCACTTTATGAACACAGAATCTGTGTAACCGGGAGAGAGTCAGAGGTGCGAATCACCTATGAAAGGTTGTCCTCTCGTGAGTGCTTTCGTGAGGTTCCGAACCTCAGCGTTGGGCCTCTCGATGGTATTCGTACATAATCCGGCCCCCCCAAATGACCTGATCTTGAGACATGTCTGAGAAGCTGGTGGTCATTATCTGTGCACTCCAATCCAGTGTCGTGCAGGCCATTTATTGATTACATGCCATGTACCCATTGTTCTGCATATATATATCATTATGTCTATTGAGAGCCTCAATAATCTTCTGAGTGGATTTTGCAGTCACCTTTTAAATAAATGATTAAATTGTCATTTGACCAATTTAAGCCCCTCTTCCAAATTCACCCACTTGGTAAATGACAACAAAGGTGGGATTGAACTCTCCTATAGCACCAAACTACTTCAGAAATGGAGCTTGGATATAACAAAATTCCGTTATATTCAAGTGTACCCACCTGTGCCCTGCCTCAGGCATAAGAAGAAGCCAAGCAGACCGCGTGCCCTTCTCCACTTCTCTCCAACACTCCCCCGCTTTGCCGCCCACCCGAGTTTCTGTCTAGTTGCCCGTTACCTTGTCTCCACTCACTATTCCTTCTATTTTTGATTTACACCAAAAATTAAAATTTCATATTTATTAAATTTTGTACAAATACTTCCAGTATAATTTGGCTCTATCATGAAATAAGATTTATAAGCTTAAAATGAAGTACTTTACTTTCCCTGCCTTTCGAACTCCAGCAGAGGTCTAGGACATCAGAGAAGTGAAGAGTCCTGACCACTGCTTCAATATTTTAAAGTCCCTACACTTGGACGTGTCCAAAATTGTCCTTTTTCTCTCCAGTCTTACATCATCTTCACGTGCTAATCTTGCCCTGGAGGCTTATGAAAATCTAAAAACACGTGTAAATGAAGCAATTCTTCTTTAATATGAAGAAGAGTAAACGATTTACACTTCTCTAGACGCCAGTTTCAGAGGGCTATTAGGTTATGAACTTTGGGGTATCACAATTACTCATATGCTTCACTTCTATCCAAATTCCAGTTACATTTTAGACAAGTCTGCCTTTAAAAAAGTATTTCTTTTAAAGCATCTTAAGATGTACAACAAAAATTGAGCAGGTGCAGAAGTTCCTTATACGCCTCCAGCCCCACACATGCATAGCCGCCCCCATTCTCAACAGCTCCCACCCGAACGGTGCTTTTCCTTTTTTAAACCAAAGATGAACCCACATCGACGCACCATAATGTCCATAGTTCACTCTTACAGTTGCACATTCCATGGGTTTGAAAAAATGTGTAATGATACATGTTCATCATTATAATATCATACAGAGTATTTTCACTGCCCTAAAATTCCTCTCTGCTCTCTGCTGTCTGCCTGTTCATTTCTTCCCTCCTCCAGTTCTGACAACCTCTAATTTTTATTGTCGCCACAGCTTTGTCTTTTCCAGGATGTCATAGAGCTGGAACCATAAAGTATGTGGCCTTGTCAGATTGGTGTCTTTCACTTAGTAATATGCATTTAAGTTTCTTTCATGTATTTTTATGGCTTGATAGCTGCTTGGTTTTTTATGTGTCAAAACTTTTTTCATACTAAAAAAAAACTACTAAATTACTCCTCCAGAGGGCAGTATGACCAAGTCAGTGGACATCCACAGACTAGGACTTGGCATGAAACGGACAGGTGAGAGCGATGCAGTTAGATAGCAAGAGGGTGATGGCTGCATCTTTGTCTAATTTTCTTTCCTTTCATTCTCAAGGGAAAGTCATAGAACAGGTCCCCAAATAGACAAGATTGAGAGGAGGCATTTTTTTAGAATAGTAGTGAAGCAAAGCAGAACAATGGAAAACAAAGTTTTAAAGGAAATGTATTATTCCAAATACCTACGTTTTTTTTCTCCCTTACGCATTTTTTCTCCAGGAAAACACCTACTGTCTCTTGAAGGTTTCTGTGTGAGATGTTAGTTTCTGCAGGAAACCCTTTCTAATGAACACTCAAGCTCTGGATCAATACCCTTTCTATGTAGTCCTAGAATATCCTGTATTGTTCATACCCTATTATTTCTCACACTGAATTACTGTTGTTGACTAATTTCTCACACACAGTATACAATAAACTTCATGAGAGTCTGTATCCACTTTTATCTCTATGGCCTATTAAGATATTTAGCAGGTTTCCCCTGCGATCAGGCCTAAGAAGGAATATGTAAAATCCTGTGAAACCTGCTTTGTTTAGAATGCTCTCATTTAATGATAAGGGTCCAAGCAAGAAGTGAGTTTGTTTCTCAAACTTTTACAGCTCTTTGACTATCTGACCCTGATGCAAAATAGGCCCTCAGAGTTCTTTGTTGTCTACTGTTTGATCCTTACTGCCTGACAATGATTAATGAGCTTTATCTGTAATCCTGTGCAAATGAACCCAATAAAAGCCCATTGAGGAATAGGCTCCTGGCCCTTCCCTTTTGAGAAATTGGCCACCTTTCCTCCCCAGCAGATCATGTCTTCGACCCCACAGGGGTCGAAGGGATGGAGGTGGTAGGTGGGCACTTTACCCACAAAGGAATAATTTTCATATGGCTCATTTCTCAATAGCAACACTAGAAACCAAAAAATGATATATTAATATCTTCAAAGTACTGAAAAAAATAACTATCAACCTAAGTTTTTATAAAGAATATAACTATCATTCAAGAATAAGAATGAAATAAGGCTATTTTTTGGGGCAAAGACAAAAAGTGAAATTGTAGGAGGGGCTTTCAGTTCCAAGTCAGCCTTGAATGGTCAGTTCCTTTGCTTGTTCTTCCCCCTTGTCAGTTCCAAAGGAATGAGAGAGGAAACATGAAGGCAGGAGGTTCCTTTTAGCCTGTGTGTGTGTAGAGGCATAGAAGGGACCTGGGGTATTCTTTAGAGGCTGTAAACAATATTTTTTAAAAATTTAATAGTAAATGAAGTAGACTGTTGTCCTTACTTCTCCCAGCTGTTGCCTTGGGACATAGCGCCTGATCCACACCTGCCTGGCTCAGACCTCTACCCAGGTCCCGACAAGGGCAAAATCAGGGATGCTCACAGGTACAGGTGCGATACCAAGAGAGGGAGTTAGAGAGGAGTGGCTGTGGCTTTATGGTTCATGAGCTCTCCATCTACATTCATTACTGTCACTGTGTAGCAGCACTGTTAAGCCATGCACATTTACTATCATTTCCGTGTCTGCAGTCCAGGAGTCGGAGCATGGCTTAGCGGGGCCTCTGCGAAGCCATACTCCAGGTGCTGGCTGGTGCTGAGGTCTCATCTGAGGCTCAGCGGCACAGTATTCCATTTTATCCTGTTGACATCATCTATTTAACCAGTTCAAGATCGACAGATACTTAGTTTTTTCTTCCTATCTGTTGCTATTACTGGCAGTATAACAGCGAATGCCATTGTGCATCAGTCAGTTTAAACTGTATGAATATATCTGCAGGATAAATGTCTCCATATGAAACTCTGCGGTCAGAGGGAATGTGCGTTTGTATTTTGAAGATATTACCAAATTGTCTTTCATGAGGTGCACTCTGTACCCACTGCCGCCCCCCAGTAACGTATTAAAGGATCGGTGTCCCACAATCTCTTCCTAGAAGCAAATCAGCAAACGTTTGAATTTTGGCCTATCTAGTAAGTGGAAAATAGTTCCATCGTGTAGTTTTTTTAGTATTTCTTTTTTAATAAGTAAGAATGAGCACTTTTTGTATTTTATGTCTTTGTACTTCCTTTTCTATAAACTCAGTTCACCTTCTTAGTTTTTTTTAATTGTTATATTTTTTGAACTAATTTCTGAGCTTTTTTTATATTATAGAAACTAGTTACTGTCTGGCTATGAATTACAACTTCCTTTTTTAAAAACCTATTTGTCATTTGTCTTTCGACTTTTATGTTTGGTCGTGCAGAAATTTTTTGTTCTTGTGTCAAATGTATAATTCTTTTCTTTACGGCTTCTGGACTTTCAGTCATATTTTGAAAGTCCTTTACAACCCTGAGGGTATGAATTAGTTAATTCATATTACATATATGTTTTCATTTTTCATATTGAAATGTTTACTCCATTTGGAATTGTGCTGACGTATAGCATTAAGTTCAAGTTTTGTTTTAGAAAGCTGTCCAATTGTGCCAACATGATTTATTGGTCAAACCTTATTTGCTCAGTGACCTGAGGTGCCATTTTTATTATGTACTGAACTCCTGAATATATTTCAGTCTGCTTTATGAATTATTGTTCTGTTCCTGCACTGCTTTGTGTTCAATATAGAGGGGGTACTACATGTCTTAACACATGATGTGGCTGAGTCGCTCTCATCGCTCTTCTTTTTGTAGACTTATCTATGTTTGTTTATTTTCTTAAACAAAATTTAGAATTATTATAGTTTGACCAAAAAAACTCTTGGAAGATTTATTGAGACAACATTATCTTTTTATTGGGATCCCATTTTATTACATTGAATGAATTTATCCCGATTTTCCTCTGTATCTTTTAGAAATGGGTTAAAGTTATTTATATGGGCCTTTAATATTTCTTAAGTTTAATTCCAATTAATTTTATTTTATCTTTTCTGTTGTTATTGCATATAAGATTTTTCCAATTATAATCTAACAGTTTATGTTAATTGTTTTAATATTATACTCAAAATTATACTAGTCATATGTTAAAATCATACTGTTTTTATATACTTCATACACACCACCTTGCTAAAATGCCTGATGCTATGTAGCAATTTAAAATTGTTTTTTGTGTTTTATTCATTACACATTCTGCATACACTGAGAGTTTTAATTTCCTATTTCTGATTTTCCTACCTGTAGTGTTTTTCTCTCATTTAATTTTATTATCTAGTAATTCCCAAACAATATATTGAGATCTTGTGTTGTTTCCTTTCATGAAGATACCTCTGCTATTTGCCGGTATGAATGTTGGCCTTTGGATTAAAACAGATATTGCACTAAGGAAGAGTTTGTATATTCTTAGTGTATTAAGTGTTTTCATCAAGAATTTTCACTGAACCTTGTGTCAAATGACTTTTGAAACAACCAAGAGATTTTTCTCTTTTATCTGTATGATTAATACATTACTTAATATTGAATCATCCTTGCATTCTTACAATTAATCTTGCTATTTCTAGATGAACTATTCTTCTTAAGTGGTGCTATATTCTATTTCCTGGTATTACAATTAGAATTTTTAAAAACATTTATTCATTTATTTTCAGAGAGAGGGGAAGGGAGGGAGAAAAAGAGAGGGGGAGAAACATCAGTACATATGAGAAACATCAGTGTGTGGTTGGCTCTCACATGCCCCCAGTAGGAGACCTGACCCGCAACCCAGGCACGTGCCCTGACTGGGAACAGACCTTTTGGTTCGCAGGCCGGCACTCAATCCACTGAGCCACATCAGCCAGGGCAGAATTTTTTTCATTGACAGGCATCAGTGATATTGGTCTGTAGTCTCTAATGTGATCACATTTTGGGATTAATTGATGTTATATTTACACAAAAAATTTTGGAAGTTTTTCTTCTCTTACTGTTCCTTGAAGCAATCTAAATAACATCGCAAGTTATTAGCTCTTTGAAGGTCCAGCAAAATTTCCTTGTGAAACCATCTGAGCCATGTGATTTTGGTGGGGTACTTTCTGACAAACTGATCTATGGGAATCAGCCTATTAAATCTTCTGATTCTTTAAGAGTCTCCTTTTATAAATTCAAATTTTCCTGCAAAATTTTATATTTCTCCTTATTTTCAAATTTATTTTGCATAGCATTATGTAAAGTGGGTTTCTCATGGTTCATTATACTTTGAAATGTTCTTGTTAACTCCCTTATGGGGGTGAGAAGCCTGAAACTGATACAATATTCGTTCCCATTGCGGAGTTAGGAGGAGGCAGAGCCTGCCTTTAAACCTGGCCTTCCGACTCCGTTTCCCGCCCGCCCTGCTAAACCTCACCGCATGTCCACCCAGTGCCCCAGCAGCCTGCCCTGTCAGGGCTCAGAAATGTAACGTTGCTGTCAGAGGGTGACAGAGTCTCCTTAAAATAATGCTACTTTTGCTAAGACAGCATTATGAATTCTGTCAAATTCCCTCACTAGAGATATATTCTGGCCATCCTGAAATCAAGGATGAAATCAAGCAGCCTGAATGTAGCAAAGAGGACACTAATCAAAATGACATTCTGTCATATGTAGGGCTAAAGAAATTGATTTCTTCTTAAAAAAAAAAAAAACAAATTAGACTCCATTGGTTTGTTCCAACCTTTGCAAAAGAGTAAGTGGTGGTAGAGGGTGTAACTTAATACAACTAGGTCCAAATTTACTTAAGCAAAATTATCCCACAGAAATATGTGCTACTTATTATTCCAAATCCAGAGTAAAAGTGTTGCAATTAATTGTTTGATTGAAAATGCTAAGTATAAGCAATATGTAATTTAGAGGTGGTGTTCTTGGAAACAAGGTTTATAGCATGAATTTTGACATGTCAATTTATTTAAGTTTTTAGACTGACATAAAAAAATGATTCCAGGGGAAATATGATTGAATCTCTGTTGTAAGTGAAATGAAGTGACCGATTCTGCTCCACCGTTAGTGCCAGGCAGTTTCTAAGCTTGCATCCAACAGCATCTAGTACAGGGCGGAGTGCAGTGCTCTGTCAGTCCTGGGAGCCCGAACTTGACCAAGGCCTAGGCATCTTTGGTGGTGGGCTGACTTCACAAGGCTGAGGACAGTGATCCCACGACAGTGATCCCACAGCAGTCTGCATTGTCTGTCCCTTACTTGCCTCTCCAGCTTCTCTGTAGCTTCTGCTTCTGCGTGTTCATGAAGTGTCAGTGACTCTGGCTGCCTCTTCAGTTCCATGAATGTGTTTATCTGCCACAGGACCTTTGTGTATTTGTTACACATAGAAACAACTTGTGTAACTTTCTTTGACTCTTTTCAGTCAGAAAAGGAGGGAGCACAAGATTTAGCTCACCCAAATGGCCACCTAATCTCTTATACAAGTCAATAGACTCTGATCTGAGTTCTGCATTCTTACGGAGCACAGTGTTTATAGCAGCTAATTTCCTGGAAATGAGATGCTCTTTGTTTTAATATCTCTGTTTGGATCCATGCTCACCTCCTTGTGTTTGGCAGAAGTCTGGTAGCTGGACAAATGGGACTTAATTACTCAGCAAAAGCAAAGTGTTCATGTTAGAAATAAAGTGCATAAATATTACCACCTTATAAAGTTCAAGGATCACAAATTGTGAGATCCAGGTTAAATAGATTATTAAAATACCAATACAAACAAGAAGTATAGATTAAGGGACTTAGAACAGATGAAACCAAATCTTTGAAATTGTGAATATTTTCATTCTGGCATTATTGGCTTTTCTTTCCTATTGATAATTCAACCAGGAAATGCATGTACCTTCCTATTCTATAATGATTCTTGTTCTATACTTTAAGTTCCCTTCTAGTATTTATGTGGATTTTTTTTGGCCCAGTAATCCGTCCATACACTAGAGATTATATACCCCTCCCCTCTTTCTGCCTTCTCAGAAGATATATTAAGCTACATTCTATGATTTTTATATTGAATTGAACTCTATTAAAAACACAAAGTGTAAGTATATTTAAAAACTAAACAGTGTTTTAAACAAGCTGAAGTTATGAAAAAAGCTTTTTCTTAATTATGTGAAAATGAGATTCAGATCTAAACTTGTATCAATATAGAAATGTCTTTATTAATATTACATTATATGATTTAAAATGTATTTAATACCACAAATGAAACTCCCAAGTGAACAGATATTTGGGGGATACTTTTCTCTGTAAATGGAAACATCTTGATAGTATCTTTTGTGACTTGAAAAATAACAGCTTCTTAGTGACATTTTTAAAAGTTCTTTCTGTTGCCCTTGGTGATAACTAGTGTGTAGCATTCACATATATCAGCAGCCAAATTCCATCATACTTAACCTCATAAAGCCCCTCTAGTCAAAAACTTCACATAGAGTGTTATGGTTGTGATTATGCTTTGTTATTCATGTTCAGTGAAATGTATACTTTTGATATCTATTTTATTGTTTAAATTAATAACATCTCTAAATGAAAAGTATAATGCAAAAGGATTCAAGATCAGCTTGTATTTCATTAGTTCAGTTCAACTCACATGTATGAAGCCTATGCCCTCTACTGAGCAACGGTAAGAGATGCATAGACAGGGTGTGGTTACACTCCAGTGTTCAGTCTGGTGCGGGAGAGCAAAACATGGAGAAATAACTGCTCTGCAGTAACAGTCAGACAGAAAGTGCACAGGGACACATGCTGCCTGTAAGGGGGCCCGTTTCATCCAGGATAGAGCGGGGGTTGCAGGGAGTAGAGATGGAGTGGAGTGAGCTTTACAGGATGCCACAGTTAGCTCTGGTTGGTGTGGTGAGTGGGGGTGGGGGGAGGAAGGGAGCCAATACTCTGAGTGAGGGAACCATTTGCACAAAATCTGGAGGCAAGAAACAGCTTGTCATGTGTGGAGAATTATAGCAGATCCACGACTGGAGCATCGGCATCATTTTCATGGTCTTCGAATATTTCTTTCTAAGGCTGGACAGCTAGATTGGGATTGAACTTCAGAATCAGACAAATCTGGATTCAAATCATACTAGTTGTCTGACATAGTAGTTATCTGACTTAGGCAAGTTATTCATCTTTCCTGAGCCTCCCTTGCCCCATCCATAAGTAGGTTAATAATGTTTGATTCCTGGGGTGATTGTGAGGAATGAAATAAATAACACGTACTGATGTTATGTTAGTAAGTACCTAGCACAGAGCAGGTTTTCAAACAATAGTATCCTTGATGTTATTCATGTGTTATGTGTGGTTGATGCCTGTGTATGGGTAGCTTATGTGTTTGTTGGAGGATCGGTAATAGGTCATGATCATGGATGCTCATGCCATGTAAACGAGAAATTTTTCTCTCTTCCATGACTGTGATAATCCCAAGGCTATTAGGGAACCGTGTTTTTAATCTTGAAGGAAATCGTGTAAATCCGTAACTCTTACTAGAGAATAGTAGTACTGTTACCTTACTTTTGTATTATACTGTTTCAAAGTACTTGCACATAAAACCTGTGAAAAAAATACTGTTGGTGGGAATGCAGGCTGGTACAGCCACTGTGGAAAACGGTATCGAATTTCCTCAAAAACTAAAGTTGGAACTGCCTTTGATCCAGTGATCCCACTGCTGGGACTAAGAATCCTGAATCACAAATTCAAAAGAACCTATGCACCCCAATGTTCATAGCAGCATTATTTACAACAGCGAAGTGCTGGGAATAGCCTAAGTGTCCATCAGTAAGTGAGTGGGTCAAAAAACTGTGTTCATTTACACAATGGAATTCTATGCAGCGGAAAGAAAGAAGGAGCTCCTATCCTTCATGACAGCATGGATGGAGCTGGAGAGCATTATGCTAAGTGAAATGAGCCAGGTGGGGAAAGACAAATACCGTATGATCTTACCTATAAGTGGAACCTAATCAGCAAAACAACCAAATGAGCCAGAAACATGGAAATAAAGAACAAACTGACAGTGACCAGAGGGAAGGGGGAGATGGGTAATGGGGGAAAGAAGGGGAGGGAGCAAGTCAAGGAACGCAAACAGAGGACCCGTGGGCACAGACAAAGTGGGGGACTGACTGTGGGGGGGTGTGGGACAGCACAGGAGAGAGCAACGGGGGGAAAAAGGTGGGGCAACTGCTACTGAACACTTAAAAAAAGAAAAAATAATAGAACAGGATGGTAACTAAAAAAATAAAATAAAATGCATATAAAAACCTGTGAAAAATATATGGGAAAAAAACACCCCACATGTTAGTGTTTGTGTACCCTGACACATAGCAGTCTGGTTTCATTCTTTAGCATTGTTTGCATTATTTTGCAAAAAAAAAAAAATGGCTTTCCAATTTTTTCAATAGCTGAAACTTATATAATGTTATTAACTAGTGTTACCCCACTAAATTTAAATAAATTAATTAAATGATACACAACTGAAATTAATCCCTTTTGAGGTGTCAGTAAATTAATCCAGTAAGATCAGTAAATTAATCAAATCTACATATTTTGGCTCTTAGTCTTGCTTAATGTATATTGATTCTATCATCTTCCTATGAGAAAAACTTACTAGATTTATATTTCTTGCATGCTAGTATTTCTGCTGTCAACATAAGGTAATACACAGTTATGCAACACTATCCTGTTATGTAGAACATTACTGGTGTGTAGTGAACCTCAAGTGTAATGATATTAAAGGTATGTCTTCTACCATAGCTGTGCACATCAAAGCAAACAGACAAACCCAAGCAAAAGCCCTAAAATAAAGATTGGGAGACAAAAATTGTAGTTTGTATTTGCCTTAAACCAGAACGATATCTCATATTTTCGCTACAAAATGCATATATGGAGTTTCTGTTATGTGAATAGCACAATGTTATTGGGTTGGCCAAAAAGTTCATTTAGTTTTTTCTGTACAAAGTCCCCAGTAGTGCTTAGTTGTCTTTAACTTCATTCGAAACAATTTTATTAGATTGTATCGTGACAGCTGTCATATCAGCGTACATTTAAAGAAACATCAAGTAAACATCAAAATTGGTGAATTTTTGTTTAGCCATTTTAATATTTAAGATGGAAGAAAATACACATTTTTGGCATATTTTCTTAAAATATAATACACATTATGCTTTATTATTTCAAGAAAGGTAAATGCAACTGAAACACATAAAATTATTTGTGCAAAAAATGATTTGTGCAATGTATGGAGAAGGTGCTGTGACTGCTTGAATGTGTCACAAGTGGTTTGCGAAGTTTCTTGGTACTACTGACATTTTGGCCAAGTAATGCTCTGCTTGGGGCTGTCTCATGCACTGGGAGATTAGCAGCATTCCTGCCCTCTACCCACTAGAAGCCAATAGTGGGAGAGAGCCGACATACTCAAAACATCCAAATCAATAAAGTTGTTGGTGAAAATGGAAAATATATCTTTCATGGAAAAAAACTGAACAGTTTTTGGCCAACCCAGTAAGTAGCAATGGGACATACACATAGGAGAAGGGGTGGGCTGACGTGGGGAAATGACTAAGCTGTTCTATTATATGTAAAGGGCACGTAGCATCTCACTGAGGCCGGATGAAAGGAGAGAAGAGCTGTCCTGAGGCTGTTTCAGGAAGGAGGGCATTGCCTGGGGCAGCACACAGGAGACTGGAAAGGGCAGGGTCAAGGGCTGGGGCTTTGCAGAAGCAGCAGCCAGCCGCTCCATTCACATCAGGCTGAATGAAGTGGTGAGGGTGGGTAATAAGGAAACGAACACCAGGATTAAAGCTGTGGTGACTACGGTATCTTCTCAGGAAAACACGAACTGGCAAATGGGAAGTAAGAAGGAGCTGCCATCCCTTACTGCTCTGTCCAAGTGTGTTCATTCCACGACCTCTCTGTGGATGTCTTCCAAAGTTTGAGCGTGTCTCTGTGTCTAAATATGAGGGCTTCCAAAAACTGAGGAGGTGAGTTTGTTCATCAGCATTAGGAGTAGCTGTACTCCCAAAATATGAGCTCCAGATAGGGAAGTCAGGAAGAAGAGTGGATTTGGGGAAGAATTTGATGAATTTCATTTTGGATATGTCAAACTTACTTTATATTTAATGATACTTGAGGAACTAATATCTTTTCTGAAAATTGATGTTTGAATTGTATCTGGAAGTTCAGGTGACTCAATTGTCTCAACTATTGCCATGAGAGTATATGACTGTTAACTGAGTAGGACCAGGGGTACCCAGAAGGGAGACTAGAGTCCTGTGACACCTGGCCAGTGGCAGCAGTCCACCCGTCCTTCCTGCCTGCTTCACCACCTTGAAGACTCTAAGTCCCCTTCAGGGGCAGGCCAGCGAGTAATCACTCATTTGCAAGCCACACTGAATGAGTATAGTCAAAATGCCAATTGCAAAATGGATTTTTGTATCTCAGCCTGTTTTCATACAGTGCTAAACTACCACACTGTGTGATTTAACAGAGAATATTTGGGAATAGTTTTACAATCAATATAAAACCAGAAAGAATTATTGAGAAAAAATATCTGAATTAGATCTTTCCTATTGTATGACGTCAGTAAGTAAGCTGGATTCTCTGAGCTAGCCACGGAACAGAAAGGATGAATGAGTGAGCACAGCTCCCGCTGTGTGTCGGGGTTTTCACACGTGGTTTCTCATTTGGCCTTTGCAGCTCCGTGAATGGTGTCCTTGTCTTTTTTTAAAAACCTGGAGAAAAAAAAATAGCTTCAGTAAGTAACACAGGCATTAATTGCCAGAGTTTAGATTCAGATTTCAGTCCAATCCTACATGACCCCAAAGTCCGTGCTATTTCCATTCTAATTCAGTGTCCCCAGCCTTGCCCCTGTGACAATGCAGTAGTGTGTCGATTTTCAACCTTTTTCATCTCGTGGCGCACATAAACGAATTGTGAAAATTCTGCAGCACACCAAAAAAATACATTCTGCCGATCTGACAAAAAAATGTATAATTTTGATTCATTCACACTAGACAACTATTGTTGTGTTGGCTGTTGTCATTTTTTTATTTGACAATCTAAGAGAAAAGAGGTCAGTGCCCCTGACTAAATAGTCAGGTAATGCATGATTTAAACATTCTTGTGGCGCACTTGTTGAAAATCACTGCAGTAGTGTCAGTGCAAATAGAAGAACTTAAAAATGATAAAGTACAATGCAAGTGTGGTAGGGAATATTATGATTAATATCTTCTAAATCAGGGGTGTCAAACTCATTTTCACAAGGGGTCACATCAGCTTTGCAGTTGCTTTCAAAGGGCCGAAATAATTTTAGGACTTATAAATGTAACTACTACTTAACCGTTAAGGAGTTGAAATTACATTTGGCCCTTTTAAGGCAACTATAAGGGTGATGTGGCCCCCAGTGAAAATGAGTTTGACACCCTGCTCTAGATGGTTTAGAGATGCTTGCTTTCTACATACCTGATGATTTATTTCTATATTACTTAGCTTGCTTATTCCTGGGATTTCAAATCATACAGAAACTTTAATTTGCTAGAGTTATAGAAAGGTGGGTTAGAGTAAGGAAGTCACTGAGCATCAGCTGTGAGCACGCATCATACGAGGGCATGGATCATGGAAAAACCAGAAACCTAGATGGAACAGTTGCTTTTGAAGAGGAGAGGACAAACAGAGATGAAAACTGCTATTACTGAAAAGCAGAAAACACTTGCATTATGAAGCATCAACTGACACAAATATAACGTTGCAACAGTTTTCCTGAGACAATAGTAATAGTTTTTTTTAAATGCATCAAATTACAAACTGCATTAAAAGCCCACTGAGACTTGACTTGGCAATCTAACCGTAACTCGGCAAGCCACTTAGCAGCTAAAATTCTACCAAGGTCAAAGAATCAGAATCTTCAGGTGCTAAGGTTGTCCCAGGAAATAATTCTAGGTCCAATTAATTTCAAGACATAAGGCACTTGTGTGTATTTCTTAGAAATTTATAAGTAAAATTGCTTATAATTATGTTTGACTTTTATTCATTGGGTAAATGGACTCCAACGAGATCGGGAGATTATGGTATAATAATCTTGGACTATTTAATATTACAGAATATCAAAGAAGAAACACATCTCAAATTCTGGCTAGCCCTTAGGGCTGCTTAATGAGCTTCGAGCCCTTATCCACCCCCACTTCCTGAACGATGTGTTTCCCCACATCTGAATAACTTCTACAATAACTTCTTGCTGGAAGCACCAGCAAGATCATTGGTGGTAGCCTAAGCATTTCAAATTCTGCACGAATTTCCAGGGGAGGTATGGGCTCTTCAAATTCAGTAGTCTTCTGAGACTTGGGGCCCATGTCATTTAAAATACTTTTTTAACCGTCAGTTTTCCACAGATACTTGTTGAATTAGGCACAACACACACACATACATGTCTCCCAGTGGCAAATATTGATTCTCAAGATAGTAGCTTCTAAACAGACTCTAACTTCACGAAGAGTCAAAGAAACACTTTCCTAGCTATCTCTTAATTGGCAAGGTGGTGGTTTTCATGTGGGAGTTTGTGCTCACGAATATGAAACAACGTTGTGTTCCTCCAGCTTCCTTAATTCTTTCCCACTTTGCCAAGTAATGCCTGCTAGGGATAAGAAGCATCTTCCTACTGCTGAGCTATGCACATCTATGATTTTGCTTTCTTAGCTCCAAACAGACCCTGCTGGAACAACTGAGTTTTATGCTTATCAGCATTAATCAAACTCTTCATCAGTACCACCTTCCTTCCTGTCTTAGAGAGGTAAAGTGGTTTTGTCCATTCAGTTACCCCTTTGTTACTTTTCCTTTAGTAATATGCCCTTGTTTCCTTCCCTAACCTGTGTTGTGGTGACCCATATCCCAAAGCACTTAGTCTTAACAGGTAACTCTCTACTTATCTACACACTGCTGACCTATTGTTTTATGTGCGTAAGTCTTATTTTCTTAAAGAAATGTTTAAGGACAAGACCTGAGTTTCATACTTTTAGCATATCCTAGAGCAGTGCTTCCACACAGAGCTTTCTGTGGTGACGGCAATACTCTGTATCCATGTGGTCCCATACTACAGCCTCTAACCACTTGGGATTGCTGAATGCTTGAAATGTGGCTAGGGCAACTGAGGGACTGAATTTTAATTTAATTGAGCTTTAATTAATTTACATTTTTAATAACCCCAAATAGCTAGTAGCTAAGACATTGGACAACACTCCCCTAGAGTACCCAAGTCAAATTGATTATGTAGCAAGTTCTCAATTAATATTGGCTAGTGGACACATGGAGCTTTATGAGGAAAAGTACTTGCATTTTCATGCACAGAATTTTTATGCCCTTTGGAATTTTACCATTAAGTAAGAGGAAATACTTTAGGAAGGAAGGAAGAAAAGGAAAAAAGGTATTTTAATGAGACACTTTAGAGAAAGAACCATAACTGATGCCCCTGAAAATTACTTGAAATTAGTAATTTCTCTCCACCTAGAATTGGACCTAGTTGTATTATATTCATGTTTCAAAGACTTCTAGGGTAGCCCAGAATTTGAAGTGGTTCTCACATGAATTGTAGTGAGCTAAGTTATCGGTCATATGAGGACATAATAATTTCATTCTAGATTGTTCAATGACATGCAATCAGCTGGAACTCAAGAGTATTCATAGATCTTTTCCTGTGGGAGCCACCTGGCTGAGAGGCGGGCAGCCTTCCTGTCTCCAGGCCATGGCGTGTGCCCGTGCAGTGATGGCCAGTGCACTCTGAAAGGGGGATCATCTGCCAAATGTCCCTTCGCCTGCTGTGCCCAAGGCTCCCATGTAACTGGATATGTGAACCTTGTTCACACCAACTTGCCAAACACAGCAGACTGCCCTTTGCTGTCAGTGAACTGGCAGGACATCAAACCAGGGCTGAGTCCTGGGCTGCTGGCGGAGCTGTGGCTCCAGTTCCCAGAGTTTGAGGTGGTGGGACTCATCGTCCTGTCCACGTGCTTTTGGAAATATGTGTCATGGGGGCCACATGTTTGCGTCAACCAAAACCTGGCACCACTGACACCACAGAGTGAACACAGCACAGGAACGATCCGCCATCTGCTCTGCCCTGGCTGCCTTACCAGCACGGTCCTATCTAAAGGTCATCATACTGAGGAAGTTCCTGAACTTCTTTGGTGGCTGAAGGTAAAGTCGAAAGCTACAAGAAAACCAGGGAGGCTGTTTTGCTTCTTCAGGAAATTAAGGCCTGGAATGATATCACAAAGGTCTATGCCTCTCCACAAATGAGAGCTGGCAAGGGCAAAATGAGAAACCATTGTTGTATCCAGTGCAGGGGACCCTGCATATCTAATAAGGACAACGGTATCATCAAAGCCTTCAGAAACCTCCCTGGAACTACTCTGCTTAATGTAAGCAAACTGAATCTTGCTCCTGGGGGCATGTGGGTTGTGTCTGCATTTGGGTGGAAAGTGCTTCTGCAGGTTAGATGATCTGTATGGCACTTGGCGTACAGCAGCCTCCCTCAAGAGTGTCTAGAACCTTCTCATACACAAGGTGCTCAGTACAGACCTTAGCAGAATCTTGAAAAGTCCAGAGATCCAAAGAGCCCTCTGAGCTCCATGCCAAGAGGCTTCATCGCAGAGTCTTGAAGAATCCCCTGAAAAACCTGAGATTCACATTGAAGCTAAATCCATATGCAAAGACCACGCACCATGAAGACCATTCTTTGCCAGGTCAGAACCACAAGTTCCAGGTGGATGAGGCAGCAGCAGTGCTAGAGGCCAAATCAGATGAGAAGGAGGTTGCAGGCAGGAAGCCTGGGGTGGGGAAGGAAGGGAAGAAGGCATTGGCGTTGAGATGCAGAAGAAGCCTTGGGTGGGGGAAACAGCTGTAGCTACTAAGAAACCCACAGCTGAGAAGAAGCCTGCAGAAAAGAAACCCACACAGAAGGAAAGAAGCCTGCAGAATAAACTTATATTTGTTTATTCCATAAAGGTCAAATCACTTTGGTCAGAGAATTTTGAATAAAAATCCGATCAAAGGCAGTGAGGGGAAATAAAAAAAGAACATTCATGAACATTTTCACAAAATGTGAACCTGAATTGAGTTAGAATTTTATTGTGTTCATTTTAAAACATTTTCTTGATCACAATTTTAGACTGTCAACTCATTCATTTGCTTCACAAAATACTGATGAAACTTTAAATAAATTGAATAAATTATATTGTGAATTTTATCATTACCCTTATGACTCATGTAATGTTTTAGGAAGTGCATGACCTCGCTTGAGTGAGATAACTATTTTAATTGTGTACCTGTGATGCAACTCGAAACAGAAGAGGTTGGACATAATGTATACTTTTTCATCTATATTCTGAAGAATAGTTAGAGACACTTAATTTTCACAAGTACAAAGGCTGACTTATGCCTAAAACTGTTATCCATAATCTTCAATATCAAATGTGTTTTCATTCAAACCAGCTCATTATCCTCATTGATTATATATGGTGGTAGAAATACAGTTTAACAATTTGAACTTATAGCTGAATATATATTAAGGAAATACCACCCATACCTATTTTAGGTGGGGGCTCTTGTAACATTTCGTTTAGACATGTTTCATTGCTAAAACCTTTCACAATGACTGAGGTCATCAGAGCTCTGAGACACGGTTCCCTCTTCCGAGCTGTTTCCCGGCCCATCCTGTGCTCCCTTCCAGAGATTCATCTTTCCCAGCAATCGGGAGTTTTAGGAACTTTAATCCCAAGTCTGTTGCTCTCGACCATAGGAATTACACTCTCTGAATAGGGCTTTCTCTCCTCCTTACCTTCATTTCTTCAATGAATTATTTAGGAATCTTAAGAATGATGCTAGAGTATCTAGGTGAATGACCAACTTTTAGGAAGGGAAGTAATGATGGGCTTCAGGAGCAGCTGGATCCCAGTTCTGATGCCACCAGAGTCCCTGGTGGTTGTGATCACTCAATATGTGTATTTGTCACATGACCGTATGAGCACTTCATCTCTCCTTTCTGCTCCTCCACCTCATTTGCCTCTTTTGCTACCATCTAGTTGTCTGTCTATAGAGAATATGATTGCTGATGTCTCTTGAGTTTTTAGTTGCTTTCACTGTCATAACTGATCTTCCTCAGTTGCAGAAGAAGATGCGGCTAATGTGATTACCTCATTTATATATTAGAACACTGATTGCATGGTTATTAAGCGCTGTGTCTAAAATAGAACCTAGGTCTTCTGACTCCTAATCAAGCTTCCTTCCCACAAAACTTCCCTGTACTCGGGATAATTTAGACTGAAGATCTTCCTCCCATAGTCTCTTAGCCCTTGATACTCCAGGGGGCTGTGGCCTATCCACAAGTGTAAGGCAGTGTTTTGTCCTACCCTCAGATCTTGAATATTAGGTGACTGAAATTGCCCTAGTAGTTGTTGGGTGTTAGAAGGAGAATTTTAATATGAGAAGAAGAAAGTTAATGCTGGATAGTGCAGGTTCATGTTCCCCATCTCTGACAACCTTCCATATCAAAATTATGATGCACTAGCTTAGTGAATCCTATAGATAGTCTGCCTGATATGAGAGTTTAATTGCACTCCTCCAGGTGTACAGCTTGGCGTCTAATTTGATTTGTACGAAGAAGATTCTTTTAAACAGTGTTCCCTGAAAGTCTGGGGTTGGGGTGGAATTTGCCTATAGACCAGGACAAGTACTGATTCAGCTGATACACTGCAAATTACATTCCTTAGACTTCATGAAATGATGGAAACCAGTCACATCTAAGTGAGGTGGGGGCCTGAACAGCAGTGGAGAGGTAGGACAAGACCTAACCTCTACCTCAAACCCACCTGGAAAATCATGTTCTGTGGCCCTCAGCATGTGTGGGGAACAGAAAACCTTAGGAAGAATGTCCCTCACCATTAAGGCATCTTGCCATCTCACCTACGTAAAAACATTTTGGCTCATCCCAATTCCTGTTTTCTCTCAAGTTTTTGAATTTCATCTATCATTGATTCAGTCTCCCAAAAGACATTATTAGCCTGATTATCTTTGGTCTATAATGCTCACTTCTGCAGAAGGACTCTATAGGTCCAGCTTGGGTCAGGACCTCACTGTTGAACCAATCAGCTATGCCCACAGGTGGGGTGATCTAAATGGCTTAATTTGGATCAGATGCTCATATTTTGTTGAATTAGTAGGGACAAGGAGGACAGGGTTAAATAACAGCAAGCTATATAGTCATCTTTTTCCTCAGGCTTTGGACTCATTGAGGGCCAAGTCTGTGTTTTATTCCAATTCCCCAGCATAATGTTATGACTTGATTATTAAGTTGTACATTTTGCATTTGGGTTAATATTCTAGCAAAAATAAGAGCTTATTATGCAGTTTCACATATATTTCAAAACCAGACCTCCTAATGATTGCAATTTGTGTACAAGTTAAGGTTGAGCCTGTACCACACTCTCCAAGGAATATATACCAAGGCCGTACTTATGGAGCTGTGCCCCCTGATCCTATAATTTTAATTGCATTCCCCCAGGAGCCCAGCTTGACATCCAATTTGATTTGTACATAGGAGCTTCCCTAAGGCAAGCAATTCTAATGAATTTTAAAATCTGGTTTCCCTGGTCAGTCGATGGAAATTTTTTTAACATGACAACTATTTTATTTTTCCAGAAAATGCCTTACTTTGCTTATATTTTCTTTTTTTTTAATGTTTCATGCATTTTCTCTGTTATTTCTAGGACATATCCATTATTTGTTTTCAGTGTTTCTTTATGAATATGTAAGTTGTCATTTCGATACTTTTTGTTTCTTTTTTCCACATGCTCTTGTCTTTCTCTTTAAAAGTCAAGATATTTACAGGCAAGAAATCAGTCAGTATGTGAGAAGACAATTCATTGAAAATCACAATTGCCAAATGAAATTCAGTTCTTCCTAAAAGCCTGGAGATATCTCAAGAACAAATATGAGGAGATAAGCCAAAGAACTCTTTTTTAGAATTATATCTTCCCCTTTTTGTTAGGATGATTGACAAGTTGGGTTGTTTTCCTAGCCAGTGTATGTCACTTTGAATGAAAACCCCACCCTTCGTATTTGGTGCTATTTGCCAGGGTCACAGGTGAAAATCAAGCATTCCTTCAATTTATTTAATTCACCAGGGTTTACTCCTGTCAGTGTGTGTATGTGAACCCATAAACTCCAAACAAGGAATTTAAATATGAACTCATGAATGAGGTTTAAAAAAAAATGATCCTTCAAGATAGAATGAATAGTGGAGCAAGGTAGTATTGAGATTAGCTCTCTGCAATCTCGCTTACCTTCTTATTTAGTACTAGCCATGTTCTAAGCACTATTCTAAGCACTCTACATGTTTCATAATTCATGTACCTTTCTCACATTTTCATATGTTAGATATACCAGTTCATCTTTTTGGGCCTCCATTTTCTCATCTTTAAAGTGATAATAGGCTCTGGCTGGTGTGGCTCAGTGGATTGAGTTCCAGCCTGTGAACCAAGGGATCGGGCACTTCGATTCTCAGTCAGGGCACATACCTGGGTTGTGGCCAGGTCCCTAGTTGGGGGTGTGCAAGAGGTAACTGATCAATGTATCTCTTGCACATCGGTGTTTCTCTCCCTCTCTTTCTTCCCTCCCCTATTTCTAAAAATAAATAAATGAAATCTTTTTAAAAAAATAATAACACCCTGAAAAACAGACACAGAAGCCTTCTCTATGCATTTTTAAAACCAGTCACATAGGAAAAGACCTTAATATATCAGAATGCTAATATTAAGGGTGATTTCTATTTTCTTCCTTCACCTTTTCCATATTTTGCTAAATTATTTCCAATGGCCATTTATTACTTTTAGAATAAAAATTAAGAAATCTCCAAAAAACAAATCCATGACAAAATTCTTCTTGAAGTAGACCACATTAAAACAAATGCAGACAGATTCCTTCCCTGAAGGTCACAGCCCCCATTTTAATCTGCATGACCTATGCTAATACTCATCAGCCCGCAGCCAGGCAGTGACCAACTGTAAGTCAGTTTACAGAATCTGGCCATCTTATGAACTGCCTAGACAGCTTAGGCATGTTTTATAGCACCTACCATTCACAAACTCTTTTACATATGCTAAACAGAACAAAACAAAAAGAAATAATAACATTCAGAGGCACACCTGAATATCAAACTGGCTTCTGTCACTTTTTATTGCTTCCATTTTTGTGTAAAGTTATTAGCAAACCTCTGCTGGCAATATATGCACAGTAGTCTGGGTCAGGTCTTGAATGGAAAAAAGCCAATGTGAAGCTTACTATTTGAATAATGTCATTACCCTACATTAAAAACCTCTAGCAGACTTGTGTCTGGGTGGAACAGGTCATTGTTACCCCTCTGGTGCCTCTTATGGGGGTGCTATGGAATTTTGGGTGAGATGATTCTCTGTTGTACAGCAATGCCCCATATAAATGAATAGGATCCCTGGTCTTTGGGCCTCAAGTTAAGTGAGCAAGCTTCGTTGATCACAAGTAAGTCATTGCGACATCCAGTATGATCCTAATAATTTTCCAAATATTTCATTTAGGGAAGAGATGGTACTATTTTTTTCCTGATCATCCATTCTTCACTCTAAGAACTACTTGACTAGAAATTCACCTATACTGTACAGTAATTTAATTCAAGGATGTACTGAGAGAATGGGGAAACCATGTTTCTTTCTTTACATCTCTTCCTCAATGGTTTAATAATAATGAGATAGTTTTTTAAATTAATAAAGTGCTTTGCCAATGTTTTCAATTTCCTTGGTTAATGTAATCTAAGATATTTTCTCTGCATCCAGAATCTTTTATCTATACTCTTTATTTACTTTTATTAATAAATTTAATGTCAAATATAATGTGATAAAAATATAAGGGATGGTGTGGATTTGTATTTAAGCTCATTTAATTCTGTTATCAATAATGCTTACCAAGGACATGCTATTATTCATTGATCAGTTACTTGCTCCCTAAGCAGAGATCACTTGTTTTACTTTATTAACAAAGAACTTTATATTAATGTTCTTCATTACCTTTTAACTCTTCATTTTCTCTTCCAATATCTTTTTCCTTCACTACTTTTTTCACATCTTTTCTGCTTTTTAAAATTGTTTTTGGGGGACTTCTGGTCAAGATGGTGGCATAGGTAAACACAGCTCACCTCCTCAGACAACCACATCAGAATTACAGCTAAAATATAGAACAACCATTTCTCAGAACCATCAGAAATCAAGTGAATAGAAGTCCAACAACTATGGAATTAAAGAAACTATGTCAATTCTGATTGGAAGGATGGACGGAGACATGGAACCAGCTGGTCCCACATCCAGAAGTGGTAAAAAAAAAAAAAAAAAATGCAGGAGGGATATCTTGGGAGCAAGGAGTTCCACTCAACCCTGAGCCCCCCAGCCCAGGGTTCCAGTGCCAGGAAGATATCTCTATAACTTCTGGATGCAAAAACCAATGGGGATTGAGGTGGTGGAAGAAATCTCTGGAGTCCCAAGCAGTTTCCCTTAAAGAATTCATACACAGACTTACTTAGATTCACTCCCTCTGAGCTCCAGCACTAGGGTAGCAGCTTGAAGGGCACCAGTAGTGTATAAGAAGGAATTGAAGAGCCTGGCATTAAGGTAGGAACTGGAGGACAGTTTTCTCCCAGACAGAAAGGCAGACTGAGGCCATTGTCCGCTTCCTGACCCTTCTTCCTACAGAACCACAGAACCGGCAGGTGGGTGCCAAATCTGAGACTTCATCAACCTAGGTAACACTGTTTGCCATGCCCTGGAGATCCCCTGATACTTTGTCCCATCCAAATTAGGGGTCCCAGCCAAACTGTTAACTGACACTTTTCCATATGAATGGCTGGTCTTGGCTCATGTTTCGAAACTTCCCAAATCCTATCAAACAAGCAACAGCTAGCCTCATTGAGCTCCAAGCCCCCTGTGCAACTTGCTCAGTGGGCCCAGGTCTGGCACTAGCAGCAGCTAGCCTAGATTCACCTGAGAATCTAGCTTGGCTTCACCTGGGAATTTCCAAGCCCAGCACAAGTAACAGTCATCTCAGACTGCTTTACAGCTCATGCAGATTGGCCCCAGGCACACCAGTGAGGGCTGACCTTGGCCTACACTACATGGGAAACCCCAGAGCCTGCACACCCAGCAGACAGCTAAGACCACATTGGAGCACTGCCATCCTGTCCCTGCACAGCTGATCCTTCATGGGGGGCAGAGGTTGGTGGTCATCAGTCACAGCCAGTCATTGCAGCTGACTGGACTGGGTAAATCCTCCCATTGAACTACCAACAGCAATCAAGGGGGGGGTTGTACTCAGCCCACATGAAGGGTTTACCTCAAGTACCCAGCTTGTGTAATAGGGGAGGCTGTGCCACTGGGCCCTACAGGACACCTATTACATTAGGCCACACTACCAAGATACAGAGTTAAAGCATCTCTACTTAATGACTAGTAGAAACAAACACAGGGAGGCTGCCAAAATGAGGAGACAAAGAAACATGGCCCAAATGAAAGAACAGGTCAAAACTCCAGAAAAAGAATTAAACAAAATGGAGATAAGCAATCTCTCAGATGCAGAGTTCAAAACACTGGTTATAGGAATGCTCAAGGAACTTGGTGAGAACCCCAAAAGCATAAAAAAGATCTAGTCAGAAATGAAGGATACACCAATTGAAATAAAGAACAATTTACAATGAAACAACAGTAAAGTGGATGAAACTGAGAATGAAATCAATGATTTGGAACATAAGGAAGCAAAAAAGCAACCAATCAGAACAATGAGAATAAAAAAGAATCCCAAAAAAAGAGGATAGTATAAGCAGCCTCTGAGACAACTTCAAGAGGTCCAACATTCACATAATAAGGGTATCAGAAGAAAAGAGCAAGAAATTGGAAATCTATTTGGAAGAATAATGAAAGAAAACTTCCCTAATTTGGTGGCTGTCGTGGACCCCTGTGTGTGCGGTCCACGGCGTTGTAGCTGAAACAAAAGAAATTCACACGGACTACTGAATCCTGTGCAAGAAAAGGGTGAGCAGCTTCTTTCTCAAGGGGACCAAAACTTCAGCCCTTGCTCCAGTGAGCTTTTATTGTCTTACTGGGCACATTACCAGAAGGTCCTCAAAACTATGCACAGGCTCGCTTTAAGTGGTTACCTTATACAGAAAACAAAGGAAAGGATGCTGGTAACCACATCACAGAAGAGGAATATTTGCAAATGAAAAGGCGCAAGTAGTTGAACTGGATACACTGGTCCTTGGAAGGTTTAGGATGGTTTTTAGGAAGTTTCTTTGCAGTAAATGTTTGCCACTGGGGGCTGGGCCCATGCCATGCAGGATGGTCTACTACAGGTGAAGGAAATGGAAGTCCAGGAAGCACAGAGTCCCAAAAAAGATGGATGCAAAGAGGCCCACTCCAATATACATCATATTTAAAATGCCAAAGGTTAAAGTTAAAGAGAGAATTTTAAAAGCAGCACATGAAAAGCAGTTAGTTACCTACAGGGGAGGTCCCATAAGACTGTCAGATGATTTCTCAAAAGAAACTTTACAGGCTAGAAGGGATTGGCAAGAAATATTCCAAGTCATGAAAAGCAGGGACCTATAGCCAAGATTGCTCTACCCAGCAAAACTATCATTTAAAATCAAAGGGCAGATAAAGAGCTTCCCAGACAAGAAAAAAATGAAAGGAGTTCATCATCACCAAACCATTGTTATATGAAATGTTAAAGGGACTTGTTTAAGAAAAAGATCAAAACTATGAACAATAAAATGGCAATAAACACCTGTCTATGAACAATTGAATCTAAAAAATACACTAAGCAAACAAGAAGAACAGAGATAGAATTGTGGATACAGAGAGCATTTTGATAGTTGCCAGACTACAGTGGGGTGTGGGGGAACGGGCGAAGAGGTGAGGCGATTAACAAGCACAAATAGGTAGTTACAGACTAGCTGTGGGGATATAAAGTACAGTGTAGGAAATAGAGTAGCCAAAGAACTTACATACATGACCTATGGACATGAACAATAATGGTGTGGGGATTGCCTGAGGGAATGGGGAGTGCTGGGTAGAGGGGGCAAAAGGGGGAAAAATTGGGACAACTGTAATTGCATAATCAATAAAATATAATTTTAAAATATTTTAAGTAAATTTTTTGAAAATCATAACTTTATTTAAACGTGTGTGCCAAACGTATAAACAAGTGAGCAAAGATAAATAATCAGTGTGAAATGGCAAATATTTGGGTCTTTTCTTCCTTTTTAAAATATTGAGTCAGTAATCCTGAGATAAAGCATGCAATCTTGTTTTGTTTCACGAGTCCCATTTGCCAAATGGGGATAACAATATCTGTACCATGACATTTCATAGGAATAAAGGACTAATCCCAGTATTGTGCTCTGACCTTTCACTATACAAATTCTGTATATGGTAAGCTTACTTTTACAAAAATGAGTTTAATAATTGCATTTAGCTTCTCACCACAGCCTTCTTGAATTGGATGCATGGTGGTTGTGTCAGACACAATTTAATTGACAAACTATGTTGGAAAGATACTCATACATAAACTCTACAACTGTCATATCTTGCTTTGTTGTAATCTAATTACTTGGCCTTTGCTGAATGAACAAATGGTTAAAGATGATTAATTTCCTTCTGCTATTACTTTCTAATACCCTTCAAGAAGGCTTATAATTTTCTTGTCTAAATGTTTCGACTATTAAGAACTGTTGCTAAAATTGTAATGATAATATAAATAGCTATGAAAGTTATTTCAATAACCAGATATCATTTCACCTCACTAACATCCATCACAAGCAGTGTTATTCCAATGGCTAGAGAATGTCCATGACCAAAAACTAAAGCATATTATGTCCCTTTAATTCCTTGCATTAAAGTCCCAGTATGCTAAGGAAACAGCTTTAATTTTAGGTTTCTATTGGTCTTGAGAGATGCATTAACTTTGCAGCTAATTACATGTAGTTTTAAATAACTTGTGTAAGCAATTTAAACTATAGTTAGCATATGGACTATCTCATCTTTCCAGAGAGCACTTTCTTTGTTATTTTTCAGCTCAAGGTGGGCTGCAGCAATTTTTGAAGTACCTTGCTCATGCCTGAAGGGCATTATTATGTACATCTATAGCTAACTTCCCACCGTCCATCTAAACTTCACTCCCCAATGGCTTGTGTACTTTTGAAACATGTCCTGGGGCTTAGGATTTAGAAAAACAGCTCTCACTGAATGCAAAGTAGTAAAGAAAATTAACTTAAAAATATCTAGATTCCAGACAAATTACAGGGAAGTCAAAAGTTTAGATGAGTAAAATTGGTAAGATTTTCCTAAATAGCAATATGATAACCTTTGAGAACTTGGTGACAGTGAATGAAAATTTGGGTTTGTAAGAAATATTTTCAAGCATGCAGGGGTGCATGTTTCCCTCCTCTTAAGTCCCCCTGACACTCAGAAGTCCTCTGATGAACATTTGCTGATGGAAAACATATAACTCAATGATTAGGAAATAGGTTCTGGATTTGTACAATGTTCCCATCACTTACCAGCTGCAGGGCATGTGACCATTTACATAACCTCAGGAAACCTGTTTCCTCATATGAATAATATACAAAAAAGTGCACCAGCCTCATAGGTTTGTTGAAGGGATTACATGTCCTTTCTCAGGTGGTCATGTAGAACAGTGCTGATGCATTAATGGTCAACAAATGTTGGAAAATAGATAACAATAATACTCATAATAGTTTGCTCAAAAGGTAGATAGCAGAGGTGGAGTTCATACTTTCACTCCAGAGCTCTGATGGTGACATGACTCAGCTCATAGGGTCAATCTCTTCACCCTAAGTTTCTAGCTTTTCAGAAAGGGAGTATTACCCGCCTAATTAGGGCCAAGTATCATGTGGTCAAAGGAAAGAGCCATGTGATAATACTGTTATAAGGGCAGGATTCTGCTTTGTTCTGGGATCATTCCCACAAAAACCAGGAACGATTGAGAACACAGTGGTCACCCTGAGTTCTCTAGTGTTCTCACCACGTTATGATGGTGTCGATTTCAGGTGGAAGTTCAATGTTTTTTATTGGTATTGGATTCATTCCTATTTAATGTTTTACTTCCATTAATGAGCTGAAGAAGGTCACCTCTTAACTTGGCAGTTGGTGCCAGGTTATGGGTTGGTGTAGGGAGGATTTTGGAATAAAAGAACTGGGAAAACAAGGTTAGAATAAATTTTACATTATGAGTTAAAGAATAATGACAAACCAACTGATTATAAAACACAAACAGATAGTAGTATCATCAGGGAGAAAAATACAAGGTGGGTTAAGGTTCTATGGTAGAATGGAGAGAAAGGTTTTATTTTCTATGTTGACCTTGGATATTTTTAGGCTTATCTTAAATTGTGGTTGTTTATGGTATTCTAAGAATTTACTTCAAATATAGTGATGAAGCTAAATTGTGAAAACAACTCAGTAAAAATAGGAAAGCAATCCAGTGATCCAAGTGATTTTCTTGATCAATATTCAAATAAATCAACTCTCTTTAATCTGTCTTTCAAATGTTTCCCAGATCAAGACATATGTCAAGACATATATTTGAATTTCAAAATGTTATTGCCAGAAAAACAAATAAAAAGTTATAACATGAACCAAAACTATAATTTTATTCTATCAATGTGAAAGTACTTTTATGTAAACAAATAAATTCTTAAAGGTGTGAAAATTTCAGTAAAGATTAAAAATTATCTTTTTCAAGGATAAATGTGAATTTAGCAAAACCAGATGGTATAAAGCTATACCACTGACCATGATAAATATAGTTAAAATGGCTAGTTAATGACAAGCAGAATATAAAGATATGGACACATTTTTAAAATATGAAAAGCTGATGATCCTGGTTCCTGGGGTCCACAGCATTATAGATGAGATGAGAAAAATTCACATGGACTACCAAGTCCTGTGGAGGAAAAGGGATGGTGTGGCTTCTCTCTCAAGAGGAGAGTGCCTCAACCCTTGCCTTGACAAGCTTTTATTGGGTTCAATTTACACAGGAATACAGGATATATACATAAAGCTCATCAATCATTGTCAGGCAGAAAAGATTAAACAATAGATAACATTCAAAGAATGCTGAGGGCTTATTCGGAGTCAGCTTCAGAGAGTTAAAGGACCAGGAAACTTTGGGGAACAAACTCACTTCCTGCTTGGACCCTTATCATTTAAATTGAGGGTATTAGCAAAGTAGGTTTCATAGGATTTTATGCATTCTTTCTTAGGCTTGATTGCTCCATGGAACCCACCCTTTCCAGCACAGGGCCGCACCCACCTCTGGCATTGTTTCAGGCTTAAGTCAGGCAAGGGAAGTAAGGCAGCCAAGAGATTAGGAGACTTTTTGCAGACAGAATGAGGACTCAGGCTATGTCAAAGCCAAGGGGCAAGGGTCCATCATCCCCTTTTTCTATAGCCCCCCCAAGTCCTTCCCTGAGGACCGCTTTGAGACCATGCCTGTCTTAGGTCATACCTCTTTTGAGGAATCTTACCCATCTTTGGCTAACCAGTCATCCGCCCGGAGCCAAGCAGGGTGAAGAGAAAGGGGGCAGAGGTGGTGCCCCTACAAGGAAGATAAGCTTTGTCTCCTAAATGACTTGTGGTCCCAAGGTCCTTTACTCAGCCTTAGCCATGGGAGATTACAGCTTCTGAAACCAGGCAGGGAAGTCCCCAACAATGAAAGAAATACAAAAAACTTGTTTCTCTAAATTTGTAAGAATTGAAGTCAAACAGCACTGTAGAATGAGATCAATCAATCATTTTGGTGATGGATTTGAGGAGTTTGTATTATTACAGACTGTAAATAATAATAAATACTGACTTAACAGCTTCTACACATTATGCTCATTCTTTCACATAGCCCTGTGTTCCCATTTTACTTTAGAGAAAAATGAGGCACAGGGGCATGAAAAAACTTGCCCTGGTCACTGCAGAAGAAGGAAAGCTGCTATTAGAACCCAGGCAGTCTTTCTCCATAACTTTTGCTAGTGTTGTATGATTATTCAGAACACACTCGACCAAATTAGAATAACATACATCCAGACAATATGACTTGGAAAATTTTCAGAGAGTATTGCAATGTCCATCTCCAGTTTTGTCTCAACCAAGGTCCTTTGCTGCAAAGATCACAAACCTGAAATAAATGACGCGCCCATCTGATATAATTCTAACCACATCTCATTAGGATGCCACCGATCCTAGAAACCAGGCCCAGATGCTCAGCTGATACTCAGCTGTGACTTGAATGGCCAAGTGTCCCAAGGAGGAGAATCAAGAGAGAGAAAAAAGACTCATTGGGGAAAAAAACATTAATTCAGACTTCCAATGCAATTTCTTAAAAGACTATGTTATTTGCTACATATCTGTGTGATTCTCAAGGCTGAAGACAGTTTCCTATATTTCCCTAATCTTCACATCGGTCAGACTATGTAAGGACTCTGATAAATTTCCATTTCTAGAAAAATCTCAAAACTCCAGTGAATCATGGAATCCAACCCATATGCCAGTTCTTTTAAGTAATAGTGAACAAAATAAAATTCAAACACAATGGAAGGAGACAGGTAATTTATATATATATTGCATAATGTGTTTGAATCAAAGGAGTTCTTAGAGATATTTTAAATTTTTGGTTTTGGCTACAGAATATTTTATTTCATACATTCATGGCCTATAAATAGCAAGTTTTTAAAGAGTCCTTCATTGCTCTCCTAACCTCCAACCTCTTTCATGCCTTGCCCATGGAAAATAGTTACTAATGCAATTGGCCAGATTAATGCATTTTTGCTAATAAGCAGAATCATTTATGAACACAGACCTGTGGGTTGCTCTCCCTTCCTCCTCTTCTCCAGTCCATGTGTCTGCTGTTAGAATAACAGGTCATTCGGCTAATTCTACAGCATTTGCTTCCTTCCCATATGTTCTGCCCCATCCTTGCTGGCATGTGGGAGGGGGTGGGTTTGGGTTTAAGATAAGGTGAGACGCTTATTGTTCCAGCCCATTTTACCAGTGCTCTGCTTTATGATTTAGGAGAAGTACCCATTAAAACTTCAGCTATCTTGCTTTATTTTATAATTGTTCTTTGTGGCAGAATATGGGGAGATGCTCCTCTGATTCAGATCCCTGATTTCCTGGAGGCCCTGGCCAATGTCCCGTTGACCAAGGTGCCTTTCACATGTCCTTCAACCTGACTAACTCTAGACAGTCTGCTTTCTGACTCTGCACCCTGACCTCTCTTAGAATGTTTACTTTATTTTTTGTTTTATGTTATTATGCCTATGTTTACTTCTACTTTTTTTAATAAGAAATAAAACTGTATTTTCAGAAGACAAGATCATCTACATAAAAAATCTTTTTGTTTTATTTTATTTTATTTTAATTGTTCAAGTACAATTTTCTATCTACTTCTAATTTTATTTAAGTTAAATTTATTGGGGGACATTAGTTAATGAAATTGTATAGGTTTCAGGTGTACAGTTCTAGGATATATCATCTGTATACTGTATCATCTGTATATTGCATTTACTTTAGAAAACCTGTAATTGTAAGTTCTGTTGCTGTCCCTTTGGGATGTAAATCTTTTTAAAAGCCTCTTGTCAGTTTTATAACCCAGGAATATCTATCTTAAAGACTGGGATGGTCTTTGAAATGTAAATATGAAAGGAGACAGCACCCCTATATCCCAGTCTTTCTGGCGGGGTAGGAGCCTAACTTTGAGGGTGCCAATTAACAGACACAGATGGCCTAATCACAGAGGAAAACATTCACAAGCTCAGGAATAACTCCATGTGCTCAACACACGCCTTTGATCAACCTCCCTGCTAATGGGGTGGGGGAGGGGAGTGGTTGTTCTCCAGTACTTTTCTGCTCCTTATAGCAGCCTGTGAAAATGCTTTTGCCTTTTGTTTTAGTGGAGTTGAGTTCAATCTCTTTTTTCTATTGCAACACCCTGAAGAAATGGCTATTTAACTTTGTTCAGTGCATTTTTTTTTTTTTTGTTTTACTACCATTCAACAACATTTTAAGTCTTACATTATCTTATGCTGCTCTGGGTCATGTGAGGATTCAATCTCCACATTGTCCCAGGAAGCAACCTAGAGGAAATTTCCTAAACCCTAGGACTACACAGTATATAACTTGAAAACTGCCGAATTCTAGTTTCCTCCAATGAGAAGGGAGAGATTTATCAGAGTTCTGATGCCCTCCTCACCCCACAGCCCAATCTAATACTGGTCCCCCTACATGTGCCCTCGTTTCCACAACCCTCCCCTCTCTGCGTCCGGGGCCACACCTCTTACAGCTGCCACTGTTCTGCTGTCTCTTCCTTACTTGGTCTCCATCCTGACATAGTATGGTAGCCTCTGCAGAAGAGATGGCCACAGTGGGCATAGCAAAGATTCCAAAAATGGTAGAACAAAGAAAGATCTTATTTCATAACAAAGAACTAACAAAATTCAAAGCGTATTTGTATGAAATGGAGTTCTGCATTTGTTATTATTTACATGTGGTAAAAATAATAAGACTGAGATATACTTTAGGCTATTATAACTCTTATGAAAGTGACAAATATTTCAACACAAATCAGAAAGTTTTTATTTAAAAAAATAGCCAGTTTAGGATATTTATTTTTGTATGATACCTCATTTGAACTTTAAAAAATATCAGGACAAATAAACATATTACACCTTCAACCATTAAAGGATACTTTAAAATTTTACTGTATCATTTCCTAAAGGTGGAATCCAATCCCTTATGCATTAAACTAAATTAAAAGTCTTAGAAAAAGAAGAAAGGATACTTGCAAGATTTTGAGGTGAATAATGAAATAATTTGATAGTTCTTAGATGCAGCAAGGCAAACATAGCCATAAAAATATATCACTCGAGATTAGTAAAGATCAGTTTTATGACTCTATCTGGTTATTTAATACATAATTTCTCAGGACTTTCTAGTTGAAAATGCATTCTAAGACTTTAGTGACATGAAATTAATGCTTTGGAAGCTTTCTCTCAATATTTCTCTTCCATTTTTATATTGATAATATCAACTACTTTAGTACCTTGCTTATTACTCAGCAAGAACACAATGCGAAAGTAAGCATAGTCCCTCCTTTGGTTGTTTGTTCGTTTTAAGTTACTGGAGAAAGTTTATATTCCAAATATCATTTAGGAAAAAATGTAGTCAACTTCCTTGGGGAAAAACAAACTGATTTTTTATTTTCTATCTAAATTTCAGTTTTTGTGTTGTTTTCAAATTTTGTTGCAGTATTAAACCTAAAGTCACACCCTTCCGTTAATTATAAGAATGCCTTCACTTCCCTAGGCAATAGCTAATAATTCAAGTAAGTAGAAATTGTCCAGTGTGAAAGAAAAGCACTTGTTCAAAGAAATGATGAGTATGTAGAGCCATCACATTTCTGAACTTCTTATTTGAAGAGTATTAGCCTTGAAAACAATATCCAGCACTGATAGCATCTGGGTTGATGTTTAATGATAGAATTTCTTAGCTCTCCACCATCACTACTAGAAGCTGGAAGGCATTACAAAAAATAAATAAGTTATAATATTCAGCTCACAAAACATTTTTCCAAATTGATCCATTAAAAATTATGACATAATAAATTGTGTAGTAAACTAGAATTTCTGCTAGTTCGGTATTTCTGTCCACTTCTCATCCATTAGGGCATCCAATCAAGAATTTATTGAAATTGCTTAAGCTCCCTTTTGGAGCGGGGACCTTTGGTAACCCACTGAACATGCCTGCATTTCAAAGGCTGCCAGATGTCACATAGGCAACCAATAACCACATTTTAATGGTTTTAAGATGTAACTCTGAATTGATCAAGTGAAACAATTCATATGAAACACTTAACTCAGTGCTAGCAAAGAGTAAGAACTCCATACATCTAAGTTATCATTATATTTATTAATATCATCTTCATTTTATTGTTATATCTTGCTAAACATTCCTAAATACATAAAATATTAGGGAAACCTTCTACTTAGTAGATTCCCCAAATTCTTTGATTGCTAGCAATTAACACCTTTCTTTACTTTCAAAATATTAGGTTCTCTTTTGCTTGTGCTATTTCTTTAAATTTCTGCTTTTCCCTAACCCTGTCTTCATCCTCCCTCATTCCTCTTCTTTTCCATTCCCTCTTCTCTTCTCTTTCTAAAATTAAGTGCATTTATCCTTAAATGTTTTTAGGGTGGCTATAATATATATATATAGTTTCTTTTATTTTATTGTTGTTCAAGTACAATTGTCTGTATTTTCTCCCTACAGTCCAGCTATCCCCACCTCCCTCCCCTGATTCCAGCCCCCCTTGGTTTTGTCCATGTGTCCTTTATAAATGTCCCTGAAAACCTGTCCTCCCTTTCCCCCCATTGTCCTCTCCCACCTCCCCTCTGGTTACTGTCAGATTGTTCTGAATTTCAATATCCCTGGTTATATTTTGCTTGTTTGTTTGTTTTGTTGATTAGTTTCCACTTAAAGGTGAGAGCATATGGTATTTGTCTTTCACTGCCTGGTTTATTTCACTTAGCATAATGCTCTCTAGTTCATATTGTTTTTCTCCACACATACTCTGAATTTTATAGGTAGAGCAGTTGACACAAAAAGGCAACCTAAGTGACTCTTTATTTATGAATATTGCTTATAAGTGAGTATTTCCTGGTTTACTGTAATCACATTTTCATCTTGTGAGTTTTCAGAGATGACTACAGCTTCAGGAAGGCAAAGCAGGCCAGGTGCTTCCTCTAGTAAACTAGAGAGCATGCGGGCAGCTGATACTCGGCCTCAACCAGTTATCGCCCAGAGGAAATGCGGGGCCAGTTTAACCAGATCATCTAATTTTTTAAGAGAATTACTAAATTTTTTAGTAAAATATGCAAGTGTTTACATGTTATAACCAGTTTACAAATGTATAAAACACTGTATACAGCACTGAAAATATACAAAATCTTGACACAGAGGTTTAAAGAGTTGTTGAGCCATCCACTAGGTATTTGTTTCTCGTTCAGTTGGGTAGAACCGTTGCTGGGAGTGACTGTCATCAAGGATTACGTTTCCCAGCATCCTTTGCAGTTGGGTGAAGCCAAACAATGGTGTTTTAGATACTTTTACATTTGTGGGTCAGATTTGGGGATTTCAGAAGGTGAGCTGAGACCTGCATTTCCATATTTTCACTAGTGAAAAGTGTAACAGTTAACATGTAAAAACAATGTTTTTTTAAAAAAATGGCAGTGTTTTCTTGGGTGAAATGCATTACAGAAATGTTTCTATATTGCTGTGTAATGATTATAATATTTTATTCATATTACTTTATAGTTTAAAGTCATCAAAAGGAAAAATCTCTATTCTGATTTGAATAGAGTCATCTAATTGATTGTGAACAGCAGCATGGCTTCTGTATTCCACTCGCCTTAGTCTTCCAACTGGGATAAGCTAACTGTCTTATCTTCCGCAGGCAGTGGGGTGGGCAGAACGGGAAGACTAAGATGGGTAGAAAAACAGCAGCAGATGAGGAGGTGTAAGCTGAGTCTTTCTTTCCCACTGTTATCTGTCCCTCTTATCCTTAATATGGGTGGGGCAAATATCAACAACCAGGAGAATCTGGAATCCCTGCTGGAGCCTTGGGGGTCTTCAACCAGCCACAGAACTTAGGATTGCTCCCCCGCAATATTTAACCCAAAAGACAGGAGCACCACCAGGTGACACTACATCATAAGCAGGAAATGGGCCAAGTGGGATGGAATTTCTTGGAGGCTACCTGCCTCACCCCAATCAGTTCATTAGCCTTGAGAAAATGCAACTCATTTTATACCAGTGAATTGTGTTGAAGCCTACATATTGCGTTATGGCAGGAGTGTAAGTTAACTTCCCAGTACATGATCTCATTTGATATTAACAACCCTAGGAAGTGGGCCTGGCTTGGCATATCATTGTCCCTCTGAATGAGGAAACGGAGACACAGAGATTAAATGTGACATTGAATGAAGCAGCACATAGTAATATTGATTGCTGATTTAAAAAATGTAAAACTACATTTAAATTGGTGTATTTTAATTACTCCACTATAGAAATCCTGAACAAAGCATTACATCTTAAGTCAGGCAAGTGGTTTCCATGGCAGCCACTATGACACAGCTCTCATATGTTGTCCTCTTGGTATGTGACATTCAACAGCCAAGGTGCCAAGGTCTTAGAACAGTTGCTAGTTGTATGCCCTTTACACTGTGCGCCTCAAATAGCAGCTGTCTCTCTCAATCAGGCTACTGGCTTTGTGATAACACTATGTCATCAGCCCAGGGGAAGAGAGCTTGCTATACTGGTAGCTATATGTAGCAGACACACATAGATCCAATTTATCGAATAGCTATTTCGTATTTTAAAATGTAAGTTTTAATGAAGCTATCTGCATAAGGACTTATTCTAGCTTTAAACTAACTAGAATTGGATTTTTAGCTTTGTTAACCTACTCTGATTCTGCTAGAATTAGATGTAGTTTAAAGAAGCATTAATAACCTGGATCTGTACTAAAATTTAAAAATTAGACTCGTAACTCAAAGCTGTGAGTACATTCAGAAGTGTCATGCTATAAATGAAACTCCAGTAAACCTGATATTGGCTTTGACCGTTTTATTACTTAAAGGGTTAATGTCTCACATTGATTGCAAGAGGAAAAGGTGGGCCTAAAATCTGTTTCTACCATAGTAAGATGCCAGGTTGTACTACTGAATTATATAATAGGTAATGACAAAAACAAAGAATTTGGAAGCAAAATTCAACTGCCTAAGAGTCTCATTAATTTGAGCAAGCTAAATGTATTTGTTTTGAAAACTGAATAACAAATTTGCTGAAGAGTTCTAAATTGGAGGAGAAAAATAGTCTAATAATAGAGATTTGCACTTCAAATATTAGTCTGGAAGAAATAAAAAGTAGGCGAATATGTTCCCAATTTCTTCACTCATTTTTCACTCAGATTGTTCAGCTCATGAGATTCCAGAACTGAATAATATGTGTCAAATCTATAGCTTGTTTAGTCTAAAATATTGATCATAAGAATAGGTATTTGAAAAGAAGCTATCACTCAAAATAGAACTACAAAATACTTTATACATACATTTTATTGATTCTAAGATGAACTTTTTTCACATTTTAATATTGCTGAAATCAGGATGATTCTTCAAATTAATGATGTGTGATAGTGTAATTGGGAGCATTTTTTCCTTTTTTAGGGTACAGAAAAATGATTGTTAATCTTAAAATGAATGATTTTTTAGATTCATTGAAATATGGGATGTCTTCAGCCTCTCTCTGTTTAAATTGAATGGATATTTCACTTCTGCTTGTATTGCCTCTGCCTCTTTTCTCCAGCTTTTAAAAATGTAATTCAAAGGATCTCCTGCTTATCCTTAACATCCACATGAGTATTGATGAGTGTTGTGTGTGGATGTGTATATGACATTTTATATATATAGAGAGATATACATATATATAATGTAAATACATAATTTTATAGTTAGATATACTATTATGGAATATGCTGTAATTAAGGACTTTGAAGTATTTTGCTAAGAGGAGGAGAAAATAGAAAGGGAACCCTTAGTATAAGGGTGAGGACTCTCATATAGTAATAGATATTCATGTTTTGGTGCTTATCAATAACTCATTGTGCAGTGACTTGGGGATAGCCACGTTGACCCTGACTGAAACTCAAAAACAAGGTTAAAAACTTTCTTGGACACCATTTTCCAAAACCCTTTAAATGAGCTTGCATTCTTTCTTAGTTAGATCCAAATTATGTTACTAATAATAATGCTGATTTTCCTAAACAAAACCTCTTCTGGAAAAATACTATTTTTTTAATAATGTGGAATGATTATATAAATGTTGCTCTGCCACCATGGGAAGCAATTATTCCTCATGTGTTTATTGTTATAACTTGGTGATTTCATTTTTGTGTGTGGTCACTTGTATTTATTTCCAAGTTAAATCGCCAATGCTACTGGAATAGTCAGTTATACTGAATATGCTATATTCCCCCCTGTAATTTCTTACTGTTCCTAATACAGTTCAAATAATGTTATTTAGCTGGCTAATTGGCTTGGAGGATCTATCTCTTCAGCTTGTTTGTAAATAATATAAAAATAAATAGTCAACCTATTTAAGTAGTAGTCAAAATGGTTACATGACATTTTCTAGCTATTATTATTGTAATATTCTCATCCTAGGTATTATTTTAATATTTATGCTAATATTCCATTTATTTCAATTTTTACATTTCAACTGAGTTTTTGACTATATCTTCACAAGTATTTGTTTGATTCTTTCCTCATTCTTCTCACAAAATTAAAGTGGCTTAAAAAAACATACAAGTGATACATTTTAAGATAAAGAAGATAAAAGGCACATTAAGTTGGCCACAATGAAAGGAGACAAATGCATTCAGAAAAGGGTCAGATGGTTGCCCAAACTAAGCATTGACTTTAGTTCTGTGGTTTCTGGCACCTGGTCTCAAAAGAAAATAATAGAAAAAGCAAAACATTCATATTATCACAAATGTATGTCCATCAGTCCTTCTAAAGATAGAATGCTTTGACTCTTGAGTTTCAAAATAAGATTCATCACTTAGCTTCTTACATAAAGGTAAATTAGTGATATCATGAAGTTGAACACATAGGAATAAGATAGAAGTGGTATGTATGTTACATTTTCTTATCTGGAGTAAACTGAGTCAAGTCTATAAAATTCACGTTCTTTACACCTATAATAGTTTGAAGTTCTTTCCTTTTTTGGAGCTTCTGTTACTTTATTTTGTGGAAGAAACAAATCTGTTGAATCTTAACAGTTATGGCATACACTTTTCAAGATGGTCTTTGATATAGTATTCTTATTCTCACTAGAATAATAGTAGAGAATTTTAAAATTTAAATATCATCATTAATTACTCAATGGTAGTCACAGAAATGGAACATATATGTATGCATGTTTATGTATGTTTATACACAGGCACATATACATACATTCGATTTCTATCACAAATCACACGTACATATATAAGTTCAATTTCTATATATATGTGTTCAGTCAACACGCACATGCACACACACAGCATTCACATTCATGTGTTTTCACCAAAGTGTACAAAGCAGCAATTCACTGTTGCTGAATCACCGAAATGCGGCTAAGCCCGGCCTTACCTCCTTGACAGTGGGAAGTGGACTGCCTACGGAAGTCTCCAGAGCAGTACAGAGCATCTGAGCCTTTGACGGACTTTTTTGGTCTGACATAAACAGTTTTTAGATATGAATGATTCACTCAGGAGTAAACCTCTGCCCCTGAATTTCAATGTCTCATTCATTTTTGAGTTTCACAACTTTTAAAATCCAAAGCAATGGAGAAGGTGTCACTTTTTATTATATTCAAATCAAGCTTTAAATGACTACTAATTCTAGTAGGCTTTTCTCTCTTTTTTTTTGTATTTTTTCCATTACCATTCATCCCCCTTATACCCCCTCCCCCTGCAGTCACCACAGTGTTGTCCATGTCCGTAAGTCCTCTTTCCTTTTTGATCAAGCTCTCCACCCCCTAAACCCCACTGACCCAGAGCCGTCAGCCTCCACTCTATGAATGAGTCTGTCTCTATTTTGCTTGTTAGTTCTTGTAGACTTTTGAATTTCAAACCAAGTCAGTTCAAAATCATTTTTTAAAATTCTGAATTTCAAATTGCATGATAAATTCATGAGTAATATTAGCTTCTCAGATCAGTCCTAATAGAGAGATTTCAAGCATGAGGCTAATGGGATCTTAGCAAATAGACTGCCCTATACTAAAGCTAATGAATAACTGCAAAATTTGACCTAAAATATGACATTTGCACAGCCCAAAACATAGTGTTAAATCACCAGGACAGGCTTAGCTCTAGTGATTATAAATTTTTGAGATATGTGAGGACAGATAAGGTTACTCCTATGTGTGAAACGGTCAGCAAGAAGTTCTAGGAGACTAGAGGTACTTGGAAACAGAGAAGTTAGTGACAGCATTGCAAAGCATGATGATGTGTTCATTCATGATACTATTCCAGTTTTGCTGGAAAGTATCCTCATATCTTCGTTACCTGGAAGGATCCATTCATCCAGGAGGACACTGGCAAGAATTAGCCAGAGTATCAGATTCTTATACAAGTAGATTGAGACTTAAGCCACCCTCCAGTTCTGTAGGAAACCACAATGCTAGGGAAAGAAAACAAGTTCATGAAACTAGGCCAGTATTTCAGGGCATAGTAATGTTCCAGTGCCAAGTCCTGATCTCTGAGCAAAAGCTTATTTCAAAGCCTTCTAGATGATGGTGCTGAAATGTCTAATACACTTACTGTTCTATTTGCTTTGGGCTCAGAAATTGGGCAAGACTGAGTCTCAAGGAAGAGACATCAGTGAAGTGATTGAAAATATAGGGCCTGGCAGATTTTAATAGACGGTTACAGCTTTCATAACTAGGTGATAAGAACATTAGATCACAATTGTGTCCAAAGCATATGACAAAATTACAAAAAAAAATAGTTTAATCCAATGCAATTTAGCTTTTCATGCTTAACACGAAATGAGAAATATGTAGTCCAGGTTTGGCACAACTGATGAAGTATGCGATTAAAAATTTAATTGCTTTCTTTTCCTGACTGGTGTGGCTCAGTGGGTTGGGTGTCCTCTCACAAAACAATAGGTCACCAGTTCAAATCCTGGTTAGGGCATGAACCTGGGTTGTGGGCTAGGACTCCTGTTGGGAGCATCGGAGAGTCAACTGATCGATGTTTTTCTCCCTCTTTTTCTCCCTCCCTTCCCCTTTCTCTAAAAAATAAATTAAATCTTTATTAAAAAAAAACCTCAATTGCCTTCCAATTTCCAGATCTGCTGCTTTGAATGTGGATCTTTTCTCTTCATGCTCACAAGATGTCTGTCCTTTATATCCATATTCCTGGCAGGAGGATTTTCTTTCTTATTCTTCAGAAAAGCCATCTCCAGCATCTCATTGTCTAGCAGTAGAATTCTGAACTGCAGTGAGACTGAGCCAATAAAAGATTCTCTCCAGGTACATTGCTTCCCTAAACACACTTGGAGATATGTTAGTAAGAAAGAGGAAATAAATGGATGTTAGGTAAAGACATTGTCTACTATAAATATCTCATATACAGTTTTTACCATATTTATTTGTTGTTTGGATCACGAGAAGTCCATGACGAAACGGATGGAGAAATTATAGCAGAAATCCTGCCTCGAGGACATCAGCAAAAACAAAGCGCTAACCCTTGGCTCACTTACCGCCTGCCTATGGAAACGTAATAAGCAGTAAAGAGTTTTGGCAGTTTTAAGCTATTAAAAAAGTATATGGATATAAATGAATTTCAGATGCTATTCTTAGTTTTTAACATAAAAACAAGGAATACCACGCATGTCTGAATCATTACGCACATACATTGTTTTGATGTAAAAGCAGGACTTACACATTTTATATTTCTTCCCTGTTTTGGAGATAGTCATGTAATACAATTTGAGATCTTTTCTGTGAGATAACATTGAATTTTTAATGCTATGTAGAAGAGATTGTGGTAATAAAAAAATCACATCAATCACTTAAATTTCTCAGAGAGATGAAATTGACAGTCATCTAGACATAGCTTTTTTTGTTGTTATTTTATTGTTGTTCAAGTACAGTTGTCATAGCTTTTTAAGAATTTCCTTTAAAATAATTATAATTGGGTTTAAAGTCCATGTATTAAAATATCACAGAATATTTGTAACATTCTAATCCAAAATCCATACCTACCAATTTTTTGTTCAAATCCTTTTAATAAAGTTCACTTGCACTAAACGCTTCCATTCTATCAAAGCAGAGATTTTTAATTTTATTGCATATGTAAGTTTACACCTTATTTTAGCTCCATTCTCATGTTTTAAATATGACTATGTTATTGTCAACATGATTTATTTAGCAATGATCAAAATGTAGTCTAATCACATATTTTATGTCCTACATTAGAGAATACATCATAAAACTTTTAAAGCATTTTTTTTAAAGATTGACTTTAGAACTTTCTTTCTTCTACCAATCAGAATTTGATCATTTCTAACCCTTTTCTCATTATAATGCCATGTGGGTGTAAGTTACAAGTCACTGCAGTAAATGATGAAGAGAAAATATCTTGAGATTTTATAACTGTGCAGAAAGGCAAATTTTGTTGCTGATATTTTTTAAATAGTCAAGCTACTGTGTAATTGATGTGGAAATTTGATGACTCTGGTTTTGTTGATGGTGTAATTGAGGAATAACTCACACAGGAAGAGAAGAAAAGTGCTACTATTTCTTGTGGGACAACCACGATGCGAGTCCCCTTTCAAATATGGCCTTCCTTGTACTGGGTCCAAGAGTAGGGACAATGATAACTTGTCAAGGCTATATCTGTGATCTAAAATTCAAATGTTTAAAGGTACTTTGATCCAAGGAACAAATTGAGTCTTTTTAGAACTTTGCAGGACTTGAAGGACATGTAATTCCTCTGCTTTCCAGAAGACTGGATTGAAGGACAGAAATGGGAAAGAAAACTGATTCAACACTCTTCTTGGTCACTTGCTGTAAAACAATAGAAGACAAAACCAGGTTTAATCTTGCGCAGAGAGCTTCTTTCCTCATGGATGGTATCCACTGATTTATCTTTACCGTCCAGGTGGCAGAGACCTTGGCAGTACAGCCATGCCGGAATGCTGACCTGCTCAGCTGCGGAGGTCGAGGTGATGTGATATCAAACAAAATGAGAAATGTGGTAGGAATGTTTGTGCTGACAGCTATGGAGTTGGTAAAATAAGTTGTTTCTGGATATAAACTAGTTAATATAAGGATTACATGCCAGTAAATATGAAGGACATAGTTGACATGGCAAACAAAAAATACTGTTATATGAGTGGTGTGTTTTGTAGAAGAAAATTCTTTACATGTGTCTTATGGTATTTTTCATCTGACTTACTGAAATTATTGCATCTAGTAATTTCAAGCTAATATAAATTTATGATTCTACTGTGATGTTTTGAATGAGATTGTGGTATAAAGTGCTCATCCCAGTCCTTAACTCAAAGTGAATATTCAATAAATGGAAGTTATAATTGATATTTCATTAAGAATATAATTTGTAAGTATCTTTAAGAGATTTCTCCCACTTGTTCTGACTGCTTACAATGGTTTCTTTTGCTTATTTTTCAATCAACTTTATTGAATGTGCTTTACGTGCAATGCAGTACACGTTTTAAGTGAGTAGTTCAGTGAGCTTTGGCAAGCGTGCATGCCCTCTAATCTCTACACGGTCCAGATACAAACCATTTCCACCGCCAGAGAAACTTTCTTCACACCCCTCTGTAGTCAATCCTCCACCCCTGAACCACCAATTTTATTTCTCTCACCATCTTTGAAGTTGTAGAATTTCAAATAATTAGAATAGTACCGTACTTACATTTTTGTCTCTGACAATTACCTCAGTATACTATTTAGAGATTTATTTATTTTGTATGTACCAATAGTCTATTCATTTTTATTGCTGAGACATATTCCATTATATGAGCATTTTATCATTTCTTTACACATGTACATGTTGATGAACATTTGGGTTTCCTGTTTGGAAAAATGGATACAGTTGATATGAACTTTGATAAACAAATCTTGTTGTGGACACATGTTTTCACTTGTCATTGGTAAACACCTAAGAGTATAAAGGCTGAGTCATAGGGTAGGTATATATTTTTTACCAAAAAGTGCCAGTTCTCCAAAGTGGTTGGACCATTTAACTCCCATCACCAATGCATGAGAGTTTCATTTGCTGTAAGACTTTGTAAGCACTTGGTCCTGTCATTTTTTGTAATGGAAGTGAAGCGGTAGCACATTATTTTTTTTATTTGATTTTGCTAATGACTAACATTGAGTATCTTACAATGTATTTATTGGCCAATAATGTATCTAGTTTTTGTGAATTTTTTTAGTCTTTGCCCATTTTTATTGTGTTGTTTTTCATTATATAAATTGTTATGCATATTTAAATATGAGTCCTTTGTAAATAAATGTTTGCAAATGTTTTCTCTCATTTTGTGACTTGATTTCTCATTTTCTTTTTTTAAATTTTTAAAAATGGTTTTCAGTTACAGTTTTCCCACTTTTTCACCATTGCTCTCCCCTCTTCCTTACTTCCCTGCCCCATTCCCACTGTCAGTCTCTTAACAGTGCATTTTGAAGAGCACATGGTTTTAATTTTTCTTTTATGACTAGTGCTTTTTGTATCCTATTAAAGAAATCTTTCCCTAGGCCAAGTTTATTATTTTATAATCTTTTCCTTTTTATGTACAATTTTGAATTCTATTGACATATTCAAGTGTATTAATCTTCCTGCTATTGTTTGTAATATGCTTAAAATTGAAGTACCTAGTATCTAATACTTTTTGTTTTTCAGCCCTGTCCACAACCATATAAGCTGCCAAGGGGTCTGGTAGCTTTAATAATAAGTTGAATTGTAGTAGGATTTGCTTATAACAGCTTCTGAAACATTCTGAAGGTAAATTCAGATTCTTCTTCTAAGAAGACTCTGGAACCAAATATTCCAATACTGCTGTCACTATAATAAGAAAGAAAACAAAAGAAATTAGACATTGAGTGTAATAAACTGGGGAGCATAAGCTTGCTTGCTTAGCCAGGAAGCTTTAGCATTTACAGGGTCTTTCACAAGTCCAGGGGGCTGCCGCCAAGGAGACTTAATCCTGGGAGCACAGGAGATCTCCCCAGGAGCCCTGCTCACCTTGCCCTCTTGTACTGGATTGTTGGGGGAAGCAAAGGGAGGTAAGCACATGCGCAAAAGAAGTCAAAATGGTGCAGGGGGCGGTGCTTGACCATAGAGGCCTGTCAGTCTAACTAGGGGGCGGACCCATCAGAAGCCTGTGAAAGCTTGGGAAGTTGATGGATTATTTTGAAAAAGCTCCTGTTTTTTCCCAAGCCTAAGGAGATGTAATTCCAGGGCACAAAGAGGAGCTCTCTCTCTCACTTGGCGACCTGCATTCTCCCTGTTCATTTGTGCATTCTCTCTCTCACCTGGGAACACATGCAACCATGTGGGTCTAGCAGCCACGTTAGGCCCACAGCAGACCAGGCAGGCTACAAAGGACTAAGCTTTAATGTGAAACAAGATCTGGGCTCTGGCCTTTGTTTTGGCCTTGCTGAAGACACGGTTGAACGTTTTCCATGGCAGGATGGACAGAGTTGGGACACATGCACAGCCTTCCCTGAATAAACCTTGTCATACCACAATCTCCCACGCGTGGGTCTGTGAAATGCTTTTCTCTGGATCTCATGGAAGAGCCTCATTTCCACCTGCAACACTGCTAGACCTCAAAACTGCATGACTTTGAGCCTACTAGACAGACCTGAACCCATGAGACTGGGAGACTGGGAGAGCCTGAGATTCTGAGATCAGGTGTTTTACACACTAGGAGATTTCGTGCTAAAAGCTGTGTGGTTTCATGACTGTAAGGCTACAGTGCTACTCTTGACACTATGAGACAGGAAAACAATGGCATGGAGGGACCAAGGACTGTGAGACTCAGTGACATTAAGAAGATGAGATAAGAGGCTGAGATCTCTAGGTATCACAACTGTGATCTCGTGAAGCCAGAGAAACTTCCAGCTTTCTGTTTGTTCCTCATCTCAAGTTATTCAGCAAATGTCTGTAGTAGAACTGCTAGCTGCTTTTGACCTAATTTACCACTAGCTCCTCCTTGAAACATTTTCCCCCAGGTGACATGATGTTCTCCCCGTCATTCTCTCCCCCTCTCCTTTTGGCTTTTTTTCTTGACCTTTCCATCTGTTGTCTAAATGTTGACGAGTCCTATGACCCAGTCCTCCGTCTCTTCTCTTGGATAAGTCGAATTCATTTTATCTTATTGTTTCCTATGGTTTCTTTGTGCCAATGACCTTCCAATTTTTGTTTTATTGAGTCCAATCACTTTTTTCTGCCTCTAGGTAATTCTTCCTGTGGGAACTGCAAGTAGTTTCAGCCCCTTTCAAAGTCCACATGAGGAGGTTTAGTAAGTAAGAGAGGCCAGACAGTTCATATGTTAAGCATTTTCCTATTCATTATCTTTTCAGACCTCTCTCTCTAAAATGCTGCTAGGTAGGCATTATAGCCATTTCCTTATTTTATATTAGGTTAAGAAACTAAGAACCAAAGATTAAGATTCATTGAGAATTTTTTTAATTTGAATTATTTTATTGTTGTTCAATTATAGTTGTCTGCATTTACTCCCCACTACTTCCCCCCTCACCCCAGCCATCCCCACCTCCCTCCCTTGCGTTGAGGATTACACGGTTAATCAATAGACAAGGTTTACAGAAAAGCTGGTTTTTATGCCTCTAGACTATGAGCAATATGCAAACAGGGATTATCTAACTCACAGGTGGCAAACACAAGGCTCACTGGCCAAATCCCACCCTCCACCTTGTTTTATCTGGCTCAGCACCTTGTTTCTACCCAGCAGCAGCGCTGAGCTGTTGCTTAACTGTTAAGGAGAAGTTACATTTATACAGTCCTAAAATTACATTCGGCCCTTTGAAGGCAACCATGAGCCTGATGTGGCCCCCCGTGACAATGAGTTTGACAGCCTTGGTCTAACTCATCCTTCGTTGCAGGAAACAAGAGATATTTAATCATTACATGAATGGTTGAATCTATTTATTTTAATTTTTTTAGTTTCATCAGTCGACTTTTCTTCATTGTTTCCCATTTCCTGCCTTAGAGTATGTATTTTTGGGCACATCAGCAAATGTGGTGAGGGAAGCTTTCCCTAACTCATTAAGTACATTGCTTTGAGAAAGTAATAATTTGTTGGATGGCAAAGGGATTTTCCAGGTGCTAGCTCAGCAAAATGAGACCTATATAGGTTAATGTGGCTTTATCTGGGAATAAAAATATTAATAGTCTCTAACATTAATTGTACTTCCTATTTGCTAGGCACTATCCCAAGAAGACATACGGTTTTATTTAAGTCCCACAACAGTCCTGGGAGATAGGTGTTTATTTCACTAACCGGGAAACTGGGGCTGAGTTACTTGCCTGAGGGAATAAAGCTAGTGGTGAAGTCTTACCTCCAGCTATGAAGACAGAAAGGCTTCATAAGCTTCTTCATATGAAAATAACTAAGAAATAAGAAGGAAGACAAAATTGTTTGTTACCCCTGCTAAACTCAATCCCACAGAGTGCACTGTGACAGCCTTGCTTATCCATAGCCTCCCTACTGCTGGGAAGTGAAACCAGAGCATCTGCTTTGCCTGCCATCATATTCTTCTGTCCTTGTATATTTTTACTTCAGACCAATCTAAGTGCCTGTAACAAATAACAAACACCTTTGCTGCCAAAAGGCTGCAAATAAATACTTTCTCTTTGTTGCTCCCCCTTGATGGTCTTATTTTCAAGACCCTTGTACCTCATAGATACACTTGTTGAAATGCACTTGACATTGCTGCCCCTTGAACCCTCAGTTCCTCTTTAACTCATTCCAGCCCAGTCTCCACCCTTCACCAATCCTCTAACCCTGTTCTCATTACAATTTCAAATGCCTCCATTTTACCAATCCCAATAGGCACTTTTTGGCCAGCATATCAACAGCTTTTAATACCTTAGGCCACTCTCTTTGAAACACTGTCTTCTTTTCAGCCTCCCTTATACAGGAAATTTTACTTCTAGCTCAGCCTCATTCTAGCTGGGTCATTTGGCCAGTTATTTAGCTTGTCTGCTATATGATCTCCTAACTTGCAAAAAAGATCTAAACATATTCTCCATTTTATTCAGTTTCTCTAGAAAGATTAGGTATAGTTTACAGAAAAATATTTATCCATGTATGAGTTGAATGCAGCAGTCAATTCAGTTCTGCAAGAAGATAAAAAAATATTGTAAATGTAAAGTCATTGTATGTGACATGACTATTAATAGCTTCTTAATAACAAGAGGCTCATGTTCTGAACAGTCCAGTTTTGTTCACAGTATAGACAGTAGCAGAATTTATCTGCAGAAGGCACGATCCCCTCAAGTATATCTTGATAAAAAGATATTTAACAAAGAAAAAATAATTATAACTGATAGAAACTACTGTTTAATCCGAGCTTACTAGTAGCATTATGAGAATAAGCTTTCAAATCCTTGGGTCACTGCCGTAACACTAAATAGTATAAACTTTGCTCCTTCCACTCTCATGATAAAAGCAATTATAATTTGTATAATGGCCATCTTAGTTGGTTTTGAATATTCTCCTTGTGATTACTTTGAGCACAATTACATTAATTGGAAAATTGCTTTCCTGATTCAACCTGAGTGATTCAACTTGATATAATTATCCAATTCATATATAAGTAATCAATATTAAGGAAGCAATTTGAATATGATTCTGATTTTAGAACTGAAAAATACTAAAATAGCTATGTAAATAATGTCATTTTGAGGAAAAATTAGCTTTGGCTCACCTCAAAAAGTTTATAATTTCTCCAAAGGTGAAGGTGCTTCTCTGGTCTTTTCTGACTTCCGAGTGCATTTTTCTAAAGCTAAAACATTGTCAAGCTGTTAACCCAAACAGGAGTCTACTGGACATACAAAAGCTTTAAGAATTATTGCAGGGTGTATGAAGTAAAGGGACTTCTACACATGAACAGCATGGTCTTAATTACCTCTCACGCAGGGACACTTTGCCCTCTTGCAGTTTGTACCAGCTGAGCCCACCCACAGGCTTTTGCCCAGTCCCTTGCTGTGGCTTTTCCCTTGTCCAGGTGCTCTGTGACCATTTTTAGATGGAACCCTAATGAAAGTTACCACGCAGAGACCAGCATGAGCAGATAATCTCATCATATCCCCGTGAGTAATTCTCTTTGGCTGTTTCTCCTGTGTTGTTTTGTTGTATTTCACAATGTTTTTCCAAAGCTGGGAATGGCTCATGTACACCTCTAATCAAACACTATGAAAGTGATTTAGTTAAACTACTAGCACAAAGCTATGGCTAAACTGTCCACTCGTTTAATAATTTATATGCAAATAGAAAGTTCAATCAGCAATTATTTACAATATACTTGACATCTGTAATGTACTAGGCCAGTTTTTATAATGAATAAAAATTGCTGTGAATAAAGTTTACATTGGATTTAACATAATGTACAGATGGTCCAGGGTCACCTATATATTTGGAAGTCATTGTTCTTACAATTGTAGGGCATCATTTACAATCCACACAGCACTAAAAGTTAAAGATACTTTGTTAGCTTCAGATTTCTGCTGGGCGTTTAAAATGGCCCACTCTGTCATAATTCATATTTAGCATTGCATTTCAAAGATTCACAAACCAAATAACTGCTTATTTTAAAATTTGTCATCATTCACAGAAAATATTTCTAAGTCATAAAGTTACTTGGATAAAATAATGTTTTTTTAATTGAGCATATTTTATTTAACCCAATGTACCTTGGGATGGGTGCGGTGGGGCGGCATGGTGGGGCAAAAATGAAGACAACTATACTTGAACAACAATCAAAAAAAGAACTAAAAAAAAGGTATTTTTTTTTAAAAAAATCAGCCTATTTTCAATTCAGAAATGTCTTAAGTGTATTTTCTAAGCTAAAATTTGTCAATCAAAACATATTAGAATTTTTTAAAAAATCACCCTACTTTCAAGTCAGAATTATCTTTGGTGTATTTTCCTAAGCTAAAATTTGTCAATCAAAACATATTAAATTTTTTTCTTAACTCAGCCTTCTTTCAAGTCAAAATTGTCTTAGTTGTATTTTCCCAAGCTAAAACTTGTCAATCAAAACCTATCTTAAGCTTGCCAAAGTGTTAATGTTTACATACTTATATGTACACATACACACGATCCTTACTTGCTTGAATAAGCTGCATATGGGGAGCTATTGCACGCATATCCCTTTTCAAGGACAGCACAAGAAAAAGCACATTTTGTGACACTGTACTTATTGCTAAGCCTAAAGTGAAATGCTCACCTTTTTGTTTCTTTGCACACACAACACATTACCAAATATACAATGTCCACCTGACAGTAAGGTATGGAATGATGGGAGTTGCAGCAAATGGCAGTGTCTCCTTTCCAAATCTTTCCCATTCCTTCACCCTCGTGCATACCCAGGGTGTTGTTATGCCTGTGCTTCCCAAACATGGCAATGCATCAGAGTGAAGTGTAGAGATTTTTGAAAAGTACTGATACCCTGGTCTCCTTCCAGACTCTTGGAATCAGAATGGTTGGGAAGCAGCCTGGGGACGAACACCACTGTAAGGTGTGATTCTGCAGCCAAGATTAAATCACACTTACAGGACCTTATCACTTAATATTGGCAGGTATTGTGGGATTTGGTGTCTCTGATAGTTGCTGAAGCTCATGTTACATTTCCAGTTGGTTTTTGCACCTTGGGACGTTTAAAAGAGTATCTTCCGGTCTGTGGACCGCAGAAGTTTTCTTGTTTCTGTCCACCTTGCTTCCCTTTGGGATCTTCTTCCACTTTCAAATCATGTTTCTACAGAAAAAGGAACAATTATTTTCTGAGGCTATGGACTTATTATGGTGAATCTAGAAAATAATTCTATCCTTTTCTTATATATATTTATGTATATAACTCACAGAGACCTAAAATGAGCAGCATAAGGCTTCCTTCTTTTGAACAGGAACAGACGGATTGGTCCTATATTTCTTCTGTAAATATATCACATGCTCCTTCAGATTCTGTCTCTGTCCAGCTGCCATATTTACTGGCTTAAAGGCCTAGTATTAGGACTTAAATCAAGTTAAAATTAAAATGAAAATTTAGTACAACTTATTCTGCTGCAGAAATAATTCAGTCTTCACAGTTCCCTACACTCTCCCTACTGCACCCACCCCATTGAAATGGAATGAATTTTGCTAGTGTTTTTTTCTCTTACAGAAAAATCACAATAGGGGCAGAGGAGGGAGACAACAGCCACTCAAAACTTGACATATATTAATAAGTTGTGTACAGTCAGGCTCGAGAGCAGTATCAGTTTCAATATTTCTACAATGGAACAAATTATTACTCTCCCAAAGCTATCAGTTTAGTGAATTAGTGAAAAATTTACTGAGCACATACACTGACGTGTTCAAAAATATGTATTGCAAGGCAGGATATGAGAAACTGATGCAGAATAAATGTAGATTTATAAGACTATGTATCTGCATCAGAAATGCTTATAAAGTCTCCAATGAAAGATGAAGGGTCAGATATGAGAATAAAGCTACTGAAGGATGCTAAGTGGAGAGCCCAAAAGATGGGAGAAAGAAGATCAGCTGTGGAACTCCTAAAATGGAGTGGGGTTGGAAAAAGATCAGGACAGGAGGGAAACTGACATTTCCTGAATCCCAAGTATATACTGGAGTTTTTGATATGTCATCTCCTTTTT
>CM052544.1:103518989-103558394 GCA_028533065.1 Trachops cirrhosus
TATGACACATGGACATGAACTAAAGGGGGGGAATGTGGGTGGGAGAGGGTGTTCAGGGTGGAGGGGAATGAAGGGGGGATAATAGGACAACTGTAATAGCATAATCAATAAAATATATTTAAAAAAAAATAAAATAACTTCTGTGAAGCACTAGACTGTGGGCATTCCAGTCTGTGTCCCAGCTACTTACCCCTGCTCGTATGGTGAGAAGGGAGTCATAGACACCATGTAAATAAGCAAGTACACTGTTTCCCAATAAAAATTTATTGCGGACCCAGAAATTTGAATTTTATGTTTTTCCCTTTACACAAAATATTACACTTAAAAAAAAATTTTTTTTAATGTAATGGCCATCCTTAGCTCACAAGTGGTACAAAAACAGATGGTGGGCTGACCTTGTGCAGAGAGTGCGGAGAAGAGAGCCCATGCTACAAGTCTGACAGCCTGGAACCCAGACCCACTTCTAAATCATGCTGTAAGCAACGCGGCCCCCGAGACCAGTCACGTTTTTCCTTCGGGCCTCAGTTTTATCATCTGAAAAGCAGAAGGATGAGTTTGGTCATGCGTAAATTTTCTTCCAGATCTAAATCCTCTGTCTCTGTGAACTTGCTGTCTCTAAGAAACCAAAGGCAGAGCCATCCGGCCCGCTCCAGCCCTGGTTGGGTGATTTTCTGGGACCCGGATTCCTGATGTTGGCAAACAGATCTGTGCTCTGGTCTAAGAATAGTTGTCTGTTCGCTGAGAGTTCTGAGGCTCTTCTCTGCGAACCTGGGAAGGCTAATGACAGAACCTTTTCTTCAGTCACTTAGCTTTGGAGGCAATGAAATGCTTCTCTGTTACTGAGGAAAAAGTGAGAGAATATACTGAGACAACCATAGACAGTATGTAAATAAACATCCCACTCTAGTCCAAAAAAATTTTCTTTATGGAAACTGAAATTTGAATTTTCTATAAATTTTACTTTTTATAAAATACTCCTCTTCATTTGATTTTTCTCCCACCAATTAAAAAGTGTTAAAGTATTTTAAAAGGAGAAATATGTGTCTTCACTCTTATAGAAAGGTAAAAGGCAAGGACTTCTGCAAAAAAATAAGGGATGATATGATGGGAAAGTTTGGGATGAAGTGGGAGTTTTAGAGTCACACAGAACTGAATTTGAACTCTGTTTTTTCCCCTACATTGGCTCTGTGAATTTAAAAACAAAGTTGTTGAACATCTTTCTCCCTAAATTTTCTCGTTTGCAAAACGGATACAAAATAACCTGCCTGATTCGGCTATTGTAAGGATTAAATGAATTATTCTATTTAATGGTTCTTGTATACAGAAGGTACTTAATAAATGTAATGTTACAACTCACTTTGTTACTATTTGGTAGGCAGTGTGCTGGCCTACTAAAAATGTCCATGTCCTGATCATTAGAACCTGTGAATAGAACGGTTATGAGGCAAAGGAGAATTAAAGTTGCAGATGACATTAAGGTTGCCAATCAGCCGACCTTCAGATGATGGAGATTATCTTGGATTATCCAGGATAATCTCAAGAATATTTATAAGTGTGGGAGAGAGAGAGTCAGAAGGAAGAAAACTGGAAAGGCAGAAGTGAAGAGGAGGACATGACCCAGCACTGCTGGCTTTAAAGATCTGAGGGGCCATCCATGCTGTTGCAAAGGGTAAAATTTTCATTCATCTTCTGGTGGACACTTGGCTGCTTCCATATCTTGGCAATTATAAATAATATTGCAATGATCATAGGAGGCTTATGTTCTTCTGAATTAGTGTTTTGGATTTCTTTGGATATATTGTCAGAAGTAGGATCACTGGGTCAAAACACAGATCCATTTTTAATTTTTTGAGGTATCTCTATACTGCTTTCCACAGTGGCTGCACCACTCTGCATTCCCACCAACAGCGCAAAAGGGTTCCCCTTACTCCACATCCTCACCAGTACTTTTTGTTTGTTGATTTATTGATAATAGCATGGGTGGACCTGGAGAACATTATGTAAGTGAAATAAGCCAGTTAGAGAAAGGCAAATACCATATGATTTCACTCATATGTGGAATCTAACGAAGTAACTGAACTAACAAGTAAAATACAGACAGACTCATAGAGAGCAGGCTGGCAGCAATGGCGGGGTGGGTTCTGGGTGGAGGGATCAAGCAAAAAGGAGAAATAGTGTGGTGATTGTGGGGGGAGTGGGCTGTAAGGGAGATCAGTGGTAATGGAAAAGTACAATAAAGAGAAGGAAGGAAGGAAGGAAGGGAGGGAGGGAGGGAGGGAGGGAGGGAGGGAGGAAGGAAGGAAGGAAGGAAGGAAGGAAGGAAGGAAGGAAGGAAGGAAGGAAGGAAGATGGATGGATGGATGGATGGATGGATGGATGGATGCGAGGGACCTGTAAACCCAGAAGTGCCAGCAGCTTTTAGATGATGGAAAATGCGAAAACATGGATGTTTTCCTAGAGCCACCAGAAAGGAAAAGCGGCCCTGCCAACACTTTGATTTCAGTCCGGTGAGACTCGTTTCAGGCTTCCAGCTTCCGGAACTGTTAGGGTAGTTAATTTATGTTGTTTTAAGCCTCTACATTTGTGGTAATTTGTTACAGCATCAACAGGAAACGAATTTATATTATTATTATCTATTAAAAAATAACTAGTTGGCCACAAAAGCATGTGCCTCCCCCTTTCATAATGTAGAGGTTTTTAAAAAATTTTTTATGATCATGAACTTGCATATATGTACTTATGTATACATGGAATATATGTGTGTGTATGTATGTATATACAGGGTAGAGCAAAAGTAGGCTTACAGTTATTTGTATGGAAAATAATATAATAATTATAAATAACAATATAAGAATTTAAAGAAAATCATACCCATGTTTTCTTGAGTTTGGTGTCTCCATGCAGAAATCACGGAAGAAAAATAGGGAGAACCTCTAGGAGAGAAGAAAGATCTCTGATGGGTAATTGAATTAAGTTTCTGTGGTGTGGCATTAAGGAGAATGCTTTTCACTGTCTCCTTATTAAATCATAAATAAGAAATCTACTTACCTGGATTTGCTGTAGTCAGTTTGGGCCACTATAACAAAGATATTATAGACTGGGGGAATGAATCAAACACCATGAAGGTTTTCCTCACAGTTCACAACATCAAGATGCTGGCAAGTTGAGTTCCTAGTTTGCAGATGGATATCTTTTCACTGTGTGTCCCATTGTGAAGGTTTCACCCTCTTGACCTAATTAATTCCCAAAGTGTCCCCCCATACCATCATACAGAGAGCTAGAGTGTTAATGTATGCATTTTTGCAAAATACAAACATTCAGTCCATAGTAAAGGGTCAACAGAGACCAGGCAAAGAGACTCATGTATGGGCACCACAATATAGATGGAGAGTGCGTTACAGTAGGAGTCAGGAGCTGCGAGTTCTATTTTATGTTCTAACATCTGGATGTACTCAGTGACTCAGGGTCATGGTTTTGTCTTCCATATCATGAGGTCAACTTTCTATAGTCATGCAGCTTTCTGATCCAAGGGTAAATGTTTTGGGGAAAGCTTTGACAAGGAAACAATGATTAACGTGGATATCAGACCCAGAACATATAATACACCCAGTTCATTGGCAATTGCAACCTCATCACCAAGATGGCCTGTTCTACTGAAACTCTGAAAATCCTGAGTCACACAGGTTGTACAATTGCCAAAAAAACTCTTCAGTAAGAGTAACCATGGAAACAGCACACCAGCTGTCTCAAGGGGTGTATAAAAACATCTGAAAACTAACAGAGGAGCGCTTGGCAAACACTGGGAAAGGTAAGAGTCTGTGCTTGCCTGGGGAGGGTAACAAGGGTCTTTTGATATTGCTGCACTGAGCAGTGTAAGCATAAGATCTAAAGGCAAGAATCCGGACCTCGGAGCAGGCTCTGGGGTGATGGACTTCACAGCTGACACCCGTGGTCTGTGGAGAGGGTCCTGTGTGACTGAGACACCCTAGTCTAAATTTATCCGCAATACATCTCCTACAGCCTTGACGGTATATGATGATCGGCTGCCATTAATTCTGCTGTGTATTTCATGGTTAACCTCTTTACCTAATTAAAACTCCAGTGAAAGTCTGCCTCTACATAGGATAAAAGAAACTGTCTCTAAACTCTGTTATACACCTGAAACTGCACTGCTGTCCTTATCACCTAGTTATTTTAATTTAAACAAAATGACTTTAATTCTATGTGTATTGACTTGTTTTATTTCATTACATATACAACATAATGATTCATTCCTATAAAAATTTGAACTACAGAGAGTACAGGGCAAAAGTTTCCCTCTCAATCTCTTAATCCCACGGCCTTCTGAGAGGTAAACTCGGTTACCAGTTTTGCATATAACCTCTAAGACCCTTTTCTGTATGTCTCACAGTTTATTGTGTTTGGTCTGGGATTTATTATTTGATAAATTGCTATGTGTTGACCTCCAGTGAGCTTTTCCCCCACTTACCAGCATATTTTGAATCTATTTCTGCTTCTGTACATTTAAATCTCCCTTCAAACTTATTGCTCTAAAATTTACATCAAAACATGTCCCATTTTCCTGAGATAAAGTTATTTTCCTTTACTAAGCAAAGATCCAGAAATAGCCAAGAATAAGAGAGAACTAGCTATACAATCAGAAAGACATTCACACTCTTTCTCTGCTACTTGCTATCTAGTTGAAGTTGGTCAAATTGCATGTACTTTGGGGGCTTTAGCTCCTTCATAAAAAGTGAAGAGGGCTATAAAATTGTGATGAATGAGAATGAAGATGGGGACCTCATCCAGCATATTGCCTGGCACAGAGCAGGTACACAGCATATATGAGTTTCCTCCATTTAAAAAATCTGTAAAGAAATAACATTGTAAGGCAGACCCGTTGGTGATAGGTGGCACGTGTTTGATGATCAGTGCATTGCTGCTGTGGGACAAAGGGATGGAGCCGCAGGTATAGCAGCTCTTCAGAATCGTGCCAGGTTTGTTCTGTAATGGTCTTGCCTCCATCGGATCTGAACTCTTTGAGAGAAGGATGCAGATTTGACCTAGCTCTGCACCCCGGAGTATGCAGAGCCTTGCACATAGTTTCATATGATCAGTGTACAAAATATTTTTCAAATGAATGTATGAGATTATCTTCCAACTGAAGCAACTGCCCAACTCTACACCTAGATTTCCATTTTTCCACATTCTTCCTTCATAATCTCCGTTACTGTCTTTTCAATTCGATTATAATAAATCTTGTTAAATTGAGAAATCCCAGGTTCATATAAATGATCGATAAAAATGTGTTGAACAAAATGTTCACATACTGGAAACTGAGGTTTCCAATGGTTGGAAAGGATAGTATTCAAATTCAGAGTCAATTCTGAAAGTCCTACTTGTCCTCTTTTCTCCAAACCCCATGCTCACAGTCTGCTCCCCTACTTCTATTCTAAATAGTTTACCACCCCTTCCCTTTTTCCCTTCCATTATGTTGTCTCTTGGTTTGTTCTCTGATTTAAGAAGAAGAATATCTTTTATCTAATGAAAATAAATTAATATATAATTTCCATACTAATGGTTCCCTCCCAGAAATTAAAGGTTCCCACTGCAAATTGGTTAAAATATAACTGTCCTACTTATATGCATAATCTGACTCCTGTCTCCCTACCTGAGGTCATTTCAATCCATCTTTCCCTATTTTCACTAATCTTGGACCACTCTGACCTTCCTGTTTCTCAAACACTTGAGTACAGAGGGGCTTCTGTATATGTAGTTTCCTCTGCTGGAATACTTTTCAAATCTCTCTCCTTATGACGGGCTCCTAAAATCTAGGCTTCATATTATATGTCATGTCCTTTGAAAATATTACCCCCCTAAGTTCTACTTCCCAATTATAAGTTAACTTTCTTCCTCATTGTTTTATTCAAAGTTTTAAAGTTTCAAACTGCAAACATCACAATTTCTAACTTTTTGTTTTGTCTCCTTCATTGATTTTTTTCAGTTCACTGAAAGTGATTCTCATGTGATTTCTTTCAATTTTTGGATGTGTAGCACCTAGGACAACTAGTGAAAGCTTTGGCACATAGCTGATACTCATAAGATAATATTGAATAAATCAGTCCACAAGGGATGCTTGGATATTCTGTTGACTTTTCTGGATTTGAAGTCACAGTTTCTGGGATACAATATTTACTAGAGATTTTAGTTTATAATGATCATAATTGAGATTTTGATGCTCTGAACTCCTGTGTATTATGACTTACATGAACAACCCATTCATTTAGTTCTATATTTTCTATTAAGCAAACTGTTCATCTTTATTGATGAAGGCTGTATTTGCATTTAACCAAAAGTGTTCACACTATTGAGTCATCAGAAATCTAATCAATAATACTAATATGTAAGAAACTAAAGGATTTTTTGAGCCAACAAACTATTTTATTATTAAGTATACTATTTTTCCATCTCAAAAACCTAGTAATTCCAGAACTTGGTATCATTCTTAATGACATAGATAATAGTTCATCTTTATTGCATTAAAGTAGAACATTATAAAATAGGATACCAACGCAATCAATATTTGATGAATGTATCCTTATATTCTGAGTGCATTCATTATATGCATTAATTTTAAGTTTGGGTATATCATAAATTAATAAGTATTAATAAGAGAGTTTATCAAAGGTGCAATGTTAAATTATCATGGGTAAAGAATTAGGCTCCATTTCTTCAAAGATTCTTTCTTCTTGCCAAGAATTCTTAATTACTTTGAGCTCTGAAGCATCTCATCTACATCACATTTCCCTGATGGTATTCCTGTTTTGAATATATCTTTTGAAATTACTTATTTAAAGCTTGTTTATAGAAGAAATTAAATACAGTCTATATGACAGCAAATTTAAATATCTATTAAGGATGTTTAATCACTTAAGATTTTTCTAAAAACCAGAGGTTTATAAGAATACAATATGAGTGCTATAGATAGGCATGAGACTGGACCCTGCAATCACTAAAAGAAGGGTCCCTGGTTAGAAGACATGCTTTTTCTCATTATTTCCAGAATTTGGAACTGGATGTCGCTAGACCCACTCTGGAAAATATTTTGCTGGGAAAAAGGAAAGTGGGTTCTACCACCCTCCCCTGGAAATAATGATTGTGATGATGATAGTCAATACTCTCTGAGCATTTACAGTATGCTAACCAGTTCACATCCTTTGGTTAACTTAATCCTCATCACAGTTAAGTAGGAATAACTATTGTCCACATTTATGAATGTAAAAAAAGGCTTTGAGAGGTCGATATTTGCTCTACAATGCCCTCCAATAGTTCACTCTATCAGTCTGTGGTGAGTTAGAGGGTCTGAAATGCATGGGAGGCAGAGAGGCACCTCAAAGCTCCCACACTCAGCAGAAAAAGACGGAAGGATCCTGAGGACATGCAGCAGGAAGGAGGGGGCAGTTCCACAGACAATGTGTTCTTCTAGAAGGAAAGGTAAATGAAAGTACGTTGCTGTAGCAAAGACAGATGACAAAAGAACACAGAGATGGTGGACTCTTAGGTACTGAGAAACACAATTCACCTGAATTATTTAGTACATGGGAAATAGCAAAGGCAGAGAGGAAATGAAAAGGGAAGGGGTACTTCTACCCTGGTTCTGTCCTGACATTGACATGAATTCTGGGAAGCACCCTGTTTGGAGATGGTAAGAGAACAAAGATGAAATGGCAGAAGAAGATGTTCAAAGATATGGACGGTCAAAGCTGTTCTTGATTGTGAGTGATTAAAAAATAATGACATTCTAACTGTGCTGTGCATGAAGTTAATCATCATAACAGTGTGGTCAGTAGTGTTGCTGCCACCATTTCATAAAAGAGGAAACTGAGGCATAAGCAAAACCAGGTAACTCACCCAAGCATGGAAGGCTATTTACTGTTCAGTGAGAATCAAACCCTGGGAGGCTGGTGTCACGGCAGTGCCACCAGTCACAGAGCTGTATCCTGTTAGATCTTAGGGGGTGAGATTCTAATGATTACAGTTACCATGGTCATCCACGGAGAGACTATTCATTGATGCTCTGGCCTGCATCTTCACATGAATGAACTGAGAAAGACGTCATGGACAGATGCACAGCATTTCCCATAAGCTGCATAGATAAGTAAATCAATCAAACAATGATTTCCTAATCACACTAGCAATCATGAATAGCTCAAGAAAAGCCAAGGAGTAGTAATCACCTTGTAGGGCTAGATATTTAATTGATCATGGTAGCCATACGGACTGGAAGTCTCTGCAAAGACACTCAGTGAAATGGCATATAAAGCATGGCAGTAGAAGCCTGCAATCAGTAGAATAATGCAATATGGAAAATTTAGAAAGTGCAATTTAAATATTTAAGAACCATTGCTGATTAAATGTGTATAATAAGGTAGTGGTGTAACAAGTTATTTCTAATATTGTATTATTTTTATTTTATTTTAATTAAATTTATTGGGGTGACACTGGTTAATTAGACCATATGGGTTTGAAGTCTAATACATGATCTGTATATTGCATTGTGTGTATATTTCTTGTTTTTAACTTGGGCAACAAGTATTTATTTGAAATAAAAAAGAATAGTGATTCAGGAAGCACTGATTGAGACAGAAACCCAAATAATATTCCAATTAGGAGACAAAGACAATAGGTATTTATGAGAAAGGGAAGGGGAACAATTACATCGACAGAAAGAAGGTGTTTCTATTGGGGAAGTTAAGCTAACATATGAGGCTAATTCTAAAAAATGTTTTTAGTTTTCAGCCATCAATCCAGTAGTCATAAAATCTTTCTTGTTATTGTTGCACACAGTTCTTCTTTGGGACACAGTGTTGCTTTAGGCCCAGTCCAAAGGTTATTTTGCCTGGTTTTAACTTTCCAAAGATTTGAGGCACCAGACCTGCGTGCGAGGCAGTTCCTCTGGGACAGCCGCTCTGGCTCCACTTTAAAGGGGCTCCCTTCACCCTGTTGATCATAGCTGTGAAATTAACTCCTCCCTGCCTTGAAACTATCTGCAGTAGAGTCAAAAGATCATTCTCTTAGTTACAATTTCTTTATGTTCAAAGCTTGTTTAAAAGCAACATGTAAATACCGCAGAGTTTTAACTGCCATCATTCCAGAGGTCATTTACATTTTAAGGGAGGCTGGTTATTAACACAGAGGAATGCAGATAGAATTCGTAGCTGTCAGGCAGGCCCCCAGCTCCCACTCCAGTCTTGTTTGGAATTGGAGGATGGCGGCTGGCTGGCGGTTGTGCCCCAGGAAGCCTGGCAGAAATAAGTAGGGGAAGTGAGATCTTAGTCACTACAACTGATTTACTTCAAAAAAATTCCATTCTGAAAAAACATTTACCCAAGGTTGTTAAAATGAAAAATGGAATTATGGGCTATGCTAGTTCATTTTTTACTGTGCTTCAGTTGAATTCAACAGCAGTTAAAATTTTCTACCTTGAAAATATTTGCATATTTCACAAGTATCTATTCAGCTCTGGATGGCATAAAGCAGACTTTCTAGTTAATGAAGCATTTCCAATGCATTTATCTTCTCATAAAAGGAAGCAAAAAAAATCAAATAAAATTGTTACTGAGTTTTAATCATCAAGGATTCTTGTCCAGTACAGCTTTTCCCAGATGGTTAAATCCTTTTCTCAATAATGCCAATACAGCAAGAATAGTCTTAAAGTATGTTAATTATTTATATCATTCAAATATGCTCATCTCCTAAATAATAATTTGCCAAGTATTAGAGCAGTTATTTTGGATTTTCTGCTGCAAGTAAATTAGCCCATCTATGATTTAATTCCAATTCATTTAGGTTCAAGGTGATACTCATAAAGAGCGAGAAGTTTAAGTGCAAATTTTAAAAAATCCTGATATGATAACTTATGAAAGCACAATGCAGACTTAACCTGGAGTGCTAATGGGGACTTACACTGTGGTGCTTACTGATTTCTTTTGTTGTCGTTGCCACTGAGAAATAGCCATATCATCATCCAAGACTCATTCTTCGCTCTCACAACCTGGGGCACAGTGGCCATACTGTGCCATCACCCCACCCCTCACTGGTGATACCTTCAGACCTACTGAAAAGCCGGAGAACAAAACAAAAAACCCCTGTGTGTCGCTGGGTAGACTTTTTGCTTCCGTTTCAGCCACAAGCTATCTGGCTGAAAGTCTGACCAGAATATAAATGAGAAAGCTTTTAAACAAGCATTTGTAATATGTAAATGAACTCTGGTGTCCAGAGATTTCACTACAGATTCCCAAATCCGGGAAGTTATTTCTTTACTGAATCCCCAACCCCAACAGCATCTGACCTCGGTGCTCACGTAATAAAGCAGAATCTCCCCTGAATCCAGGTGCTACCAAAGACCAGGTTGAGGTAGGAAAAACAAATCCGATCTAATGCCTGCTTCCCATAAAACTATACATTATGTTTAGAGCAAAATATCAACTCAGCTATCCCCTAAGCTGCTTCGCCGCTAATCAGGCCTCTCCAGTTCTAGCCTCATCATATCCCACTCTCCTCCTGGCTCACCACATTCCAGCTTCAGTAGCCTCTCCCTCTTCTGCGGAGTCAAGCTCTTTGCTCCCAGGGGTCTTTGTATTCTCACTTCCCTGCGTCTGGAACACTCTTCCCTGGCTCTGCTCAAGTGGGTGTGCCCTGGCCAGCTCATTCCACTTACCTGTCTCTGTCCCACCTGGTTAGTCTGCTTGTCATCATCCCATTTCCTGCTCCTCACTGACCTTCAATTAACCACGAGCTAATCGTCTCTTGTTTATGTGATTTGTACATATTTTATTGTCCATCTGCCTTTGAGGATCTTTTTAAACAACTTTCTGTTTGGCACTAAAACAGCTCCAGGCACAGCAGAAGTGTTCAGTTTAGTAAATGAAAGAATATTCACAACTGGAGAGAGGGAAAGAAAAGAAGAGCACTAATGAATGTCACAGTGAAAACCAGCCTTCTCCCAGGAAAACCACAATATGAGCATGGCGAAAAGCTTCTTGGAAAGGCAGAAAATAAATACTTGTATAGATGACCATAGTTACACAAAAAGCATTCCTTATTTATTTATCATGTTGTTTTATTTATGTGTTCTGAGCAGTCTGAATATTTATTGAGTAAATAAAGTGGGCTTTGGGGTAGGTTCTCTACAATATTTTGTTAATAAATAAATCATTGTACAAGTTTGCCAATTTGAATCTTAACATGTTATAAATATATTCATCTCTTTGAGTTTTCTTCTTTTTGAATAATATGATTTTGGTTCAAGACTTAAAAAATACACATTCATTTATTTCAATTTTTTGTGATGGGATGCTACATGCACGTTGGTATTTTTCTTAGTTTTGATTTTTAACAAAGTTCAGTGTCATAATTCATGCTTAGATGAAGAAAACAAAATTAAATTTCTTTTTTTCAAACTTTACCTTGTGTCCTTTTTAAGGGAACTTGACAAATAGGCTGTATATTACTTATGACATAGGTCAACCTGTTCTAACAAAGAAACATATAAATTCAGCTGCTCAAATAAGATAGATGTTTGTTTTTTTCTCTCATGTCATGGTCCAGAGGTAGGTGGTTCAGGATGGAAAGGCAGCTCTGAAATCCCCAGTTCTCGTCGTGAACCCTGTGCCAGAGAAGGATTGCGCTGGATGAAGTTAAACAGACCAGGAAGAGATTATTCAAGCGAACGGTCTGCGTTGTATACTTAAAAGTTGCTGAGAGTAGATGTGGGAAGTTGTCATGACAAGAAAAATGATGTAAATATGAGAGGTGACATTAACTGAACTTATGATAATCATTTCACAATATATGCACATATAATTCATTGCATTGTACACCTTAAATGTACACAATGTTGTATGTTAACCATATCTCAATAAAATGGAAAAAGAAGGTTGTTGCAATAGGAGAGAGAGACTGAAGGTGAGAGCAGTTAGACGCTGGGGCGAGTTAGTGGAAAGGAACTGGAAGGCACTGTGGACAGGTCCATCAAAATGACTGGGCCATCTGTGTTTGCTGGTCGGTGCTTACTGAGCGCGGTTAGGCCCCTATCTTTCCACAGAGCCTGGGAGGTAGGGGTACTATCTTATGTATTTTTTCTTGATTTGGCAATACTTTCTTTTTTAATTGAGGTGACTTTGGTTAATATTGTATAAGGTTCAGGTGTACAAGATTATAATTCAGTATCTGTGTACATTATAGTGTGCTCACCACCAAAGGTCAGGTTTCCATCAGTCACCATGTATTTGACACCTTTACCCACTTCTCCCTTCCCCACCCCCTTCCCCTCTGGTAACCACTGCTGGTAATCTGCTGTCTGTATCTGGGAGTTTATTTCTGTTTGCTCATTTGTTTCTTTTTGTTTCACAGTCCACATATGAGTGAAATTGTATGGTTTGGTCCTTTTCTGCCTGATTTATTTTACTTACCATAATATCTTCAAGACCTGTCCTTGTTGTCGCAATGGCAGTATTTCATCATTTTTGTGCCTGGGTAGTATTCCGTTGTGTGTGCATGTGTGTGTACTATGGCTTTACTCATTCATTTATCCATGGACATTTAGGCTGTTTCCATATCTTGACTATTGTAAATATTGCTGCAATGAACACAGGGGTACATATATCATTTCAAAGTAGTGTTTTTATATTCTTCAGCTAAATACCCGGAAGAGAAATTGTTGGGTCATATTATACTTCTATTCTTAATTTTGAGGGGAACCTCCATACTGCTTTCCACAGTGGCTGCACCAGTTTATATTCCCACCAACAGTGTAAGAGGGTTTGCTTTTCTTCACATCCTCTCCAGCACTTGCTATTTCTTGTCTTTTTCATAATAGCCATTCTAATGGGTGTAAGGTGATATCCCATTGTGGTTTTGATTTGCACTTCCCTGATGATTAGTGATGTTGAGCATCTTCCCATGTGCCTGCTGGTCATCTGTATGTCTTAAGGGAGGGCTTCCTGATCTTTGAGAGAGATATTCCTGGCTTGTGAAACTGCCAACAGGCTGGGAGAAAATTTACATCTCAAAGGGACAAAGAAAGAATTTGTAAGTTTTATAAAGTAAATAACTCATAGAGTTTATCTTCCAGCATTAGAGGCACCTATGACTTACTAAGACTTAGGGCACACCAGCCACCCCTTGTCTGATCTGGATGATGTCATTGATATAATGGATTGGTGTATAATGGATCTGAGGGACTCAGACAGGCTGAATCTCTGCAGACTACATTATAAAAAAGGGCAGGAAAATTAACGGAGCCCTGAAACCAAAGCATAAGTGAATGTATTTGTGCCAATCATGTAAATGCAAGCTATTTCTGATCCTCTTACCTGACCAGAATAGGAAAGAATGCATTCACTACATCAGTGCTGCATGCTATGGGAACATGAGGCTTTGTAAATCTGTTCTAGCAGTGACACTACATCTGGCACAGCAGCTGTGGTCATTCTGCAGCATCCATTAGTTCTGGAGGAGCCAGGCTGGCAAATTAAACAGAGGTAAGATAGGGACCACCACCACCCCAGCAACCTCTAGTCTAGGTTTTTATTGTTGAAATGAATCTCTGCCAATCCCCATCTGTGTATAATATGATGAGGAAGAAAATGGTGTATAGCAATTATAGGAAAAAGAAACAGTAGCCCTGGCTGGTGTGGCTCAGTGGACTGAGCGCTGGCCTGTGAACCAAAGGGTCTCTGATTCGATTCCCAATCAGGGCATATGCCTGGGTTACAGGCCAGGTCCCCATTAGGGTGTGAGTGAGTGTCAACTACACATTGATGTTTCTCTCACTCTCTTTCTCCCTCCCTTCCGCTCTAAAAATAAATAAATAAAATCTTTAAAACAAAGAAAGAAACAATAAATTGCTGACTCACTCATCATAGTGGAATCTAGGAGAAAAAGTTACAGGTCAGAAAGACTAAGATTTGATAGCTTTATCCACAAGGCCTAATTACTTTCTACATGACAAACTATAAATTATTTCATTCTCTGAGTTTGAATTTCTCTACCTGCATATAAGCTTAGTAATATTTGCCTTTAATCTGTCTAGTATAGAAGGCTATTAAGTAAACAGATGAATAGAGAATGTTTTCTCAATAATGGTAGCTATTTGGTGCTATAAACGTGGGTTGGGAAGTCTATAAACATGAGCAAGAAAGGTAAGCAATTCAGTAGGAATGTATAGGGTGTACTACTAACATCTTCTCTGCTTATATGTAGGAGCTCCTGGAAAAATGGTGTTAAAATCTCCAGCCATGTTTTTCTGGATATTTCTTTTTCTCCTTGTAATCTATCAGTCTTTGCTTTATACATTTTAAGGCTATGTTATTTGATACATGCAAATTTAAGACTATTTTAGCTTTCTATTGAATTGAACTCTTATCATGATTAAGTATCCCTCTCTAAGTTTCTTTATTACTCTTTCTGGATCTAAAGACTGCTTTGGTGTATATATAGCCATGAACTTTCTTCTGTATAGACAATGAATGCCCTCTCTCTATCTAGTAATATTTCTTGCCTTATGTCCTACTTCGTCTGCTATTATTATACTAGACTAGCTGTCTTTTGGTTAGTGTCTGTTAGTGGTAATTACTGACCATGATAAGTGTTATGAAGGAAATAAAAAGAGATGTTTAGGTGAGATAGAGAGCAATTAGGGGCAACTTTACGTAGGATTTCAAGGAGTACCTCTGTCTAAGGATGTGAGAGCTAGATAATGAGAAAGTACCAGCCAATGAAAAGTCCAAGGAAAGAGCATTTCCTGTAGAGGAAAGAATAAATACTAGAACATTTCTTATGGCAGTTAAGCATTAGCCCTAGTCCTGTAATAGGGACAAGGCCTGGTGGGGAGGAGGTGTAAGTACAAAGGGCAGAGGGACTAGAGATGAGTTTAGAGCAAGGCAGGAATGAGACTGTGCTGGACCATATAAACCAGGAACAGAAAATATTTTTTAAAGGCTCAGATAGTAAATGTTATGTGCTTTGCAGGTGAAATTACTTCTGTTGCAATGACTCGATTTGCCATTTATTGGAAAAGCAATTTTAGATAATACATAAGTGAAGGAGCATGACTATTTACAAAAGCAGGCAGTGGACCCAAAGTGGCTGCTAAAGTTCTCCAACATCCCCTCGTTAAACCAAGGGAAGGATTTGGATTGGTCTAAATGCATTGGGCAGTCTTTCAAGTGGTATTTTCATTGCTGATGTTTTTTGTGAGCTTGTTTGATCATTTGGAGAGACAGTCTGATATACATATTTTAAATCGGTCACTCTGTTGCTGAGTGGAGGTGGGTAGCCAGGAGGTAAGAGTTGAAGTAGAAAAAAACAGTTATTACAGTGCTGACTCAAGATGTAAAATCACTTGAAAAGATTAGCTTAGAGTGGACCTAAAAATCTAACATATAAATAATGGAAGGAGGGAAAGAACTTGGTGATGAATTGCATTTTACAGATGAGGAAAATGCATAAATCGAAGATGACTCTTAGGTAGTAGCATTTAATAATATAAGGAAAACCTGGAATTGAGCAAGATGGATAGACACAAAAGTTCCATTTTGGGTATGTTTTGCATTTGAGATGCCTGTTAGTCATCCAGGGAAGATGTCAGGTAGACAGTTGGATATGGAGCTCAGAAAAGAGGTGTAGGATAGAAATTAGGTCGATCAAGAAATTGCTGATTTTTTACCTGTTTTTCACTTTCCATGACATCAGCTCCATGTAGTTCTGTCTAATGTACCTTTTATAATCAGGCAAGGAGAAAGTTTATGGGAGAGAAAATAAGAATAAGAAGTGAAAAAGTCTGCCTGAGGCGCATCAACCTTTAAAGGTCAAACAAGAGGAAATGTCAGCCAAGGAGACGTTGTAGGAGCAGCCAGTGAAGTCAGAACAAAACCTGGAGAGTGCCCTGTAGGCCCCGAGAAGAGGGCATTTCAAAAGAAACTACTTTGAATGCTGCTGAGAGGTTGAGTAATACAAGGAGTGCAGAAGGCCACTGAACTGGGCAGCACAGAGGTCACTGACAAGATAACTGGAGGAAACGAGCAGTTTGGAATGAGTTCAACTATGAGTGAGAGGTGAAACAATTAACAAAACTTATCTCCACAGTTGGTTTGAGATGTTTTACAGGGATATTCAGAAGCTATAGGATGATGAGGGTTTTATGATTGATTATTTGAGATCAAAGCTATAAAAACATAGCTTAATGCCACTAGAAATCACGGATTAAAGAGAGGAATGCAGGCAATGCGAGGGTACCCAGGTGCCTTAAGTGGCAAGTAGTTAATTAAGTAGGTTAAGTGCAATTGACTTGGAGCCCAAGCTGAAGGGAGCAGGAACCCGTACACCGAGCTATCCATTCTCTAAAATCTGGACCTCCATTCTTAACTTTCCAGGCCTGAGAGATGACATTAGATGTGTCATCTATCAACAGAAGATCGAAGCAGTATATTTCCACTACAGAAAGTAAAGAAAATTATAATTCTGAAAGCGATGAAAATAAGACCAGGGAGCACAGATTTCCAAAGGTACTATGAACTTCGTTCCTGTAAGTATTGGCTCCAAGATGAAGTAATCAAGGGGTTTAATGTATTCTCCTCAGTAAAGCTAGACAGGGAAGAATCGCTCCACTTCCTTGAGACATGAATATGAATGAATTATTACTAAACAAAACAGCATGTCAGCTGTGATAAGGGAAGGGAGGAATATGAAGACAGTTTGGGGGTTTTAGAGTCCCATTTAGACCACTAACACGAGATGCTACTGAGTAAGAATCTTCAGCCAAAACGCACTGGTAGGGCCCTAAATAAAAATTTAAATATTTAAATAATGTTATACCTGTTGATAAACAGATCATGCTCAAAATCTCACTAGGGTTCTCCTACCTACCTTAGGCCCTTCCATAATACCCTGTCACCCCAACAACTCAGGGTTAATGCTTAGCACAGCGGGGGGCCTCTGATCCTAACCATCTTTACTGTAATTTTTCTCTCTAGTATCTTTCCTCTCAACCGACCACTGATAATTGTGCAGACTAACACTAAGGTAAAGGAAAACACAGCTCTCCCTTCTGGATGTCTTCCAAACACCGCCCCTCAACTACAAACATTCTCTAAAGCTTTACCTAACACTTTGGTTTAAAGGCACCGGGGCATAATCCCTCGGAGAAAGCAGAACATGGCATGCACAGGGATCAATGGCTGTGCCCAGGAAGGGCCTCTAATTTAGAAGTGAGAGAATAGGAATGCATCTGAAGAACTACAAAGTAGTCCACATTGACTGGAGCACAGATTATATGTAAAGAGCAAGGAGATGATGGGCAGGACAAGAAGGGTCAATGAGAAATTGAGACTCATGGGTAGGGAATCTGGTGCCAAATCACCTGGTTTAGAATCCCAATTCTCTGTGAGAGCTTGAGCATGTTATTCAATCTTCTGTGCCTCAGTTTACTCATCGGAAAAATGGGAGTAATAATAATTTCTTGATAGGGTTATTTAGAGGTTTAACTGAGTTAGTAGATGAAACAAGCTCCAAAAAGTGCCTGACTGCAGTGACCATTCCGTAAAAGTTAGCTGCTTTGTTGGTGGAGACGGGTATCTTATTTTGGTAAAAGGGAGTGCTGTGGCTGGTTCTCTGGGCAAATGCTTGCATTTTATTGACTAAATATAACTATGTCTGATGTCCTCAAAGCATAAAGGGTGCATATTGCAAACTATTGCCAAATGGTCCATGACTCTTTTCAAGGGAGAGTGGGAAGCTGGGCGGAGTCACAGGAAATGCAACACATCAAGGCCCTGCAAAAGGAGTTCATTAGCATCCAGCTGGCCCAGCATCAATGCAGGACAGTTTACGCATGCTTTTAACTGTAATTTGACACTGTTTAAAAAGCTCACCTGTAGGATTTCTTGATTTCCTTTGGCAAATCCCCTAGACCAACTTTTATTTGCTGTACAATCCAATCAAGACTTAAATTTTGCTACTTAGAAAAATAAATTAAAAGTTGTTAGATAGTATGGGTGGTTTAATAGAAATGAAATTTGGTCAGTTGGTACAGATTGATGACTATTAGTCTAGAAAGGCAGGCATGGGGAGTACCCTTTTCAGAAGCACTTGGTTCTCTTAATCTCCAAAATGACCCAGTGACAAGAATTTCATATGATAATTTGTTTAACATTAGAACTTGAATCTATGAATGGTGGTCAAGGCCTTTTAGATAACGACTGTGCATACAATAGGTATAGATACCATACAAAGTTTGATTCCATAGAAAATCCAAAAGCCCAGAAATCAGGTAGTTTTTTTTAAAATATCAAATGAATCAGAAAAGAACTTGATATATTTTTGTCACTTTTGTCCATATCTTACTTTTTAATTATTGTAATAAGAAATTTGCTTACTTTTAAAATCTTCCAATTAACTTCCTATAATAAAGTACTCACTGAGTTTGTGTAATTAAAATGCTAAGCTAGCACACCTAAACACTTATCTAGTAACAACTAATGTCTCTAAAATTTTCTAGAAAGGGAAAAGGAAAGCAGATGAAAGATAAGCAAATATCTGTATATAAACTTCCCTGTTTCAGTTGATTTTTATTGTTGCTGGGTGTTACCGATCTCAGGGCTGCGTCTGTCGGGCTGACGTCACATTATTTCTCTGTCATTGCAATCCCCCACACAGAAGGTCTGATAGAGGCTAATTAATAGTTCCATGGAATATTTTAAAAAGGCAAAATCATTCACTACTTCTCAATATTTGTGGGCTCTGAAACAGATGGCATTTTTAAAAATTGTATTTCAATGCAAGAATATGCATGTTACTTCCATCTTTGCATGTGAGCTTGTGAACAGTGCTGAAGTGAAAAGGGGGCTCAATATCCTGTATTACTATAAACACTGAGAGAAATATTTGATGTGAATAAATGAATTCAGTGGTGGGCCATTGGCATTGTTCCTACCTGTAAGAGAAAGAGAAAGAAAGGAAATGCTCACCTGAATCATGTATTTACAATAACGTAAACAGACAGCTCAAAGAGCCTACTTGTTAAAGTACAGCCTCCACAGATTACCAGACCTTAAAACTGTAAAAGAAATATTTCCACATTAAAGGAAATGTATAAGATAAAAAGTCCATATGTTTACCAGTCTTTGACTGAATGCATCACTTTCTGTGTTTTTTTTTTTAATTGTCAGCCCTGTGAGGGTCTTGTGCCTTCTCAGCTGTTGGTGCCCCTGGCTCAGTCCCCCGCTGAGTCCCACAGGGGAGGAGGCTGGAGGGCAATTCTGGCCCGGGACAGAAGGATTTAGAGGATCTTCTACTGCTCTGTACTCAAGGAAGGATTCTGTAGCTCTTGGAGTTGTGTGATTTCAAAAACTCACAACTTCTAGAATCCTTTCAATCAAAGGGAGCCCCAGCTTCCTTTCTGGTCTGACACCCCATTTCTATGGACAACCATTCACCTCTGCTGGAATCTCATGGATATCTCGTTTCCACAGTGCCTCCCAGTCTTTGACACCAGAAGGAGCCCGCTCACCATCTGAGCCAGCGAGCACTCAAGTTTGTTCTTATAACTTCTGTCTGACTAGGGGTCAGGATCAAGTTTCAATGTCCCTTCACTTTTATCTGGTTGAGATTGCAGAAAAAATTTTCCTTCTGTTTCTGGCCCTTCCCCCATCTCCAGTTCACACTTGTGAAGCCAGGCCCTCTTCTCCACCTGTCAGTGTGAGTGCCCTTCAAGCAGGAGGTCTTTGCAGCATCACATGGGTGGGTGGGTGCATTCGTGCCACAGTCCCTGGGAGTGGCTGTGAACTGCTGCTGTGCTCTGGCCAGTAGAATATGCTGGTGGCTAGCTCCCCTGGCTCGCCCTTTTCATTACCTCCATCCTCTCTCAGTCCCTTTGTGCACGTGGCTAGCCCTGCACAGTCATTCATATAAAGTCCCTATGAGAATCATCTTTTACAGTTGTAACCGCAATGGGTGACCAAACTGTATTATTTTGTGATTTTGCATAATTTTCTAAAAGTTCACGTTGTTTCCTATTCTCCACAAGTTCATTTAATGGTTGTATAATATGTCCATTTAAAATAAATATTTACGTAACCATTTCCCTACTGCTAAGTCATAGGTTATTTCCTTTACTTGTGTGGCTAAATAATGGCAGAGCCCAAAACCTGCAGCCAGATGCCCGCTGCACTGCGGTGAGTGACCCAAGCAAGCTCTTTACCCCTTGGTTTCCATATCTGTAAGATGAGGAGAGGGCGGGTGAGGATTAAATAAGTACGGGAAGCACCCAGAATGTACTGGGACAGAAGAAGTACTACCTAAGTGTTGGCTGCTATGACCAGTTTTTCACTTTCAATACATAGGAAATGTTCAATGAACATCTCCACATATCTTTTGCTTTTAAAAATACACTACACATGTTTCATTTGCTTCCTCAATGGGAGACACAATGTTTGACTTTTGACCTATAGCCAAATTCCTTCTCCAAAGGCTATGATAATTTTCAATGTCATAAAAATATATTAACATATTGGTTTGAAACAAGTGTCAAAACTTTCACCATTTTAGTATACTATTGATTGATGAAAATAAATTTTTTATTAATAAGTATGAGGTTTTTTAAGTATATTTGCTACCTGATTATGTTTTTTGCTATTTAATCCTGTGTGAAGTCTTCCATCAGATTCTGAACAACCACATAATCAGCGCGTCCCACTTTTTATAATACAGAAGTACTGTAGGATACAAGTTTTCGAGGAGCCCACTGAAAGTTAGCACATATGGAACTATGCGTGTCTTCCTCTGATTCAGTTAAAATAAGCCGAAGAGTTGCTAGATCAATTAATTGCCTCTACTAAAGAAGAAGAGAATGATTTGGGAAGACCACGGTATTTTCCATTTATTATTAATGATACAAATTATTTGTACTATTTTGTTCCCTGAATCCAAAATGTTTCAAAACTTAAGTTAATTTTCATAAAAATGACCTAAGATGTTTATTATGAGGGTGATGTGTGAAACACCCGTCAGTTATTGGGCATCAAATACGGACCCGACATTTCACTAGGCATTTGCCACTTATCATCGCTAACCCTCATAAATTCTCCACACACGTTTTTGCAGCGAGGTACTTGAGAATCTGAAAGCATAAGGGACTTGCCTAACACTGAGTGAATGGTAAATACATGGAGAATAATAATTCTGCAGTAGGAGCTGCCACTTTTTGAAGTAACCTTCATAGGTTCATTTCAGACAATAAAAAATGATGTAAAAGAGTATCTTGCTACTGGGGGAAACTGTAGTCCATTTTCTGACTCTTTACCTATGCCGGGGTATTTATACATGACAAATCAAGGCATACCTATTTTTCACCAAGTAACACAAAAATTTTCCTTCTCCTTTGAAATTTTGTTATTTTTTAAATTTTATATTGGATGAGAGAACTAAAAGTAAATTTTCAATAATGCTTTCTGCTCTGTGTATCTCCAAAAAAAAATTCCAACTTAATTAACAGGTTGGGGAATTTATTTCTTTGCATAGCTTCAACAATAGGTTTAATGCAAGAGGCAAACAAAGGTTTTGCATTGGACAAATTGATGTCTAAAAATAACTGGTGAGTTTTCTTAGATAAACATTAAGATTCTGAAGATGAACATATATTATCTGTGGACATACATGAAAAGAGAACCTCACAGGACCTTAGAGCTGGACAAAAATTATTTTCCTCATTCATTCCTTCATTCATTTGTAAATATGTATTAAATGCCAACTATGTGTAAGTACTGTGCTGGGCTTTAAAAGGAAATAAGAAATAGTCTCATGTTCGATACAATGGAAGTGATACAACAAGTCAAGAGATACGATAAGATTGTGATATAAGGAAGCATTGAGGAAGGAACCCAAGCCTGGCCTTGGTTACTGCCATGGCCCTCTTCTATGGCTGAAGACAGAATCACAAGGGAAGAGAAAGCTTCTAAGCTACACTAGGGACTCCCTTATTTATCCCCAAACATCGAACTGCGCTATGAACTGAGAAAACAAACTGAACAAGGTGCAGACCCCCGCCCACCTCCTGGCAATGCATGTCCTTGTGGGAATACATGTCTACAAGTGTTTGCTGTACAACTTAGTGAATCTGATGATAACCGCGTATCCCAGGCCTCAGTCATGCCATTGTTCCTCACTCTTTAGTAACTCACTTGAAAGAATTCCTCTTTTGCTAAATATCAATTCTTCATGAAGAGCACCTCTGAATTTTGCCTTCTGTTACCCAAATTTATGACAGAAAGTTGGTTATCATCCCTCAATAACTGAACAACTCTATAGCTGTAAATAGAGCAACAAATAAACTTTAGAATTTAAGATTCTGGGGATGGAAACAAACTAACATCTACACATCGTGACTCTACTGGACATGATCATTTTGAACTCAGAGCATGAAGGTAGCTGGACTCTCAGTGGGGTACAGTAATGATTTTGTTTTCAAATTACATATATATGTATATATTCAGTGATCTAGCAGAGGACTTGCTGCCTAGGATGACTTACCTGGCCCCTCTACCTGGAACCACTTGCATGGGATCACTGTGTTAACATCGACCAAGAAGTAGTTCTTTGAGCATCTACAATGCTTACTGCATTCTTCTAAGTATTCTGAGCAAACTCATAGTCCAGGTTTTAGTTTACCTTGGGAGGTTATAAATATATTTTATATGTATTGACTATTTGGAGTTAGGTATAAAAGACAAGTTATCCATCCTCTGGTACTCTGTGCCAGGGGTGTCCAAACTTTTGGCATCTCTGAGCCACAATGGAAGAAGAGTTGTCTTGGACCACACATTACATACACAAACACTAACAAAACCTGATGAGCAAAAAAAAGGTTTTTAAGTAAATTTTTTAAAAACCTTTTTTAAAAAGGTTTTAAGTAAATTTACAATTCAGTATTGGGTTGCATTTTTAGCCATCCTGGGCCATGGGTTGGACACCCCTGGAATATATGTATGTGCAATACGTATATGCAACATTTGTGGAGAGAGAGACAGGATATATCTGTCTTCATACTTTAAATAACTTTATAGAATTTGATTCACACACCATTTTAGAAATATATCTGATATATAAAATTCTGTATCTTTTCATTCATGCTTTTCCTCTTCAACATCAATGCCCAATCAGCACCTGATATTTAATGGATATTGAATATTTTAGAATAGATTAATAACTAATTTTCTGACCAAATATTAACTCAAAGTGACAGAAATAGACCCAGTTACTTAGTCCATTTTTTTTTTGTCTATTGGAAGTTGAAACCATCCAGGGGAAAATACAGATGAATGTTTTTGTAGACTCTTAATAGGCAATTTTTGAAACTGAGTGTAAACCTGACACCATTGGAGTGACAAGCATTTGATTGCCCTAGGAAACGTTAGTTAGCTTGCCTACTGTGGAGACAGGAAGACTTCACTGCTGTCCAAATGGTGCCAGACCGAATGGTACAAAACCAAAAGACATATTGCTCATGTCACTGCCAAAACCCAAAGAGAATCTCGCCTCCTCATTGACTTACTTTCCTGCTTCTCTGGGGCTGTCCAGGGACACTAATCTCATATTCCTTCCATGGGTATCATTTTTCACATTTGACCTTGGAATGCTGGGAGATTTAAAGCCAGCCAGGAAAAAAGAAAAACCTTCTTCCCAACAGCATTTTAGTAGTTTATTCCTTGTTAAATATAGAAAACAAATAAACAAAATAAAAATCCACTGGAGTCTGTAGTTTACAACCTCAAGACGGACTGAAGCATGTTTTATAAGCAGCATTCTAACCTACCCTGAAATATGCTTAGACCTAGTGAGAGGGCCGCCCTGTTTTTAGGGCTTATCTTTTTGTTTTGTTGTTTTCAGATGCTAAGGGAGGAAATAAACCTCTGATGAGTTAGCCTGTTTTCATGGGCGGCTGTAGTGCTTCCCTGCACATTGCCTCTGAGCAGATCATACTTAATCTCTGGGCAGAGAACCAACGTCTCATATGTTGAGCAGAAACCTGTAGGTCTGACAGCTCCCGCAGAGATTTCTATCCAATTTCCTTCAGCCTCCATGTTAGTGGGTTCCAGTGAAAAAGCATGATGATGATGAAGGAGTCTGTTTTGGGGAACATGGCAAAACAGTATAGAATGAGCCACTCTAAGAGAAATGCCATGAGGCATTCTTTTTCCCTCGTGGAAAATAAATGCAAAACTTGATTTACTGAAGCAGGCAGTAGGAGGTTTTGGAGTAGAGGAGGCTGTATTTATAAAAGAGAACCTAGATTCCTTGATGATTATAAGGACTGGGTATTTAAATGAACTTTGTCACTATTGCTAGTTTTGTGAGAGAAAGACATTCATGGTAGAGCACAGATGGCATGTTTGAACGAGAAGCTGATTATGCCAAGAGGTTAGTATGCCTGAGAGCACTGCTTATTGATCTGTGAGTACGACCACAAGAGAACTAGCTATGAATATTGATCTGTGGGTAGGATGCAGGAGAGCTAGCTATGAACAAGAATGCATAACTCTCACTAAGGCACCTGAGAGAGTCAAAGCAACTGAAATACACATTTAATATCAGGATCATTTTAATTCCCCTGGTCTCTTCAATGCTCTATCTTAAAATAATAACAAATCTAATTATTTTATGGTAACTGTTTAAAATACATCACATAAAATTAAATAACTAGACATCTAGTTATTTTAAGCATCTGTTTAAAATACAGTACACAAAATTAAAAACATGGAACATTAGAAACCAGAGTTTAGTTAAAAATATTTGCATTCAGAATTAAGAGAAATATGCAGGAAGCACAGGAAGAATATCAAGGAAAGAAAATCCAAAAAAAGAAGTTAAGGCCAGTTTTGCTTCAGGAGCAAAATTAAACAGATACCCTAAGCATGGGATTTCACCGGGCTCAGTTACCTCCAATGACAGCCTCTGTGTTCAGAAGTATTTGGCCAGTATTGACTCTGCCTTCTTCAGTACCTGATGGCGACTCCACATAAAAGATAAAACAAACCTTTCCTGTAACTCTATCGTCTCTACATGAATCTCTGATTTCTCCATGAAGCAATATAAGGCTTTCTTTCCATCAGCAAACCTTACTTGGAGGGCATAAACTTTAGTCACATAAAATACTTGGCTTTCTCGAAACTGAGGTTCCCTAAAAGCCACAAGCATTTTTAGATTTCTCACCCTTTGTTAATTAACATTCATTAAGCAATTCTGGGTATATCAAGTTATATAAAATGCATTTAAAATGCAAGATTTAATCACATACACAGTAAAATCTAGGAGGAAAAATCAACTCTGACCCACAAAAATTAATCTGAGCAACTAATGTAATATTTAATGAGTTGCTTTAAACTAATGATTGGCACATTTGAATTTAATTCTACCGTTTTAGTATTTGCTTTCTGTTTGGTTGCTTTTTGCTCTTCTTACTTTTTATTTTTGCTTTCTTTTTGATGATTCAAGCTTTGTGTTTTATTATTTCATTTTAGCTAGATTAGATTGTTTGTTATACATTCTTTTATTACCCTTCTGTTGTTACCCTAGATATTATCACATATACCCCTGACTCTAGGTGAATACTTTCACCATTTTCCATCAAGGACCTCAGAATGTTTTTATTCAATTACCTTTCTCACCTTTCTGTCATGTTGTTGTTAAGTACCTTAATTCTATATTTATTTAAACCCACTACTATGATTTTATGGAGTTAATATTCATCTATATTTTCACACAGATTTATTCTTTCTGGTGCTCTTCACATATTTACATTTTGTCTCTGCAACTAGATTGTTAGCCCCTTGTATGAGGTTTATTTGCCTTCTTCATAATATTACCCCTGTTTCCTTAGTCTCATCTCTCACCAGCGCCCTGAACAAGCTAGGTTCCAGCCATCTCAAACTCTTACTCCCAGCTCCTGGCTCATCATGTGATTCAACAGTCTAGCTATTATTTGCTGTCTGCAGATGTTACTCCTTTTCCTTTCCGACCCCATCTCAGTCTGTTAGTTTTCTAAGTTATACTCAAGAAGAACTCAGATGCCTCAAAAACAAGATGCCCCGTGCACTGATCATGTCTGGACTGCATGTCACTCTGTGACATGAGTTTGATTGGCTGTGTACTGATTAAAAGTTTACAGGACAGTCTCTCTACTAGACTTTGGATTTGTTGGTACTTTTTACCTTCGGATGTTCTGCCCTAAGATCTATGCATGTTTCAGAGCTCTAGGTCGACTATAACACAGTACTGCAAACTAGGTGGCTCAGCCCACAGGAACTTACTGCCCCAGAGTTCTGGAGCCCAGAAGTTCAAAATCAATGTGTTAGCAGGGCGTGCTCATTCTGAGGGCTGTGAGCGAAGGATCTATCCCCGCACTTTTCCACTTGGCTTGTAGATGGTCATCTTCATGTTCACGTGGTATGGTTCCTTCTAGATGTCGCCTGTTTATATGTAAACCAGTGATATTGGATTAGAGCCCACCCATAATTACCTCATTTTTCTTTGAAAAAGACTTTATCCCCAAATAATGTCACATTCTGAAATACTGGAGGGATATAGTTCAACCCATAAGAACGTGTAGTAGGTATTTAATGACTGCATGTAGAAGGATTGAAAGATTTGGGGAATGAAGAATTTGTGTCACTTGTGTGGACATAGAGCAGAAGAAATGATAGACTAATTTGCTGTATTTGTGGCAAAGAAACCCATCTTTCATTTTACACATAAAAATTCTAGGTAATAGTATGAATTGACAAAAATATTAGAAAATGATATAGATGCTTAGACCTCTGTCATGATAAAAATGATGTTCACCCCTGGCCAGGGTGCTCAGTTGGTTAAAGCTTACACCAAGGTTGCAGGTTCAACCTCTGGTCAGGGCACATACAACAAGCAACCAATGAATGCAGGAATAACAAATCAATGTTTCTCTCTCTTTCTCTCTCAATAAATTTTTTTTAAATTTAAACTTTGTTATATATATAAACTAAAAAGTTGTATGTCTAACACTTCAATTAAATTCATCATGCTGAGAAATATTTAGAAAGAATTCATAATCCCCTGAACTATGTAGTTCTCACTAAATACATTCTTCTTAACATTCAGAATAAGAGATTATTTTAAATACAAAAGTTTGAATATAGTCACTATGCCACTGTCCTCAGTAACTTAGTAACTTAAAGAGCAGATGTCAATATTTGGAACATTATAAGCATTGATAGAAACTAAATTTATAAAGTGAGAAAATCAGGGATAGAGGTGCAGTAAGAATAACTCGGATTTGGGCAAATTCATCTAATTAGTTGACATTTATGGAGCATTCTACCCAACAACAGCAGAATGCGCATTCTTTGCAAGTGCACATGGAACAGTTGCCAAGACAGACCATATTGTGAGCCAGTAAATAGTCTCAAAAAATTCAGATGAATTTAAAGTATGTTTTCTGACCACCATGAAATTAAATCAATAACAGAAAGATTCCTAAAAAAATTCCCTAAATATTTGGAAACTAAATAACACCCTACAAAATAACTCATAAATAAAAAAATAACCAAAATGGAAATTGCAAAGAATTTACACTGGATGAAAATGAAAACACTATCTATTAGAAGTTATAGGGTACTAATAAAGTAATACAAAGGGGGAAATGTATAAAACTAAATGCTTTTATGAAAAGAATAAAGTTCTCAAATCAATGATTTCAGCTTCTACTTAGAAAAATAGAAGAGCAAATTAAACCCAAAGGAAGCTGAAAAATAAGATTATAAAGGTCAGATTAAAAATCTAGGAAAGAGGAAAAATCAGTAGAGAAAATCAGTAAAATCTAAAGCTAGTTCTTTGAGCAGAACAATAAACATGATAAACCTCTAACTAGACTGACCAAATGATCAGAAAAGAGGGAAGACCCTAGTGAGCCAGACAGTGATGGAAGTGATGACATCACTTCAGACTCGCTACCGCTGCTGTAAAGCTACAGCTCTGAATCCAGCTTTAGAAAGCAGGATCTTTGGCAACAGCCTTTCCCATCCTGACCTCTGTTAACAAGGGCTGGGTCTCTCTGTTTGGGGCCTCCATTTTTCTACTTACCCCGTCATATTCTAGATTATCTATGTATCTGATTCCTACCCTAGATAGGCAGCTTCCGCAGACAGGTGCTAAGAAATACAGGAAAAATATGAATGTGTAAAATACTCTAGACCGTATAAGGCATCACAGATAGAACAAGAGTAAACATTAGCAGAGTCAACAAGCACAGGCTGGCAGTTCTCGGGACACAGCCTGGCAGCCCCTCTGAAGAAAGGACCTGCCAGACAGGGCAGGCGGGCACAGCTGGGTGTCTTTCCTGCCTGTCACCTCTAATTTGCTTTTCCTGACTATTTCTGAGATTGAGTATCTTTCACTATGTTTCGGTCACCTGTATTTCCCCTTCAAGAAATTGAATTTAAATATATGTATGGCCTATTTTTATTATTTTCATTGGTTTTGCTTCAAAAAATTAATAAAAATACATTGTATAATTGAGTTTTAAGCTTTGGAGTGTAATATATGCATCACAAATATTTTTCTAAAGATAGCAATTATCTTTTACTCTTTCTTATATAGTCTTGTATGTTTCATTTTATGTGCCATATGCTTCATTTTTCTCAGTTTCGCACTTAATAAAGAAAAAGGTATCCAAAATTTGACATATACAATCTACTAAATTTCTTCAAAATTCTGTTGTTTTGAGCTGTAGGCCTAAATTCTCTAATCCATCTAGAGTGTACTTTTATGTGTGGTATGAGATAGGGTCTTTATTTTTTCCAGATTAAATGTCATGCCACTACTATCTTATTAAACAAACCATCATGTTTCCTGCAAAATTGAAATGCCAATTTTGCTATACACTGTATTTCCACATATATTTAAGAATATATTTTAGGATCCTATCTTTCCACCAATATTTTTGTTTATTCGAGTACTAATACAATATTGTAAAGTTTACCATGAATATTTAATGTGTTAATACTTAAGTTCCCCAGATTTCCTGGGTTTATAAGTATATCATCTGCAAATAAAAAGAATTTATTTCTCCTTTTCCAGTAATAAAATCTTTTTGAAAATCTTATTGTATTTTCTAGACTCAATGTATTAAAATATAAGGGTAGTTTGGGTATTCCTGTCTTATTCCTGATTTTAATGGAAATGGCTATATCATTCACTATGTGGTATAATATTAGCTTTTGGTTATAGCAAATAGTTTTGATTATGTTTAAATATTTGCTTATATTCTTTTAAATATATAAATACATATATGTTACATACATTAAAATTCACTGAAAGGTATTGAAAAAGCATAATAATTATAAATATACTAATCAACCAAAATTAATCATTGGTGATATTATATCCTTATCATAGTCAGGGTTTTCATGTGCAATATCTTCTAAATTTTATTAAGACCTTTTTACTATCAGCTTATATTAGCATGAAATCTCTCTCCATAATTTGTAGATATACTCAATTATGTTAATAATGATTATATATTTCTTAATGTTGACTTAAATTTGTGTTCTTGGAATAAACCCTATGTGGTCATATTGAATTAATCTCAACTCATTGATGAATTTAATTTGTGAACAATAGAGTTTTTATGATACATATCTGTGAGTAAATTTGATCCGTATTTTCTTTTCCATACTAACTTTAATATATTTATATTAGGTTCATGCTTTATAAAAAGGGTATTCTCTTACCTAAAATAGTTTTAATGCTAAAAGAAGTCATCTCTTTAAAAAGGAAAATGGGGACAGACTCATAGATGGAAAGCAGGATGACAGCTAGGGGTTGGGGGAGGTTAGGGAGTAGAGGGATTGAGCAAAAAGGAAAAGAGACTCGTGGACATGGACAACAGTGTGGTGATTGCTGGGGGGAGGGGGTATAAGGGGACTAAATGTAATGGAAAAATACAATAAAGATTAAATTTAAAAAATGAGGTCAAACTCAGCTTCAAAATCTCAGCTTCAAAATCTGGTTTATAGCTTCTTAATATGGTGACTTTTCAATTACTTTTGTAAGCTTTTTAATGGTGATTGATTCATTTAGAGGTTCTGCCCCTTCTTAGGTCAATTTTATGTAATATTTTAGTTGGAAATAATTTTTTAGGTCCTTAAATTTTTTGCCATATATTCTTTGAAAGTTGCAAAAATAATCTCTCACAATTCTAAAATTACTTCTATACCTGTGATTACATGTTTCTCACTCTGAATAGTGAAAGTTTTGCTTTCTCTCTCTCATATTTTCTTATCTGACCACATGTTTTATCTACTTTACTGTATATTTCAAAGTACCAGCTCTTAGATCTGTTTACCATTTCTATTACTTTTTACTTATTTTGACTTTCAACCTGGGCTTTAATATAAGGTTAAAACAATTACCTTTAGGTTGACAACACGACTCTTAATCACAGGTTAGATTTTAGACCCAAGATGTTGATATGTCACTATAAAAGAAAAGGTTAAAGGGAACTGAAATAATCCCAAAGAGGGAGGTTGATAGGTTAAAGGCACATGTAAGCCCATTGGCTGTGTGAACGCTCAAAAGCTTCTTTGTAGCTTCCCGTAAGATGTCATTACATTGTTACACTCAACTGCAGTTGAAATTGAGGAACACAGATGAAAGCAATCTCTAGCTCTGGATGGTGAAAAGAAACACATACAAGAAGACTTAAGGCATAACCAAGGTGAAGTAAGACTCCCTTGTCTGTAAGAGAACCTTGTCTCTTGACTCTTCATATACTTTGTTTTACTCTCAGCAGTATTTTTAACAAGAATTTATTCTAAACACCACTACTTATGGCAACCACGGTGGTAGTCTGGAAAAAACATCCCCCCCACTCCCAGTGATATATTCACTTCCCGCTCCCCAGCACCTGTGAATAGAACGTTATATGTTAAATGAGTAAATGTTACCATATTTGGGAAAAGGGTCTGCACAGATGTGATTAAGGATTTGGGATGAGATCATCTTGGGCCCTAAATGCCATCACACATGCTCTTCTGAGGGAGAGGCAGAGAGAGATTACACACACACACACACACACACACACACACACACACACAGGCAGGAGAAAGTGAAGAAAGAGGCAGACCCGGAAGTGAGGCAACCTTAAGCCCAGAAACACCGGCGGGCGAGGAACGCTTTGCTCCCCCACTGCAGTGCAGGCATCTTGATCTCGTCCTCTGGCCTCCAGACCCGCGAGAGAATAGATTTCTGTCGTTTTAAGCCACCCAATTTGTGTAATTTGTTATGTCAGCTCTCAGAAACTACTTAAACTGCTTTAGGTCTTAAGTTCAAACCCTTTTTAATATGTCCTGGAGAAATCTTTGGGGTCTATAATAGTCACATTTTATCATTTAACTGAAATTCTTGTTCAGTTTACAAAGATTTGTTTTAAACAGTCATCTCTCAGCAAGACACAGGAGGCCAAAGGCCTATGACTCAAAATCCTGAACCCTGAAGTACTTCCTGCTCAACTGCATATTGATTATCAACCAGAAAAGGTCAGTTTTCATTGAAATGCAATAATGGATGAACAGACATTCATGGGTCTCACTGATTTTGGTTGCATGGACTTCCTTTTCATTTCTTTTATACATTCGCAAGTTAAAGTGGTGGTTGACTGGAAAGAAACAACAATTAAACAAAATCCCACTAAAATACAATTTTATTTACCCAAAACTTCAATTTTTTTATTCATATAGGAAGTTAAAATGTATGTACCTGCATAGTATGTGTTATAAAATACATATATTATATATATGTTTAAATTTTTAATTGAATCTGTTGGGGTGACACTGGTCAGTAAAACCACATGGGGTTCAAGTGCGCAACTCTGTAACGCATCATCTGCACACTGCACCCACGTCCCACCTGAAGCAGAGTGTCTCACCGCCACCACCTATCCGCTTTGCCCCTTCCACCGCCCCCACCCCTCTTCCCTCCCGCAATCACTGTACTGTTGTCTGTCTATGTGTTTTCTTTTTCCACCCAGCTCCCCAATCCCCCTCTACATTTTGTATAGGCAAATCAGATTCTACCATAATAAAAATCAAAGAATTATTTTGCTTTAACAATAATAGCCAGTTAGAGCAATTATCAGATTTTCATAGATATTATCTCCTATGTTTACAATGGTTTTGAGAAGTACATTTTTAGTATTTTTATTTTAGAAGTGATGAGAATTAGAGAATTTAATTTACTTGCTGAAAGTTATAAAGCTAATGAGACAAAATTAAGGTCTCTGGGTTCCTAGCCTGTGTTCTCTCCACTATACTGCACTTCCTCTTAACTCAAATATCTGCTGCCATATGTTGCTTGAAGAAAAAAGAACTTAGAATAGGACTTATGCTTTTTTTGTCCTTTTCCTTCTCTTTCTTCACCTCCTCCTCCCTCTCTTCCTCATCAGAAGGATCTTGGAGTTGGCCTAGACATATAATCAAAATTATTATTTTATTTCTATAACAAAATGTATACTGAATTCCTATATCTAGGGTCACATAATTAGTAATAAATTGATAATAGCATCTAATTTTCTCGTGCTTCATGTATCGTGGTCTGCTGCATTGCTAGTTATCTTGTTCTAAAATCTCATAAAAATCACATTTAGTCTCAGAAATAGACGCACATAAATATAGTCAACGAATCTTTGACAATGGAGCAAAGATTGTCTTTTCAACAAGAGGTCCTGGAACAGGTAGACATCCACATGCAAGAAAAAAAATAGAATGTAAAAACAGAACTTATATCTTTTACAGGGTGGATCACAGTTATAAATGTAGACCACAAAACTATAAACCCCCCAGAAGATAACATAGGAGAAAATCTAGATGGTCTTGAGTATAACAATGGCTTTATAGATATAACACCAAAGCCAGGATCCTTGAAAGAAATAATTGATAAGCTGGACTTCATTAAAATTTAAAACTTCAGCTCTGCAAAAGATAATGCTAGGGGATTGAGAAGATAAGCCACACGATGAGAGAAAGTATTTGCAGAAAACACATATGACAAAAGACTATTATCCAAAATATACAGAGAACTCTGAAAACTCAACAATAAGAAAACAACCAGATTGTAAAATGGGTCAAAGACTAAGCATCTCACAAAAGAAGATATATACAGATATCAAATAAATACATGAAAAGATTCTTGCCTTCACATATTATCAGGGAAATTAAAAAACAACAACAACAGTGAGATACCACTGCACGCCTACTAGAATGGCCGAAATCCAGCACCCTGACCACACCGAGTGCTGCCGCGAATGCGGAGCAACAAGAACTCTCGTGCGCTGCTGGTGGGAATGCCCACCGAAACAGCCGCTTTGGGAGACAGTATGGCGGTTTCTTATAGAACTGAACATTTACCAGGTGATCCAGCATTCTCATTGTTATTTACTTAAAGGAGTTGAAAAGTTATGTACACACAAAAACTTGTGCACAGATGTTTATAGAGGCTTTATTAATAATTAGCAAAACTTGGAAGCAATCAAGATACCCTTCAGCAGGTGAATCGGTAAATAAACTGGGGGACCTCCAGACAATGAAATGTTAACTCAGTGCTAAAAAAGGAGCTATCAAGTCGTGAATATACACAGAGGAACATTAAATGCATATTATTAAGTGAAAGAAGCCCATCTGAGAGGACTACCTACTGTATGATCCCACCTATATGACATTCTGAAAAAAGCAAAACAATATAGACAATGAAAATCCACTGGTTGCCAGGGGTTGAGAAAGAAATAAGAATGAATAGACAAAGCACATTCAATTTTTAGGGCAATGAAAACACTCTGTCACACTCTAATAATGGGATTTATTTATTTATTTATTTATCCCTCTATCTCGAAACTCATAGAATGTACAACACCAAGAGTAAACCCTAACATAAATGCTGGACTTTGGGTGATTATGGTCTGTCAGTGTAGATTCATCAATTGTGACAGATGTAGCAGGCTGGTGGGCCACACTGCTAATAAGAGAGGCTATGCGTGTGTGGGGGAAGGGGGAATATGAGATATCTGTGTACCTTCCTCTTAATTTAGTTATGAACCTAAAACTGCTCTAAAAATATCTGTTAAAAAATCACATTTCCTTGCAGTATTTAATTCTCTGATTTGCGCTATTTTTTATTCTCTGTCCAAGAAAATGTTATAAAATCTTTCCAATTGTCCAGGTTACAGATTTCCAAATCATCTGTTATTTTACTCTCTTCTTATCACCAGATCTCCTTTTGTACCACATACAGCTGTTTGTCAAATCGCATCTTACCTAAAAACAACAGTTCTTAAATTTCGAGGGTCATAGACCAGTTCCAAATCTAATAAAAACTCCCAGCCGAAGGCACTTACACAGGAAAGTGCGTAGATTTCCAGGGAGTTCTCCTATCCTTTGACCCCAGTCTCAGAAACGCCGCTCCGCTAAAGGTTTTCTTCCGACTCCGTCTCAGCTTCCCATTTGTGCTCCACGTATGTTTCCGTTTTCTCTGTGTCTCACCTGAGCTCCAATTTAGTCTCTCGCCTGAGTCTCTGACTCCTATCTCCAATCTACTCTCCAACCAGATACTGAGATGAACTCTCTAACACAGATATCCGCGTGTGCCCAGCCGGGTCTGTGGCGCCAGGAGCCAGCTCAGACCTGCTGGCAAGGGCTGACCACATGCGTCTCTTCCCAGCTCTGAGCTTAGTGATTTCAGGTCTGTAGTTCGAAGTCAGGCCTAGTGGGAATATTTATATTCTGAACATTGAGAGATGCTACAAATCATACTTTTTCTCTGATTTAGATAGCAGATTTACCAGCATAATACTGCCAGTATTTTCAAAGTTTGCTGTTTCCCATTGCCTGAAGTTGAAGCTACTTAGTGTATAATCTGGCCTCAAACTTCCTTCCTAGCTTCACATCCCACCCCACAATCTCCAGACACACAGGGCTGCCCCCAGCGCCCTGGTTATAGTGAGTGATGTCCACATCTGTAACCCAGGCTGTGCCAGTCTCCACACCAGGAATCCCTCTTCTCAAGAGCCCCATCTACTTTGTCGAAGGTCAATTATAATTATTGCCCTTTCTGTCAAGTCCTCCCCAATACTCCCACTCAAATTCAATGCCTGCTCTGTGCTCCAGTACCAGTATCTCACCCCTCCCATGACGTTGAGCAATGATTTAATCAACGCTTATTTAGGGCCCTCTAGGCAATGGCAATGTAATCTCATCTGTCCTAAATTTATTGTTAAGTTCCTTCTAAGCAAAGATTGTTTTATTTATCATTTTCATCCCCCAGATTGACCTTCCATGCTAAGTATAGAACTTTATTCATTATAGATGTGATATGCAATAAAAGTGTGTTAAATTTGCTGAAAACACTTTATGTTTCCAGTGCAATTCAACACCTTATTCAAATTTTAATAGTGTCCCTGATAGGCTGGAATGAATGCCATATATGTATATATCTAGTTAACTTCTAACAAAACAGAAGATGATAACTACGGTATGGCCCATTTGTCTGTTAAGGTACAGGGGGGTACCTCTGGACAGTTAATCTCTTGTTCTCAGGTCAATTTGTGACCTGCCTTTATAACATTATTAGACTACATGCCGTGAACCCCTGTTGAGGACAGGAGGCTACTTTCAGGAGCAGGTTTTGCCCAGGTTTGGTGGATATTAACTGAGCTAGATGCCACATCTTTCCTATGACTCACTCTGCACAGCAGGCAGGAAGAATGACTATTTCTAGTCCCAAATCCCCAAAGAGGAAAAGAAGGCAGAAGAAGACTGTGTGGCTTGTTCACATTTAGCATGAAATGTGGTGGCACAGGCACTGACACAGAGCAAGCACACCGCATTTGCATTGCTCATCTAACCTCCAGAAAGTCACCATCTGTTGAAATTCTGAAGATTAAAAGATATGAAACCTGACAGAAAACTGAAAGCCCATAATAAGCCTTAGAGCCAAGTCACAAATCTTGGGAAACATCCACAGTAAAATGTAATTTATCTACAAATAAGAAAAGAATAACACCATCAATTAAAAGGAAAGGCCCAGAAGCATGTGTATGGGGATAGAACACAAAATGAAATAGTGTTTTAACCTTTCAAAGACAGTCTACATTGAAAACCTTGTTCTCTGTGGTCGACGTCCTGCCCCTCCCACCTTCCCCCCAAATCAAACCTTGCCCCTGAACAACCTGCATTTTTTATCACTGAGATGAGTTTTAGTCAAATTATCTGAGGCTAGATGACATTTGACCATTGTCACAGGGCCACGCTATCCATCTCTGGAAATGTCAAAGTTCTGCCACAGATCGGTTGTTAATTTTGTATATATTTTTAGAATCTAATTTTTAAGTAAAAATTGTAAAATCTGAAACTGAACTTCAGTCCCTCACATACTTTTAGGTTGTCTCTGGAGCTTAAAAACTTTTCCTGAAAGAAGTTATAGGCCTGGGGTGGGCCTACCCACCATGACCTGCCCAGTTAGGACTTTTTTTTTCTTTTTTTAATTGTTGTTCAATACAGTTGCCCCCATTTTTCTCCCATTTTCTCCCCTGCCTGATCTACCCCCACCTTCCATATTCAATCCTCCCCACCCCTGCATTATCTTTGTCCCTGGGTCCTTTACGCAAGTTCCTTGACCTGACCCTTACCCTTCTTTTCGCCATTATCCTTCCCCCCCCTCCCCTCTGGTCACTGTCAGTTTGTTCTGTATTTCCATGTCTCTGGGTCTATTTTGCTCACATGTTTGTTTTGTTGATTAGGTTCCACTTATTGGTGAGATCATATGGTATATGTCTTTCACTGCCTGGCTTATTTCACTCAGCATAATGCTCTCCAGTTCCATCCATGCTGTTGTGAAGGGTAGGAGCTCCTTCTTTCTTTCTGCTGTGTAGTATTCCAGGAATCAGCAATTTATTACGGCACCCTTTTTTCACCCCAACTTATTCACATAAAGATAGCTTAAAAGTTTTGAAAGCTAGCCCTGGCCAGGTGGTTTAGCTGGTTGAAGCATTGTCCCATGCACCAAAATGTTGTGAGTTGATTTCTGGTCTGGCACATACCTGGGTTGTGGGTTTGATCCCCAGCTGGGGAACACAGGGGAGGAAACTGATCAATGTTTCTCTCTCTCTCTGAAATCAGTGAACATATCCTTGGGTGAAGATTTTAAAAAGTTTTGAAATGTAAAGTTTTGGGCCAAATTTTAAGTATATGTGATACTTTGATATGTCTATATCATATATGCTTTATGAACACATATTTTATATATATATCAAATTTCCTATTTCTTTCACGTAATGAAAATATTTACTTGCCAGCTTTTCATTCCCATAAGAAAAATCCATCCTTATGAAAACTTTAGAAAAGCCTATGTAATGAAATTGACCTTTTCTGGTATTTAAGGCAGAGCATTCTATCTTATCTACATGTATAAGCTTAATCTTCATTTTTTCACTTCTGTATTAAGAATAAGTTTATTATTCAATGTAGACAGATTTTAAAATTATGATTTATTAAAATCCTTCTATTGCCAGTGTTTCTCTCACTACTTCTGAACTTTTTAACTGAAGTTTTTATGACAATCTAAATTTAAAATTAATAATATGTCAGATTTGCGAACTCATCCAGAATTCCAGCCAAATGAACTAGAAATAATAATGGCTTTTGAACTCAAAGGTTAATTAAAATCTGCATATACTTTCGGTAACTTAACTTCTTTTACATATTTAAAGGTTTAAGGAAAATAGGGACTTAAATAACTCATGACCTGAATACAGATGAAAATTTTTTAAATAGAGAGGACAAAATTAATTTGGCTAATTTAGCAATTTGGATAAACATCAGAAAATCTTCTATGACAAAACATTCTTTATCCTCCTATTTATTTAAAAATCTTGGCTCTGGCCAGGCAGCCAAATGGTTAGGGCATCATCTCACTCTGCCAAGCCTGTGGTTTCAGTCACCGGTCAGGGCGCGTACAAGAACGAATACAGAAACAAGCAGAACAGCAAATGAATGTTTCTGTCTCCCTCCATTTCCCTTTCTTTCTCTCTCTCAGAAAATAAAAATCAATACTTTTTAAAAAAGTTATCCTGTGTTTTAAAAATAAAAAAATAAAAATCTATGACTAATAGAGTGATTTATAGTCATTACAGAAAACTTAGAAATACAAAAAAATTATAATGAGGGAGGAAATGACACATGATCACTCCAAATATAACATAACAATGCTCATTTCGGTGCATTTCCACCTGAAGACTCACACACATTTTCTGAGTCATATGTACGTATACACACATGCTTCTTTCTCCCTTGTATGAAGTGAAGATCACAATATATACTGTTCAAGCTTTGCCACTATAACATAACATGTTTGTATTTTTTTCCATTGAATCATTAATTATATTTAAGTCTTTTCTTTCCACCATCCTAGGCCAATTCCCTTGTAACTGGCTAAGTCTTTAAGGCAATCCTCACCACTTTTGCTCACTATAATCCAAACTCCAACTAACAGCCAAAGTGGTCTTAAAACACTAATTGCTGGTGTTTTCTGCCTTACTTAAACTGTTCAATGGCTGCCTGTTTGTCTGGGATAACCAGTGACGAGGAGGAAATGATAAATACACCATGGGCAGATGACTGCCAAAATTAGCCTGATAAAAATGTAATTGCTCACTGGGTGCTGTGCAGCCTGAGCTACCAGTCCCCTCACAGACTCTCTTTAAGGGCTCTCACTGGCCTGAAATGCTATCCGGAAGTGTTTGGTACGATGGGAGAGGTGGTGTCACCTGTGTGGACTTTAGGAAGGAAAAAGAAAACGTCTGAGCCAAAAGCTGCCTGTAAAACTCCCCACCCTTGACACTTTCCCAAAGTTTGTTGCCTTTGCCAAAGAGGAACTACTTTCCTTTGGGGCACAGTTCCCTGACAATTTTTTTCTTATTTACACCAATAACTTTATTGATTTGGATATTTTGAGTATGTTGTCTATCTCCTTCTATTGGCTTCTAGTGGGTAGAGGCCAGGGGTGGTGCTAAACATCTTCCAATACACAAGACAGCTACATAGCAAAGAATTCTTTGGCTAAAATGTCAACAGTACTAAGAAACTTTGCAAACCACTTTTGACACATTCGATCAGTCATGACTTTAAACTTGAGCTCTCTTACTAACCAATTATTGGCTATTAATCATTCATCACATAGATTCCAGTTGTACAATTGAATAAGATTATTAATTTGGAAGAAAAGAAAGTTTGGAAAGAAACCAATTATTTTAGACTCACTTGAATTTTTGCATAA